>JALIGW010000001.1:252104480-252704480 GCA_023053685.1 Diadophis punctatus similis | reverse complement strand
AGAGCATTCCTTGCACGTCCGGTATTGCTGACCCTGAACTGTCAGCTGAACATGCCTTGGCTGGGGAGAGCTCGCAGGCCAATGAGGAAGAGGGGGAGGAGCTGCCGGCCTTGGTAGATGCTAGAACATGCAGGGCAGAGAGGCGGAGATCTGACAGATTGATGGGGAAAAGGCCCCACCCCTCTTAATGGGCTGCACTGGGAGGGGCTATTTAGCATGGCAGGCAGAGGGTTGCTGGAAGCAACGTGTGTGGGTTGTGGCCAGATGGTTGTTTGTGTTTCTGGACTTTTGCAGCTCGTGGATTAAATTCAGTTGCAAAGAGTGTTTATGTTTGTGTTTGGAGCAGCCGGTTATCTGTCAAGTGGACTAATTGGCCATTGCCTCGAAGGCAGAGGTGGGCTTCAAAAATTTCAGCAACAGGTTCTCTGCCCGGTTGCTTGGTGGGCATGGCCATGGTGGGAATGGCCTAGTCGAATGGCACCATGGTGGGGGGGCATTTTCGCCTTCCCCAGGCTCCAGAGGCTTTCCTCGAGCCTCTGGGAGGGCGAAAACTGCCTCCCCCGGGCTCTGCAGGCCCTCTGGAGCTTCTGGGAGGCCCGTTTTCCCCCTCTCCAAGCCTCTGCGCGGGTCCTGCACTTACCTCGCATCCAAAACGGGCCACATGGATACTCCTGGGTGGGACGGGGTGGGTGGAAGGGGCCAGCCAGGAGTGGGATTTGGAGGTTCTCTGAACCGGCCATAACGCTAGCTATGGGTTCTCCCGAATCTGGTCGAACCTGTAGCAGCCCACCACTGCTTGAAGGTTTTTCTGGAGCTTGTTCATGGCTGGCTTTGCTGAAAACAACTCCCTACATTCCTGGCTTGGACTATTCCTGGGACTTATCTTTGCAAGCTTTGAGACTCGGACCAATGGACTTGTTGACAAACCTCAGTGGAGGACCCTAACCTCGGAGGGGATTTTGAGCTGTTTGTTTTTGGAACCTATCCAGGCAAAACCTTTATTTTTAAGACTGTTTTGGTTTGGCTGTAAGTTTGCTTTTGGTTATCTATTTGGTCACGAGCCAATTACTGTGCTAAGCTTACAGCTGAGGGTTAGCTGAAAATCTGAAATGGAACTGTTGAGGGAACAGACTGAATAAAGCTCTCTACACCAACCCTGACATGTGGGTGAGTAGGGGCAGCACAACCATATAGATAGTCCTTATTTTGCAACTGCAGTTGGCACTGGCTATTCTGTCGTTAAGTGAAGCAGTCACTGACTGAAAAATCACCTGACCATGACTTGGTTATTTTGCTTCAGCTTTCCTTTGCTGTACACTTCCAAACAGCTGGTTGAGCCCAAGCACAGTTTCTGGAACTCGACTTTAAGAGGAAGCTGGGTAAAAGAGCAAGTCTTGTAACCCATTTTCCCGCACTCCTCTGCACTTTGGAATGGTTAGCCAGCACTGGGATTATCATCAAGAAGAGAACTGATGTTTGTATTCATTGAAGAGGTAGGGACTACAACGGAGTAAGCAGGTGTACAATGGGAAATACAAATTGAAAAAAAATATGCTAGCACCGGCTGTTTGCCTGGTATGCTTGGGGCTGTCAGCCAAGAGCTACTTAGGAGGCAAAAAAGCCTTTGGATGAAGGTCTAGTCAGTGTCAGGCAGTAATGCCTGCCAACCAGTGGAGGCTTCTAATCAACCAATTAAGGTTGCAGAGCTTATTAACTTGTGGTTAGCACTTTTTTGGGACTCATGACATCATCAAGAAAAGCAGCCCAGGAAGAGATAGCTTATTTAGGTAAACTTTGCCCTCTGAGAAGGTGGTGGTGGTGGGGAAACAGGCATAGGATTAACTGACTGTAATGGTGAATATGTGACTGGGAGATGCTGGGAGAAGGTCATAAACAAAGTTATTTTTTTCATCACCGACTGTGAACAGTCACTGTCTGTGGCAGTCGCTAAAGGAGGACTGTCTATATTGGATTGTGTATGTAGGGAAACAAGTGACTTCTAATCTTCAAATGGGAGCTTCCATTGCACTTGAAAGGTTGTTCTCATTGAGGTTTGTTAAGCATCATGAATTTCAGCTTGCATAATAATTCAGTAGGCAAGATTTGGCAGAAGCATGACGCTAGGAACAGTACCTATTGTAAACACAGTTTGATAATCCAACCCAGCATTGATATAATAGATATTGATGATCTGTGGGTACATTTATCACTGATTAGTGAAGCTTTCACAGAATACAAGACTGAAGAAAACTTTTGTAAAAAGTTGTAGCAAAAAAAGGTTTGCCATAACTGACCTATACCATTTCAGACAAGTGACTGTCTAGTCTCTTCTTAAAAACCTCCAGTGATGGAGCACCCACGATTTCTGAAGGCAAACTGTCCCACTGGTTAATTGTCCTCACTGTTAGGAAGTTTCTCCTCAATTCCAGGTTGCTCCTCTCTTTGCTTCGTTTCCAACCATTGTTTCTTGTCCTGCTCTCTGGTCTTTGGAAAACAATTTAACCCCCTATTCTTTGTGGCAACCCCTCAAATACTGGAATACTGATATAATGTTACCCATAATTCTTCTTTTCTTTTCTTTTTTTAAAAATAGTCTTTATTAGTTTTTTTTCGTTAAAAACAACATATAAAACAGACATACAAAAATACATAAAACAAAAACAAACACAGGAATAACTAACCGCTTTTACAGCTTTTTCAAATTATTTCCAAATCTGTTTACAGATTTGTAATTGTAATTGAATTGTAATTGAAAATTATATAGTTTCAAAATCATTTTTTCTTCCGGGCCAAATAAAATTTTATCTAATCCTTGTTCGTTTTGGAATCCAAATTGTATTGCACCTTTCTTATACCGTGATTGTATTTGTAGATATTGTCACCAATCCAGTTCTATTCCCATTGATTTAAGATCTTGCTTTATTTTAAGCTTTTCTTGATCTGTCCAAAAGTTGTTTGTACGTTACAATTTTTTTCTCATCCAGTAGATTTGGGTATATGATTGCTTCTATTGTAGATAACCATTTGGAGATTTTTCTATAGTGCTCGCTCTTGATTTTAAGCCAAATTTCTAACAAAGATCCTCTTATGTAATGTCTTTGGAAGTAGGCATGTGTTTTATACTTCCCTCCCCATATAAAGACGTGCCAACCAATTTGAAGGTGAAACCTTCTAAGGTTAAGATCCTTTTATTTTTGATTGTAATCCAATCCTTTGTCCAATTTAATACAGCAGCTCGATAGTAGGTTTCCCAATCAGGGAGTCCAAATCCACCTCTCTTTCTGTTATCATATAATAATTTAGTTTTAATTCACACCTTCTTTTTTGGCCATATGAATTTTAAAACTATTTTATTCAATTCAGTAAAAAAATTCTTCCTTAATTTTATTGGTGCTATTTGAAATAAAAATAATATCTTAGGTAGGATGTTCATTTTGATAACTGCTATTTTACCCAATAATGATAGTTGTAATTTTGCCCAAATCTCCAATTCTTTATGTATCTTCTGTGTCAATTTAGCATAATTATCCTCTTTTATCGAGCTACATTTTGCAGTTAACCATAGGCATATTTCACTTTTTAAACAGTTTTGACATCCAGTGCTGTTTCCAAATTCCTGTTTTGTTGTTCTGTTAAGTTTTTCGTTATTATTTTTGTTTTTTCTTTATTTATTTTTAGTCCTGCCACTTTTCCAAATTTCTCAATCTCACTGATTAAAATTGGCCCTGTCTCCAGGGGAACTTCCAAAATATATGCCATATCGTCGGCAAAAGCCTGCACTTCATATTTCTCCTTCCTTATTTTTAATCCTTTTATGTCTTGGTTATCTCTTACATATCTTAACAGTGTTTCTAATGCTAGTATAATTTAGAGTGGGGATAGGGGGCATCCTTGGCGTACCCCTTTCGTTATATTTACCTTTCCTGTCAAGTCCTTATTTACTAAAATTTTGGCATATTGGTTCGTATATACTGCTTTAATTAAACTTGAGAATCTTCCTCCGAATTCCATCTTTTCTAATTGCATTATCAAGAATTGCCAATCCAAGTTATTGAATGCTTTTTGAGCATCGATAAATATTAATGCCATTTTTTTTTCTATATGTAGGTCATAGCATTCCATAATTCAATAATCTAATAAAAAGTCTTATTCTCTATATCTGTTAACATATATAATCAGGAACAAGATTCCTTTAAACACAATAGATTTTAATATCATGTGATAAATTAATTCCAATATTCACTTATAATTTAGAACCATCTAATAAGCAAGTCTATTTGTTATTATCTATTATATTTTTAAATTTTAAAGTTCCTTGTCCAATGTAATTATTGCACTTCACAACTTTCTCAGTCTCTATACGTCTATTCTTTTCCAAGATGTCTCCCAGTTGTTTCGCTTTGTCACCTTCCGTTCACTCACGAGTGCTCTTCTTCCTCTTCTACCAACTTTTTCTCACTTTCTCTTCCTTTCTTCACTTTCTGCTGTCCCTTTTACCACAACCTTTTCGAATCCGTCTTTTAAGTCCTTTCACAGTACGGTTTATATCTCAAATCAGTCCTTTACCTCTCCTCCACTCTATTAGTCTTTCAATGTCCGTTGCTGCAGCTTCCACTCCCACCTTCAATTCGCCGCTTTTGCCTTCCAGGAGCCACTCTCTGTCGTCTTTAATATCTCCAACTCCACCAAAAGGGATCTCCTTCTCGCTTCTTCCTTAGATGTTAAAAATCCGCTTTCCTTCACTTTCTCACCACTCGTCCCAGCTGTTTTTCACTCAATGCTTCCCACTTCTCCTCACTCTGTCATGCCTCTGGATCGGCTCGATGAGTTGATTTCTTTTGCGACCGGATTGTGGGGCTTCCTCTCGCTATCTGGGGAGATTGCCTTTCTCCTCCGATGCCTTGAGGTTTCCCCTTTCTGCCTCTGCTCCCTCCGAGATCAGCTTCGCCTATGGGCCTCCAAAAATCACAAAAAATGCGGCAGCAGCTCACGAAGCTCTGTTTGCTGCTCCGCACCAGCGTCATGTCAAACTGGAAGTCCCCAATTCTTCTTCTCTTTAGACTAACCAAACCCAAAACCTGCAGCTGTTCTTCATATGGTTTAGTCTCCAGGCCTTTGATAATCTTAGTTGCTCTTCTTCTAACTTTTTCCAAAGTCTCAACATCTTTTTTGTAGTATGGTGACCAAAATTGGTTGTAGTATTCCAGGTGTGGTCTTACTAGGGTTTTATAAAGTGACACTAATATTTCACCTGATCTTAATTCTATGCCTCTGTTTATACAACCCAGGATTGTATTAGCTTTTTTGGCTGCGGTTGCACACTGCTGGCTCATATTCAAATGATCATCCTGGACATCCTCACATCCTGGACATAAATTGCTTCAACTCCTACTCTCAAAACGTCGCTATAGAGCACTGCACACCAAGACAACTAGACACAAGAACAGTTTTTCCCCGAACACCATCACTCTGCTAAACAAATAATTCCCTCACCACTGTCAAACTATTCACTAGGCTGCATTACTATTGCTATTAGTTTTTCTCATCGTTCTTATCACCCATCTCCTTCCACTTATGACTGTATGACTGTAACTTGTTGCTTGTATCCTTACGATTTATATTCATTTTGATTGTTTCCTGATTGCTTACTTGAACCCTATGACAACCATTCCTGACAAATGTATATTTTCTTTTATGTACACTGAGAGCATATGCACCAAAGACAAATTCCTTGTGTGTCCAATCACACTTGGCCAATAAAGAATTCTATTCTATTCTATCATCCACTAGGACTCCAAGGTCCCTCTCACAGTTATTGTTTTTGAGCCAGGTCTCACCTAATCTGTACTTATATCTTTGATTTTTCCTGCCTAAACGTAAAACTGTAACAACATTGCCAAAAAGGCTCTAAGAGTTGTAAATCTAATCTTGCGGAGCTTCTTCTCTGGCAATATTATACTGCTAACCAGAGCATACAAAACTTTTGTATTCTGGAATACAGCTCACCTGTCTGGAACCCGCACTGCATATCAGACATTAATACAATCGAGAGAGTCCAGAAATATTTCACAAGAAGAGTCCTCCACTCCTCTGCTCGCAATAAAATACCTTATTCCACCAGACTTGAAATATTGGGATTAGACAATTTACAACTACGTTGCCTCCGATCTGATCTAAATGTAGTTCATAAAATCATATATCAAAAAGTTCTTCCTGTCAATGTTTATTTCAACTTCAACTGCAACAATACACGAGCACATAATAGATTCAAACTTAATGTAAACTGCTCCAAACTCGACTGCAGAAAGTACGACTTCAGCAACAGAGTGATCAATGCCTGGAATGCACTACCTGACTCTGTGGTTTCTTCCCCAAACCTCCAAAACTTTAACCTTAGACTGTCTACAGTAGACCTCTCCCCATTTCTAAGAGGTCTGTAAGGGGCGTGCATAAGCGCACCACTGTGCCTACCGTCCCTGTCCTACTGTCCTATTGTCCTCTTTTATTGGAACATTTTACTTATGTTTATACAAACAACTACTATCCTGTACATGTTTGACAAATAGATAAATAAATAAACAAATAATAAGAAAAAAACTTTGCTTTTCTCCACATTAAAATTAATTTTGTTGGATAGGGCCCATTGTTCAAGTTCGTCAAGATCTTTTTGGATCCTGAGCTTGTCTTCTGGGATGTTGACTATTCCTGCCATTTTTGTGTCATCTACAAATTTGATGAGTTCCCCTTCTATTCCCTCATCTGAGTTATTAATGAAGATATTGAAGAATACTGGGCCTAAGACAGAGTCTTGTGGTACCCCACTGCTTAGTTCTCTCCATGTGGATATAGTACCATTAAGGACTACTCATTGAGTACAGTTTGTCAGCCAGCTACAAATTCATCTGGTGGTGATTTTGTCTAGTCTACATTTTTCTTACTTACCAAGAAGTAGATTGTGGTCTACTTTGTCAAATGCCTTACTGATTTACTCTACTAATTTAGTGACTTTATCAAAGAATTAAATAAGATTGGTTTGGCATGATCTTTTTTTTTACAAACTCATGCTGGCTACTAGTTATAACTTTGTTTGCTTCTAGTTGTTCACAGATCTGTTCCCCACCCCCCCGGCTAATTAAATATTATTTTATATCTTCCTCTTCAATTCCATCCAATTTGTACAATTTCTTGTAGAAGTCTTGGACGATCCTTTTCTTCTATTCCATGTCTTAAGTTCCCTTCTTCATCCAGAAGTTGTTGAATTGTTCTTTTTTAATTCTCTCTTCTTAGTTTGTGTGCCAACCATCTCCCAGTTTTATTTGCCTGCTCGAAATAATTTTGTTTCATTTTTTAATGTTATGGGCTACTTCTTCCTGCACTATCAGATTTATTTTATGTTTTATTAGGTCCCTCTTTTCTTTAGGTTTGTTATTTAACGGGTCACTTTGCAATAAGAGTTCTTGATCTTTTAGTTCCTTATTTAATGTATTCATTTTTTCTTTTTGGATCTTATTTTTCTTTGCTATATATGCAATTGACAACCCTCTCACATAGGCCTTCATTGTATCCCAAACGTTTTGCGTTGATGTTCGTTCCTTAACATTTTCCATGAAGAAGTAGCCCAGTTCTTTCTCTAATTTCTGTAAATATTCTTTTTCTTGTAGTATATTTTGATTTAGTGTCCATCTAGTTCTCTTCCAAATTTTTCCTCTCCATTTTATTAAAACTGAGTGGTGGTCGGCCCATCTGTTGGGTAAAATCTCTATATTTAAGGTGTCCATGGTTAATGTTAGATTCGTCCAAACCATATCAATGCGTGACCAGGATCTATGGGAGTGGAAGTAAAATGTGTATTGTTGTTTCTGAATGTTCAATTTTAGCCAAACATCATATAAGTCCAATTCTTTAACCATATTCATAAACGTAATTGGTAGCTGTCTTCTAATGCTTTTCCTATATAAACTTTTATAATCCATTTTACTATCTGCTATTGCATTAAAATCTCCTAATATACATATATTTTACCAATTCATTTCCACTATTTTCTTGTGCAATTTGGAGTTTAAAAAATTGCTTTTGATTGGGTGCATAGATTCCTACAAGTAAATTTTTTCCCCTCCATTTATTATCTTGACCATTAATATTCTGCCCTCTTCATCTACGTATTTTAATTTAGGATTTAACCAATTTTTAACATACATCGCAATTCCTCTTTTCTTCGTTTGCGTCGATGAACAGAATAGATTCCCTAGTTTTGAGCATTCTAGCAAATTTTCATATTTCTTTTTTATATGTGTCTCTTGTAAACTAATTATATCCAGTTTTTGTCTTTGCAGGTCCAACAATACACACTTTCTCTTTATGATTGAATTCAAGCCATTGAAGTTAACCGATAGTATACTAGTTTCCTGTTCCTCTCTTCCATTACTTGTTGTCTGGTTTAAGTGTCCCTTTTGACCTTGTTTCGATTGGTGTCCTTGTCCTTGCCCCTTCTCCGTCATATCTTTCTATTTCTCTACCGTTTCTTGTATCTTGTTCTTCTAATTGGGCTCCAGTACTTAAGTCCTCCTGACTCCTATTAGCTATGTCTTCCCTGTTATATCCTGTGCCTTCTCTAATGTATCAATTCTATATATTTTTTCTCTCCAGGTTATTAACATCCCTTCAGGGATGAGCCAACTAAAAAGGATTCTGTGTCGAATTAATTGTGTTGAGAGAAAATTGTAACTTCTTTTTTCCCTAATTCTTCGAGGGATCTGTTTTAGAATTAGTATTTCTTTACCCTTATACGTTAAAGATTCTCCTCTTACAGTGTTCAAAATCTCCTCCCTCATCTGTCTCCTTAGAAATCTCACATGAATTTCTCTCGGGTGTCTATGTCGTCTTGCGTAGCTCGTGTTAATTCTATAGACTTCGTCCAATTCACTTATAATTTCCTCTTTTTGTCTGCCTAGGACTTCCCCTAGGATCTGCGCTATTAGATCCAGAAGATTCTCCTCTTGTAACTCCTCTATATTTTGTAATCTTAAGTAAAAGGCCGATCGCTCCAACTCCAGATGAGCAATAGCTTCTTCCAGATTTTTGTTTATGGTTTCCAGCCTATCCTTAGTTTTATCTATTCTTTTTTCTGTAACCTTCATTCTCTCTTTAACTTCTTTTATCTCTTGCTCATTTTTTGACAGTGCTGCTTGTATTGCACCTACCCTCTCATCTATTCTGACCATATTATTTTTTACTTCACTCATTTCATTTTTAACTCCATCTATACTTTTAGTAATATTGTCTTGCATTTTCAGGATTATCTCCTGCAACGTATTCATTGATACCTGTGGTCCTTGTTGACTTCCTGTTGACACAGCTGCCCCTTTATCTTCCGTCAACATCCTATCTAATGATCTTTGCCCTGCGGGGGAGCTTAGGGCCATTGGTTGTTTTTTCCCTCCTTTAGTCACTGTCGTTGTCCTAGTTGACATTTGTAACAGTTTAATTTAGGTATCCCACTTTGGCATATAATTTCAAAATTTGTTAGTATATCTATTTAAATTTCTCTTCTATGATCCAACTTATACGTTTATCACTCTAAAAACAGAGCTTAACTTGCTTGCTCTAATATCTAGTTAATCAATAATAATATAGGGAGATATTCTACACAGACTTTAAGGTATAATAAAGAAGAGTCAATATTCAAATATGTATGACAATCAAGAAAAATTAATTCATCAACCTAAATATACTAATATAATAATTCTTATTATTTCACAGTATAATTAATATAGTATATATATCAAATGTTAATTGAGAGGTAAGAAAAAAAAGAAAAAGCAATCTCCTTTATACTATACTATAAATAGTAAACTAATCAATTATAATGTCAAGAAAGGCAATTCAATACAAAAAACAAAAAACAGGAGAGAAACAAAAAGTCGAAAAACAGAAGTAGTTTGATAACGCAATAATTAAGACAGGAACAAAATAACGTAGGCACAACAACAACAAAAAAGACCATAAAAAAGAAAGAAAATCACTGTCCAAGTTGTATACAATTGATTTTACAAAGTAAAAAAAGAAAAAAAGAAAAAGCAAAAGTAAAAAACAGCTTTGGGGATTCAATTTCTTTTTCAGTTTAAAGTCTGAATCTCCCCCCCCCATTCTAAGCACTTATATGTTACCAGTAGCCTCCAAGATGTCGTCCTTTTATTTCATTCAGTCACTGTCCCTTAAATCTCCGTCTGACCAATTCCTCTCAACAGTCTCTATTCCTTTTGGCTTTCTTCTGTCTCCAGACCAAATCCTTTCTCATACACTTCCCAACTCCAAGTCCAGAATTTTGTCTTTCTTTCTAGGGATCTTTTGTTTTTTACCGCTTTTCCAAGCCAAGAGTCCAAAAGTCCCTTCTTCCTTTCAACTTTGTCAATCCGCTCTGTCACTTACTTTTCCACCTTCTTCTTCAATTTACATTCGCCGCTTCACTTGTTCGCACCCACTTTCGTTTTTTTGCTTAGATACTTTTAGATACTTTTAGATACTTTCGTGCTGTTTTGACGATAAAGAGGTCTCTTTCCACTTCCACACTCTTCCGATATGCTTACTGCTATTCTTCTCTGCTTCCTTCCAATCTGGCTGGCTGGCTGTCACGTCCTCCGATCGGCCATAGATGGGCCGATCTCTTTTGCACTCGATCTGAGGGCGCCCCTCGCCCCGTTTGGGAGATCGCCTTTCTCTCCCTGGAGATCTGAGACTTCCCCTCTCCACCGGTACTCTTCTCTTGAGTTTTTCTTGCCTGAAACGGCCACGATAGTGCAAAAAGCTGGGAGAACCGAGCGGAGTCCCGTCGGCAAGCTCGCACCAGCGTGACGCCAACCGGAAGTCCCCCCAAATCTGTTTTTTTAATTATCTTTTCCAGGATCTTCCCAGTTATTGATGTTAGACTGATTAGTCTGTAGCTTCCTGGTTTTTCCCTTTCTTGAATAAATTCACAAATATGGCTTATTCAAAATTAAGATATGATTTCTAAAACATTTCTAAAGCAGTGTTTTATAGGTAATACTATTTTATCAACAGTTATACTTACAAATTGAATTTTGTTCTGTTCTATTGTATAAATGGTCACTAGATGGCGCTTTTTAAGTGCAAAAGAGATCAGTCGGAAGCAGTTTCTTCAGAACATTTTTCACTTTCTCCACTTACATATCAAAGCAGTTTGAGAGCTAATCTGATATAATTTGGCAAAATGGAGTTACTAATCAGGCCAGGAAGAAACAATGCTATCATAACCAATAACTTAGTATGAAATGTGTTCATATATATCTGTTTAGGATGTGTGGCAATGATATCCCTGTGTTAAAAAAGAAAGATTAATACAAGCAATCCTTCACTTATTACCAGGCACCCAGTGACAATTCAAAGTTATGTTGGACTCCCCCCCCCCAAAAGGTATTTATGATTCAGTTACAAAATTCTGACAGTCTCCTCTCACAGTCATGTGACTGCATTTCAGATGCTCAGCAACTGACCTACATTTATGTCTGTTTGCAGTGGCTGACAGTCATGTGACCACAATTTACAACATTATTGCCAAAAACTAGTGTTTACTTCTGTTTTAGGCAAAACCATCCCAGAGCAAACAATTGGTTCACTTAATAATCATGGCATCTGTTTAACAAGTGTAGATTCACTGAATGAGCACTGCAAAAAAGGCTATAAAATTGGATTGGTCGCTTGATGACCCACTTTAAGACCATCACAAGTTACGATCATAACGGGTAGGGTCCATTATGGTCATAAGTCAAAGACTATCTGTATGCACAGTTAAACAGATTATTGCTCCTTTCTAGTTCTGTATATGTAAATCAGTGGTGGGTTCCTACCGGTTTGGCCCGGTTTGGGTGAACTGGTAGCAGCAGTGGCGGGAGGCTCCGCCCACCCAGCAGAACATCATCATAAAGTTTCTGTGCATGCGCAGGAGTGTCATGCATGCACAAAGTGCGCGCGCGCTCCTGTTCCCGAACCGGTAGCAAAGGTAAGTGAAATCTACCACTGATGTAAATGTATTAATATTAGCAGCATTCAGTAATATAAAACTTTCAATAGTCTTTCCTAACCTCCTGCCACACAGACATTAGACTTCAACTTCCAAAGTGCCAAGTTGTTGAAGATACTTGGTTAACAATAAAGGAGAATATTTGTAGCTCAGGGTTGAAATGAGGGGTCCTTGGTGCCCTCTGAGCTTGCTTGTTTTCTTGCAGATGTTTCATTACCCAAATAGCATTAGCACTGATGATGTTACCTAGTTTGGGTAAGGAAACATCTGCAAGAAAACAAGCAAGCTCAGAGAGCCTCATATTTGGCTAAGCATTTTTTTATTGCAGCAGGATTTTATTAAATGTGTTCATTAGAAACCATGGGGAAAATATTACTGTGCTCACTTGGGTCAGTTTATACTGAGTTTGTTCCAACTCCTTTCAAAGCAGCATGAACAAAAAATATGTTGTTATCTATTGTTTTATATAGCACTCCATTAAAAAAAATAACGTGCCCAGGTTTTAAAATATCTGATTAGTTTTTAGGCTAGTTGGAAGAGTCTGTGCCTTATTCTTTTATTTATTTGCTACAATTTATGCTCCCCTTTTTCAATTGCAGAAGGAAAAAACAAATCATGCCCTAATTTTAATGTATCCTTATGATTTGTAAATGTGATTAAATTAAGTTGGCCACAAATTGCTTTGTCTGCTTTTTTCCACCATGATACGCATGCTGTGTTTTGGGAACAGAGATTGAAGTTACCAAGTTTGAGAAAAGCAGCTTGTGGATAATTAGTGGTTGTGCAAACTGTTTTCTTTCTGCTTTTATTAGACAAGGGAGAAGACACATTTTAAACAACCAGTCGCAACAATGACAAACCCAGTCATTAACACTCAGTAAATGCTGTCAGGGGAAAAGCCACGTAGGAGCAATTCCATCTAGGAGTTAGGTCAGTTCAGTCATAGCTGTTAACATCAAGGAGCAATTACTGCAGAGAATTCTGAAATCAAATGGATTTGTAATTCTTCGGGAGCAGCCCATTTGAAGGGATCCCCCACTGCTGTGAAAGTTTTCAACTTCAGTAGTAATAGCTATGTCTTTAGAAGATAATGAATGTTCCCTGACAAGAAAAATGGAACTGCTGGTGAAGATGCAGTATTTTTAGAACAGTGAGGCTATTATGAAAGTGCTTGTGATGCTTACTTCAGACATATCTTGCCTGTCCCAAATCAAGTTCTCTGAGCCAAGCCGCATGTGATGTTAATCATGGGCTTCAGTAATCACAATTTGCTTGGCAGATTTATTTTTATTATTTGAGAGCAGGAGGTACTGCCAGATGCCTCCTAATCCACACTAAGGTCCTGTGCCATTTTTTTTCTGGAGGAAATCTTAATTCCCTAACTGCTTTATGTCCATGGAAATAGTTAATGCAGTAACTCAGGGAGAAGGAGTTATTAGTTATCTACATAGCAGACTTATTGGTAGTCTCCTGTGAATTGTAGGTTAACATGGGGAACAGATATGATGCATCGGGTGTATTGTTCCCAAATGTAACCTTCAGGACATCACTGGGACTGAATAGGTCTACAGTAACTAGATAAGTTCATGAAAATAGAGAATAATTCTTATGTGAAGTTGATTTTGTTGGGTTTATTTTCAACATATGATGAAAGTTAGGGCTGAAGTACATGTTACATTTTCAGTAACCAAATGTAGCTAGCTATACAATCTAGAATTACTTATCCTTGTTTACCATGGTCAGTTATCATGCCATTTTTTTGGTTCAGCAGCAGTGGTATAATCTACCGTATTTTTCGGAGTATAAGACGCACTGGAGTATAAGACACACCTTAGTTTTGGGGGAGGAAAATAGGGGAAAACAATCTGCCTACCAGGTATTCATTTGGCTAGCATCCTTAGTCTGGTCAGCATCAGCACATTATTTTATCTCCTGGTTAGGACTTAAAAAAACCTTCTTCTGAGAGTAACAATGAAAGAGCCTGCAAGCCAGTAAGAGCTGGGAAGATTGTTAGCACCTGGTTAGGGCTAAAAAAAAACTTATTCGGAGCAGCTGCAGCACATTATTTTATCTCCTGGTTAGGACTTAAAAAAACCTTCTGAGAGAATAACAATGAAAGAGCCTGCAAGCCAGTAAGAGCTGGGAAGATCGTTAGCACCTGGTTAGGGCTAAAAAAAAAAACTTATTCGGAGCAGCTGCAGCACATTATTTTATCTCCTGGTTAGGACTTAAAAAAACCTTCTGAGAGAATAACAATGAAAGAGCCTGCAAGCCAGTAAGAGCTGGGAAGATCGTTAGCACCTGGTTAGGGCTAGAAAACAACTTCTTTGGAGCAAGTAGAGCAATGAAAAAAAACCCTGCAAAGACTTAGGGCTGGAAAACATTCTTCTGAGAGAGTAACAATGAAAGAGCCTGCAAGCCAGTAAGAGCTGGGAAGATAGTTAGCACCTGGTTAGGGCTAGAAAAAAACTTCTTTGGAGCAAGTAGAGCAATGAAAAAAAATTCTGCAAAGACTTACGGCTGGAAAAACATTCTTTGGAGAGAGTAACAATGAAAAAGCCTGCAAGGTAAGAGCTGGGAAGATCTGTTAGCACCTAGTTAGGGCTGGAAAAAAAGCTACATTCAAAGTATAAGACGCACCTGAATTTTCCGCCACTTTTAGGGAGGAAAAAGGTGTGTCTTATACTCCGAAAAATACGGTATATCAGTGATCTTGATAGGTGTGTTCATGTCCTGATATTAAGAGTAAAGCAGAATATGCAATTAGTTTCTTGCCAACGGCAATATTTTACTTGAATTGTATAATAGAACCTAATTCCAGGTGTAGCCAGCTCTAAGTGCTTCAGGCCATGTTTAAATATATTTAACTTTAATAATCCAAACTAAATTCTCGATATATTTAATTCCAATCTATTTAATCATTTCTTCCTGTCAGGTTGAACATTACTATTTAGGAGCCGTTTTTGGAAGACCCTTTGTTACTGCTTTTGTCCTAAAAACAAAGAAGAAAAAATACCAAATTCAGAAACTTTAAAAATAAGGGGGAAAATAGAGAACACCCCTGCCCCCTCAAAAAAACTATAATGAAATAATGCAATTAAAATGCAATTCTTAAACAGCAAACTAAATCTTGACCATATGCAGTAACCTTGACCAGATTTTCCATACAATGTTGATAAAAAGCCAGTTCTTGTGTAAAAGCAAATATATTTCCAGGGTGGGGTTTAAATCAAGTGTAGTAGGCTGTTTTCATAAGAATAAAATTATTTAGCTTCAAATCACTCATAGTGAATCTGTAGTTCTTTATACTCTGATAGATTCTAAGTTTTTGTATATCATTTAATATCACATTCACTTCTTTAACTTTTTTTCCCAACATAGCTACCTATTGAATTAACATTGACAGTATTAAACCAAAACAGTGCAATTGCCAAGCAAGCCAAAAATATTCAAGTTTTCATCCAATGAGTTCTCTAATGAACCTGAAAAAGAATATTTTGTTGAATTAATTTGCATCTTAGTATCATAGGATACTAATTTAAACTTCTTAAAACTCCAGTCCATAAATATGTTAAAAGGATATTTTAACATGTTGTTCCAAATTATTTGCAGTTTTGAGTCTATCCAAATTGATTTTGGTCATCCTCTTTTTCTCTTTCCTTCCACCTTTGCAACCGTTATAGATTTCTTTAGAGAGCTAGGACTTCATATAATATATCCAAAATATCAAAGTTTATGCCTTGAAAGAGAATTCTGGGTTGATTTGTTCTATGTAAGATACCATTTATTTGTTTTCTGGACTATCCACGGTATTCACAGGACTGTTTTTCCCCATGCCAAAGTTCAAACGCATCAGTATTCTTTCTATCCCGTTTCTTCAAATGTTTCATTTCATAAGGCATCATAGGGACAAACATTGCCTACATAATACTTAATACTGATCTTTTAAGATACAGATATGTTATGGGATCTAAGTATCTTTTTTGAGGCCTTCCTTGCTACTTCACCAAGTGCTAGTTTTCAACACATTTCTTGATTGCTGGTTCCTTTATTGTTGGTAGTTGATTGATTTAAAAAAGTGAAAGCTCACTTCAGTATCTTCACAGTCAGTTCTAAGGATAGCTGCAGTACCATCATCATTACTTTTGTCCTCTTTATATTTAATTTTAGTCCCATTTTTTCAGTCTCCTTCACTTTCATTACAAGAGCTTTAAAATCATTTAGCTATCAGAACAGTGTCATCAGTAAAGACCAAATTGTTGCTTTTAAAATCATCCTTCTTCTAATTCAGCACTTAGCATATACCGTATTTTTCGGAGTATAAGACGCACCGGAGTATAAGAAGCATCTAGATTTTAGAGGAGGAAAACAAGGAAAAAAGTATTCTGAACCAAATGGTGTAGTAATATATTATTTAATAAAATACCAGTGTAGCAGAATACTTTTTACAACCATGTATACTTTTTTTACAACCATGTACACTTTTTACAACCATGTACACTTTTTACAAACTTCAAACTTGACAGCTTTAAGACTAGTGGACTTCAACTCCCAGAATTCCTCCTCCAGTCATGCTAGCTCAGGAATGGGAGTTGAAGTCCACAAGTCTTAAACTTGCCAAGTTTGAAGACCCTTGCACCCCTAACCCCTAACCCAGGGGTCTTCAAACTTGACAGATTTAAGACTAGTGGACTTCAACTCCCAGAATGCCTTCTCCAGTCATGCTAGATGGGCTAATTAGAAGGCAAAAACACCCCAGTTTTTGCAAAAAATGGCCCATTTTTCGCTCATTTTTTTGCAAAAACAGGGCATGCAGAGGGCTTGGGAAGCCTGCAGAGCACTCCTAGTGGGTGGGGGAAGGCAAAAATGCCCCAATTTTTTTGCAAAAAACAGCCCATTTTTCACTCGGTTTTTTTTTGCAAAAATCAGGCATGCAGAAGATTTGGGAAGCCTGCAGAGCACTCCTAGGTGGTGGGGGAAGGCAAAAACGGCCCCATTTTTGCAAAAAATGGCCAGTTTTGCTGCAAAAATGGGATGCGGGGGTGGGGCTTTGGGAGGCCAAAAAATTGCTGTATTTAGTGTTTAAGACGCACCATTTCCAACCCTCTTTTTGGGGGCAAAAAGGTGCGTCTTATACTCCGAAAAATACGGTATGTTGAATAAACATGGGGTGGATGTAGACCCTTCTTCAGTTTGGACCAATCTCTTTCTACATGTCCAGTTTGTAGATTCCTGACATATTTATAGTTTTGCATAAGTGCAGTGAGATATTCTGGAATTTCTATTTTCCCTTGCTCCTAATTTTGCTTTATATGTCCAGATATAATAGCAAAAGCAATAGCACTTAGACTTATATACCGCTTCACAGTACTTTTACAGCCCTCTAAGTGGTTTACAGAATCAGCATTTTGCCCCCAACAATCTGGGTCCTCATTTTACCCACCTCGGAAGGATGGAAAGCTGAGTTAACCTTGAGCCTGGTGAGATTCGATTTGCCAAGTTGCAGTCAACATGTAGTAGTGCAGAAGTATCCTGCACTACTACATTTTAACCACTGCACCACCACGGCTCTTAGGTATGAGGTATGAAGTATGATTAAGCCTTTTTTAGCAGACACAAATAAAAGCATTAAATAGTCACAGCAAAGAGCATTTCATATAACTATTTACAAAATTCCTTAAGTTTATTTCCTAAATGTTCATATTTTGATTTTTTTTTGTTTTCTTTTTCCACATAGCATAAATGATAAACCAATCTCAAATGCACTTGTTAAAGATTCCCATGCAGTATGTGCCAAGTCCTCGAGTTACGACCGGCAAAGTCCTCGACTTACGACCCGACCCTGCTGGCCCAGACTGGAGCCTGATTGGTTGAAGCCTGGGCCAGCAGGAGCGCGGGAGAAACAAACAGCTCCCATTGGACACTTACTTTGACAGCTCCCTATAAATATGTGTGTGTGTTTCTGTGTGTTTCTGTGTATACACACACATTTATGTTCATAGTGATATGGATTCAGAGGCTAAAATATATGTATTACATTAAATGCTAGACTTATAGCTTTGTCAGTTATTATGAGTGCAATTGACATGAAACTGAATTGTGATCAACTGAAGGATCCAAAACTCCAGCCATAATTATCTGATCAACTAACTGCCTGACTAGGAAGATAAGCAAAATGTTGGAGTAAAACATCTGGCTGATCTTTAGTTGGACCTTAGTAGTTAATATATTCTTTCTTACAATTACAACCCCTAATTACTAATATTAGAAGAATATCCTTCTGAATCACTTATTTCTTATTGCTCATAGACGACTTATTAATCAAGGTTACTCCCCCTCCCCCAAGTAATCTGAAACTATCGTTTCATTTAAGTGTTTCCTAGATTTTTTTAAAAAAAGAACCCTTTTCAACTATGAGTCTGAGATTCTTGCTTTAGAAAACATGGTTTTAAACTACCCAATTTATATAAAAATATCTCTTTTAAGGCCATCTAAAGCCTTGAACATTCTAGAGAATTACTGATATCAACATAAAAGTTATATGTAAAAAAACATGCCAAAACCATTTTACAGGCACTCTATACCAAGCTACCCATATAATTTTTTTTAATGTAAAAATGGTAGAGGAAAATAAAATGGGATATTTTTGGTCTAAATCTGTCCAAAGCTCATGGTCAGATAATTTCATCATATCAGAATCCACGGATAAACAAAACACGGATTTAGAATATAGATATATAAATTATAATCATTTTGTTTTGCTGCTAAATATACCCTATTAAAATATACATTTATTAACTATCTATGGGTTCACATCCAGAAAAATCTTGCTATGTTTCCATGCCAAAGAATCAGTTTTTCTGCACATTAGTGAAATATCTTAAGTAATGGACCACTGTCTCTATAATGAATGAAAGTGGAGGCCTGAATGGTATGGAGCTTTTATCTTCAAGTATTATCTAGGCTGTAATGAGAAAAATGCATGTTGTTGCAGAGAAAATAGGAGGCAGGAGTGTAATGTATGTTGCCACCTTCAGTTTTATATAAAAAGGGATAAAATGTTGGTGATGATGATGATGAAGAAGAATTTCCACATATATAGCACCAAAACTTGATTTAAGTCAGCATTATAGGTACCCTATTTTTCGGACTATAAGACGCACCGGTGTATAAGACGCACCAAGATTTCGAAGAGGTAAGTAAGAAAAAAAAGTTTTTGCCCTCCCCAGCCCCCAGGAGCACTCTGCAGACCTCCCAAACATTCTGTGCACCACATTTTTGTGAAAAATGGGCCATTTTTTGCAAAAATGGGGGCGTTTTTGCCCTCCCGTAGCCTCCAAGAGCACTCTGCAGACCTCCCAAACCCTCTGCGCACCTGTTTTCGTGTGGGGCGGGGCTTCGGGGGTCCAAAATGGCTGTATTTGATGTATAAGATGCACCAACATTTCCACCCTCTTTTAGGGGCGGGATGTGTCTCCGAAAAATATGGTGTATTCAGAAAACTATTTCTACAGTAGAGGCCAAAATTGTGGAAACCTTTTGGGAAAAGAGTACAGTATTTTTGAGGTTTGATGGCTTATAACACCACTTTGTTTTGGAGAAGTATCATAAAATTATATATCAATGGAAAGATACTTTAATCAAGAATGTAATGCAACAAAGTTTGTTCAATCATCTGTATTCTATGAAAAGTTATAGCCAAATAACCAGAAAAAGGAAACACAACTTGCTTAGGTTGATATCGGGTAGCTTTCCTTCATCTGATTGCAGCCAATGAGCATGAGTGTTTAGAGAGCCAATCAGGTGTCATCTTATTTTGGCAATGAGCCAAATAGCCCAGACCTTAACCCAATTGAAAATCTATGGAGCTGACTAAAGAAACTTGTTAGTCAGAAGTAACCCAGCAATAAAACCCAGTTAATAGAAGCAATCATTCAATCTTGGTTTCACATCATAACAGCTGCAGAACTAAAAGACTTGGTTCACTCCATGGGAAGACGTTGTAAGGCCGTAATTCATACTAAAGATTACCCAACTAAGTATTAACTGACATGGTGATAATTTTTGTATATCTCGTTTTTTCTATGGTGATAATTTTTGTATATCTACGTGTTTCACTTTTCTTCTTTATAACTGCTATTCTAATAGCAAATCAGGGGTGAAATTCAGCAGGTTCTGACAGGTTCTGGATAACCGGTAGCGGAAATTTTGAATAGTTCGCAGAACCGGCAAATACTACCTCTGGTTGGCCCCAGGAGTGGGGAGGGAATGGGGATTTTGCAGTATCCTTCCCCTGCCACGCCCACAGAACCGGTAGGAAAAAATTTTGAATTTCACCCCTGTAGCAAATCCTTCATAAAAGTTATTGCATTACATTCTTGATTAAATTATCTTTCCATTGATATATAATTTTATGGTACTATTGCAAAAAAAAAAAAGTGGTGTTATTAACCATCAAACCTCAAAAATACACTTTTCCCAAAAGGTTTCCACAATTTTGGCCACTACTGTATGTTCTAAGCCCTGTAAATAAGACATTTCATTTTGAACAACTTTATTTCCTTTCAGCAGCCTGTCAACATCCATAGCAAATTGTTTATCAACACACTGAAACCGATTCATTCTTTTCTCAGGAGATACGAACTACCATTTTAAATTCCACTCTATTCATATACAGGAAGGCAATTTGTGCTATTATTCCTTCACCAAATTTTGTATAACCTCTCTACAGTAGTCTATAATAGTTTCATTAACAAGAAAAGCTTTTAAAATTACAAGATTTAGACACCATCCCTGAAATCTCAGAAAGGTCAGGGGTTACGGTAATCTAACGCTTTGGAGTTCCTCAGAGATGGGAGGGCTTCTTCAATTCTTTTAATAAAAGCCTATTTTCTCATTTTCTAATGGAAAACAAAGATTGGAGAGTGGAAAGAAATTTCCTTCTCTGGTGTGTGCTTTAGAACCCTATTTTTTATCTTGTTCAGCTGTGCAAAAAAGGGAACATACCTGGACATTTTCTATACTAGATATACTAAAAAAGAATTAAGAGTATGCTATGTGACATATTTATCCCGAAGACACCTCATAAACCTCTACATGAAAACCACATTTTTCATGAATTTTCAGATATTGTTTGCAATGCCAAAATTAGATATCTCAAAAGTGTGAAACTTGTATATATGAGGACAATATATTTTAAAATATACATGCATGGTACAAAAACAATGCATGATGGGAAATGTGCACCAAATGTGTACAGGTTTTGGGATGATGATGATTTTTCATAGTCCAAAACCGAAATAAAGCCAAGCATATTCTTATAGTTCGAAGTTAAGTATCCAAATTAAAGCAATTTACTTATCCTGAAATAAAAAGTGGAGGATTCGCCCACATTGTTAATGAATTGGATTTTCAAAACAATGATGTGATTATAATTCCAATATCCCTAAGATATTAAGGAGCTGCTGATACAGTTCTACAGAGGAATTATTGGGTCTGTCATCTGCACCTCTATAACTGTCTGGTTTGATTCTGCAACCCAACAAGACAGACACAGACTTCAGAGGATAATCAGAACTGCAGAAAAAACAATTGCTACCAACCTGTCTTCCATTGAGGACCTGTATACTGCACGAGTCAAAAAGAGGGCTGTGAAAATATTTACAGATACCTCACATCCTGGACACAAACTGCTTCAACTCCTACCCTCAAAACGACACTCTAGAGCACTGCACACCAGAACAACTAGACACAAGAACAGTTTTTCCCCGAAGGCTATCACTCTGCTAAACAAATAATTCTCTCAACACTGTCAAACTATTCACTAAGTCTGCACTACTATTAATCTTCTCATTGTTCCCATCACCCATCTCCTCCCACTAATGACTGTATGACTGTAACTTTGTTGCTTGTATCCTTACAATTTACATTGACTGGTTACTAATATGATTTGATTGCTTATTTGTACCTGGACTATCATTAAGTGTTGTACCTTATGATTCTTGATGAATGTATCTTTTCTTTTATGTACACTGAGAGCATATGCACCAAAGACAAATTCCTTGTGTGTCCAATCACACTTGGCCAATAAAGAATCTATTCTATTCTATTCTATTCTATTCTATTCTATTCTATTCTATTCTATTCTATTCTATTCTATTCTATTCTATTCTATTCTATTCTATTCTATTCTATTCCATTCCATTCCATTCCATTCTTTGCTGAACAGGACCGTGATTGATGTTTGTGAAAGGATATTGGTCACTGGACGGACCTCAATGAATAAAATAAGTGTTGTTAAGAAATCATAGAACCTGCACTTGAATTCCATTATAGGCTATTATCTAATGACATCCTGTTTGAAGCAGCAACATCTATCTAAACTAGTTCATTTCTGCATGTGAAATATCCTTTATTTCTTCGCTGAGTGGTATTATTGTTGCCTTTTCTCTTTTGCAATTTCAGGATCCACATGACAGAAAGGTTTTAAAACCACTTCTATCAGTTTCTTAATTTGTGTAATTATCTTGAGCTTAGATATTTTTCATCTGCATTATATAAAATCTGTATGTAGCTTGAGGCAATTCTCAAAAGGAAAGAATTAAAATTTTTGCTTATATTCAGTTTGAGTTCAGCTGTGATTGAAGTTTTTCCTTTTAATTAGGGCTAATAAAGGCTTCTTGTTAGTGTGTCATGCTCTACTTGTTCTGGTTCAGTTTTTTTTAACAGATTAACAGAGTTGGAAGGGACCTTGCAGGTCATCTAGTCCAACCCCCTGCCCAAGCAGGAGACCCTTACATCTGCCTCTACCTAGGATCGAACTCACAACCTCCTGATTGTGAGGCAAGAGCTAATGTGGATCTTTTAATAGTATGAAAAAAATGCACATATGATTATGTTGGAAGTAGTGAATAATGAAATATTATCAAGATTATATTATATTATAAAGTGGAACAATTTAACAATATGTTAAAGCTGGTTGTTATATGATGATTGGATGCTATCTAACAAGATGATTAAGGTATATGGGTTTTAGGTGGTACAATTGTATCTCAGGCTTCTAACGAAGTATTTTTATTCAGTGTTCTGACCAGATGAGAACCATATAGCTTTGGAAAGTGAAGAAGGAAAACAAAATTTCACTGTCCTGACCATCTGACATCTTCCCATGTTTTCCTATTAATTATGAAAAGGTTCAGGCATTTAATTGTATTACATTTATTAGTTTATATATTAGTTTCTGGTAGTCATCAGGCAATAAAACTAATAACAATCCATATAATTAACAAAATAAGAGAAGCTCTAGTACAGTGATGGCGAACCTATGGCCATTGCCCTAGCTGAGCTCCATTGCGCATGTGCGCGCCGGCCAGCTGATTTTCGGCTTGCATGAAGACTCTGGGAGGGTGTTTTTGGCCTCCAGAGGGCCTCCAGGGGGGGCGGGAAAGCCATTTTCGCCCTCCCCAGGTTCCAAGAAAACCTCTGGAGCCTGGGGAGGGTGAAAAACAGGCCTACCGGGCCCACCCAAAGTTGGGAAACAGGGGAGCGGGGGCATTGTGCGTGCATGTACGGGGGGTGGGGCAGCAAGGGGGGATCACATGCACATGTGCAGGGGGACGGGGCACTGAATTATGGGTATGGGTACTTGCATGTGTGCAATACCGTGCGTGCGCGTGCTTTTGGCACCCGAGGAAAAAAAGGTTCGCCAATGTCAATTGATATTTTAGAAGTATAAATAGAAAAACTTGAATTGACAATAGGGACCTTATTGGGGAGAGGATTTGATATGGTGCGGGTTAAATTCTTGAACTGTTTTTTTTATAATAATGGTTTTCTTTCTGCTTTTGTTAGCTGGATTAAAATGTAATATATTAATTCCTTTGTTAGTTATTACAAAAAATATTTCTTCATTAAGATATTTTGCATAAATTGTTATCAGTGTCCTTTATCTTTAATTGTCCTTTAATTTTGGTTTTTGAACCATAGGGTTGTTTTATTAGGCAATCACATAATTCCTTTTATGAACAAGTAGCTGGAGTCGAACAAAAATTATTACATATATAAAATACTTTGGGTTTTATTGTTAATTAACAATTTTCTTTTTCTAATCTTTTGGACAACAGTTTGTTAAATTAACAGGTTATTCAGTAAACAGGAATAAGTCCATTTTATATTTTATTAGTTTATCAAAATATAAAATAAAAAAATAAAAAAGGAAAAAGGAAAAATGAAAAAGAGGGGAGGAAAAGGGAAAGATGAAAAAGCGTAAGATAAAGCGGGATAAAAAAAGAAAAGCACTGATTTCTGACTCCTTTTGGCACAGTAGAATAAGTTAATAACATATATCATTTGTCTGATATCTTTTAAAGATTTGGCTCTTATTTAAGGCAAAATTTAGTGATTTTTTCCAGTGTTAATGGATACAAGATACCTTCAAATATTTGAGGATGGCCCAGATCACATGAAAAATTTATACTTTGGGATAATCTTGATTTTAAAATTGCAGGATTTTTTTTTAAAAAAAGAGACATATGGTGGTATTAATATTCAAGATAAACCTATTGCTTAGTATTTCTTGAAAATAATTGATGCATTGCTAAAAAAAATTGGTTTGACTTAACTACTGAATGGCAATATATTCAGTTAAACATCTGTTGATTTTCCCCATTTGGACCTGACCTGTCAGCAGCTTCTGAAACACTCAAATTACTTTTGGAAACAGTTTTGGAAGAGTCTAAAGGCATAACTGCCCTTCCAGATTGGACTTGTGAGAACCAGCTAGTAACATTTTGGAGAGCAGGAACTGATGACATTGTGTCCTACTTACTTCTGTGACCTCTGCCCATGTAGAAAGTTGTGTTGTCCATTTGTGCCAACTCATGCATTGTTGTCTGTATGGCTTACTGTGCTTTATTGTCTTCTACACAACACCCGCACTTTACTTGACCTCCTGCACAATGGCTGGAATATTCCCTTGGTTGAATTGCTGCTTTGTCACTCTGTAATTTGAAACAGGTTAGAACAGTTGTCTGTCATATAGAATAGTATTGATTTGAAACCTAGCAATCAGTATGATGGCCAAAGCCATCATAACTTTGAACTATGGTTTTAAAAAATGGTTGTAAATTGAGGATTTCATGTAGTTTCTTATATAGACAGATTTGCTGATCTTTAAAGTGCCACTCTTCTCAGATTTAGCTGACCTCACTCTTAATTCCATAGTGATTTAAGTTTCCACCAATTACACTACACAGATAATTTTATTTTATAGTTAGCCATTCAGAATGATTTAAAATACTCCCTGGAAAGAATTGATGAAAATTATTGCTTTTAATTTTGGCCATGGACATTATGCTGGCTTCTCTTAAAGCATTTTAGCATATGTTAATTCTCTAGCGCCATGTCTGCTATTAAAATCTTGACATTTATGACTTGGCACAAGTTTCATTTTAAGTAGTGTCACAAAAATATTATCCATATTATAATGAAACGTAGCTTCTGTATTGACTGAGGAAATCTGTTTTGATCAAATATCATGTATTCTCTTATTAAATATAATCCAGATCTGACTCAGCTGTTTTTAAGGCCTCAGCAGAAGAACACTTTAAGAGTATATAAAGGTTGAGCTTATTTTTGAATTATAGTGAGCTTTACATGAGTAGGTATGCAATTGATACTTTTTGAAATTCTTGACAGCTAATCCTTGACGTACGACCACAATTGAGTCCAAAAATCCCACTGCTAAGCAAGGTAATTGATAAGTAAGTCACATCCCATTTTACAACCTTTTGCCATGATTGTTAAGTGAATCATTACAGTTGCTAAGTGAATCATGTGAACGTTAAGCAAATCGGGTTTCCCCCCATTGACTTGGCTTGTCAGAAGCTCCCTAGGAATGTTTCAAATGACAAACTCTGGGAAGCTGCAACCATCATAAATACATGCTGGTTGCCAAGCACTCAAACTTTGATCATGTGACTATAGGGAATATTGCAATGGTCATAAGTGTGAGAACTGGTCATTATGCTATTGTAACTTTGAACGGTCATTAAACAAATGGTTGTAAGTCAAGGACATTTCAGAAAAATGTTATAATTAGTTGTTTTGTTTTCTTCACCAGTCTGACTTGACCTGAATTATTGCTCAGTGTTTCTGTAAAACAAAAAAATCTGGAACAGAGAGCTATTTAGATGAGGATTTCAGCAGAAAGGGAAAGAATTATAAGCTTCCCATCCCACACACCACACTTCCAATCTGGATTTGATCTCTTGTACTTATTCTAGAGTTTTTAAAAAATAGATAGCTGCTAGTCAGACCTTTGAAATAACATTTGATTGGCAAGAATCCATAAATAAATTATTCTGATATACAGTCACAAGTGATTATGCTGAACTAGCTAATCTTAGGTCTAAGATTTTATGCTTAATTTCAGGGCTTGGCTCTCTTTAACATCAATCAAAGAAGCCAATACTTTTCTTGTCCTACAGTACTAGTAGACAGACAATATAGTCATGCTTTAAAAGAGGAAATTAACATACAGTATTAAAGCCATGGGAAACCAAGCATGCTTGGCATTTGTGGGAGGAGAGAGAATTTGCATTTGAAATGCTTTAACTTCTAGCATGCACTCATCAAGGTTATTTTTATTATGGGCGTGCTAGAGACAGGGCAAGCAAGTGGGTTTTCATTGCTGGTAGAGAAGATTTTGCTTAGCGTTGAACACTAAAATGTAGAAACGATAGCTATTAGTAACACAGTACAGCTGGGTTGAATCATTCTTTTTCCTCTCTAATGGCATGCGTAACTGCTCTAGGTTTTCAGGCGTCCTTCACCCGCACTTACTTTAGTGACTGATGTATTTCCATGGAAACCTTTACTAAAAGACTCGGGGAAATGTGATGGTACAGTGTGAAATGGAAGGATACCGACTATATTACTGAACCTTTAACTTGCATATAATAACTGATTTCTTGATTTACACTGATGTCTTGATCTCGAAAAGTTCTCCTCACAACCCTTCAATATAATGGATTTAAAGATTTGAATGGCTGTTTCTTTTTTTCTTTTTGCTTCTTATTGAAAGAGATTTCACAGTAGTAATGAGAAACAGCTCAATTTGAAAACTGGGAACTATGTTTTGTGTGTTTGTGATGGTGGAAATATACAACAAATGCATCTGAGATGGTTACATCCAAGTTAGAAATTATGACTGAAAATCCAAGATTCAAGAAGAAAGTTCATTTTGGAGGTATTGTGTAACTTTGAAAACTTCTAAGTGTGTATACCTGCGTGTGTGTAATGTTGTCAGTATGAATAACAGTGGCTAAATGTGAGAGTTGCTCTGAAAACAAATTGTAAGAATACTTTTGTGCCCTATCCTCTTCTGCTTATGTTTACATTATTAAATGATAATTCTCTTCCAACATGCATATCTATTGGGAAAACTCACTCATTAGCTTCAGAGAGTTCTCAAAATATTGATGTATGTGATTGGTTTAATCACTTCCAGCATAAAGTACTATTGTAGAAAATAGGAAGTAGGTGAATTTCTTTGTTGTTGTCAGGGTATGTTTACTTGCTTAAAATGGAGGACTTCTTCATGTTTATGCTTAGTTTTGTAGGAGATTGCTAATCATTACAATATAATCATAGAATATATGTGTTTGAATAACCCCCCTGTTCAGTGCAAGAACCCATTAGCCCATTAGGCACAGGTGGCTATCTAGTCCCAGTTTGAAAGCTCCAACCAAAGAGAGTCTACCAGTATGATAGACAGATCGTTCCAATGCTTATGATCGTTCTTAAAAATTAGGGAAGTCTTTCTAATACTTAGCCTGAATTTGCCTTCTTATATTTTCATGCAATTGATTCTTGCCCTGTTCTCAGTTTCAGTACATTGCCTATAAATTCCTTTGATATTATAATTTTGAATGAGGATGTAGTCCATACCCATTAATGAATGAATATAATTATTCATTTTTCTTTTGTTTTATTTCTGTTCGATTTATCAGGTAAACTTGCTGGTTATTATTTCTAAATGCTTTTCGGTTGTTTCTTAATTTTCCCATGAATTGTGTCTTTCTCTATTTTATTATTATTAGTATTTTCTTAAAAGTAATTTTTTTAAACAGTAGAGGGTTTTGGAAATAGATACTGAGCCAGAAGTTTAAATCTTTTGTAAGGTATCCAACATATACTTTAAAGTATTGGAAAAATAAGGTTTCAGCCTTATAAATACTCACCTAGGGATAAGCTCAATAATACTTCTATTAATTTATAAAAAATCTGAACCCCTCTCTAAAGTTCAGTGAATGATTGCTGTTGAGGAGGTAACTCTATAGCTATGCAGCCCTTTTAAAACTTTTAAAACTAGGATATCTGTTTAGTTGGATTCTAATTAGAATTGTGGATTTGTGGAAGGTATACTTATATATTCTGGGTTGTGCTAGTCTGATTTTAAAAGATCTATTTGAAATATTCATTAAATATTTAATTATTGAAAGTTTATTATTTTTCTACTTTTCATTATTGCTTTGACTCAATAACTAACCATTTTATTTTAAATTTTGCAGTAGGTGCTATTTAGTTTATAAAGTTCAGGTAGTCTTTTCATCCCTTCCTCCAAGCACTAGCTTCCTATACTGTCCCAAAAACTGAAAATTGGAAGTGTTTGATTGTCACTTTGCATTACTCTTTGCACTTGCACTTAGCAATTTGTAGATTTGGAATCATTATTTGGTTTGAGAATAGGGTGAGAAGAGGCAACAGCTACCTGTCCAATAGTTATTGGTACGTGTACAATAAATCAATTTAGGACACTAGGAGTGATAAGAGCCCAACCAGGAGTTCATTTTTAGGAGATTAATTAAGTACAATCAGTGAAGTGTAATAACTAATTTCATTATAGTTTGAAAGTAGTCTAAATTAATATTTGACTTCAATTTAGTGGGGATTATGAAGTTGAAATCTAGGATTCCGATAGTGTAAAAGTTTGAGAGCTATGTTAGAATTTCAGTATTTCAGTTCCTGATATCCTAATTAGATGGTTGTAATTGTTACAAACTTTAACAGTGAGAAATACGAGTATAATAATAGGTTTGAATAAAGAAGTCTAATCCATAGTCTGTTTTCCTTTGATATTTTAATTATTGCCCTTGCTCACACTGTGCCATTTTGCAATGTTTAAAAAGCTTAGAGTAAATGCTGGCATGAGCTCACTTGAAATTAATTAATAAATAATAAATTAAATAGCATAATAAATAAATTAATTGAAACATTCAGTTTGAAACATAATTATGTTGAAGATAGTATGTAAGCATCAGTTGGTTACTTATCTAAGTCACCATGATATGAATATGGAAAATATATAAAGACTTAATTTTGAATTTATAAGCTTCATTCATTTTAATATCCAACAGAGGGCATTATTCTTTTGAATATCAATACCAGTGTCATATTCGAGTACCATTGGGTATATTGAATATAAAATTAAAGGATAGGTGATAGTGAAATAGTAGTTATTTACAATATTAACATGGACCTTATTTTTTTGCTTCAGAGTTTTAATATGGGGATTACAGGAAAATACAATTAATGTTGAGGTTATCAGTTACTTTAAGTAACTACTTTTACAGAAGGCAATTTTTCTACAAATTAGCAACACTTTTCTCTATAAATATCCAAACAATAGGATGCCAAAATCACATCTGATATGTCTATATCAAACTGCATACTGATATTTATCGATTTGAATTTGAGGTTAAAAATTCAAAGAGCAATAGGTGCTTTCCAAAGAAAGTCCCTTCTCTGTCCTCTTGGCATAATATTTACAAGAGAAAGTATATATCATGGTTCTTAAAAAGGTAGTTTGGAATGTTCTGGACAATGAGTGCAGCACCTCTCAAAAACAGACATGTTGGTTTTCAGGCAAATGTAGCCATCTGGAAAAAAGACACAACTGTTTTAAAGAAGTTCTACAATTGTGCTCTTGTGTTTTTGGAAGCATTGCTTCTCAACATGTTTTGAAGCATACATAGCTCTAGAATGTATAATACCAACATAAAAATTTCTGGCTTGTAGTGAGCAATATGATCTTTCCTTCCTTTTCTTCATCTCATGTGTCTGCCATATCTGCCCCAAATGAAATACAGTGACCACATGTGGTAGAGAGAATTGGTTCTACCAATCATAGTTTGCAAATTTATTGTTTGTGCATGTTTGGTTCCAGTATGCCTTCCTTTGTTTGGTGATACACATATACAGAGAATAGATGGATTTGCTCATATATGAACCAGGTTTATGTTAACATAACAAGTCAGCATTTCATAACATAAACCATGTTACAGGTTTTGACATAGTAAAGCAATATATGAATATCATGTTTGCTCTATATACCTATATTTTAATACATTAAATCATTTATATATGAAATCTAAAGAGGATTTAAGAAATTTCAGTTTTGACATTCTGATAATTCATTGTTATTGTAAACAATATATATATATATATATATATATATATATATATATATATATATATATATATATATATATATATATATATATATATATATATATATATATATATATATATATATATATATATATATATATATATATATATATATATTTGCTGTTATATATGTAGTTTCCAAAATACAATTATATAAATAGATAGATAAATAATCTATCATATGTAAATGATTTCATGTGTGTGTGTGTATGTATATATGTATGCATGTACCGGTATGTGTATATATGTGTGTGTGTGTGTGTGTGTGTGTGTGTGTGTGTGTGTGTATAATATATATATATATATATATATATATATATATATATATATATATATATATATATATATATATATATATGTGTGTGTGTGTGTGTGTGTGTGTGTGTGTGTGTGTGTGTGTGTGTGTGTGTGTGTGTGTGTGTGTGTGTGTGTGTGTGTGTGTGTGTGTGTGTGTGTGTATACATATACATATACATATACGTACGTGCGTGCGTGCGTGCGTGTGTGTGTGTGTGTGTGAGTACACACTGGAGCCAAAAATAACAATAAAGATATATACTTTTGTAATTTATAGATTCAATATTTGCAAACCACTAAATTTTGCCTATAAGTCTGGCAACATATCTAATAAAACAGAGCCCACAATAGTTTCCTTGGTGACGAGTATATAGCTGCTAAAATAAACTACAGTTTAAAGAGTAGAAACAAAAAAGCAAATAACCCAAAGTGTTCCTGTTTTCTTAAATGTTTTCATAAAATTATACAGATTTGACTATTTTTGATGCTGATTTTCTACAAATACCATTTTCCTGGAATTGTTAATTGACTGACCTCAATGTGTGATTAAGAAGAAATGAGCTTTTTAAAAAATGTTTTGAACCCTCTACAGACAGTTGTGATCCTCTGCATTAAGTATTGTGTTCTGAATCTCACTGTTGTTTAAAAAATGTCCAAATTGCTGTTAAGAAAGTGGGAGGTATACTGAAGAAAAGCACATCTCAGACTTGGTTGTAGATTGTTTTAATAAGAACATTCCAGCTTTCCAAATGGGTTGAACTCCAACTTCTATAATCACTACCTGACATGATAAAAGGCGCGTCATTAGGTTGCAGTATTAAATAGTGTTCTTTTTACAGCCTGTTAAGAGAGAAGCTATTATTATTTATCTGATTTACATCCTGGTGGACAGGATTACATTCACTTAATAAAATGTGTGATATTTCTGTATTTGTTTTTTTTTAAAGATGTATTTAGTTCTTCTCAGGCCAAAAACTGATAACTATTCATGGATTAATATATGGGATATAAGTAAATTTATGCACCTTTTCTCATTGGGTCCTCTTTTTACTAGGGAGAAATTATATATTTTTCTCTCTATTGAATAAAAAAACCTCCCACTGTATAATGATTCTAAACAATATATATTATTACCTTGCCCTTTGGATTATCTTGCTTCTCCCAGTAATTTATATTTCCTGTAAACGCACTTAGATGTTTAAATTATTGCAATACAATTTTGCTTTGCAAACTTTTTGATAGCTGACATGGTATAAAGCTTGTCACTTGCACATTTTGCGTTTCCTCCCACCCACTTTCAGTACAATAATAGAACTCTGAGAACATACCTATAGAAACAAATTTGTCCCTACAGCTGACTTTTCTAAAGAATCTTTAATTTTGGAGTTTACAGGCAATGTCAGAGCGAATATGCTGGGTTTTTTTTAATATTCACCTGAAAAATTAGACGATGTTTTTCTTGCATTATAACAACTCATGGCAAACTCCACTACAATCAGGAAATAGAATAGAATAACAGAGTTGGAAGGGACCTTGGAGGTCTTCTAGTCTAACCCTCTGCTTAGGCAGGAAACCCTACACCACTTCAGACAAATGTTTATCCAACATCTTCTTAAAAACTTCCAGTATTGGAGCATTCACAGCTTCTGGAGGCAAGCTGTTCCACAGATTAATTGTTCTGTCAGGAAATTTCTCTTTAGTTCTAAGTTGCTTCTCTCCTTGATTAGTTTCCATCCATTGCTTCCTGTTCTACCCTCAGGTGCTTTGGAGAATAGTTTTACTCCCTCTTCTTTGTGGCAACCCCTGAGATATTGGAACACTGCTATCATGTCTCCCCTAGTCCTTCTTTTCATTAAACTAGACATACCCAGTTCTTGCAACCGTTCTTCATATGTTTTAGCCTCCAGTCCCCTAATCATCTTTGTTGCTCTTCTCTGCACTCTTTCTAGAGTCTCAACATCCTTTTTACATCGTGGTGACCAAAACTGAATGCAGTATTCCAAGTGTGGCCTTACCAAGGCATTTTAAAGTGGTATTAACACTTCACGTGATCTTGATTCTATCTCTCTGTTAATGCAGCCTAGAACTGTGTTGGCTTTTTTGGCAGCTGCTGCACACTGTTGGCTCATATTTAAATGGTTGTCCACTAGAACTCCAAGATCCCTCTCACAGTTACTACTGTTGAGCAAGGTACCACATATACTGTACCTGTGCATTTTGTTTTTCTTGCCTAAGTGTAGAACCTTACTTTTTTCACCATTGAATTTCATTTTGTTAGATAGCACCCAATGTTCAAGACTGTCAAGATCCTTCTGTATCTTGAGACTATTTTCTGGAGTGTTGGCTATTCCTGCCAGCTTGGTGTCATCTGTAGTTCTAATCTCTGCTGTAAGCCGCCCTGAGTCCCAAGGGATTGGGCGGCCTATAAGAACTCTTAATAAATAAATAAATAAATAAATCTGCAAATTTGATGAGTTGCCCATCTATCTCCTCGTCCAAGTCATTGATGAAGATCTTAAAGAGTACTGGGCCTAAAACAGAGCCTTGGGGTACTCCACTGCATACTTCCCTCCATGTAGATGCAGTTCATTGAGCACTACACGTTGAGTGCGGTTGGTCAGCCAGTTTTGAATCCATCTGATGGTGTTGCTGTCTAACCCACATTTTTCTACTTTATCTAGTAGTAGGTTATGGTTTACTTTATCAAATGCCTTACTGAATTCCAAGTAAATTATATCAACACCATTCCCCTGGTCCACTAATTTTGTCACTTTGTCAAAGAATGCAATAAGATTAGTCTGGCATGATCTGTTTTTGACAAACCCATGTTGGCTTTTGGTTATTACTTTGTTTGCTTCTATGTGTTCGTTGATTCATTGCTTGATTATCTTTTCCAGAATCTTCCCTGGTATTGATGTGAGGCTGATAGGTCTGTAGTTTCCTGAATCTATTTTTTTCTTTTTTGAAGATGGGAACTACATCAGCTCTTTTCCAGTCCTCTGGCAGTTCCCCGGTGCTCCAGGATCTTTGAAAGATATAATTCAGTGGTTCTGAGATTTGTATTTTTGTATTTGTATTTGTTTATTTTGTCAAGCATATATGATTATAAGCAAAGTATAAACAGTAAAACATGATTGAATATATATGTAATAGTACAAGCATGAATAAGAGTAAAAGAGGTATGAATATATGTGTACATTAGGACAGGAATGGTAGGCACGATTGTGCGCTTATGCACGCCTCTTACCGACCTCTTAGGAATGGGGTGAGGTCGATGGTAGATAATCTGAGGTTGAAGTTTTTGGGGTTAGGGGAAGAAACTACTGAGTCAGGTAAAGTGTTCCAGGCATTGACCACTCTGTTGTTGAAGTCGAATTTTTTGCAATCAAGTCTGGAGCGGTTTACATTAAGTTTATATCTATTGTGAGCTCATGTATTATTGCGGTTGAAGCTGAAGTAGTCGTTAACAGGTAGGACATTGTGGCAGATAATTTTGTGAGCTACACTTAGGTCAGATCGAAGGCGTCGTAGTTCGTCTGCCAGTTCCTTCAGAACCTTGGGGTGTAGTCCATCCGGTCCTGATGATTTGAACTCGTCTAGGGTAGAAAGGTGTTCCTTTACCATTTTCTTCCCTATTTTAACTTGTGTTCCTAATATGTTTTTTGTGGTGCTGTTTTTGATAGGTTGGACTGTTTTTTCCCTTTGTGTAAAGACAGATGCAAAAAACCGAGTTAAGTAGCTTTGCTTTCTCCCTGTTGATTGTCACCTTCTTGCCACTTTCTCCCAGCAATGGACCAATTGTTTCCTTGACTTTTTTCTTGTTTTTAATATGCTGGAAGAAGCTTTTTTGTTATTTTTTACTTTTGTCGCAAGCCTTTGTTCATTGTGAGCTTTGGCTTTCCTTACTTCATCTTTACAGGCTCGGGCTATTTGCTGATATTCTGCCTTAGTTATTTCCCCCCCTTTCCACTTTTTATACATGTCCTTTTTCAATTTGTCAGAGAGTTCTTTATGCAGCCATGCTGGTTTCTTTTGAGAGCTATTATTTTTCTTCTTCATTGGTATTATGCTAGACTGGGCTTTTATAATCTCACTTTTCAAAATTTCCCAAGCTTCTTGAGTTGTATCAGTTCAGAATTACCTTGACAAGTGCTTTCTTCAAGAACTCTCCCCCCTCCCCCCCACTCCAAAAGCCTGCCTTGGGGGTTTTCTTTCTTGCTCACAATGATGGAACCTACGCATGGAGGCAACTTTTTAGAATGTCTTATTTCAACTGATTCTAAATATTTCAATTTTTAAAATTAAATTTTATAATGAAAAGAAAAAAAACTAGTAATCAAGAAAGAGAAGAGAAAAAGGAATAAAGAGAGAGCAAAATGCAGTAAAATAAAGAAAAATAGAAATACAAAAAAGGAATGACTTATACTCTTAAACTCTTACTCTACAGTAACAGCATAACATCCATTTTTAAATAATTTCTTAGTATTATCGATCATCAAATTTACATATATATAAAATTTCATTTTTTCCTGTTTCACAGAAAAAGGCCAAAAGGGTTTCCAATTAGCATTAAAATTAATCAATGTCTTTAATCAAGGCTGTCAATTTCATTCTCAGCCAACTCCATCAACTTTACCAACCATTGTTCCATTGTGGGTATTATTGCATATTTCCATGATATAAAAGTCTTGCTGCCGTTATCATATATAAGAATAGAATTCCATGCAGTTTTTCCAATTTTTTTTTCATCAGCACCAACAAAAATGACTCTAGTCTCAACTGTATATTGATCTTTAAAATGCCCTAAATTAATATATGTTTTTGAGTCCAGACTATTTTTTACAAGTCTTCAATGTCTGGACTTTAAGTACTTTAATTCCCACAAAATACTTTTAAAACCTTATTCAGGTTCTCTCATTTGTGTGATATTAGATTTCAGCTAATGATGATGGTGATGATGATGCATCTCTATTATATGCTTGTAATTTATAAATAAGCATCAACTGCTTTAATGAATCATAAAAGCTGAGAAAAATGTATCCTTCCTTGAACATGTAGAGACAAGATGCATTAAGTCTTTTATTTAGTGTATTTTATTTATGACACTATGGGTCATAAAGAGTGTCCAGAATTTGGATTAAAAATACATTTGGAAGCAGACAATAATGATTTTAGAAAGTTGGAGGTTTTCCTTGGATCTTCTGTGGTTTTATTCATTGAGCAGATTTTTGCAAATAAGCCTACAAGCAGCCTGTTCAACCCAAACATTGACAGAGTTAATAGAATATACTGAAACGTTATTGCTAGATAAATAGCCAATATATGGATTATAATTAAAGCTTCAAGAGTGTTGTATCTGTTATAGGCCAAACCTACAATTCAAGCTTTTAAAAAATTACCGAGATAGTTTGAGAAGTTAGTAAAGTTATATGGTTCTTTCTAAAGAATACCACTTTTGGTAATGCTTAATTTTAATATATTTTCAGAAATTACATTAAATACTGCTCTGGGAACCTTTATGGGTACTCCAATCCTTTAGATTTTAAGAAAAGATTGGACAACCATTTGTCTGAAATGGTATAGGATTTTCCTGCTTGAGCAGGCGGTTGGACTAGAACTGTGATGGCGAACCTATGGCACACGTGCCAGAGGTAGCATGCAGCACTCTCTCTGTGGGCACGCGAGCCGTCACCCCAGCTCAGCTCCGCCAGGCATGTGCGTGCACCTCCCACCGGCCAGCTGGTCTTTGGGTCTCTGCCGTGCAGGCACGGGGTGGGGGGGCGTGCATGCGTGGGGGCTGTGCGGGGGTTGGGGCACAGGCATGGGGGCGTGGGGAGCATGCATGCGGGGGTGGCGCGCGCATTACATTTTGGGGGTTCGGCCACGCATGCACATTTTGGGCACTTGGTCCGGAAAAGGTTAGCTATCACTGGACTAGAAGACTTCCAAGGTCCCAACTCTGTTATTCTGTTAAAACAATACGATGTATGACTGTACAATAAATTTCTGGTAAAGTGATTGAGATACATTGTTTATTAACACTTACAATGAACAATAGAGAGTTTGAAAAAGAGAACAAGAACTATTTGTACTCTTTGTGGGATGAATATGTAGTTTTCATGGGGTAATTAGCCCATAACCCAGAGGTTCTGCATGCCTGATCTACTTCTTAAATCTTATTGTATATTTTGTATATACATGTTGTAAATAAGAAATTATGTCCTTAATTAGTATCAGTAAATGTTGAAACTAAGTCCTGATTATTTATAGTAATTATTGACCCATTTCAGGTTGATTTAAAAGAGCATTTGATTATCTTTCTGGACATAGAATATGTTTAATAAGAATAATCTATCTTCATTTTGAACAGAAACTCGAGCAGATAGAACAAAGAAATTGTTTAGACATTATACTGTTGGATCATATGAAAGCTTTGATGCTTCAAGGTAAGATGCTTTTATTTCATTTCATAATGTAAATTGTATATTTTTTAAATACTTAAAAAGTAAACTTTTCATATGTAGACTTTATCTTCAAAACTCAAAGCAGTATGTGTTTTTCACTCCCCATTTATAAACCCATTTCTTGGTTACATGGAATCTTTTGCTAGGATAGAGAACCGCCAAATATCTTCCCAGAATGAACAAAGGATGATGCCATTACAGCCTGTGTTTCAAGACATTTTAATAGTCCATAGTTTCTCTTACTTCAGCAGGCCAGCTAATTTATCCACAGATGCAATGTTGCTGGAGTTCTCTTATGAATGAAAATTTAATAATTGCCTATAGGTAATCCTTACGATTGTTGAAGTGTAGAACCTACAACATTATTTATCTAATCAAAGAACACCTTCAAAAATTATCCCCTTTTTTATTCTTCCCATCAATTCTGGAGTTGCATTCTAATGCCACATAACATGTCATCATTTTAATGCATTTTTGGAAAACTTGTTTTGGGGCATTCTGTTAATTTTTGTTTAAAACGGTGGCTTGCTGTTTCTTGTACTTCCTATACTTATCTTTGAGTTGGGTTTTGTGGAAGGCAATTTCTCCACGGACCAGGGGGTGGGTGGGGAGGTGGTTTCATGTGTAACCTATATCCTGTGCATGCACAGATGAGCTTCGCTTGCTCACCTGCTGTTTGCACAGCCCGGTTCCTAACAGGCCACGGAATGGTACCGGTCTGTGTCCTGGGGGTTGGGCCCCCTGTTATATGACATATTCAAGAATAGAATTTGAACTTGTTTTGAAGAGATAGTACGAATACAGAGGTATACAATGTTAGGGTGCTTGTGGATTTTCAATTGGTTGCAGCCTGAAATACTTTTACCTAGCTTAAGTATTTATAGATAGATTTCAGTGAATTCCACAAGTTAATGGAGGTGTTTTAATAACCTGCCATTAGTCTAAAGTTATAATTGCATGTGCAGTTCAGTTTCAATGTGTTACTTTCATGGCATAATTTGTTCGAAACAGGTGGATTGTATCTATAGTCTTATTCTCTTTCTTCAGTAATATTAGCATTTAAATGCCATATGTACACTTGGAAAAGAGAATACATTTTGCCTATTTTATATAAATATAAAAAACTTAGCAAACTGTTTACTCTGAACCTATTTTAGAGCAGTTTGAAACTAGAATGGTGTACAATAAAATGGCAGGGTATTTCTTTGTTAAGTACAGCATGATAAGAGCCGAGGTGGCACAGCGGTTAGAGAGCAGTACTGCAGGCTACTTTAGCTGACTGTGATCATTTGAGTTCAGCTGTTCAAATCTCACCGGCTCAGGGTTGACTCAGCCTTCCATCCTTCCGAGGTAGGTAAAATGAGGACCCAGATTGTTGGGGGCAATGTAAATATATACATTGCTTAATGGTGTAAACCGCTTAGAGAGTGCTTGCACTATGAGGCGGTATATAAATCTCATTAATAAATATGCACAGGAGAAAATAGATAATATATTGGCAGCATTTTAATTGGAATCAGGTCAATAGTTGCTGTTGTGCTACAGCTGCCAGTTTCTGTTCAATCATGCTGTCTCAGCTGCTGAGATGTTTGGTTCAGCTACATCTTGAAAGCTAAAGTTTTTCTGCCTCTATAGAAGGTTGGACTGAGTTCCTTGCTTTTCCGCCCCTTTCCCAAAGTATTTGAGGAAATATTTGGACCTGGTTTTAGGGTGCATAAGATGGACAATGATGGAGCAGATTAATCTGCTTGCTGACATTAGATGTTGCCATGTACTGTGCTTCCCTGAAAATAAGACCCTGTCTTATATTTTTTTGCCACCAAAAAAAGGCACCAGGTCTTATTTTCAGGGGGGGGTGTTGCCCACTGATTCACCTCACTTGCGTGTGTCATCCCCGGCCTATTTTTCACTGTCAGAGGCCTTCAGGGACGTCTTCTATGGCCGACAAGACCGCCAAGGCTTTCCTGAAGGCCTCCGGATCGATCCGGAGCTCTGTTATTGGCTGCAGAGGCCTTCAGGAAAGCCTTGCCAGAAGAAATGGGCTGGCAAGGCAGGTGTCGGGGTGTGTGAGGCCTGGCTGCAAACTGGACCCCCCCCCCACCTTAGCTTAATTTTTACCTGTGCACCCTGGAGTAGGCGAGGTCTTAATTAGGGCTTATTTTGGAGGTAGAACTTATATTGGGTGCATGTCGGCGAAACACTGTGTTTGTCTATATGCACATAGATTTGGATATATCTTATCCTTAAAGGAACAGATTAGAAACAGCAAAAAATACTCAGAAGGGAATGGAAGAAATTGACCAGTATAGATAATGGAGAGTTGGATGGTCTGGTACATTTAGTTTTCACTTACTATCTCATTTAGTAACAGTTCAAAATTATGACAGTGTGGAAAATTTTTTTTTACAACCAATACATGCATTTATAACCATGGCAGCATCTCACATTAATGTGATCACTATTTGGGCACTTCATATCTGACAGGCATTTTTGACGAGTTGCCACATCCCACAATCATTAATTTCAAGCTTCCCAACTGTCTTGTGACAAGCAGAGTTAATGGAGAATGAACAAATCATGGTTCATATGATGCCTCACTTAATGACCATGATGATTTGCTTAAGAACTGAATGATAAGTGACAGCATAAGTCTGTCAGGGTCATTTGATCTTTCACTTAGTGACCATGATGCTTAGTGATGGGAGTTACTGGTCCCAATTATGGTTGCTGGGTAAGGAATACAGTCAGGGATATCAGAAGTCAAGAAAAAACTAAAAGGAGAGATAAAATAGAAAACAGAACATCGGTAGAGGTTTAAAATGAGAGCCAATTGGATAGAAACTGGGAGATTGTGAGTTCTACTCCTGCTTTGGGCATGATGCCATCTCGGTGACCTTGGGTCAGTCATTCTTGAACTTAGGAAGCAGGCAATGGCAAACTACTTGTGAAAAACCTTGCCAGGAAAACTGCAAGGACTTGTCCAGGCAGTCTCTGAGAATCAGACACAATTAAATGGAAGAGAAAAAAAAACTTAAAATGCGTCCACATTAAAAACTTTGTTTAAAAGTTAAAGGGAACATATTTAATAAAGGAAGAGGGGACAGCTTTTTAAAAAAAATAAATGATAAATTTAATAAATAAGATGCAATGGAGTTATGGAGCTGATGATATATATATAAAGTGCACTCAAAGATGCTTACATCTCTTGATTCTGTTTCTGTTTTAACTATGTAGTATATAAATAATAATAGCTCATAATTCACTTTATATACCGTGTTTTTCGGAGTATAAGATGCACCTTTTTGCCCCCAAAAAGAGGGTGGAAATGTCGGTGCGTCTTATACACTGAATACAGCCATTTTTTGGGCTCCCGAAGCCCCGCCCCTGCATCCTATTTTTGCGAAAAACGGGCTGGTTTTTTTGCAAAAATGGGGGTGTTTTTGCCTTCCCCCACCCCCTAGGAGTGCTCTGCATGTTTCCCAAATCCTCTGCATGCCCTGTTTTTTTAAAAAAAAAACGAGCGAAAAATGGGCCTTTAAAAAAAGGGGGGGGCGTTTTTACCTTCCCCCACCCCCTAGGAGTGCTCTGCAGGCTTCCCAAACCCTCTGCATGCCCTGTTTTTCAAAAATATGAGCAAAAAATGGGCCGTTTTTTGCAAACATTGGGGCGTTTTTGCCTTTCCCCACCCCCTAGGAGTGCTCTGCAGGCTTCCCAAACCCTCTGCATGCCCTGTTTTTGCAAAAAAAAAAAAAAAAAAGAGAGAGAGAGAGAGAGAGAGAGAGAGAGAGAGAGAGAGAGAGAGAGAGAGAGAGAGAGAGAGAGAGAGAGAGAGAGAAACAGGTCGGGTTTTTTTTGCAAAAACTGGGGTATTTTTGTCTTCTAATTACCCCATCTAGCATGACTGGAGGAGGAATTCTGGGAGTTGAAGTCCACTAGTCTTAAAGCTGTCAAGTTTGAAGACCCCTGGGTTAGGGGTTAAGGGTGCAAGGGTCTTCAAACTTGGCAAGTTTAAGACTTGTGGACCAACTCCCATTCCTGAACTAGCATGATTGGAGGAGGAATTCTGGGAGTTGAAGTCCACTAGTCTTAAAGCTGTCAAGTTTGAAGTTTGTAAAAAGTATACATGGTTGTAAAAAGTATTCTGCTACACTGGTATTTTATTAAATAATATATTACTACACCATTTGGTTCAGAATACTTTTTTCCTTGTTTTCCTCCTCTAAAATCTAGGTGCGTCTTATACTTCGGTGCTTCTTATACTCCGAAAAATACGGTAATTTCACAGAGTAAGCAAAATATGATTGACTACAGTTCCTTGGGCACCAACGATTATATAAAACAGAATACAAAGGAAGATACACTTAACACATGCCAAAATGATACTCACTTGGCTTCCTGCTACACACAATAGAGTTTAAAGTACATTATAGGTTAAATAACTAGCACTTTTAGTGTTCCAGGCACATTTCTTTCAAGCTGACATTCAGATAACATATTTCCTATGTTTTCTTTTTCTTCTTCTCTTCCATATGACTACATATTATTAACATGGTTGCAACCTACCTTCCAAAAACTCTGCAGTGAAAATTTGAAAATTGAATAAAACTACTTAGAAATATTGAAGTAATATACAAAGGGGAAGAAATGAAGGATCAAAATAATTCTACCACATAGTAAGGGTTCAATTTTTATAAAACAATTCGAAAACTAGGATAATTTGCAGTATATTTACTGATTCTAGATATCCCATCGTTTCACAAGGAATTGAGAGAAAAAGGGATAGACAAATATTGGTACATAAGGTCCACAATGTAGGATTGGACATTCTAGTCCAGCATCTTATTCTTATACTTTCTATCAAAATCTCTATGGGAAGCCCATAAATAGAAAAAGAAAATGACTCTGATATTCTGTGATTGACTGTGATACTGTGATATTCATTTCCCCTTCCCATTCATGTCATTTTTAGTGCTAAAAAGTTATATATATATATATAATAACTTTGATTAGAACCAATTTATAGTTCCATCATTCAGGAATATGTGTACTCTGTTTAAAGTTATCTAAACAACTACTACTATTTCTGGCAACAAATTCCATAACTTAAAGTATGTAGCTTATAGCAAGCACATCATCACTGACATGGGACTTATCTGTAAGGTGTCAGCATTAGCTTCCAATTTGTTGACTTTGTAGTGTGTGAACCATCCCAAGGTAGCCATCTCTGTGGTCTTAAGCTAACAGAGTTTCTGAAAACTGAAATGTGTTATTTAAATAATCATTTTATTAAGACTTCCCAATGCACTCTCTCTACTTCTTTTAATTTTGTAGTTGAACAAAAATAATAAAATGAATGGAGAAAACTTTTGCATTATATAAAAAAGCTAGATTATCGGTTTTATCACTTTCAAATAATTCCTAGGAGCCAACTCTGATTTGCCATTGCTTGAAACTATTAGCTGTGTTTAAGGTGAAGCTGAACCTACAATTCTCCCTCAGTTTTCTAATCCTCACTAAATTGTCACATTCATTCTTTCCAGGTGTCTAAACTGCACTGTAAAGGTTTTGTAATAATAGAAACATCATACTGAGCAAATGAATAGAATCTGGATTTCAGATGGTTGTTCATACAGTAATCACCACATCTGTGGCAGTTACTAGAACAGATGTATTAGTTACAATCCATGGGATTAAATATGAAGCAAAATAACCCTCCTTTTCCCCCTTGGGAGCTGCCTGAATACATTTGGTTAGCTATTGGGTCACGTAGATTGGTGTACTAAGTTATCACTGGTCTTTACTAGCAAGGATTTTTTTCAAAGTTTTATATATTATTAGATTAGATTAGATTATTGCAATGCGCTCTACATGGGGCTACCCTTGAAGAGTGTTCGGAGACTACAATTGGTCCAGAATGCAGCTGCGCGAGCTATCATGGGTGCACCTAGGTACACCCACACTACACCAATCCTCCGCAAGCTGCACTGGCTCCCTATTGGTTTCCGGACACAATTCAAGGTGTTGGTCATTACCTTTAAAGCCCTACATGGTTTAGGACCAGGCTATCTTCGAGACCGCCTTCTGCCACACAGCTCTCAGCGACCTGTCCCACAGAGTTGGTCTCCTCCAGGCCCCGTCAGCTAAACAGTGCCGGCTGGCGGGCCCGCGGGGGAGGGCCTTCTCTGTGGCTGCCCTGGCTCTCTGGAACCAGCTACCTCCGGAGATCCGGACTGCCCCCACCCTATTGGTTTTCCGAAAAGCAGTTAAGACCTGGCTCTTCCAGCAGGCTTGGGGCCGTTGATCTCGCGACTGTAATCGGCGAGATCCGGCCATGAAAGGATATGCATGAGTTTTAAAATCATTTTAATTGTTTCAATGTTTATTTATGTTTTTAATATGTTGTTAAGCCACCCAGAGTCCTTTGGGAGTTGGGCAGCATATAAATTCAATAAAATAAATAAATAAATATGAAATATATTATACGTATTTTATTTTGGAATAATTTTTAGAAGCAGAAATGAAATGTTATGTGGGGGTCCCAAAGTAAATACATGCTTAAAATTAATACATATCGAGGTATACAATTTTTTTTATTTAATTTGGATTATTGGCAGAGCATGGGAGAAGGAAGCAAGCAATAGTAAAATACTACAGGTATTCCTCACTTACAGATTGCATTCAAAGTTACAAAGGTACTGAAAAAGGATATTTATGACCAATCCTCAAACTTTCAGCAATTGCAGCATCCCCACAGTCATGTGATCATAATTTGGGTGCAGTGGCACACATTTATGGCAATTGCAGCATCCTGCAGTCATGTGATTGCCATATTCAAAACCAGCTTCTGACAAGCATAGTCAGTGGGGAAGATGGCCAGAAATTGCACTTGTGTGACATTATGTCAGTGGTGGGTTGCTGCCGGTTCAGACTGGTTCTTTAGAACAGGTAGCGGAAATTTGCTGCCGCTCGCCGAACCAGCAGTGATGACCGGTGGTCCACGCTCCCGAACTGATCCTCCGGTCGCCACAGCTTGCAAAAAACCCTCTGCACATGCACAAAGAGTTCTGTGCATGCACAGAGGGTCATTTCCGTGAAGGGATGCGTGTGTGTGCATGAGTAAAGTGTGCATGCGTGTGCAAAACATGCACTTCCGTCACGAACCGGTAGGGAAGGTAACTAGAACCCACCCCTGCATTAGGTCATTAAGTGACCTCAACTGAATTGACATAATAACTCAGATACCATTACGTTTCATTTTATAACTCCAGCACTGGATTGCTGCTCCTGATTGTGGTTGGTAAGTGAGGAATACCTGGTTTTTTTATATAAAACTATAGAAATATATGGGCATTTAATCCTATAGGCAGAGGGAGTAGAGTGCATTAAGACACATGTTTAAAATAGTATTAAGACACATGCCAAGATGAAATTAGTGTAATAAAAGATAAAACATGGCAAAACTGAAATACTTTACCTTCCTATCTAACATCAGATGTCTTCAAATTTTCAGATAAACACACACACACAGGTGTACACACACACACACACACACACACACACACACACACACACACACACACAATAATCTAATCCAACTTCCTGTGCATTGGAGGAATCCACTACAACATGATCCATCTAGCCAAGTTTCCAATTTTTCATGGTACAAAAGACATTCTCCCTCCCTCTCCCTCCCTCCCACTCTCTCTCCCCCTCTCCCTCTCCCTCTCCCTCCCTCCCCCTGTCCCTCTCTTAGATGATCTCCCAATCCATATATTATATGATTCCTCAATCCAATTGTGTTCTTACTGTGATCTAATAAGGCAGTGTTGAAAAATTAACTTTTCTTTTATAAGCCAGTAACAGATAAGAGTACTGAGGTGCAATAGGAATATATGGGTAGAGAAATCTTGAATAACGTTTTGACCAGTAAATAAAGGAGAGAGAGAGAGAGAGAGAGAGAGAGAGAGAGAGAGAGAGAGAGAGAGAGAGAGAGAGAGAGAGAGAGAGAGAGAGAGAGAGAGACTTTTTTCTATTACTGTATTTAAATTAAGAAATTAAAATCAACAATAGATATCAGTGATTCATTTCTTGAATTACTTTGTTTTTTAAAATTATTCCCAAAGAATTATCAGCTGTTAGTTTTTCTTTAACAGCTATTTGAAGAATATCTTTTTCTTCCTAGTAATGGCACCTTCTCATGTTTTAGGAAATTGTTTTTATTTCATTTAGTTCCAAGTGATTGGCTATAGGCATTAATCTGTGCATTTGTACTTTTACATATCTGGGGATTAGTTTATATAATTTCCACATTGGGTATTCCTAGAATATCCAAGAATACAAAATCCCCAAATAGTGGGTTTTTCAGTAACACTGCATTATTTAATGTTTTCCCTTCAATTTTATCAGTTATTATTACAAATGCTACTTTTATAAGAAGTAAGCACGTAATTGAAATAAAATGGAATGCCTGAAGGAACTAAATCCAACCCTGAAAATCATATTTGAATTCTAATGTTTCCCATTTTGAATTCTATACTGGTATGTAGTTGAATACAACATTTGGCACCTTTGATCAAATTTTATGTTTCAATAAACCCTTGAGTGGACTGATACAAGCTCCACATGAAATGAGTAGCCTGCTTAAGACTTCCAAGTTTTGCTTTTGGATTTTTTTTTCTGCAGTGAACTCTTCTGGCTTAGAAATATGATTAAATCTTCTTTCATACATAATATGTTGGAAGTCTTTACACAGATCTTTCATAATATTCAAATATAGGGACTTTGAGAACCATTTAAAACTTTTGTCTTTCAAACCTGCTTCATCGTTGATTTGGAAGTATGCTTCAGATTGTTGTTTTGCTGAGTGATCCAACTTTTCAGTTTCAATTTCTAGGAACATTAGCTTCTTAGATATGTCATTATTTAATTGAATCCCTTCTGTCTTCCACCTGCACAGCATTTCCCTTGCCTCTTGCTGTCATATAATCCTAAAGTATAATGGAGCCACCCTGAATGGCCATGTTATCATTGTGGAGCCGACAAGGTTAGCTGAAGGCAGAAGCTGAGTAGATACTTGCCCAAGGCACCAAATATTACAAGGCATTAGTGTTGCTTCCCCTTCTACATCATTCTAAAAATGCAACTCTTCACATTGGCAGGAGGTAGCACCATCAATCAAGGTGGCCTAGGGGTGCCATATGCCCTTGAGCTGGCATTGCAACTTTAGATAGCAATAGCAATAGCACTTAACTTAGACTTACATACCGCTTCATAGTAAGTGACTGCTTTAGTGTTACGGTAAGCAAACTGGTTTTCTGAAAACTGAATGTGATGCTGAAAAAGTCACTTTAGTTAAAATTCTCAGTGGTTTTCTATTGTTTGTTTATTTGTTTGTTTTTTAGAATAGTGGAAGTTAAAGTGATGACAAAGGGAATAGCCTCAGGTTTTACATAATGCATTTTCAGCAGCCCATGTGGTTATAAAGTAACACAAGTTCATACATTATTTTTTTACTTTCAAATAATAAATCCCTAGGAATTAAATCTAATTACCTACTAAATGTTTCAAACCTTTTCCCCCTCAAAATATATCTTGTGTGGCTGTGGCCATTGAGTTCGGATTTATCAAGGTTTCTTTTGCCTAATGTAAACAATGATATTTTGTCTGTCTTTCTCTCTGTCCTTCTCACAATCACATGATAAGGATAAATAAGCAAGTCCAAGTCATTTAAAGATCATTATATAAGGAGCACTATACTATGGATAGTTATACTAGCATTAGCTAAACCGTTTAGCAAGATCTTTGCAATTATCTATGGGATCTAGTTCAAAAAACTGACAATTTTAGGAACTATTCCACCAAATATTTTTCTTGGTCTTCTACCTCTTCCCCTGATTTTGACACTTCTGTATAACTTTTGTTATTCTTTAGAATAGAATCGAAAATGCAAAGAGGAAATGTTTACAGATTTCTTAATAGCCTTCCCCTGCTTTGAAAAAGTGAAGTGTCTTAATTTTCAATTGTTCAGACACCTACTTAGAAGAGGCCACAGTTGTTGATAGCATTTGCTTGTTTGTTTGAGCTTGGGCACTGTTAACTTACACAACCTATTCCATAAAATAAAGTTTAAAATATACATAAAAAACAAGCAGCTACCAAACAGCTCACAATTCTTGATTTCTTGATTGCCAGAGACAATAAAACCCAAACAGAACACCAAGAGAGAATATCTGTCCCCCATGCCTATTGGAAGAACCAGTGGATTTTAATTGGCTTTCCAAAGACTTTTAAGTTGGAATCATATGGCTCTCAGGAGGGAGTGTCATTCTAAGGGGGGGGGAAGCAGTTGAAAAGGCCTACCTCCAAGGTTCACAAAGGTGACATTCCCTAAGTAAAGAGATTTAAAAGGACTTCTTATTGTATAGGCAGAAAATTGGAAGAAGGCCCATATCCTGAGCCATGCAGGACGTTAAAGGTGACAGCCAGCAATCTGATTTGCACCCTAGTGGTGCAACTTTAAAAGCATACTTAGTACAGCATTCTTGCACTTCTTTACATATTAGGATTAAGAAAAACAAGTGAATATGAAGGATGTTAATGGGTAGTAGGAATAAACTTGAGGTACAAGAGGAACTTTTGCAACCAAGGCAATGGTGGGATAAACTAAATCTGAGTTTGGGGCAGATGGGTAATTTGAGAAAGCATTTCAAACATGACCCTCCCTTGTTCTCATTACTGTAATCTTGAAATTGGAATCTGATTTCTATTTAGGAAGAGCCTGTTTAATGCAATGGCTAAGGTACTAGATTAGAAAGCAGGAGACCATGAGTTCTAGCTCTACTGTGGACATGAAGCCATCTGGGTGACCTTGAGCCAATAACTTCTCAGCCCTAGGAAGGAGGCAATGGCAAGCTGTAATGTATTGAAAGACTGGAGAAGTTCTCACTCCAGTCCGACCAGGGATTTGCATAGGCGTAGCCTGATTGGCTGCCTGCTCGCCAGGCTCCGATTGGCTGCCGGTTTTGCCGGCTCCCTATTTAAATCCCTTGCTTTGCTGAAGTATGTACTGAACGGAATAAAGAGCTGAAGTCACCGCCTTGCCTCTAGCCTCTTTTATGGGGACTCAACATCTGGCAATGAAGGTGGGATATCCTTAGACGAAGACATTCCAGCCGACCGGAAGGAAGTGAACCACGAGGTGCCAAAATTGAATCCTGGACAAAGGGTCGGACTTTAAGAGGCCAAGATGGCATTGTCTTACGACCCGCCGACACCATTCAACCAAGGAAGAGAGACCTGGGAAAATTACCTAAAAAGATTTCGGTGTTTCCTGGGAGCAAACGACATGAGTGCACTCTCGGACGACAGGAAAAGGGACATGTTCCTGACTCACTGCGGACCAGACATTTTTGATACGGCTGTAGCGCTACTGGAGCCTGGCGAGCAGGCAGCCGATCAGGCTATGTCTATGCAAATCCCTGGTCGGACTGGAGTGAGAACTTCTCCAGTCTTTCAATACATTACACAAGCTACTTCTGAAAAACCTTCCCAGAAAACTGCAGGGACTTGTACAGACAGTCACCAGACATACAAAACTCTGGAGTTTTTTTTTTTAATGCAATTTGACTTTCTAGTTAAGTTGTTATAGCAATTTCTTTGATTTTCACAAATGTTTCATGAATAACCCTTGCCATTATGACAGCCATTTTTGATGAGGGTCCAGGATATGTCAGACACATTATAGCAAAGCATTTATTTCAATATCTTATATTGAAAGAACTATCAAAAAACATTCCTCATTCTCATTGAATGGAAAAAGGTGGATGATTAAAGTTTTTGAACATTTATTTGTTGTGTACCAGCAATGTTTAAGTGCTTTTGATATCATTTTACAGCTCTACATAGTCTGGACCATGTATTTGAATGTCCTATAGTGGATACTTTATAAGGCAGTGATGGCGAACCTTTTTTGGCTCGCGTGCCAAAATGGCGTGCCAGCAAGCGCGCGCATGCCCACACCCATGCCCTCCCCCCCGCACATGCGCACAACCCCCCTGCGCTGGCCCCTCCTGTGCATGTACACAACCCCCTGCGCGTGCACACAGGCCTCACTGAAGCCTCTGGCGACGGCAAAAAACAACCCAACGGGGCAACCAGAAGTTCATTTCCGAACTTCTGGTTGGGCCGTTTTTCGCCATCCCCAGGGTTCAAGAGGCTTTCCTGACGCCTGGGGAGAGAGAAAATGGCTGAAAAGAAGGCCAAAAATCATCTGGCCAGAGCGCGCATGCGCGCTGGAGCTGACATAGGGCAATGCCTCGCGTGCCCTCAGATATGGCTCCGCGTGCTACCTGTGGCACGCGTGCCATAGGTTCGCCATCACTGTTATAAGGGATTATCAAAAATATATTCTGTTTGTTTCTGTTTCTGTTTGTGTGTGATTCATGAAATCCCCCCCCAAAAGGACCTTTTGCCCTGTTTTGCTCACTCATTACAGTGGTACAAAAGCACCTCTGCTACTGTAGTCCAGTGATTATCTTCTTCTGAATTTAAAATAAAAAACTTTTGTTATGGCATTAACTACTTAATGATCTGTTGGTGCTGATTTATAATGTTAGCATCTAAATGTTTTCTGTATCTTGATAATGAATTGCAAGCCATTCTGATAGTTATGGTTGGCTGCGAAGTGGGATGGAAACAGATTTTTTAAAAAAACTTATATGACCCATTTATTTATATGAACAAGAAGAGATTATGTGAACCTCAGTCCTTAGGGAAATAATTGTGCCATTTTTCAGTATCTTTTTTTTTTTTTGCTTTAGGCCATTTTCCTCTTAGAACAGGGGTGGACACCTGTATCCATGGGTCACATGTGGGTTCCAAACCCCCCCTTTCGTTTCTTTTTTGTAATCGGCAGATTGAAAATAGGCTATTCATTTTCCTGTCATTTGGTGGCTGGGAATGCACAAAAACTGTAGTTTAAGTCTTAAAATAGACTTATCACAGTTGAGAGAGAGACTCCACCCCTAAAAACCTGACGCCTCCAGAAAAATCTGCCCCTGCTCATTTTGCATAATAGCTATAGTTATTTCAGCCCTCAATTCCTCCTCCCATTTGTTAATATGGTTCTCAGTTAGAGATTTTGTGCACCCCTTTCCTAGAATTTAGCCTGGAAATGGCTGGTATAATTAGGACTCTTTCCAGATTAATATTGCTTAACAATTCCTACATTGCTCACAGTAGTACGTTGCTGTTTGCACATGACTAAGTATGGTCCTTTTTAGCTAGTCAAGTATCTCGGAGATCTTTTAGACTGTTTCATTCAACTGTCATAGATGTGTGCTTGCAAAAATCCCATTCGTTGTGCTTCGTATCCCTTTATTTGTAGGGTAGATATTTCTTTTGTTCTCATACTGTGGGTGTTTCACATCTTGCTTTGCAGCTGAGTAAAAAAAAATCAGCAGAGAATCCATAAATAGCCTAGTAAAAATGGCAGTCCTCTTACTAGATATGTATATATAATTCATTTTGATTTTGACCATTATTTGTTTGGAGGAAAGAGATAATAATATTGTCCAAAGAGTATTTTCCAAGCAGGTAATAGCTTCTAAATTTACATCATATGTCCAATATTTCAATATACTCTTTCTAGAGTACAGAGAAGAGCAACAAAGATAATTAGGGAACTGGAGACTAAAACATATGAAGAATGGTTGCAGGAATTGAGTATGTCTAGTTTAATGAAAAGAAGGACTAGGGGTGACATTAGATTAGATTAACAGAGTTGGAAGGGACCTTTAGGTCATCTAGTCCAACCCCCCCCCCCCCCGCTCATGCAGGAGACCCTACACCATTTCCGACAAATGGCAGTTTAGTCTCTTCTTGAAAATCTCAAGTGTTGAAGCTTCCACAACTTCCGAAGGCAAGCTGTTCCACTGGTTGATCGTTCTCACTGTCAGAAAGTTCCTCCTTATTTCCAGGTTGAATCTCTCCTTGATCGGTTTCCATCCATTACTCCTTGTCTGGCCTTCATGTGCTTTGGAAAATAGCTTGATCCCCTCCTCTCTGTGGCAGCCCCTCAAATATTGGAACACTGCTATCATGTCTCCCCTGGTCCTTCTCTTCACTAGACTAGTCATGCCCAATTCCTGTAACTGTTCTTCATATGTTTTAGTTTCCAGTCCCCTAATCATCCTAGTTGCTCTCCTTTGCACTTTTTCTAAAGTCTCAACATCTTTTTAATAGTGTGGTGACCAAAACTGGATGCAGTACTCTAGGTGTGGTCTAACTAAGGCTTTATAGAGTGGTATTAGTACTTCACTTGATCTAGATTGTATCCCTCTGTTAATGCAATTTAGGATTGCATTGGCTTTTTTGGCTGCCGCTGCACACTGCTGGCTCATGTTTAGCTGGTTGTCCACTAGGACTCCAAGATCCCTCTCACAGTCACTGATACTAAGTCTGGTTTCACCCAGTTTATATGTATACTTTTGGTTTTTCTTACCTAAGTGTAGGACTTTACTTTTCTCTACATTGAATTTCATTTTGTTAGCTAGGGCCCAGTGTTCAAGTCTGTCAAGATCGATCTGGATCTTGAGCCTATCTTCTAGGGTGTTAGCTATTCCTGCCAGCCTAGTATCATCTGCAAATTTGGTAAGTTCCCCTTCTATTCCCTCATCTAAGTCATTTATGAAGATATTGAAGAGTACTGGGCCTAAGACGGAACCTTGTGGTACCCCACTGCTTACTTCTCTCCATGTAGACTTCGACCCATTAAGGACTACTTGTTGAGTATGGTTTGTCAGCCAGTGGTGAATCCATCTGGTGGTGGAGCTGTCTATCCCACTTTTTTCTAGCTTACAAAGAAGTAGGTTGTGGTCTACTTTGTCAAATGCCTTGCTGAAGTCTAAGTATATTATGTCTACAGTATTTCGCTGGTCTACTAATTTAGTCACTGTGTTGAAGAATGAAATGAGATTGGTTTGGCATGATCTGTTTTTAACAAACCCGTGCTGGCTGCTAGTTATTACTTTACATGTTTACATGTTGGCAGATCTGTTTTTTTAATCTTTTCCAGTATTTTCCCAGGTATTTGTAGTTAGGCTGATTGGTCTGTAGTTTCATGGGTCTGTTCCCCCCCCCTTTTTTTTTTTTGAAGATGGTAATCACATCAGCTCTTTTCCAGTCCTCTGGTAGTTCCCCGGGGTTCCAGAATTTTTGAAGTGGTTCTGTGATGACATCTGCCAGCTCTTTTAGAACTCTGGGATGTAATCCATCCAGTCCTGGTGATTTGTATTCATCAAATTCAGACAGGTGTTCTCTTATTCTTACATGATAGCAGTGTTCCAATAACCAAGGGACTGCCACAAAGAAGAGGGGTCAACCTATTTTCTAAAGCACCTGAAGGCAAGACAAGAAGCAATGGATGGAAATTAATCAAGGAGAGAAGCAACCTAAAGCTAAGGAGAAATTTCCAGAAAGTAAAAACAATTAATCAGTGAAATGATTCACCTCCAGAAGTTGTGGATGCTCCAATATTGGAGGTTTTAAAGAAGAAATTGTCTGAAATGGTATAGGGTTTCCTGCCCGAGGAAGAGATTGGACTAGAATATCTCCAGGATCCCTTCCAACTCTGTTATTCTGCTATTCTGTTACCAGTTGGCTGATCTCTTTGAGCAGCCATACTACTATGATGATGAAATATTTTGCTTGGAATGGTCTGTGCCTAGATTACTTGAAGATGGATAGAGGTAACTCAAGCATTTGATAGGAGATGGAGATGGAAGGGGGGGGAGAGGAAAGATGGAATGTCAATTTTAAAAAGCTCTAATCAAAATTTATCCTTACTCCTACTATAAAATACTATCCTGTGTGAGGAGAAATAGTTTAGCTTTATGAATGTTTAAGACTTGCTTTGATCATACTTTTTCAAAATATGAAGGTAGTTTTTTGTTGTTGCATTTTGTGTTTAGCCTATCTGGCTTCCGCATTATTATAAAACAATGAGTGAAATACTGAAAGAATACTGAAAGTATTTCATAAAACATACTTAAATGATATTAGAGAGAATTGACATTATCCAGAAAAGTGTAGGACTGGGTTTTTATTTTCTCACTATCTTCATATTTTTCCTGGATTTGATATATTTGTGTGAACATTTGCAATTTTGCATATTTAATGAGACATCAGTTCAATTATAATTAGTATAATTTGTAGTGGTAGGTTTCTTTTTTTGAGTTCTATTGGAATATCAGGTTCTCGGACCATATTCAATTGTCCATGCATTAATTAGGCAGTTTAAATATCTGAAGACAATTAAGATCAGATTTTATGATAAGTCATATCTCAAGATAGCATTTATTTTATATTTCTGTCCTTGAGTTCAGGAAGGCTATTGAATAGAATTTCTTACTTTGCTTTGATGTTTTTGCAAAGCATGAAAATCACTTCTATCCAACATGTTTTGAATATTAGCAATATTAGCACCATGACAGGATCTTTTTACGGATCCTGTCAGATGGCACTCAAAGCATGTTTCTTCTGCTGGATCTCAAAGGATGGATAGGGATGGTCCTGTAAGTAACCTCTCCCACCAGGGAGAGATGGTCCTGTAAGTAACCTGGCCCCAAGCCATGAAAAGCTGTAAAAGTAACCACTAGCAGCCTGATTTTTACATGGTAGCATACTGGTAGTTAATGCAGGTCACAAACCAGAGGTGTCACATATGCTAAATGGCAGACCCATAACTGTTCATGCTGCAGCATTTTGCACAGCTGAAGCTTCTTCAAGCCCTATGTGGGACGTGCTGCAGTAATTCAAAAGCAATCCTCCCACTCCCACTTCTCCTAGTTTTAACAAAATAAAAAAAAAATACTATGACTATCCCTCAAGGTGTCACTAACTTTGTTCAGTGAAACTCTGAATATTCAATGATTTGATTTGATACTGATTTGCACAGGGTTGTTATTATGGGTTCCTCATTAGTATTAGCTTCCATGGCCCTGGGGTTATTTTGTGATTCCCTACTGACCTCTATAGTACTTTCTGAAGATGCTTCATGTACAGTTTCCTTTTCTCAGTCCCTTCTGCTCCAAAGCTGCCAGTGCATCAGTTACCCCTAGAATAACATCCCTAGAATAACACCTTGCCATCTTAAATGAGTGGGGATCTATTTATCATTCATAACAGAACAGCCAATAGGGGATCAACCTCCAAAGCACAGGGTTTTTTTCACTAATGGATTTGCAATTTTAACACTATAGTCTGTAAGTCTATTTGATTGTAGGTATTTCAAGGTGATGTTATGGGAGAGAAACCATATTGCATAGGAAGGAAGGAAAAGTCATGACCATAGTACCAAGGGTCATTAGGAGCTGTAATAACACAGGAAATTTCATAGACAAAAGAACTTCTATGTGGTAATCTTAAGTGGTTGTATCAGCTAAGAAAGCAAGTTTCAGCAAATGAGAAAAATAATTACCATTATTAACATTGTCAGAAGAGAACCATGGTAATAATTGTTAGTGAAAAGGTCTGGTGGTACTTTTTCAACTACACTTTTTAGTAAAAAGTATAAGCTTTTGTGAGCTGCAGCTCACTTCACCAGGTGAATGGACTGGTTAAACTAATGTAGGATTTCATTTCAATTTAAATTCTGTATCATCCCAAGTTAAACCCATAGGGACCTTTTAAATAAGGTTGAGAAGTGGTTGAATCTAAAATGAACTACAGGCTCCTGACTAGAGCAACATTAAGCACCACAGGAAGATCTCTGAAGGTATTTTCAACTAACAAAACCTTTTAGTGGGAATTATCTGGGCATTATAAACTTGTAATCAAACAGATGTACCCAAAAGTCACTTTGGTTATTGAAGTAACAGCTAATCTGTAAATTTAGGAAACATATTAGCTTGGACTCCAGGGTTCATTTTATAAGCATCCTACCTGCCATTAGTTTCTGGTGTAATAGTTCAGTCTTCCTCCCTCACAACATCCATAGTTCCCCCTCTGCACAGTCATCTTTTTCTTCATCTTGTAAAATTGGTTTACTTGGTTTTCTCTTAAATGCAGGCTGCTCCTGAATGAAGGTTCTTGCAAAATAATTAAATTGTTTTCAAGCATTACACACCTTTCCAAGTGCAGGGCACTAGCTGTTCTGATGGAGGATGCCATATTTTGTGCAACAAAAGATCTCTAAGCTCGTTAGTGTTACCCTGAGGGAGAGAATCGGAAGAAACTTCATAGTTGGCTGAGTGGTTGGTTTTTTTTTAACTCCACCATGCTGACTATATTGCTTTCTGTACATATGATGTATAGTGGCAGTTTCAACTGCATTACTTTGTCCAGAGTAAAATCAATATCCTCCAAAAGTGATTTTTATAATTTTGGGTCTGCACAACCTGGGGATAAAAAAAATAAAATCCCTTTTATCAGGGATTCAATGAATTAGCCAGAATTATCATTCAGGCTTAGCAGCTTTAAGTCGCTGAGGAACTCTTCAAAAGATTCATATCCTTTTTGAAGCTTTCTGTGAAACTTAAATCTCTCCTTTGGTGTTGGCCTGCAATATTTTGTTAGACAGTTCCATTCTTTTTCCTTTCTTGAGTAAATTACATGCCATTAAAAACATCAACTGCTGCCTGCCCAGCTACATTGAGACAATTGCTCATTTTTGTTCATCTTCTTTTGCTGTACAACTTGTGGCAAGCATATGATCAAAGCTGCTTATACTTGTTTCAGGATTCAACACTATTACCACCTCTTTAGAACCTTGCACCATCTATTCTGTTTTGGTTTTTACTTTGTTTTGGTGTTTTCTTGTTATCCCATCCTTGCTGCTGTGTGAAGTCCTTGAATTGCTAAAAGAGAAGAGGTCTGGACACTTATACTATTGTTGATTTCAGTCTATACAGAAACCATGGACACATGTCCTGGCTACTTCATTTTTTATATTTCTAAAAAAAATCTAAAAGTAGTGCTACTCCATTACCTTTGAAAAAGATGTGTTGATTTGAAAAAGGTGTGTTGATTTCTACACCAACAAGATGATTACATTTCATTCCAAGAAATCAGTCTTCTAAAAAAGATACGTGTTTCCAAGTAATTTTTTTTTGATGGACTGCAAAAGTTTAGTTCCTCTGAAGTGAGACATATTTCCTATATTATTTCTGCCTTACTTCAACCAGATTGTGCACTTTTTTCTCCTGATGTACCGTCTGAAAAATCTTGCTGAACATTCTGTTGTTTCTTTTGATTTTTTTTATTTGAACCATTTTGCCTATGTAAAAGTATTAAATTGTTTCATAGATTTTTTTTCTGTTGCTTGAATCAGTATTGGTTGAGATTTTAGTCTGTGTTATCACATGTTTCATGAAGTCTCTGGATGAGTTTATGAATTTGTGACATGAGATATCATTAGCAGTGGTGGGTTCTTACCGGTGCGGTCCACTCTATAGCACCGGTAGCGGCCCGCTGGTGATGTCACAGTACCGGTGCGGTCGGTTGCCAATGCCTGGGTGCCGCCATTTTAAAAAAAATAATAATTTTTTTTAAAAAAAATCTTCTGCGCATGCCCAGAAGCCGAGCTTCCGGCACTGCGCATGCGCTGCCTTCCTACCCCACAGTGAGTCCAAGCAGGGGAGGATGGCTGAGGGAGTGCATGAGACGCTGAAAGAATGGGCGGCAGGACCTATCTCAGTTTCCCTCCCTTCAGCAGTCTGAGAAGACACGAACGCGTGGTGATGATCCTAGGCATTTTTGCACGTTCAAGGCTTCTCGAGCTGCTGAGGGGAGGGGGAATGGGCGGCAGGAGCCTAGGATCATCGAATGGGGAGAAGCATTCAGGCCGGATGGAGCCTCCTAGAAGAACCGCTGCCGCGGTCTTGCTGCTCCCGCTGCGGGGGGCTGCGCTGCGGGTGGGAAATGCCCCCCCACTTCTCCAGCCGCTGCCAAGCTCCCGAGGCCCACGCCCACCTGGAAAACAAGCCACGCCCACAAAATAAGCCACGCCCACAGAGTGGTAGAAAAAAATTAGGAACCCGCCCCTGATCATTAGTGTGGTAAAGTTATTACCTAGTTGGTCTGCATTTCAGAGGTGATTGATATTCTGATCCTCAGTCTGAAGATGCAAACATACTAAAGTTGCAATCTCTTGAATTCCTGAACCCCAGGTTTATATTTAATTGAACAAGAAATAAACAATGAACAGGATCTAGATAAATAAAAAAAATAACAAATGGGAGACTATTGTTCTTGCAAATATTATAGATTGAGTTTCCTAAGTACAATTTATAGTTGTAGAGAGTTGTATATATTAGTTCGATCATAACTTTTTCACCATTAATCATACTTCCATGTGTAGTAAAACATATTAATAATTTAAAATACCTGAAAAAGATAGGACAATATTTGCAAAAGTCCTTTCTTTTTTAATACATACAATTTAACCAGATTTATTATACTTTTAAATCTTGTCTTGCCTTTCTATACCAAAACATACTCAGAGGAGCTTATAGCAAAAAAACCTCTTAATTTACAAAACCATTAATGCAAAGTCAAAATAAAACTGGAAAATGGTGATTGAAACAGTAGAGAGTCTAAATTAGGAAAATCCTTATATAAAATCACAATCTCTTCTTAAAAGCAGTAATAGGGCCAAAGCTAGATTCTTAAATAGCAAAGGAATATAGAATTGGTCTCCGTAATGAATTAAAGCAGCTTTCTTAAGCAGCTTTGTTACAGCTTTGAACTAGCAGGCTACTGCTAGTTCAGCAGTTCAGCTGTTCAAATCTCACCGGCTCAAGGTTGACTCAGCCTTCCATCCTTCCGAGGTGGGTAAAATGAGGACCCAGATTGTTGGGGGCAATATGCTGACTCTGTAAACCGCTTAGAGAGGGCTGTAAAGCACTATGAAGCGGTATATAAGTCTAAGTGCTATTGCTATTTGTTTGGGATCAGATACTTCACTTCATGTGGGTTAATATGCCCTATTAAAATTATTTTGCAATAGTGGTGAATATCTGTAGCTCAGGTGTAGGATGAGGGTGAAGGTTCGTTCTCCGAGCTTGTAGGTTGGTTTCCGAACGTTTCATTACCAGGCTAGGTAACTTTAATTTTAACCAAAATAAGATTAACAAATGAAGAACTTTTACTGTCCTTCACCATGATGTCTCAGCAAACTGAGCTTCATTAGTAAATGCAATACAATGGTTTTATGATCAAGGAATTCTGCAATGTGCATATCCACTTGTAAATACCACCTTCTCATTACTATGTGCGTGTTCCATCTGATTGGGATGCCAATGTATCTACCAAGATTGGATGAAAAGGAAAACCTGAAAGAAATCCTACAAAAAATCCTTGTTGATTTCCAGGCACTATTTGGAACAATGATTAATTCAAGCACACATGGGATGTATAAGGCCTGACTAGATATTATCTGAGAAATCAGTGACTGAAATCACTTATAAGGGATGTGTGAGAATTAAACTCTAATCTAAATTTTCCCTCCTTCCCCTGGGTGCAGCTCCTTTTAGAACAAGAAAATTACAGTGACGATTTGTTACAGAATCTCCAGGGCATTATCTTGTTTAGTCTCTGTTGCTTTCAGATGCTGGGTGGAAACTTAACTAAGGATTATCATTAGGGGCAAGATATTTTATTCTTAACAAACTATTGGGTTTAAAATAAGAAGCAACTGCTGCCTTGCTATTTAGCACCATTTGTATAGTATTGGCACTAAGAGTTGTAAATCTAATCTTGCGTAGCTTCTTCTCTGGCAACATTACACTGCTAACCAGAGCATACAAAACATTTGTTAGACCAATTCTGGAATACAGCTCACCTGTCTGGAACCCGCACTGCATATCAGACATAAATACAATCGAGAGAGTCCAGAAATATTTCACAAGAAGAGTCCTTCACTCCTCCGCTCACAACAAAATACCTTATTCCACAAGACTTGAAATACTGAGATTAGACAATTTACAACTACGTCACCTCCGATCTGATCTAAATGTAGTTCATAAAATCATATACCAAAATGTCCTTCCTGTTAATGACTACTTCAGCTTCAACCACAACAATACACGAGCACGTAATAGATTCAAACTAAATGTAAAGCGCTCCAAACTCGACTGCAGAAAATACGACTTCAGCAACAGAGTGATCAATGCCTGGAATGCACTACCTGACTCTGTGGTTTCTTCCCCAAACCCCAAAAACTTTAACCTTAGACTGTCTACAGTCGACCTCTCCTCGTTTCTAAGCGGTCTGTAAGGGGCGTGCATAAGCGCACCACTGTGCCTACCGTCCCTGTCCTTCTGTCCTATTGTCCTCTTTTATCATTACTTTTTACTTATGTTTATACAAACTACCGTATTTTCCGGAGTATAAGACACACCTTTTTCCTCCCTAAAAGTGGCTGAAAATTCAGGTGCATCTTATACTTCGAATGTAGCTTTTTTCCTAGCCCTAACTAGGTGCTAACAGATCTTCCCAGCTCTTACCTTGCAGGCTTTTTCATTGTTACTCTCTCCAAAGAATGTTTTTCCAGCCCTAAGTCTTTGCAGGTTTTTTTTTCATTGCTCTACTTGCTCCAAAGAAGTTGTTTTCTAGCCCTAACCAGGTGCTAACGATCTTCCCAGCTCTTACTGGCTTGCAGGCTCTTTCATTGTTATTCTCTCAGAAGGTTTTTTTAAGTCCTAACCAGGAGATAAAATAATCTGCTGCAGCTGCTCCGAATAAGTTTTTTTTAGCCCTAACCAGGTGCTAACGATCTTGCCAGCTCTTACTGGCTTGCAGGCTCTTTCATTGTTACTCTCTCAGAAGAAGGTTTTTTTAAGTCCTAACCAGGAGATAAAATAATGTGCTGAAGCTGACCAGACTAAGGATGCTAGCCAGATGAATACCTGGTAGGCAGATTGTTTTCCCCTATTTTCCTCCCCAAAAACTAAGGTGCGTCTTATACTCTGGTGCGTCATATACTCCGAAAAATACGGTACTACTATTCTATACATGTTTGACAAATAAATAAATAAATAAAAATAAATGATTGTATAGATATGATAGTAGCAGAGATTAAATTAGTAAAACCTCCAAGGTTTTTGAATATTTTTGGAAACAGGAATAGTCTGGAGGTTGAAGATTGAATCATTGCAACTGGACTAATTTTTGTTGTTGTTAGTTTTGTTGTTAGTCCAGGCAGCTTCCTCAATGACTCAACCTTCAGACAATTTCAGACAACCTTCAGGCAACTCTACTTGGATGATTGACAATTTGAAACAGGAATAGGTTAAAGAGCTCTCTTAGTGCCCCCAACCAGTATGTCTGTTTGTGTCTTATTATTTTAGTACAAAGTTTATTTTTAGTAGTTCAGGTCTTACTATTTTTTAATTTAAGAATAAGTATTATCTCTAATTTCTAATAGAAATACTTGCATCAGAATGCTGATGAAATCTTGAACACAATGTTTGCTATGAAATTGGATAGGTTTCTGTTTTTCCTGATCTTTATATCCAGGAATTTGTAGATTTTTTTTAACACATTCCAAAAATAATTGTTTTTCCTCAAAAACTATATAATAAGAAGTAGGTCTGTGCCAAACTTTTAAAAGAGGTGCTTTCAAAGGACATCATGGTTTTAACAATTTAAGGTGGGGGAGATACTTTGCCAGTTTTTGCAAGGTATTTTTCCTCAAATTGTTAAAATAGTCGTGTCCTTTCATATTACGTTAGGCATGGCATGAACAATACTATTTCAGTTGGGATCACCAGCAAAGTGAAATGGCTGTGCATACGCTCATTTAGACTTGCCAGAATGTAAGTGTGCAAGTTTGCTAATTGTAATTACATTTTGAGAAATATAATGCTATGGTATTTCCTGTTTAGAAACAGTGTTTGCATTTCTGGGATAATAGGAATGACTTGAATGCTAAATTCACTATTGGTCTTAATCAAATAATTAACATTTCCCTCATGAATCATGTCAGGACTACACTTTATATAATCATATTTCACAGATAGATTGATTGCACTTCCTGGCACACTAATAATCTATCAAATATAGGATGTATATGAAGTTTAAATCTCTTAGTTACTGGGATCATTCACCTACTCTTTGAAAAGGGAAAGCATTAAAAATAGGCAGAATTCGTTCTTCCGGTTATAATATTTATGTTAGGGAGATACTGCAATGAAAATTTACTGGACTGGCATAATGTAGTTTGTCAACATTTTGGAAGAAATTCAAAGTTGTGTATATTGCTTCTCCCACAACAATCCCTTTGTACAAGCAAATAATTGATAGTTGTAGTTTTTGACAAAAACTTTTAAAATATTTAATCCATTGGAGAATAATAATGGAATATGGAATAATGGATGGAAATTGACCAAGGAGAGATTCAACCTGGAAATAAGGAGAAACTTTCTGACAGTGAGAGCGATCAACCAGTGGAACAGCTTACCTTCGGAGGTTGTGAGAGCTCCAACACTTGAGACTTTCAAAAGGAGATTGGACTGCCATTTGTCTGAAATGGTGTAGGGTCTCCTGCTTGAGTGGGGGGTTGGACTAGATGACCTACAAGGTCCCTTCCAACTCTAGTAATTTGGAGAGATAATTATTTATATAAAAGTGTAGAGTTCTGTTAATAGAACCTGTTATACTGTGGATAAATGTTTAGTCCAGATAAATTCCATAAACTAATAATAAATTAATTCTTCTATTTCTTTGTGAATTTAATCATAGCATAGAATGTGCAATCCAGACTATTCTTTTAAATAATTTTATTGCGCTAAACTAATAACCCAAATATAAGTATATACAACATTGAATTATGAATAATATTAATTAAAGAATATTAGCTTCAATCTTAATAACAATAAAAAAGAGGAGAAAAAGGGGAAAAGTCAGGCCTGGAAAATTAAATTATAAGCAGAACCATTTCCCAAATTTTGATTAGATTGCTCAGAATTCTTTTTTCATTATCCTATTACCCAAATAACCAGAAATCAACTATTGATATATACAGGTAGTCCTCGACTTACGACAAAGTTTGCTTAGTGACCATTCAAAGTTACATCAACACTGAAAAAATTGACTTATGACCATTTTTCACACTTAAGACTGTTGCAGCATCCCCATGTTCACGTGATTTACATTCAGATGCTTGACAACTGACTCACATTTATGACGGTTGCAGTGTCCCAGAGTCATGGGATTACCTTTTGCAAACTTCTGACAATCAAATTCAATGGGGAAACCAGATTCATTTAACAACCGTGTTATTAATTTAACAACTGCAGTGATTCACTTAACAAATGTGGCAAGAAAAGTCATAAAATGGAGAAAAAGTCACTTAACAAATTTCTCACTAAGCAACATAAATTTTGGGCTCAATTGTGGTCGTAAGTTGAGGATAACCTGTATTTGATAGGTAATTATAGGTATTGTATATCAATAATACATTGTTGCAAATCAAATGTTTATTTTCCTTCTACAGTTGTGTAGTCATTCTTTTAGTCAACCCCTTTCTCTGAATAGTCCATACTTCTTAGTAGATCAATAAATTCCAAATAATAGCAGTAGCATCTTTACATCAAGCAGTTGATCCAAAGTCATATTAATAATCCTATTCTCATCAAATGTTACAATAATCAGAAAAGACTAAATCACATGACTTAAAATTCTAATTCCCAAACTGTACTTTTAACAACAAGGTGATAGTAATCCACCCTTATTAAATATTCATTAAGGTGTACCGCAGAGTTCCCCAATGTTTCCGGCTTTGTGGACCAGCGGGGGAGGGAGTGGATAGTTTGCGCACATGTACGCTCAGGCAAATGGAGCACACATGCACTTGCCCGCTGCTTGCACAAGTCAGGATGCGCATGCCTTCCATTTCCACGGCCCAGTTGCAAACCCCTCATGTTGGGGATCCCTGATGTAAAGCATATACAAAGCTAAATTTATGATTGTACTAGCTTCATTTTAAAGTAGTAGGAAATTATTGTACATCATTTAAAGTACTTTGTAATTTACCAAAACAGAACATTGAGTCTTACTATACTCCAGAAGTTGCATGTACTTACTATCAATTTTAATTAAATTAAATTAAATTAAATTAAAAGTTCTTATAGGCCGCCCAATCCCGTAGGACTCAGGGCGGTATTCAATAACTTTTATTTACTTATAAAAGGTGTTACTGATTTAGGAACCACACTCCATTCTTTCTATTATTTAGAAGTAACAGACTCTGAACTAAAGAAACTCAGTAACAGTTTTGCTTGCCACATTTGTTAAGTGAATCACTGCTGTTGTTAAGTTAGTCAAACGGTTGTTAAGTGAATCTGACTTCAACATTGACTTTGCTTATTAGAAGGTCACAAAAGGTGATTGCATGACCCCAGGACTCAGCAACCGTCATAAATATGATCAGTTGCCAAACTTCTGATTTTTTTATCACCATGAGAATGCTGTAACGGTCGTAAGTGTGAAAAACAGCCATAAGTCACTTTTTTTCAGTGCCATTGTAACTCATCACAGTCATTAAATAGTTGTAAGTCAAGGACTTCCTGTACTTTTTGTTTTATATTGACTGGACACTGACCTTAGTAAACCATAAAGGAATGCAGGCGCTCTTCTTCTTCACAAAATCTTTCAAAACAGACCTGTAACTATTCTTTTTTAAAACATCAGCAAGTTGCTTTATGCAAATTCAAAGGTAATTTGCCCCAGCTTTTTAAACTCATGAATATTGAGGGATCCAAATGTTAAGATGATGGCTGAAAGGCAAGTTTTTAGATTTGAAGTATGATCTGACAATCAGGCATATGCATACATTTGGAGATTTTGTTGGTGCCAAGAAAGTTGTCAGACAGTGGCTCTTTGAATTCCTGAATTCCAAGTTACGTGAGCCTTAAGTCATATGTCCCTTACTCCAATTCTCCCCATTATTTCACACAATACGGCAGAAATTACAGGTAGTCCTCGACTTACAACAGTTTGCTTAGTGACCGTTCAAAGTTACATCTTCACTGAAAAAATACTCTCAGAGTAGATGGGGGGAAAATGAAGGAGAAGCTAAGGGGATGAGATGAATCTGATGTACAGTATCAGCTACCTTAATCCTATGTCCCCTTCCAATATTCCATGGTCTCTTAGATAAGTCTGAAAAGAATCTGTTGTTGGTAAAGATATGTTTGTAAAGAATAATCAAACTCTTACATCTCTCTCTTGCCCCCTCAGATAGAATTTATTGATTTAAGAATTAAATTGTAACTCTTGTTAAAAATGTATCAACGCACATTTTTCTGTCATCATTTAGAAATAGGAAAAGAGTGAAAACTGGCCAGTTGATTAGCCAAGGAGCCAACCTGACTGGCTACATGCCATATTTGTTTCCTAGAAGGAGTTTTCTCAGAGAATGCTGGCTGTTTTGTATCTATTGGTAGAAAGTTGATGGAACTCTTTGTTATACATTTCTGCATTTCAAATGTGAATTTGTAATTTTTTTTGTGCAAGTTGCCTAAATCCTTAGTTTAAGATGCAAACCAAATTAAATCATTAGATGTATATGGACACATGGTATCATCCTTAGAAATTGGTTCTTTGATTCTACAGGAACATTTCCAAATTTTCCTTTAATGTTATTTCTCATTGCCAGAGCAGTAGTTTTGCCATTTCACCACCATATTAGCTCATTATTATTGGTTTTTAATGGACATTGCCTAATATATGAAAATGCTTTTCTAAAACTAAAATCGAAGAAATAATTTTTGTTTCAAAAATGTTTCCTAGTTAAATACAGAAGCATAATTTAAATCATGCATTTAATTAAGGTATATAATTATAATTATATCGAAAGCCGCTGAGAGGTCAAGTAGCACCAGGATGGAGGAGTGACCACCATCCTGGGCTCGCCAGAGGTCATCCATCAGGGTGACCAAAGCCGTTTCCGTACTGTACCTTAATGAAGGTACATTAAGGCATAATAAATAATACAATTTAATATTTTAGCTTAGAATATATATTAACTAATTTATTCTTTGAATAATTCAATTTCTTAAAGAATTTTTTTTAAAATATAACCTAAATGAAATGTCAGTGAATTTTTAACAAACCCCTTCTTCTTTTTAAGCCTTGCTTTTTTGAGCACACTCTCTTTAGCATTTCACTTGTGCTGGTGTTCAGGAAGGCACTGTAATTTCTGATAGGAAAAGGTGATCATGAACATACATGCCTTGTTACTATTTAAATTATGCAGATCTTGATGCTGTGAAAATGTGTGCTTGATGACGCCAAGGCAGCTGCACGTTGTTAGCATTGTAGGCTGTCAGATGATCATGTGGGATTCTTGCAGTATGCAACATTCAATAGGATTGAAAAGGGCTTTTGATGCAAGGCATAGCTTCTGAATATATTCGTGCCTTTTAGCTCCTTACTACAGCAAACCAAGCTCCCTTTAAATTTTAAAATGCTGCCTCATTTTTCTTCTGGTTGGTTTCATTTTGGCTTCACTAGAAGATGCCTCTGGTACATCTACGCTTGAGGAGTTTATTAATGCTACTGTTGTTCAGTTCACTTTCTTTTCTGTTAGGCTCCTAGCTAGCACACAAGTGACATGATCGCACATTTGTTCAGCCACCACCATGCATGGTTTCTTCCTCAGCCTTCCCTGCATTGTTCCCTCTGTTAAGTTGCACTGTCATGTTCTCCTTTGCTATTAAGCCTTGTTTCTGTCTCTTTCCTTCTTCTGTTGTTTGCTATGACATTTTCCCCATGTTTGGTTACTGCACTATTATTTGATTAACGGGCTGTGAGGATGATGAACCTGCACACTGGAGGAGCAGCTACTACCGTGGTGATGAAGGGATATAATAACGGTCGCTATCCTCGGAATTCTCTCTACAGTGACTGCATTATAGAAGAAAAGGCAGTGGTCCTGCAGAAAAAAGACAATGAAGGATTTGGATTTGTGCTCAGAGGGGCCAAAGGTATGTGGATTTCTTCTTCTTTTTTTGTATCTGTGTGATTGGGGGAGTGCTTATGTGAAAAATGGCATGCATTTCTGAAAATAAACAGGCATTATTCCTTATGCCTTTGGTTGCTAGACAACAGTGTTCTCTCTGTGCAGTAGAGTGCCAATATGGATTTACTGGTTTCTGATCGAGCAGGAGAGAGAGAGAGAGAGAGAGAGAGAGAGAGAGAGAGAGAGAGAGAGAGAGAATTGATTTGTGGAATAATTCAGGGGAGAAGTTGCCTAAATATTTTGCATGCCTGAAACCATCCTTGCTGGGGGGAAAATAATCAAAATGTTTCGTTGTAAAGAGTCATTCTACTAAAATAATGTGCTAGTTGAAGGGGCATGTTGACTTTTCCCCCCTTGAAATGGTTTTGCAGCTTATTCAAAATACAACTACTACAGCTTTAGGAAGAAATTCAGGTCATTTTTGTATTTTCTTAAGCTGCAGGCAAGTCAGATGGCCTTTTAGTATGTGTACTGTTTGAAAACTGCTTGTGTCTAAATATGCCATTTCTTTCCTATGCAAAACCTGTTTCCGTAGATTTATACAGCAAATATAATTATCTGTGATCTGTTTTACTCTTTTGGCAAATTTTATAAGTGGTGGTATATCCCAGTGTCTGTTATTAAACTCCCTCCCCCCCAGTTAATAAATGGGCTGTTCCTTAGACTGCTGTATTCAAGGAAAGGCTATACCATATCTACTTTATGGAGGAATCTCCACACCCTTATCTAGGAATACCACTTTCCTCACTAGAGTGTGGCAAATACCTATTGGGTTCCCCTAGCTATGTAACAGATTAACTCTCCTGGCTAAACATACGTTTTGGTGGGGTCGTCTGGAAACCCAGTGACTTCATCACTGTGTCGATCAGCTGGCGCTGAGCTATCTATGCAGCAAACAGAGCTCCCTCACTATACATCTTAATTTCACATGGAGTGAGTTCTTCAGGTTAAAAATTCAATGCCCATTGAAAACATATACTTCAAACTGTACTAATGTTTTTCCAAAGGTGCTTTACCTTTATCAAAACTGTATATGAGAAACATAAAGCATGTATGTGAAACTCATACAGAATATGTGTCTAATGCACAATTATAGGATCATCCTGTTGGATTTAATGGCTTTATACCATACTAAGTGCTAACTATGTAATTATCTGTTTTTTGAATACTTGAAATTCTTGATGCACTTGTATGAGGATTTAAAACACTATTTTCAGATGTAATCTGTATGTTATCAAATTCATGGCTTTATGTTTATTAGCAGTTAAATTCAGAGTTTTATTTGTTTGCTGATTAAACCCAAGAGTTTATTAATTTGCAAGAAAATAGGAAGACAGACAGACAGACAGACAGACAGACAGACAGACAGAAGATAGATGATAGATAGATAGATAGATAGATAGATAGATAGATAGATAGATAGATAGATAGATAGATAGATAGATAGATAGATAGATAGATGGATGTGGAGTGTTTTACTTAAAGGATTTCTGGCCTTGTAACAGGCAATATTTTATGAAATAACATTTCATGTTTTAAAAGTTTATTCAAATGTCATTTATTATTCCTAAAGCTGATACACCAATTGAAGAATTCACACCAACGCCAGCCTTCCCTGCTTTGCAGTACCTGGAATCAGTTGATGAAGGAGGGGTAGCATGGCAAGCTGGCTTGAGAACAGGAGACTTTTTGATAGAGGTAGGAAAATATGGTTAATTATTCTGGTGGGGATGAAAAATGCTATCCCGGTTTAGGGAAACTGTTCTTTCTGTCGTACTACAGGTAGTCCTACAGGTAGTCCTCAACTTACAACCATTCGTTTAGTGACTGTTCAAAGTTACAATTCAAAGTGATTTACAACCAATCCTCACACAACCGAAACGGCATCCCCGTTTTGAGTGCTTGGAAACCAGCATGTATTTACAATAGTTGCAATGTCCTGGAGTCATGGGATCATCACTTGCAACTTTCCCAACCAGCTTCTGGCAAGTCAAGCCAATGGGGGAAGCTGGATTTGCTTAATGACCACATGATTAACTTAACAACTGCAGTGATTCGCTTAACAACTATCGCAGAAAAGGTCATAAACCTGGCCGCAACTCATTTATCAACCGCCTTGCTTTAACAACAGAAATTCTGGTTTCCATTGTGGCAGTAAGTCAAGGACTATCTGCAATTAGCTGGTTGATGCCATTACTTTTTGCATATTTGTTTTAATTGTCTTATTTTTAATCCTGTTTTTTTAAATATTAACACAAATTGTATCATTATAGATGTATAAAATTCTGGACCTTGGTGTGTCCAGCCTTGGCAACCTTGACAACTTTAAGACCTGTGATTGGCTGAGGAATTCTGGGAGTTGAAGTCCACAAGTCTTAAAGTTGCCAAGGTTCAGGAACACCCCTGTTCTAGACAATACATTGTTTTATAGGTGAGAGACCTCCAGGAGAGTGTCTGTTAGATTAATTCTTTCTTTACTTTGGGTAAATTTAATTTTAAGAATAAATGAATTGATTCTTGTGTATAATACTGTGTCTAAAAATGAGTTATCGTTATTAGATTTATTGTTCACATACATAGTAGCAAGTAAGAGCCTTTTGGTGTAAAAGTAGTAATTCCATCTTTATGTTAGTTGAGACTCCAATATTTTCCCCTTGCCATCATTGGAAAACTTTGTATATTCATTTTAATGACAGATATCCTGGAGTTTGTATCAAAATATTAGGCACCAGGGAGTAAACGTATAAACATGTTTCACAAAAAGGGAGCAGAATTTTCTTGGATATCTGATTTCAAATGTTTATTTTCAAATATAATTTCCAGACTTAAGGTACTTGTTTTTCTTACATTTGTGCATGTGACACCTGGATTAAGATACCTGTACATTTTAGCCTATGCTCTCAGTGGTAAACCAGACTTCAGAAATAGAAACTCAGATCTTTCTGATTTCTTAACATTAAGTTTGGGCATTTATATTTGCATTTAGCTAATTTATTTTCTTGGTTATATATTGCAGTATATATTGGAATAAAATGCATTTGACGTTTGGTCTTTCTGTTTGTATAATCTCTGAATATTTGTCTTTAGACATTTTGCATAGTATTAATTTGCAGGTTGATTTTCATACTGTTGTCAATTTGCTATTTAGACAGTTTATTTGGGAGATTGTTGCATGGATATTAAAATTTAAACTTCAACTTCAAGGACATTTTAATGTTTAGTCATTGTTCATAATGCAGTAACTAACCAAATGTGTGTGACAGAATATACTGCAAAGGATTCACCTATGGTGGTCATAATTTAGACATGAATAGGCAGACCTGAAAACTGAACATGGCCTGTAAGATTTTAAGAATTTGTTCTGTGAAGAGCAAATATTTGAAGTATTTTTGGGCATCCTGAGGTTTCAGAATGAGTTTACCATGAATAATGCGTAGATTGCTGCTCAAGAAACACTCTAAACCTCTAAAGCTCTAAACCTCTTTCTACTGTGAAAGTTGTTAAATGTGGTTTTGGATGCTGGCCAATGCCACAAACTGTAAGTGTATGCCAGCATTGCAGTGATACCTCTCTTGGGTTGTTAAAAGATATAGAGGAATAATTATCAAGGGTTAGTGTTCAGTAAAATGTAGAATGATAAACTCGGAATTTACAAGTTTTAGGAGGTGGAGCTCTTGCCTCACAGTCAGGAGGTTGTGAGTTCAATCCTAGGTAGAGGCAGATGCAGGGTCTCCTGCTGGGGCAGGGGGTTGGACTAGATGACCTGCGAGGTCCCTTCCAACTCTGTTAAACTCTGTTAAATGTTATATTGGGCTTTGCATAGGGTAAGGGATTTTCTAGAAACTTAATTCAAACATTTGGTTATGCAGATCCATATGTCTTTTCAGCTGTACAGATATTTTTGGGAATGGTTTTTTTCTTTCATCAGCTGTCTTGAGATACAGTACTGTATATAAACTTTTTTTTCACTTTAGTTTGTACACATGTAGCAAGTAAACAAGTAAACTATGTGCTTGGAGAACAAGGTTGCAATGCTTCCATGTTCTTTGGAAGTAAAGCTTATTAAAAACAATGGCATCTAAATAAATTTCAACAACAACAACAACAACAACAGCAAGAGTTGGAAGGGACCTTGGAGGTCTTCTAGTCCAACCCCCTGCTTAGGCAGAAAACCCTACACCACTTCAGACAAATGGTTATCCAACATCTTCTTAAAAACTTCCAGTGTTGGAGCATTCACAACTTCTGGAGGCAAGCCGTTCCACTGATTAATTGTTCTAACTGTCAGGAAATTTCTCCTTAGTTCTAAGTTGCTTCTCTCCTTGTTTAGTTTCCACCCATTGCTTCTTGTTCTACCCTCAGGTGCTTTGAATAGAATTGTTATGTATTCAGAAATCTATGAAACAAATGTTCCCTTTCAGATGGAATATCTGCATTGTACAGTGGGCAGAGTAATAAATTATTATAATTTGGGAACTGAACAACACCTTTAGCAGTTCACGTAACCGAAAGCAATAAAATTGAGGGTTGTTGTAGGGAGGAAGAGGAGTACTAGGTATGTTATTTATAAAAATAATAAAGGCGGGATAAAAAACAGGTAAAGAAGAAAAAGAAATGGAAACTGTCCCAGATGAGCATAGGCATGGTCAGGGAGTATCTCTCAGATATTGTTGACTATGAAGATTTACAGTACAAGTTCCTAGATCTCAAACACAGAATACTATATCACATTATTTTGTAACATTTAATCAAAGAAATCCTATTTTTTCATTTAAAAATGCTATTAATTTAATGTTTTGTCAGATTTCGTTTATTTTGGACATCATTTTTAAGGGTCATGGTGAAGGTATATTTCTATTTATGTAATAGGCTATCTTATTTCTCTTCCCCTCCACCCCCAAATCAACACTGGATGACCCTCTAATCTTTTACAGCAAATCTCTGGCGAAAAAGGAGAATCTGTTCCAAAGTATGATAGTAATATAGCTTTCACCAGCTGGTTACTTTTGGATGCAGCCCAAGATATTAACGCTTTTGTCCAGTACACCGTTCAGTTTTTCTATTAAGCCCCGTTATTTTTAAAGATTGCTAACATAAACAACTTTAAAATAAGCCTGTATATTACCATTTTTCAGAACTCTGCAAAGATTAGCCACTTCAGCCATCTTTAATAAGAATATACCAAAAAAATTGGCTGAGTCAGTCTGTCTTTGGCAGTGGGAAAAACAACAGCAACAACAACTGGCACTCTATTTCGTAAGCAAAGCCTGTCCCACATAATGCTCATGATGAATGATCAAATTGCCTGCACTTTTAATTACCACATTAATGTTGCACAATATTAATTCCAAATTATAACATAGGAATCATGAACATTATATTTTAAATACATTTGTTAATGAGGAATAGTTTTCTGAATTCACACTTTTTCTGCTAGTATGTATTTAAGGAAGTTGCTTGGATTTTTTTTAAAAATTGCATACATATTTCATCTGAAGAACAATTAATTCCAGTAAGAACACTAAGTAAGGTTCACATGTTCTTTTCACTGCTGTGAAATTGGATTATGATAATTTTGGCAGTGACTGGCCTTAATGCTTGTTGCCAAGTGATAGAAAATCCTCAGTGACTCAGATATTTATAATATTATATGCTTGCCCTCAACCTCAGGGATACAGCTGGAGTGGTAGTATTGTAAAGGAAAAATAAACTTTTTAATAATATGTTACTGTGTTATTTCATACAGGTTATTAATGCTTGTCTTGGATATTTTGTTTAAATACATTTTAAACAAAAACAGAATAATTTCCATTTATGATTTTAGAAATGCATTATAAAGGTTTATTTCAAATTATGCTTCCAAAAGTTTATTTCCTGATTCAGAAATGAAGTTTAAAAACATGAGGTATAAAAACAAATCATAGATGTTGGTGTTCAACCATTAAATTAGAACAGCACCAAAAACATAATGAAAACTTTAAAAGCCTGTGAGTCTTTACTGAGAGAGTCTTCAGTTGATACTACAAAGTTTACAAGGTAGATGCCAGTTAAACTTCTCTGAGGAGGATGTTTCACATGTCTGGCACTTCTAGCAATTAGACTTATATACTGCTTCACAGTGCTTTATAGCACTCTCTAAACAGTTTACAGAGTCAGCATATTGGCCCCAATCTGGGTCCTCATTTTACCCACCTCAGAAGGATGGAAGGCTGAGTCAACCTTGAGCCAGTCAGAATCAAACTCTTGGCAGTGAGCAGTGAACAGTGAGTTAGCCTGCAGTACTGCATTCTAGCCACTGTGCCACCATGACTCCTAGTGCTACCACAGCTCTTTTAATAGAACCATGTCTGTTTTTAAAAAAAGCTTCCTTTCCTAGTGACCATATCATTTATGTGCACAAGAAGCTGACCGTGTCTTGCTGACCAGCAGAGCAAAGTGGCTTCTTTCTGACAATCTTTCTAGTTGGTTCATGCTTAATGATTGTTGCATGCTTAATGTGGCAATCATTGTCTGACTATATATTTATAGTGAATGTGTATCATTAATTGTAAGTATTGTTTTTTAATAGACCATTTTTGCAGGGTCAGCCAGTCAAACTTCCAAATATATACAAATGATTTGTTAGAGTATGTTCAGCATGTTTAATCCTTCTTGGGTATCAATTCTGCTACTTTAGATGCATGCTAGTATTCTGGTTTTCTGTTTTTTCTGAAATTTGAATTGTGTGCTTTTTCAAAAAAAAAAAAAAAAGCTTACTGGCAACACTAGCCTATTTAGTGCCAAGAGCCAAACTGCTATATATGCTTTTTTTAAAAAATCCTTAAAAATAATTCTTATCATATCTGGATTTATTTTTTAATTTTTTAAGTGTGAGAAGTTTTGCTCATTTATCTTTTGTATATAAATGATTGGCTTTGGGGGGGGGGGAGAAAAAAGCAATTAAAATATTACTTTGTCCCTTCACTTCTCATTGTACTGCACAGAAATGAAGAATAAAAAGTAATAAACAATAAAGATGAAGAGTAATAAAAAGAAACTACATAACAAGCAGTTAATATATTCTTCCACTGTGCTTACTGGGTAAAATAAAATAAAATGAATGGGACATATACAGTCTTGGATTCTGTGACCATGCTCTCTAGACCCTAGAGTTCTCACACCACTACAGGGAGGTGGATCCTATTTGATCAGCCCATCCCAGGCAACAGCAACAGCAATAGCAATAGCACTTAGACTTATATACCGCTTCACAATCCTTTACAGTCCTCTCTAAGCAGTTTACAGAGTCAGCATATTACCCCCAACAATCTGGGTCCTCATTTTACCCACCTCAGAAGGATGGAAGGCTGAGTCAACCTTGAACCTGGTGAGATTCAAACTGCCAAATTGCAGTCAGTCAGCAGAAGTAGCCTGCAGTACTGCACTCTTAACCACTGCGCCACCTGATGAACCCAGTGTGGTTTCAGAGGCAGCTTGGGTTTCCCCCTGAAACTGCTACGCGGCTCTGCAGAAGCTCTTGTTTCAACTAGGATTGTGCAGATATGGAATGTGGAGCGTATCACATCTGTGTGGACTCAGTGTGCATGGAACTCCTAGAGCTTCATGGTTTACTAAGCGGCTCAGAGAGATGGAGTGACATAAGAGTGTCACTGGAGAAAGACAGAGAGGGGGAGTGAGCATAGGTTAGAGCCTATACTAAGACTTAACCTTGTGGTGATAAGGGCGGTGAAGCGTAATTACTTCTCTGACCTCATTGCATCTCCAAGTAGCAGACCAGTTTCCCTGTATTGGGTAATGGGTAACTAGGTTCCTTCTGGGAACCTAGCAGGGTTGCTGTGAGAAATATTCACACCATCTGTCAGATAAAATAAGTCAACTGTGCTCACATTGGACTCAGGCTTCCCCTGAGCCTTGTTATCTGGAAAGGGTTTGAGCCAATTGTTCTCAAGGAAATTGCCAGGGTCCTTAGAGCTGTGAGCTTGTGTTATGGATGCCCCTCCTGGTTTGTCAAGGTCTTCAGGAAGTGACATATGGTTGAATCCAAGACTGATTAATACCTCTTTATGGAGGAGGTGATGCTGCCTGCTCTGAAGGAGGGGGTGGCTCACCCTTTCTCAAGAGGCCATCCTTGGACCTCACAGTATTAGACAAGTTTTGTCCATCCTTTAATCTTCTCTTTTTAGTGAAGGTTGTTGCGAGGATGGTTGGCACACAGCTCAAAGAGCCCTTGATAAAGTGGGTTATCTAGACCCTTTTCAGGCTATGAGACAGCACTGAAACATTCTAGTCTTCCTAAACCTTTCAGCAGCTCTCAATACTATGGAGCAGTGCTCCCCAACCTTTTGTCACCCTCGGCACACCATAGCCTCTCCCAAAATTCCACGGCACACCACATACAAAAATTGGATAAAAAACAAATATAATCTTCAAAATATTGTTTTGAAGAGTATAATAGTATATGAATGACAATCTGGGCATAACAGAATTACTTTATTTATTATTTTATTTGATAATTAGGTTACTACGCGAACTTAAAAATTAGAACACAGTGCAGAAAACGATAGATAGGTAATACCTAATAATGAACACTGCTCTGTCCAGGCCCTGTAGACTTGTGATCAGGACAATCGTGAGCGGGGGAAGGGGGGGATAGAACTTCTCGGACTCAGAGCTGTAGGGCCGTGGCCGCACATCGAATGCAACAAAATGTTGCTGGGCAAAATCTAGCATTCGGTGGGCGGCAGGACATTCTGGATATGACACAAGCTTTTGCCGCGGCACACTTGGCATGGCCTCACGGCACACCAGTGTGCCACAGCACACTGGTTGGGGAGCACTGCTATGGAGCATGGTATTCTTCTGGACTCACTCAAGAATTGGTAGTGGGAGTCACTGTATTGCAGTGGTTCTACTTCCCCTGTGGCTGGTTGCAGTCAGTGTTGGTAGCAGAGAAGAGGGTGAGCCCTAAGCTTCTGAAATGTGGATTTCCTCAGGGCTCAAGCTTTTCACCTCTCCTTTTTAACATCCACATCAAACTGCAGGGTGAGTCATCTGTTGGAATAGGGTGCAGTATTATCAGCATGATGATGATACCCAATTATAAATCCCCACCCCTAGTCACACAGGCGATACTGTGGGGGTGTTGGTCATGTGCCTAAAGGCTGTAAGGGTTTGGATGCAGAGGAACCAGCTTCGACTCAACCCTGTCTGCTTGTTGTCAATTGAATGCAGAAAGCCACTATAATGGCTGAAACAGCAAAAGCAGATTTTCTAGAAAATTGACTTCATTTGGATGAACTTTTCTCATTTTTTGCCCTTAGCCTCTCAGAAAAGCTAGACCGTTAACAGGCGGAGAAATTTGCTAAATATAGTAAAAAAGTAGCAGAAAATTATAGCTGTGGTCCATTAAGTACCCATAGTTTTATTATTTTTAGACAGAAATATGATGAATTTGCAGCAATAAATTGTTTTACTACTGTGCATGTGCTAGACCAATTACTACACATACACCACAAGCTATAATAAATTCCTAAACTCAAAGGAAATACAAAACTAGAATTATTTTGCATTCATTGCTTAACATCCAAGTCATACTGTAATAAATATATAATTTATTTATATTTGTCCGTTCTGATGTATCATCTTCTTTTTGGGATATTGTCTGAGGCCAAGATGCACACTTTTTATGAGCAAACATCTCCACTGAAGTTTCTAAAATGCTGGTAAATTTTGCAGTGCTGCAATTGGTATAAGAAGCCAAGGGATTTCAATGTGTTTAATCCAGCAGATTCCGATTGTTTGGGGGAATAGTGCTATTTACTGTCTGTAATTATGTCATTAGACGACCCTCACTCTGTCAAAGACCTAGGAGTACTCATATCTAATGATCTAAGTGCCAAAGCCCACTGCAGCAACATTGCCAAAAAGGCATTAAGAGTTGTAAACCTAATCTTACGTAGCTTCTTCTCCGGTAATATTACACTACTAACCAGAGCATACAAAACATTCACCAGACCAATCCTTGAATACAGCTCATCTGTCTCGAACCCACACTGCATATCGGACATTAATACAATAGAGCGTGTCCAGAGATACTTTATGAGAAGAGTCCTCCAGTCCTCTGCTCGCAATAGAATACCCTATGCCACCAGACTTGAAATCCTGGGCTTAGAAAACTTGGAACTACCTTCGCCTTCGGCATAACCTAAGCGTAGCTCATAAAATTATCTGCTACAACGTCCTTCCTGTCAACGACTACTTCAGCTTCAACCACAACAATACACGAGCACACAACAGATACAAACTCAAAGTGAACCGCTCCAAACTTGATTGCAGAAAATACGACTTCAGCAACAGAGTGGTTAATGCCTGGAACTCACTACTTGACTCTGTGGTTTCCTCCCCAAATCCCCAAAACTTTACCCTTAGACTGTCTACTGTTGACCTCACCCCATTCCTAAGAGGTCAGTAAGGGGCGTGCATAAGCGCACCAGCGTGCCTACCATCCTTGTCCAAATGTTCCCTTGTATTTGTACCCATCTTATGTATTCAAATGATGTTATACTTATGTATATTGCTAACACGTACTTGACAAAACAAATAAACAAATAAACAAACAGATAAATAAATAGACAAGTAAACAAACAAATAAACAAACAAATTGATAAATAAATAAAAGTTAAAGGTTTCCCCTGTTCAGTCATGTCTGACTCTAGGGGGCAGTGCTCATCTCAATTTCTTATGTGAGGGAACCAGTGTTTTTCCGTGGATACTTCTGTAGTCATGTGGCCAGCACATAGAACGCTGTTACCTTCCCCCCCCAAAGTGGTACCATTAGCATGCTTTTGAATTGCTAGGTTCGCAGGAGCTAGGGCAAGGGCGGGAGCTCACCCCGTCGTGTGGCACTTGGGTCTCAAACCTGGGCTGTCAACTTTCCAGCTGAGAAGTTCAGTGTCTTTAACCACTGAGCCATTGCGCCCCCCCCCCCACAATTATATCATTATAATTATATTAAAAAGACCTTCAACCTTTTTACTTGTCACTTTATCTCATGTGTTCCTTTGTTTTATTCTACTTATCAGCTGTACAAATATGTATTTTTCCCTTTTAATACAGTCTTTGACAATACATTTATAAATCAATAAAAATTCCAAATTTGAAGTCCTTTAAAAATGTCTGCCTATGCCAACTTGCTTCCCCCATTTTATGAAGGAAACACTCGTAATTTATGAAAGAAGCTGGCAAGACAGAGTCTGCTTTTGTATTTTCAGACAGCATGCTTGGTAGCTCACCAAAACTAAAGAAGGTCATTCCAGAAGTCACTTTTTAAAGTGATTGCTTTGAAGCGTATTTTAAGGTTTGCAGCTGCCATATTACTATTTGTATCTGTATCTATGAGATGCGTTTACAGTACAGGTAATCCTCAACTTATAACCACAATTGAGCCCAACTTTTCTGTTGCTAAGTGAAACATTTGCTAAGTGAATTTTGCCCCATTTTATGACCTTTCTTGCTGCAGTTGTTAAGTGAATCGCCGCAGTTGTTAAGTTAGTAACACGGTTGTTAAGTGAATCTGGCTTTCCCCACTGACTTTGTCAGAAGGTTGCAAAAAGTAGTCACATGACCCAGGGATACTGCAACCAACATAAATATGAGTCAGTTGGCAAGCATCTGAGTTTGGATCCTGTGACCATTGGATGGAGCAACAGTTGTTCAAACGCACTGCAGTAGGTTTAAAAAAAGGTTCTTAAGTCAATTTTTTCAGTGCTGTTGTAACTTCGAACGGTCACTAAATGAACTGTTGTAAGTCAAGGGCTACAGTACCAGTATAGTACTTGGAAACATTCAAGCAATCAGCTGTTTGGAATTTGTTGGAGGTAGGAATTTCCTCCTGCTGCAAATTGCAGGTTTCCGAGGAGCAATTTTTCTTAGGACTACAGCAGGGGAAGGAAGTGCTCTTGAAAATCCCTCTCAGTGTTCTTCTTTCTCTTGAAATGCTGATAATTATAAGCCTTCCCTCTCCAGCAGCTATTTCTTTTTTTAAAAAAACACACACATGAAAAGCAAAGGCACATTTAATCCTACATCCAATTTGACCATGAATATTAAGTACTTATGATACTCAGGATGGGGGCCTGTTTGCTGATTATAGAATAAATGTGTACTGAGATACTTTCTCTCTCATCTTTATATCTTGACATTAGATTGGATTGAATTGAGCTCAGAAACAAGGGGGCTGCCTGTGGGAATGAATGAACACTATTAAGCTCCTTATTAAACACCTAGTGAAGGCAATGTAGAAGGTTTTTTTTTAATTGAGCAGATACTGTAAATGTCCTAGTTCCTTTTTGTTGTCTTGATAATCTTTTCATATTTATGTGCTTACATGCATTTTTATGCCTCCTGTTCTAATAACCTTAGGCAGGAACCAAATCAACTATCAAATCAGGAGAGAGTAGTTCCTAAGAAAAATATTAAGAATTATTAATAAAACATATTACTGACATTTTTTTTCCTGCCTGAATGCCATCCTAAAGAAAACCATTTTCGCTGTTTTTCTAAAGATACTGTAAATGTTGGGGGTATTTTTGATCTCTCTCTCCTGGTCTCATTCCTGTCCCCAGTTTAGTTTTGTAATTTCACATAAAAAAGCAAATATAATCAAATATGTATCCATAAAAATGTATTGACTTCATATGTATTGAATAACCATGATTTCCATGAAACAAAATCCTCATGTGAAGCTTATTACATTTAAAAATATGTTAATCAACAAGTGTAATTAGATTGAAATAATAGATGCAGTGTAAATACAGTCTGCATACAGTCCCTAATATAACTTTGTGCAGACTAGAGGGACTTTTAGACTGAGGTGCAGATTTGATCACATCTTGAGTTGCCTCTTGGTGATCAAATAATTCTGTTCCTTTGTATTTTCCATTGTGTGAGTTCCTGGCCTCCTTTTATTGTAGTTGGATGGTTTGTTGGATGGGAATCCCTATTTGCAGAAAGTGAATCTCATTAAGGAAATGAAGCACTTGATACTTTTGTCAAGCTCTGGGAATACTGTCATGGGGAGTTTCTGGTTTGACCTACCCGCTAGTGCCCAGTATCTAGCCATTATGACTGGATGTCTGCACCATCTTAAAGATTACAAATACAGAATAGTAGGTAGTTCAACAGTTGCCACTTTGAAAAATACTTTTTTTAGACAAACATACAGTCATGTTTCTCAGAACAGAAAAAGCTTTTGTTTTGAGTGCAAAACTAAAAAGTTAATATAAAGTGATCGTTGCTAGCTAGCAAATTAGCTCAGATTCGTTGAGTCCTCTCTTGTCTATTGTTTTGGTGTCAATTCTCTGTGAATGCTGAAGAATTGCACAAGAAAAAAAGGCACTCAAGTTGTACATTTGTCTTTGGTGACCACAAATGATCATGCCCTCCTTTGTTTTCATTTTGAAGCCAAAGAGCTTCGGAAAAAGGAAAGCTGGAAATGGTCTAGGGACGGAATCCAGTGATTCTCTTCTACTGATGGAAAGTATATAGAGATCCACTTAGGTGCCATTAAATTTTAGCCTAATATATTAGATCCTCCTTTGTGTCTAAAGCTGATTTATTTTTTGCCTTGAAGAAAAGTATTGATGGCTAAATTCTTTTGAAATTGGATCAAAACCGTGCAAACAACTTTGGTGAAAGCAACAAGCTTCCTTTCAGGATGAAAGAGTTAATGATGAAGAGTTACATCATTGCAACTAGGGCATTTCTTAGAGGTCTGGAATCTTGTTAATTTCATTTAATTGTAAACGGCTTTTTCTAACTTACTGCTTAGTTTCATCATAATACTTTGAACCTGTTGAGGAAAAGTTGTATTTCCTAATTTCTTCCATATCTGCTGCACAATCTTTGATGCATGTATATGTCCAGATATTTGTTTCACAATGGTAGAATTGTATAGTCATTGCACAGAAATCTGCCTTTATAAAGAGATAACATATATATGGTTGTTGCTGAGTTATTCTCTTCTTCCTGGGCATATCGGCTGGACTGAATCTAAGACAGTTAATAATTTTTCCTGTGTTGCAATTGGTATTGGAAGCCACAGGTTTTGACTCATTTAAGTGTAGAGTTCCTGGTTGTTAGTGGGACCATGAAAGTAGCTATTCAGTGCTATTTACTGCCTTCTTATAGTTGTCATGTTTTTTAAAAAATATTTTTTTAAAAAAATCTGTCTTATTTTAACATGTTTTACTTGTAACTTTACTATATTTGTCCCTTCTTTTAATCTTACTTATTAGTCTCACATATACATATTTAATTTTTTATTTTTAATGTAGTCTTTGACTCTCAATTTATTACTTAATCAATAACAGCTCGACTTACAACATTGCTGTCTCCACCAACTTGGTTATAGAAGAGGCTGGCAGCACTGGCTCTGCTTATTTATTCTCATTTTATTTACTTTATCCCTATTCATTGAACAGCCATCTATCATCAACCTATGGGCTTTTAGTTTGATATGCACTGAAAACAATTATTGTGACAGATTCTGACATTCATGTTGGTTTTTGCATTCATAATTAAATCTATGTCTTCACTTTTCTACATTATCTGCTCCAGAGGATCAAACTACTTTCAATTGAATCCATTATATCCATTTGCCTCTTCTTAATTTCACAAAGAAATTTCTTTTATTTTCCTCAATACTTTATACACTTTACCAATTGCTCTCTAACATTCCAAGTAATAATTTGCCATTTGTTATGGTTGGCACAAATGGGCCTATAGAAATTCATCCCCACCACCCCTAATGGGTTTCATCAATTGAAGATTTCATATTTTTAATATTTTTAGTAAGATAAGGAAACAATAGACTGGATTAGATCCCTAGCTATATATGCCCCAAGGGCAGCACTTGGAGACTGCTCTTGCATGCTATTATTTGTTTCTGTTTCTGAATAATACACGATCCCAGATCTTGTGGTCTCTATAGATTATGACTTGGCAGAATTTGAGAACGTTGTTGTTAAGCTTTGTTCAATAAATTATAATTAAAGCAACCATAGTTAGAACTCTAATTAAAAAACCATTAGCACGCTGTGTAAACAAAGCCAATCTCTATCATAAAATTTCATTCTACTGTTCATCACTATCATAACTTAACTAAAATTTTACATTACTAGAGTTGATTCTATAGGTAAACTGACTACCTAACATTTTTAGAATTACTCATATTAACACCTATGAGAAAAGCCTCTTCTTCAATGCTTGAAAGGCAACAAAAGAAAACACTTTCTTGCTTTTAATCAAGTCATACCAGATTATTTCCTTGGATACTCTAATTAAGGATAGATTTATTTATCCGTTACACTTGAAACACAGCAGCATATCTGCCCCATCACTTAATATTCACTTAGCTACGCTGTCAGTATATTATCACCCAATTAACAATAAGCAGCTATTCTTGTGACATATTTCCTCAATTTTTCCAAGGTTTTGTTTTGGTATGAATTTTATTGATCATCAGTTTAAGCACTTTGAACCTTCCATGCTTCGTTTCAAGCAGAAACCTGAAAAAGATGCAGCTGCCTTAAAGAGACCCTGCACCTGAAATGGCATGCATCCAGAAGTACTTGAAGAAAAAACTCATGATAGCTAATGTTGCTGCTGCATTTTCCCCCTTGGGAAAAGGGGGAACACAGGAAGTGATACAGGAAGTTTGGTGATACCGGAAGTTTGCTTCTTTTAAAATATGGTTTTAAAATATTCTTTTAAAATCCTAAAATGTTTTCTGATTTGTTTGTTTGTCTTATGATTTTTGCATTTAGTGTAACAATTAATTAAAACAATAGCTTCTGGAGGAAAAGTTAATAAAATTGCTGTTTTCATTGTGTATAGCACCTGCTTCTATTAACATTAGAAAATATCTAGTAAAATGGATGCTGTAGAAATCACTGTGAAAATACTGTTCTTCTAATATGCTAGATAGAAGCAAAAAGTCCACTCTAGATTTTCTTTAAAAAATAAGGTTTAATAAACATTTGCTTCTCTACTTAAATCAATGTACTTATTAGTTGAAAGCTAGTTGTCTAATGTATTCTAAAAGTATTTGGAAAGCATTTTTTGACTTGGAAGAAGTCAAGGATTAAGACATAGCACATTCACAAAGGGCTTCCTTAAACATTTCTCTATTCTTGGATCTTCAACATGGTATCCCTGGCACGCTTCTGCTCCATCTTACTTTCTAAAGAAAAAGAAATATTTAACTTCATAATTTCAGCGTCACTGGGAAATATACAACAGAAGCTTCAATTGGCAAGAAAATCTTTTCCACCCATAAATAATGTTCATCTCTTTTGCTTTCTCCTTGGTTCTGATTTATGCTTTTCATGATCCAAAAGGTTTGTGGTGCATAAATCCATTAGCCCAGTCTTTTCCAGTTTGATGTATCTGGAGGTCACTGGATTGAGGAAGTCTGATTTAAATTCTGATAGCTTTTAGCCTTAGAGCCGTTAGAGTAAAGGCTAAAGAGTCATTAATTTTCCGTAGTCCTACTGTGAATCAATTGTGATATTGAAGCTTATTAATATGAACATCATTAATTCCAACGGAATTATTTAAGAGGCAGTATCTTGATGGAGTAGCACATATTATATTAAATGGCATCTTCAGCTGATTAAAAGGTAAAGTAACATACATTTGATAATTATGGGGGGGGGAATTCACGGACTCTCAGAACTGTAGAATTCAAAGACTCATAGGATAAACCTCTGTCGTAATTAAGCAAGTAATATCCACTGAAAACAATATTCAAACATATTGTTGAATATGCATGTTTTCTATTCAGTTGTGGTAACTATTATATAGTTCAATAACTTTTCTGATTCATCTGGAGAATGAAAAGTCACCAATCTATTTTAACATATTTCTTTTGAATGGTTAAGTAATTGAACATTATCAAGTAATTGAACTCAGGGCAGCCTCCTACATTTAAATTTTAACAATTACAAAAAGAAAAAGAAAGAAAAGTAAAGTAAATTGTTTTTAGTGATACATCCTCCTCTTCTCTTTCATTTGGATTCCCAATCATACTTGAATTCTGCATCAAACATTCATAATTGCTATTGGTTTCTGAATGCTAAAAACTATATTCCAGATGTGATTGTTGTGTGACAAACTGTAAATAAGAGAACTATTCTTGCTTAGTTAATCTTTGTGGATATACAGTACAGTCAATTTTTGCCTTTCTAGCATAGTCCTCTAGATTGATCTTATAGGAAAAGTATCTCTTTTCCAGTGCTGAGTGAAGCAAAACATTACAGAAAAAGCAAAAATACTTTTGCTTGGAATACTTTTGCTTTTACCTGCCTGGAAACTAATTGAATCAAAAGTAATCATACAGTTATTGCATGATTCACAATTAGAGTCTTATGATTAATATCTAGCAAAGAGAACAAAATGAAAGTTACTAGATTGTGTCCAATCCAAAGTTGTCTTTTGAGGCAGAAATGACCAAGCTTATATTGCAGAGAAAATGAAGGAAAGGAAAGGAAAGAAAGAAATGAAGATGGCCAATAGCAAGGTAGATAGGCTTCATTACAGTGATGATGGGTATACCGTTACAAGACCCAAGGGGACCAGGTTGGGGAGAGATCATCTGGAGAAGGTCTTTCTACTGTATGTAGTCGCTAGAAATCAACATTGATATGATGCCACCCAATCAATCAGATGCATGTCCAACACAGCTTTAAAGGTAAAGGTTCCCCTCGCACATATGTGCTAGTCGTTCCCGACTCTAGCCATTTCAAAGCCGAAGAGCCAGTGCTGTCCGAAGACATCTCCGTGGACATGTGACCGGCATGACTAAACACCAAAGGTGCATAGAATGCTGTTACCTTCCCACCAAAGGTGGTCCCTATTTTTCTACTTGCATTTTTTACGTGCTTTCGAACTGCTAGGTTGGCAGAAGCTGGGACAAGTAATGGGAGTTCACTCCATTATGCGGCACTAGGGATTCGAACCACTTAACTGCTGACCTTTCGACAAGCTCAGCATCTTAGCCACTGAGCCACAGTGTCCCTCTAACACAGCTTTAGAACTGTGTTAATTAAGGTTAATACAGAGTAGACCCAGAGACAGTGACCTAGCTTTGGATTGGCCTATTGCTTCCTGAAATTAATGTTTATCTAAACAGAGCTGATTCCTCTGATAAACAAGGATAACTTTAAGTTTTCATGATAAATACATATCAGAGAAAAATTGACTTCATATGGCTTCTATGGTGGGACATTCCAAAGGGTGGAATATAACAACAGACAAATACAAAAGGGGAAGCTAGGAGACTTCTGGATACAGAATGGCAGCACTTGTAGGGTTAGCTTCAGAACCAGGCTGGCTGACTCTTGCCAATCCCTAAAACGTTATAGACATTTGTCCTAGCCAAATTTGATGCACTGCCATAAATAGTCACTGAAGGCAGATGCCAAAAGATTCCCTACCATAAAAGAGTCTGCCCTTGTGATTGATGAGTGACACATCCTACTATACTGGTACTTTTGATGGGGATTTACATGCTGTATGAATTAGATTCCGCATTTTAAAAAAAATGCGGAACAAACATAGTTTTGTACAATTGTTTATCTATTTTTACTTGGCAGCTACAGGGCAATTGTTACTTACAATGTGGCCACATTTTGCCTATTAATTGTGAAGACACAATAGCAAATAATATCCAACATGCTGAGCTCCTTTTTAAAAAATATACAATATTTTAGAAAAATTTCTTCATATAAATTATTTGTTGTGGTCTCTTTGATTCTTTCCTACTATTGTTTCTATGAATTATGAGGGGTTTTATGTATATATGCTGTTTTAATATCATAATAAAACATTTACAGATAGCGCTTGCTTAATGCCAACTCATTTAATGACTTTCAAATTTAAGATGATGTTGAACAAGTGATATTGATGACTGGTTCTTGAAGTTTCATCCATTGCCGCATCCATTCACGTAGTCACAATCTAGATCGGGGTGTCAAACTCGCATTGTCACATTGTCATCACGTGACATAGCGTGACTTTTTCCCCCTTTGCTAAAATGGGGGTGGGCGTGGCCAGCACATGACGCATCCAGCCCGTGGGCAGCGAGTTTGACACCCCTGATGTAGTTGCTCAGTGCCTGGCTCGCAATGACAAGGTTGCAGCCTATCATAGTCACAGATAATCTTTTGTGATCTTCACTGCCAGCTTCCAATGCAAAGACAATGGGAAAGCCAGCAGTAGGTCATAAATGAAGACTGCATCACATCACACCTAATGATGGGGTGGGATTTGCTCAATTTGTCCTATCTCTTTAATTTTCCTTAAATCCTTTAAGACCTGATTATGCCACCAAGCCTAAGGGCCCCAGGAATCTGGGGACATGTTTATTGAGGTGGATGTATTGTGTGTGTGTGTGTGTGTGTGTGTGTGTAGTAAATTAAATAATGATGGCAGTAGGAATTGCTGTCAATAAGCAGCATAGTCACATGACATCATGCTTTATGACCACGTTGCTTAGCAATGGAAATTCTTGTTCCAACTGCTGTTGTTAACCAAGGACTACCATATTACCATTGCCTTATGTAAATCAAATGGAATATATTGCATGAACTGATTTTGTTATGTGCTCTTTGCTGGTAGTATTCTATTTTTCATTGCCCATGTTATTCTGTTCTAAAATATTATTGATTTGGGTATAGAAGGCAAGCAGTGCAAATATTATAATTCAAATCTGTGTTGAGGGTTTAGTCCTGCTGCAACAATAGTGACTCATTGAAACATGTGGATGAAGGTGAAATCAACCTTAATGTTCTTTCTTATATGCCTGCAAGATTTTGGTAGTAAATATTCTATTCATCATAGGACTAATTTTTTTTTTAATTTTTTCTAAAGTACTCAGAAATGCTTTTGGAGTACCAAGAAGGGCAGGACCTTTGATAAAGTTTTCTCTTCAGAATATCCTGGCAAGCATTTTCCCTTCACATGCAACCCTCCATTGTATAGTGGGCTTCAATAGGCAAGAACCCTGAGATAGGTATCTACTGTTTATGGATGAATGGGATGAATAAATGTATGGTGGTTGAGAATATGTATACATGAGTGAGCTGGGCGGTTGGACCCTGGCCCCCTCTGCTGAGTGTGGAAACAGAAGCGGAGGGGGGTTCTGGCCCACCCCCAGGCTCAGTATGAATGGTACGTATGGCCTGCCGGGAGAATGGGGGACCAGTGGGGGGGGAGGGGGATCTCTGGGGAGACAGGGAGTGAGAATATTACGGTCATAATGGGGAGAGGCAGGTATGCCGGGAGCAGAGGGGTAGGCCGCTCTCGGGGAACAAGGATTCGCTGTTTGCAAGCGATTCCTCGTTCTGACCCCTCTGGTTTGGTTCCACCTAGCTCAACCCGAATGCCTGGTAACCAGGGATGTCAGGGCCCTGGGCTCAAGCTGCTGCTGTTAAATGCCAGGTCGATTACCAACAAGGCCCCCCTCATTCGGGATTTAATCCTAGAAGAGGGGGTGGACCTGGCGTGTATAACCGAGACCTGGCTGGGCCAGGAAGGGGGGGGTGCCCCTTTCGGAAATATGCCCGGACGGGTTCTCAGTTCAGCATCAGCCGCGACCCCAGGGAAGGGGTGGAGGAGTGGCTATTATAGCTCGCCAGAATCTGTGCCCTCGAAGGAGCCCTGCCCCAGAGATTGTTGGGTGTGAGACACTCCTTCTGAAGTTGGACTTAGGGGTCCAGGTGGGCCTTTTGTTAACGTACCTGCCTCCTAGCTGCGTTACAAAGGCCCTGCCTGTTCTGCTCGAGGCGGTTGCAGGGCTGGCGGTTGAGTTCCCCAGGTTGATGGTGCTGGGGGATTTCAATCTGCCATCGCCCGGCGAAGCCTCAGGGGCAGTCCAGGAGTTCATGGCTTCCATGACAACCATGGACCTGACCCAAGTAGTTCAGGGTCCGACTCATGAGGGGGGTCACACGCTTGACCTTGTGTTTCTCTCGGGGCAGTGGAGAGATGATCTGGGGCTAAGGGGTTTAGTCACAGTACCCTTGTCGTGGTCAGATCATTTCCTTCTGAGGTTGGATTTCATGGCACCACGCCTCTACCGCAGGGAGGCGGGACCGACTAAGTGGTTCCGCCCCAGGCGCCTAATGGAACCCGACGGATTCCAGAGGGAACTTGGGGAGATACCTGAATCCCTGGTACACAGTTCGTCCGAATCCCTGGCGGCCGCCTGGAATCAGGCGGCGGCGGGGGCTCTGGACCGGATTGCGCCTTTGCGGCCTCTCCGTGGAAGTGGATCCAGGAGGGCTCCTTGGTTTACCGAGGAACTCCGGGAGATGAAGCGCCACAAGAGACGCCTAGAGCGACGATGGAGATCTAGTAAAGCTGAGTCTGACCGGACACTTTTAAGAACTTTCATTAAGTCTTACTTAGTGGCGATAAGGGCGGCAAAATGTTCGCATTTTTCCGCTCTTATTGCGTCCGCTGACTCCCGCCCAGCCGCCCTGTTTAGGGTGACCCGCACCCTTCTGGCTAAGGAGGAGCGCGGAGACCCCTTGCAGGGTAGAGCTGAGGAATTTTCTCGGTTTCTGGCGGATAAAGTCATTCAGATTCGGACAGACTTGGACTCCGATTGGGCAGTACAGGCCGAGATGACTGGGGCAGGTCTTAGTCTGGTTATATGGGAAAGGTTTGAACCGGTGACTCCTGAGGATGTGGACAAGGCCATAGGAGCCATGAGCTCCGCCACTTGTTTATTGGACCCGTGTCCTTCCTGGCTGGTTTCGGCCACCAGGGAGGTTTCACGCGGCTGGCTCCAGGCGTTGGTCAACGCTTCTTTGAGAGAGGGGTCCGTCCCGCAGCCCTTAAAAGCTGCGGTAGTGAGGCCCCTCCTCAAGAAGCCTTCCCTGGACCCGGCGGATTTAAAGAACTTCCGTCCAGTCTCCAACCTTCCCTTCGCGGGGAAGGTTGTTGAGAAAGTGGTGGCACTCCAGCTCCTACGACTGTTGGATGACACTGATTTTCTGGATCCCTTTCAATCTGGCTTCAGGCGTGGTTACAGTACGGAAACGGCTTTGGTCACCCTGATGGATGATCTCTGGCGAGCCTGGGATAGGGGTCACTCCTCTATCCTGGTGCTACTTGACCTCTCAGCGGCCTTCGATACCATTGACCATGGTATCCTTCTGCGTCGTCTCGGAGAGGTGGGGGTGGGCGGCACTGTCTTGCAGTGGTTCTCCTCCTTCCTCTCTGACAGGACGCAGTCGGTGTTGACAGGGGGTCAGAGGTCGAGCCCTAGGCCCCTACTATGTGGGGTGCCGCAGGGCTCCGTCCTCTCGCCCATCCTGTTTAACATCTACATGAAGCCACTGGGTGAGATCATCCAACGACACGGGGTGAGGTATCAGCAATATGCTGATGATACCCATTGTACATCTCCACCCCGTCTCAATTCGGGGAAGCCGTAGACTTAATGGACCGCTGCCTGGCCGATGTTAGGGTCTGGATGGGGAAGAACCGGCTAAAGCTTAACGCTGACAAGACCGAGTGGCTGTGGATACTGCCTCCTAAAGACTCGACCAACTGTCCCTCCTTGGTTCTTGGGGGGGAGAAATTAGCCCCCTAAGAACGGGTTCGCAATTTGGGTGTCCTCCTAGATCCACAGCTAAAATTGGAACAACATCTTTCAGCTGTGGCTAGGGGGACCTTTGCACAAGTACGTCTTGTGCACCAATTGCGACCCTACTTGGAGAAGGAGGCACTTCTTACAGTCACTCATGCCCTTATCACCTCATGGCTGGATTACTGCAATGTGCTCTACATGGGGCTACCCTTGAAGAGTGTCCGGCAACTGCAATTGGTGCAAAATGCAGCTGCGCGAGCTGTGGTGGGTGTACCTAGATGCACCCACGTCACACCTATTCTCCGCCAGCTGCATTGGTTGCCCATTAGTCTCCGGATCCAATTTAAGGTGTTGGTCGTTACCTTTAAAGCCCTACATGGCTCAGGGCCAGGTTATCTTCGGGACCGCATCCTGCCGCATACCTCCATACGACCGGTTAGAGCCCACAGAGTCGGCCTCCTCCAGGTCCCATCGACCAAACAATGTCGGCTAGCGGGACCTAGGGGGAGGGCCTTCTCTGTGGGAGCTCCCTCCCTGTGGAACCAACTCCCCCCAGAGATCAGGACCATCCCCACCCTACTGGCCTTCCGGAAAGCAATAAAGACCTGGCTCTTCCAGCAGGCGGGGTGAATGTGATACTCTCTTAACTTTTAACTTTTGTATTTTTTGTATTTTAACTGTTGTACTGTGTATTGTTATATATTTTAATGATAGTTTTTATTTTGTATTGGATCTACATGCTGTGAGCCGCCCTGAGTCCCTAGGGATTGGGCGGCATAGAAATCCATCAAAATAAATAAATAAAAATAAATACTCGAGAGACGTATGTGCTCTACTGTTCCGGGTGAGTAATATTGAACTTGTTGAGCCTTCCCAGTTTAGCCATTTTGAGAAGGCCCTTGTGGTGCTGGTTAATGCCTGTACTGCAGTTGGAGGTGGGCTTCATTTAGGAATCCTGGGGATGGATCCCTCAGGTACATCTGTGCCTCCAATGTGTCTTACTGGCAGGCAGGGCGGGGAGCGTGGTCCCACCAGGTCTCTTTACCCGGTCTGACACCCAGTGATTTCAGCATGCCTCCAGTGTGGCTTACTGGTAGGCAGGGGTGAAGTCTAGTCCTGCCAGGGCTCGTTACCCAGCCTATCACCCAGTGATTTCAGTCTCTTGGTTAGTAGCAGCTCTCTCCTCTAAAGCATCCCATCTTCGTCACCATTATTGTATAGTGGGCTTCCGTAGGCAAGAAGCAGACCAGTATAGCTACAACAGCATTTATTGACTCAAAACTGGAACTGAGGAACAGCAGGCAAATGCCTGTAATTTATACTCTAGGCCCACAGGGCCTTAACCAATCATAATCCTTGAAAAAGCCGCCCAAATATGAATGTTCTAAGTTTCCCTCCAAAACAGTTGAAGTTAACAGTTAGGGTCATCTAAAGGTTAATTTCACTTTAGCAGGGCTTAACACTATATATTCAATACATAACACCCTCAATATTTGTACTAAATACAAATACTTAGTACTATAAGTTATATCATCATGGAAATTAATTTTTCCCCTCAAGCTTTCCATAATTGTGTTGCATAGAGTTTGAGACAAGAGACTACCTTGTTGTCATCGGTCTCGTACTTTCCCTTGCAACCTGACAAGATATAATCATATGGAATTATTGGTTTAGAGGTAAGCTTGTGAAAACATGTAGATTGCTGATGTCAGTGTCCATATGGCTTGGCTACTCAAACCACAGAGAACAAGAAATGTAGCTGGATCTAGATTGCTAAATCTTGATTCATAAAACAAACAAACAAAGTTTCCCTGTCAGCCATATCTGACTCTAGGGCATGGTGCTCATCTCCTTTTCTTGGTCAAGGGAGGCAGCATTGTGTGAAGACAATTTCCATGATCATGTCACTAGCACCTACTGCAAAACTGTAAAGATGTTCCTACAAAGTCTTGTATTTTTAAAGAGTTGAAGGTGATGTACAGGACTATTGGAGAGTTTTTTCCCTTTGTTTTTTTATGTTTATTTTCATTCATCCTTTCTGGTGAAAATCTACATAGTTTACAGCTGCAAAAAAACTTGGCCTTAATAATACATGTCTTCATCTGTCTGATGTCTCTGCATTTTAATATTTTATTTAGATTTACTGTAGTCTTTCAAGTAACGTATGTCTATTTTATGGCCACAGTCACTATCTCTATGAATTTTTGAGCATAGGGAAATAAAAGCTGTTACTGCTTAAACTACTTCATTTATTGACATTGTGTTTTAACATCTTCTTGGGTTCTGCTTTTTATTATTATTTTTCATATTGAGAGGCAGTCTGACATTTGTTCTCTCTTGTTTCACTTTCAGTAAGAAATTCCTTCTTCACTTCCAGCAGAGGTTATTGAGGTTTCTTGTAACAATTCTTCTTCTTCTTCTTCTTCTTCTTCTTCTTCTTCTTCTTCTTCTTCTTCTTCTTCTTCTTCTTCTTCTTCTTCTTCTTCTTCTTCTTCTTCTTCTTCTTCCTCTTCCTCTTCCTCTTCCTCTTCCTCTTCCTCTTCCTCTTCCTCTTCCTCTTCCTTCTCCTCCCCCCCCCTCCTTCTCATTTCCCATACTGGTGGGAGAATCTATCTCAATTACTGGCATTTGCTCAAATTCAGAAATAAGCTGGGATGATGTTCTGGCTTAGTGTTTGAGGAAAGAACTAGGTTTTCAGGGTTGTTGGTTTTTTTTGAAGGATAGTAATGCAGGGGTTTACAGATCTTGGGGAGAATGTTAAATTTCATTCTGTTGCTTTCAACTTTTTTTTCAAGCTTAGTTCTCTCAGCACCCTACCCAATTTTGTATAATCTCCAAATCTGATATGCATTCTGCCCACCTCTTTAAATAAGTCATTAACAAAATCATAGGGGCCCAGGATTGAATATTGTGGTTGCAAATCCTATTAATTGTCATATTATTAATCCCATGCTTAATTAGTTTGCTAAGAAGAATGCCATGGTTCTTTATCAAATGCTTTCTTGTAGATCAACATAGTGACTTTCTTCAATGGGCTATAAATTAATTATTACATCTGTATCCTATCACAAATGAAAAAGATACTCTCTATGTTGATTTGGGCAAAACATTTATAATACACTTGTTATGGTTGGTTGTACAGTCAGCCAGGCATTTAGATTGAATTTAAGATTTTTACCTACCCATCAGGTCCTTCCCAAGGACCTAGGTTAGGCAAATGTTGTAGGTATCGTCACTGCATGGAAGCTGTTCCAAGTAAAGGTGTCTTTTGTAACTGACCTGATGTTCTTGTTGGCCAGATCCGATGTGGATTTCTTTAAATTGAATTTCACCTTATTGTTCATGGGAAAGGCATTCTTTATCTGGCTCCTCTGATGAGACTTGTCTAGTATGGTTGAATTTCTGGCAAAGCTCTCATCCTCCTTGGAACACATAACAAACTCAAGATAGTGCCTCACTGGGAGCGATTGTTATTAAGGTAGACCTCGATTTACAACCTTTCATTTATTGACTGTTCAAAATTGACTTATGACCATTTTTCACATTTTGGCCATTGCACTATCCCCATGGTCACGTGATCAAAATTCGGACTCTTCACAACTGGCTCATTTTTATGGCTAGTGCAGTGTTCCATGGTCACGTGATCACCATTTGTGACCTTCTGACAAGCAAAGTAAATGGGGAAACCATTTAACAACCATGTTGCTAACTTAACATCTCTGGTGATTCACTTAAACAGCTATGGCAAGAAAAGTCGTACAATGGGCAAAACTCACTTAACAACAGTTTTGCTTAACAGAAGTTCAGTTGCGGTCATAAGTTGAGGACTACTTGTATTATTGTTCATTGCACAGTCAACCAGAAGTTTAGACTGGGTTTTCCACCTATCAAATCATTCCCAAGGACCAGGGATAAGCAGATATTGTTATTTGATGGTGTTAAAGATACCATTGCAGTATGTAAGCTGTTCCAAACAAAGCTGCCTTTTGCAATTGACTGGTGGTGATTTTGTCAATGCCAGTGGTGTTCATGTGGTGCTCCATTTATTTATTTATTTATTTATTATTACGGTTTTCTTATATGCCGCCCAACTCCCAAGAGACTCAGGGCGGCGTACAACAGAGAGAAGATACAAGAATCACCAATAATAAACGTTACATTAAAAACAAATATAAAAATTAAAAATTCATATTAAAAAAAACCCATCCAACAATCAGACATACCCAGGGGAGAGCTCAGATGGATTAGGCTCTTGTTTTGGGATTGCATCCAAGGCACCTATTATTATTGGTACAACATTTGCTTTCTTTGCCAAAGTCATTCTACTTCTATTTGCAGATGTTTGTGATTTTTTTTCAAGTTCTTTCTCTTCTATTCTGCTGTCTCCAGGTGCTGCAATGTCCACTATTCAGACTTTTTTGTTGACAGATGTTAAGGATGAGATTTTATGTGGCATATGCTTGTCTGTTTTATTTCTAAATTCCAGAGCACTTTAGCTTCTTTATTTTCTATTACTTTGCCTATTTTGTCATCCCACCAGTTCTTGCTTACAGGCCACTGGTAATTTTTAGTAGCACCATTGTTGCTACTAAATTAAATTTATATGCTGCCTGAACCCCAGCAATTCTGGATGGTTTACAAATTGTTAAAAACAAGTAACAACGAGTAACAATACAGGAAACATAAAAACAACAGAAAATAAAGGAAGAGAAATGAAAGAGTAAAAAAACCTGGATAGGAACAAGGAAAAGGAAAACAAGTGCTGTCAATTGTCCTTGCAAAAGGCCAGGGTGAAAAGCCATGTCTTCAGAGACCTTTATGAGCCAAAATATAGTCAACTCTTGATGGCAACTCGGGGGTATTCAAGGATGCTTATGGATGAGAATGGGAGTAAAAGACTTCCTACTATAGATGCACTCTTAATTCTGGAAAGAAAGGACAAAAAATGTGTTGTATTGTTGTTTTGCATATTATTTTTTGCTGGTGGCAATCACTGGACAGAAGTAAAAGTCAACACAAATCAATATAAACATCATTCAAAACATCTCTTTTGTAAAATTAATTTAGTTGGCACCAGTAAGAGAGAATATAAGCTGTTTCTTCATAGATTTATCAAAAATCAGTTGCTATTGAAATTGTGGGAAACCACAAATGAGCATCTATTACAGTATAAATGGTTAAATTTAAAACAATTTAAATTTGATATAGTTGAAATTGCAGTTTCTTCGAGGAAAATATTTTTAAAAATTTCTGCTTTCTCCTATTTTAAATGGCAAAGTCTGCTTTGCAGGGATATTTAAATATGATTAACTTTGAAACATGATGGTGTTTCCAGTGATTGTGTATATTCTTCCAGAAAGGTCAGGTGTATGTGAATGAAGTACATTAATTTAAAATCCTACATTGTGGCCTTTACCTCAGGGTGGGAATTTCAGGATGGAAGAAGAGTGTTATGTCGGCATAGACCGCCTTTGTTTTGAGTACTAACTCATAACGATCAAGATAAACTGCTGACTCTTAAAAACAAATCAATCTTTCACTCTAACTACTTGAATAAACTATAAAAAGCCATTTTCAATCTTATTCCTATAATATAATCATTTTCAAAGGATGTTTTAAATTAGTCATTGGTAAATGCATATATCATTTGTAATGGATATATACGTGAGAAGACAAATGACTGGACAACAAGCAGAATGTGAGCGTAATAGACTATAATAATTATTGCTGCAAGCAGCACTCTTTCTTACTGCTAGTTTAGTAACTCAGAGTAACAGTCTCCTAGCAACAAGCATTGCACTGTGTCACTAGCTGAGATGTAAAGCTTGCGGAGGAGAATTGGGGAAAAACAGGACAGCTGTTGCAGCTTTTAACACTAGCCATTGAACTTGAAATTTTACCTAAGATACTTTGAAAAGAGAACAAGGTAGAACTCTATTTATTTTGAAAATAGCAAGCTTATAATTACTTGCTTGCATATCTTAATCTAGAAATTGGTTGAACTGGTAAATGAATCTATCTCCTTTTAAATAATCAGCAGATGGATGGCGTTTGTTTTTTTTTCCATTTGCAGTACTGGTCTTTAAATAGTGTTTATTTAAAGTTATACCTGGTTTTCCCCCCCCTAACAATATGTTGAGCAAAGCTCTTCAGAGTATATGAAGAATCCCCTCAGGGGTGGATGGTGGGTGGGAATGGTTCCCTTCTACTCTGTTCCTTACGTTGCTGAAGTTTTCTAATCTATAGTACATGAGTTTAAGGAACATAAACCTGCTTGGTCTGCGTCAGATGCAGATGAGGGTGAGGAGTATGCTTTGAACTGTATGATGGCAAGTCGAATTCTCTATGTGTTTGGGTGCATTGCTTTACAACTGTCCTAATCCCAAGGGTGTCCTTCCTCTTTGAATGCAAATAAAAGACATTTGACATTTCCTTATGGAATGATGGGGAATCAAATACTGAGGCTGAGGGGTTAAGTACAGTACATGATGGAATCTGTACATTCCATGTCCTTTTTCTGTTTTTATGCCTGCCCAGCGTAACATGTAAAGATTTACAGAGCCAGATAGCAATACAACAACGACAGTCTGTTTCATACTTCAGTACATATAGGTTTGCTTCGTTTTATGCTTCATGCAAATTTGCTATTACTCAATTGATTCTTGTCATGTAAGAATTCATTTTATGTGGGAAAAGAATTGCTAATATGTGATCTGTGCCAGCATAGTCAATTTGTGCCAAAGATCTGGAACCATTCCAAGACGTCATCCTATTGAAACCACTGGAACATTCCTTCCCCCAAAAGTCCTTTCTGCCTTCATTTGCATATTTATCATCATATTGGTGGGGAAACGTTTCATTGGATGCATCAGTTGCCAGATTTGGTTTCATTGTATTGTTTGTTTTCAGTGTTGTTGAGAGTCAGCCAGAGTTCTGTTTTTAAGATGGACAGGAATCTATGCCAAATAGATAAAGAAATATAGTGTGGTTTTTCTATCTGTGTGTCCTGTTTGCCATGTCCTTCCCATGTACACAATTGCGACTACTATTTCTAGAAGGTCAAAACAGTTATTAACATTTTGTCCAACTGTTTACCCAAAAGGGAAAAAAACCTTCTCTAACACTAGAAACACAGGTGGATTTATTATATCACATTGAAGCTGGTGAATGATCCTTGGCGCAGAGACTAGTTTTTGATTTGGGCAAATCTATGTGTGCACAATAACAAAGAATGCTGATAAAATCTGTAGCACTAGGATTCATTCTCTCTCTATTTGCTATGATAACCATGTGCATTAGAAATCCAGCTGTAGAACATGTTTTTATTGTATGTGAAACAAGGAAGAAAACATTTTTGAATAACGTGGTGTTTAAGAAAATGTGTCTAAAAATGTATGAGGGATGCCAAAGTTTAATACCATACTCCACAACCTCCTTCCCCTCCCCCCTCCTGTATGCATTCTTTTGTGACCTACATAATAATTCTTCCTTCACTTCTTTCCCACCATTAAACCTGTGAGGAAGGTTAACCTTTAAGAAAGTGATTGACTCAAAATAATCTAATGAGTTTCTATGGCTAAAAGATGGACTTAAACCTTTGTCTCCCTGATCCTAATCTAACATCTTAACCACTATGGCACGCTAGTACACTGATTCAGAAGAAATAATAAGAACATATTTGTCACATTTGTTCATAGCAAAGCATTTTTAAAAAAAAAAAAATCCTGAAACATGACTGGAATTTTTATCAATGAATTTTTGAAGCTTAGTCAGCAGTACGAACTCATGCATTTTATCCAGAAATGAAATATTTGGTTATAGCCGATACTTATCAAACACACAAACACAGTTCACATGTGTTGCTTTTATTTAATAAATTTCTCTTCAATAAAAATAATCAAAGGATTATTCTCCCAGCATTTTTCATAAAAACTCATATGTAAAGAATTTGCTTCATGGTAAATATATAGATGTTTGTACTAGACATTTATAATTTAAAAAAATTACTAGACTTACAATCTAGCTCATTTACTGCATGATCCTTGAAATACATTTCATTAAATCCAATGGGAGTATTTTCTGGTAAATAATTTTTCAATCCAGCATTAAAACAAAAGGAGTCAGCCAAAACAACTAAGTTCATTAAAATTTGTTAAGTGATAATACTTTTCTTTTTTCTTTTTTTTTTTTTTTTTTTCCAAAAAGTTTTATTAGTACAAAATTACATAGATAATAGCTAAACATTAAATAGAAAGTACAAACATTTTTTTTAATTTTTCTCCCCCCTAACCCACCCCTTTCCCTCCCCCCTCCCCCCCGGACTTCCCAGAGAGAGTACAGGGCATAATATCAATAAAATAAATTTAAATTAAATTAAAAAATTTTGACTTCCACCTTATTTTTTTAAAACTTCAACTCCAAATTGTACACTAATAAAAATTCCTTCCTCCTCCTTTCAATCATCTACCCTTCACAACATTTCTTCACTGTTAACTAAGAATTAAATGATTATTACATAAATGATGACTAAGTATTAAATACAAAAACCTTAAACTTCATCATAAAATCAATCAGTATATAAATAACTTACTATTACTATATATCAGATTATAAGCACTAATTCCAAACTTTAAATAACCTTCCTCCCAAAAAAAAAAAATGTTAAATCTAATTGTAATATTTTATAACTGGATAGATAACAATTCCAAATCTTTCTCACAATTAAATAAAACTTAAATTGATATTACACAAAAAATAACTAAATAATAATACAAAAACCTTAAACTTCATCATAAATTCTACCACTCTATTAGTAACAAAATGTTACTATGTATTAAATTATTAGGTTCAAAAAAGTTCTAAATCTTTAAAAAGAATTAATAATACTTTGAATAAGCCCCCCAAAAAAAACAAAAGAAAAAAAAAAGAATGCAAGAAGTAAAGAAAAGAAAAAAAAATTAAGGAAAGAAGGGAAAAAGAAAAGTACAGTCATAATGGCAACCATCTGTCCAATAAACTTCAACACTGCATCTTGTTGTATCTTGATGATGGTTGCATCTTTTTGTAACTTGATAATTTTGTAGTTGTCAGCTCGCCTCCCATCTGACCCCGATCTTCCATCTCCTTTTCCAGACTGTAGACATCTGTCTGGCTCTGCCAATCATTTAAATTTTGTAAATCTGTTTCGATTTGAAGAGGAAGGGATGGCTTTCCCTCCTCCTCCTCTTTTGTTTTCATACATCTTTCCTCTGGAATCTTGGATATATCAGCCTTTAAGACGTTGACATAAAATTCAGTAGCTTTCTTTGTTGTATTAAGCCGATATCTTTTTCCCAGAAATTTCACTGCAACTCCTGTTGGTGCTTCCCATTTGTAATGTAAATTTAACCTTTTAAATTCATCAATCAGAAAGGTATAATCTTTTCTGGCTTTGAGCATTTTAGAGGGAATTTCTTTCCATATCATCAGTTCCTGGCCATTCACCTGCAGGTTATTTTTAAACGTCGCCTGTATAATCCTATTCCGTAAGGCTCTTGTAGTAAAGTATATTACAATATCCCTTGGTAGGTGTTTTTGTTTTGCATACCAGGAGTTGATTCTATATATTTTATCAATTTGCCTGGCTAGTTCTTCTTTAGACAGTCCAGACACCTGCTCCAAAGCTTCGACCATCCTTCCTTTCAAATCTTCATATAATCCTTCTTTCAACCCCCTGACCCTTATGGCAAATTCCATGGATCTGAATTGCGTCATTAACACCTCTGTTTCAAAATTTGCAATGTCATTTTGTATTTTATCTATATATTCTACTGAAGTTGTCAAAACTTGTTTGTTTTCTTCAATGCGGTTTGCCAAAACTTCAATATTTGTTGCTAGACCTTTACATACCTCCAACACATCATTTCTAATTTGTTGGTCAATATTCTTTAAAGCAGCCTGCATTTTATTATCTATTTCACTAATTTTTTGGTTAAATTCAACAATAAGTTCATCTTTCATAATCTTTAAAGTACTTATTAAATTTTCAGGTGTTAAAGACTTTGGGGGTGTTAACTCAGTGGTAAGTTGCATTTTAGAAATATAACCAGATGAATAATCCATTCTTTTATTCAAAACAATCTTTCCAGATTTTGAAGCCATTTTAGTATTTCCAGTGGTGAACAAAGAAAAAGCCAAGTCTCTAGTTAAAGTTCTTTTAAATTTCTTTTAAAATTCTTTCAAATTCCAAAGCCAGATAGAATTTTATTTTTAAAAAATTGTCAGTTATTATTTAATCCAGAATCGGGAGACAGAGAGAGTAAAGCCAACTTTCAAAATCAAAAATTTCCATAAGAAAAAAAGCTGCTAGGGAAACGAAAGTTACTTTCACTTCTCCTCCCACTTTCTCCGATCGCCATGTTGTAGCCTAATAACTGTTACTTAGTTTCTTCCGAAGTGAAAATCAGCAGTGGAGTTGAAAGAAAAAAAAAATCTGTACTTGCCCTTTAAAATCCTGTCTCTCTCTGTCTGCTTGTTTAAACAATTAAGTAGTTGTAATCCCATTCACGAAGCAGCGGGTGGTCACAGCATCTTGCTCCGCAAAAGCGGAGGTTTCCAAGTCCCCGGAGCAAGAGACAGGCTGGCTGGGGAGCCCTCACCTTTCGCGCCCCTAGCTGACACTTGGGGCACTAGGGGGGGCTCTACCCCACCTGTCCGGCTCTCATCTCTCCCCTTTGCCCGGGGCAGAGACTTTCAAGCCGCCAGACAGCTGTTCTGGCGGCTTTAACGGGGAAAAGGAAAGGCGCTCAACGAGGAGCGTCCGCGATGCAGCGATCCGGAACCGGAAGTCAAGTGATAATACTTTTCAACTACTAGGATTGATTTTTAAAAAGGTTACAAAGTGTCTGTTGTTTTGTTTTGATGTGAATGTGCTAGCTAGTATAAATGACATTAGAAAGAGATTTATTTTTTCTTAATGTTTATTTAGTAGTTTCCGAAAAAAATTATGTATTTCCTTTTGTATTTTACAGAATAGTTGTAGAACATAAAGAACCTCAAAGTTCTTTATGCTCTGTTGCTACCACTTGATAACCGAGCAGGCCAAAGGATAGAAGAATTTGAGACTTTGGTTCCAGGCCATTCTTTCTGCCCTGTCTAATCACACATTATTCCTTTTTCCCTCGGGTATAGATTGATAGTGATTACTCCTTCTTCTGAGAATAGAAAGGTTACAAAAGGAGACCCTGAGGTGACCATCTGTCCTCTCTTTCACAGAACACTGTTTTATTAAAAGTACTTGGAAGAGATAAGGGGGTCTCTCAAAGAGTTTTTTCGAAGAAGAACGACTGCTAAATTCTAAGTTGCTGCAGATCACTGATAGGAAGTGGTGTTGCCCAAAACCTGTTCTAGGAGGCCAAGGAATTGAATGAGCCTAACTCAAGTCCTCAAGTCCTATATGCAATTTATTGTTCCTTTTCTTCTCACACATTGGAATATATTATAGCTAGTTCATCTATAGCCGTGGTGGCGAACCTATGGCACGCGTGCCAGAGGTGGCACGCGGAGCCATAGAAGCCGGCACGCGAGGGTTTCCCATCGGCAAACCGGAAGTGCGAAAAAACGCACTTCCGGTTTGCCGGTGTGCTGTTTTTTGCACTCCGGAAGGTTCAGGGAAGCTCCCTGAAGCTCCGGAATACAAAAAACTACAAAACGGACAAACCGGAAGTGCACTTTTCCGCACTTCCGGTTTGTCCGTTTTGTAGTTTTTTGCATTCCGGAGCTTCAGGGAGCTTCCCTGAACCCTCCGGAGTGCAAAAAACAGCATACTGGCAAACCGGAAGTGCGTTTTTCGCACTTCCGGTTTGCCGGTTTCGTCGTCCCAGGCTCCGGTAAGCCTTTGCACGGGGATGGGGGGTGTGTGCGCATGCGCAGGGGGCAGCATGGGGGGGTGTTGTGCGCATGCGTGGGGGGGAGGGAATGGGTGTGGGCATGCGAGCGCGCGCGAGCGCGCCCCCCCTTTTTGGCACGCGAGCCGAAAAAGGTTCGCCACCACTGATCTATAGGGATCAGAGCAGAAGAGCAGCATAGATTTCTCTGTTTAAGATTGTAGATCGTCAGGGCAGAATTACAAAATCACATTTTCAACTTGAACAAACCATATACCGTAAATATTCCATTGAAGGAGGAATACACTGTCTTGCAGAGAGCACATCATTTATACAGTAAGGACATTTCATACACTGCACTGAAAGGTATGATCTCCATGTGCTAGGATACAAATATTTATGCTTGTATGCCCTTCCCAGCATAGCACAGGATCTTGAATGATTTGGGTCCTGTGGGCATAAACGGTTACTTGAATATAAATTGATATGACAGGCTTGGGATCATATTATAAAAAAGGGAGAAAGAAGGATTAAGAATTCAAAATTATCCAGCGATTGCTGTAACACAATAAGGATGCCACCCATATATTTTACTGCCAAGGCAGAACAGCAGGGCTAGGCATACTAGACCTAAATGCAGCTACTTTGGCACCTGAGGCAGAACACTATATTCTGCTTTCCTCTCTCCTCTTTCCCTCCCAACTAATAAATACTATAATAATTTTTCTTCTTGGTTTTGGCGCTACTCAGATACATAGAGAGAAGCTATTGGGATTATGGTAAGGTGACCAGACGTCCCGCTTTTGGCGGGACAGTCCCGCTTTTCAATAATTTGTTTTGCGTCCTGCGGCGTTTCAAAAAAGTCCCTCTTTTTTCGGCCGGGCCAGTCGTTCGGCGTAGAGCCAATGGAACTGGCAGCGGTCGCGGCGTGGGGCTTCTCCCGCCCGCTTCCCCCGCCCGGCTGGACACCGCCATTCGGGTTATTTTGCCCTCTGTGCATGCGCAGAACGCTTTGCGCATGCGCAGAGGACAAAATAACCCTAATGGTGGCGTCCAGCCAGGCAGGGGAAGCAGGCGGAAGGAGCCCCGCGCCGCGACCGCTGCCAGTTTCATCGGCTCTACGCTGAACGACTGGCCCGGCCGAACTGGCAGGATTTCACCCCTGGCTCTGCGGTGACGAACAGGTAAGCCTGCGCCAGTAGGAACCCACCCCTGGCTGTGATGAAGGGGGGGTGTTTGGGGGTGTGTGCACAAAGCTGCAGGATAAGAGAGATGGACCCCTCCCGTCTTGCTCCCCTAGAACCCCCCCCCGTCAATGGTGTCCTGCTTTACAAAAAATAAAATCTGGTCACGTTAGATTATGGCCAAGAACTATTTTTCATGGCCCCAGAAACCAGGACCAGAAATAACAAGAATAAATTGTAGGTACCTAGATTTCATTTAAATGTAAGAAAAAAGTTCCTGACACTAAGGCTTTTAAAAGAAGCTGAACAGCTATCTCTCATGCATGATTTAATTGGTTTTCATGCACATTGCAAAAAGTTAAATTGGATTATCCTTATGGTTCTTTCCAATTCTGTGATTCTATGATTATTTTAAATGTACCTGGTTGAAAACCTATGGATTAAAAAAAACTATGGAATTGTCCTTGTGTGTTATTAGTGAATTGTGTTTCATTAGTTCATTGTGGAATTATATATAATCTATGTTACTTATTAATGATTAAGGGTTGTTGACATGTATATAAACTGGAGTAGAGCACGTAACCAATATAAACTCACTGATTATATAGTAAACTAACCTTATTGTTAAAAGCCATAATGGTTTTAAGGCCTGTCTGAAATATTGAATGGCAATAGATGAAATGAAGAGTTTTCCTGCCTCCATTATATTAATATAGAATAGGCTACTGCTTTTCTGTGTTGCATCACATGTCTTGTATCAAGTATTTGTATTGTGAAGTATAGCCAGAATAGCTGGATTGTCTTTATGAGCAATTTTCATCATTCTTTGCAGATAATTTGATTGGATTTCCTGAGATTGGGAGTCCAATATATGGACATATTATAGAGAAATATCCTTGGCAATCTCCCAATTGTCCTATTTATGTGCATTTTGTGGAAAGATCAGAGTTATTGCTAGCTTGCTGCTTAACCTTTGCCCTCCAGGCTGTTTTAATTGGCTAAATTGGGACTGGATCTATGCTTAAAGAGTGATAAGAGTTTCCATGGGAAGTGTTCTTGCCTGCTTAAACGAGGCAGTAAAAAAATCTATATCTTCAAACCAGTCGCAAATTTTCCATTCTTTGAAATGTGATTGAGAAAGTCTTATAGTTCCAGGTACTTTGTATGAAACTAGTTGTCTAGACTCATTTCAGCTGAGATCCGGTACCAAAATTACTTTAGTTGTTTGTTTTTGTTTTGTTTTGTAAAATTGAGTTAGAAATTGGATCAGGGAATGCCATCTGACAATTATCCTGGATTTCTTGGTTGCTTTCCGTATCATTGACTGTAGTATTCTTCTTGGCTATCTGATGGTTCCAATCTCCAGTTGGAATGTGCTCATAGTGCAGTGCTGGGTAACTATTCTTAAACCCCTCAATTTCTTTTTTTAAATTGGGGCAAGAAGTATGAGATTTTGCTTGGAAATAGATTGGCAGCTAGCATTGTTGTGCGCAGAGTTACTATATAAACGTTTGATTTCATTTGTTATGCACAAAGTTAAGGTAAAATCCTTTTTGATTGACCTTCACTCTCTCTGTAAGCCTGAGTGATCAGCTCTGCCCTGGAGTATCATTAGAGGGGGATATTGGATAACCCAAGCATGAGATCTGCCTCTTCAGCAGTACTGTTTTTTTCCCCATATTCTGTATTCATATAGCAGAGAAGCAGGGATGGGTTCTAATTTTTTTACTACAGGTTCTGTGGGTGTGGTTTATTTTGTGGGTGTGGCTTGGAGGCCAGGTGGGCGTGGCTTCAGGTGGGCATGACTTGGTGGTCAGGTGACCGGGTGGGCGTCGCCAACTTGTAAAATGTGAGACTCAATTAACAATGCTCTTTCTTAGCAACCAAAATTTTGGGCTCAATTGTGGTCATAAGTTTTTCTTTCTTTCTTTCTTTCTTTCTTTCTTTCTTTCTTTCTTTCTTTCTTTCTTTCTTTCTTTCTTTCTCTCTCTCTCTCTCTTTCCTTTCCTTTCCTTCTTTCCTTTCCTTTCTCTTTTCCTTTTCTTCTTTCCTTTCCTTTCCTTTTTTCCTCTTTCTTTCCTTTCCTTTCCTTTCCTTTTTTCCTTTCCTTTCCTTTCCTTTCCTTTCCTTTCCTTTCCTTTCCTTCTTTCCTTTCCTTTCTCCTTTCCTTTCCTTCTTTCCTTTCCTTTCCTTTCTCCTTTCCTTTCCTTTCCTTTTTTCCTTTTCCTTTCCTTTCCTTTCCTTTCCTTTCCTTTCCTTTCCTTTCCTTTTTTCCTTTCCTTTCCTTTCCTTTTTTTCCCTTTCCTTTCCTTTCCTTTCTCTCTCTCTCTTTGTCTGTCTGTCTGTCTGTCTTTCTTGTCTCTCTCTCCCTTCCTCCTTTCCTCCTTTCTTTCTTTCTTTCTTTCTTTCTTTCTTTCTTTCTTTCTTTCTTTCTTTCTTTCTTTCTTTCTTTTTCACTTTCTCTCCTCTTGACAGCAGGAGAAGGAAGAAAGTGCTCTGGGACTGGGAGGGCAGGCAGCCGGGCAGCAGCACGTCTCCTGTCATGTGCCGTCCTGGAGCGCCGTTGCCCCTCTCACCTTCCTGGCTTCCGGACCAGCAAAGAAGTGCGGTTGAGGGGGGCCGGGGCGTTAGTGCGGGAGCAGCGAGTAGTTCAGGGCAGGCGGTGGTTCGGCTTCGTGCGTGGAGGGCAGGGGGTCCCCCGCCCCTGGTGTCCCTCCTCAGCGCAACCTGCTGCTTCTGAGTGGTCTCCTCCACGTCACCCGCTTCGCTCGTGGGGCGGATGGGCTGGAACTTCCACGCTTCTTTGCTGGCGTGGTTGAGCGGGGCCGGGGCCATTCCCACCCCCTCGCCCTGCCCGAACATACAGCCGTTGCGCCCGTCTCTCTCCTGCCCCTCTCTCTCGCACCCAGGGGCAGCAGGGACAAGCTGCAGGCTCACCTGCAGGGGAGCAACTCCAGACACGCCCGCATCTCCTGAAGTCACCGCCGTTGGAGCCGCGACAGGCGAAAGGCAGGCACGGCAGCTGTATGTTCAGACAGGGCGAGGGGGGAATGGCTCATCTGGAGCTGCTCCCTGCAACTGAGCCCGCGGCTTGTCCCTGCTCCCCCGGGTGCAAGGGAGCGGGGCAGGTGAGAGGCAGGCGCGGCGGCTGTATGTTCGGGCAGGACGAGGGGGAGAATGGCTCATCTGGAGCAGCTCCCTCGCACCCGTGCCTGCAGCAATAAAAATAGCAAAAAACAGCAAAAAAATAAAAAAGCAAAAATAATCCAAGATGGCAGCGCCCACGGAGACACCGACGAACCGGCTCCGTGACATCATCACTGAGTTACTAACGGTTCTAAAGAACCAGTTAGAACCGGTAGGAACCCACCTCTGCAGAGATGGTCTTATTTTAGCACATGTTGAATTTCTTTGTAAGACAGAACTTCAGTGGTGTACCCAGAACCTTATATGTTTTTCTTGGTGTTGGTCACTTTAACTGTCTCTGGGATTCATCCATCTATAAACAGCATGCTTTTTTCCTAGAGAATTCAGTGTTCCTGTTATCTCCTTCTTGGAAGCCTGGAGCCTTCCTATCACTTCTGATTTTAACCTTTCCATCTGACTCCAATTCTCCATATGGTTCCTTTATTTGCAAGTCACTATTGCCCTTTTTTGCCACTTGCAATTTTTTTTCTTCATCCTCCATTCATGTTCTAAAATGCTTGCGTTACTTTTAAAATGTACTTTAAATAATCAAATCAAATGGCTGCATAAACACTAATAAGCAATGTTTGTATGAATCATGTCAGTTTAATGTTTCGGTATGAATTATCTCAGTTTAATATTTTGGCGCAGGTGTGATATAGTCTTTTGGAATCCTTCCAGAGATGGTTTGATGAGTTCTGCAGTAATTGAAGTTTGTGGTGTAGACATACAGGCAGCCTTGTGGAAAATACATTATAGAGTTAGGTCTAGAAATTAGCAAAGCACTTGTCACTACTTTAAAGTCTTTTTTTCAAGAAAGCACATACAGTATTTGGCATATTATGTGCAAAGAATAAAGGATTCTCCTGGCCGTTGCCAGTATAAGAAATGAGAACGAGGGAGTGACGGAGAGGGGGGGGAGAGGAGAAGGAGGAGGAAGAGGAAGAAGGAGAAGGAGAAAGAGAAAGAGAAGGAGAAGGAGAAGGAGAAGAAATCAACTTGGTACTAACTCCTGTCTTCAACAGGAACTTCTTCCATTTCCCTGAAACTGTGACTCCTTACAATGAATCCCTGCATCTTGACTGGTTTTGGTTTTAATGTATTTTTCATTTCTCCAACTTCAAGCAAGACTTGAGGGAAACCCCAGTACTACATATCTGTACTTCTGATCCAGAGGTTCAGTACAATGAAAACCTTCAAGAGGTCAAGAAACTAACAGAAACATATTTCTGTTGTCAATTTCCAATTATCAGACTGTAACCCTTTAAAGTTAACTTACAACCAGTTTCAAATGGGTCAGAATAATCTGCTTCCTCCAGAATTTCTTTCAGAAAACCATGCTCCTAGTGGTTTTTTATTTCACTTTAACATTTAAAACTGCCCATCTCCTAGAAATTAACATGCAGCAGTACATTAGATTAGATTTTGATTAGAATTAGAATTATGCTACAACAGCATTTATGCTACAACCCAGGGGCGGGTTCCTCTTACCTGGCTACCGGTGCGCTGCGTGCGCATCATCACATTTCGTGTGCACGCTCGCTACATGCGCAGGAAGCAAAAAGTTGCCAAAATCTTGCAAGAGGATGCATGCGTGTGTGCGATTTTGGCGATTGTTTGCTTCCACGCATGTGCGGAAGCAAAAAATCACCGAAATCTAGCGCGCGCGAGCATCCCCTTGCGAGATTTTGCTTTCGCGCATGCGCAGGAAGCAAAAAAAGCCCAAAAATTTAGGAAAAAAGATGGTGCCACATGATGGACCAGCGAAGACGGCACCGGAGCCGTCGTGCGCAAATTGCGCAATCGGCGGGTCCCTACCAGAACGGCGCACTGGACCGCACCGGTAGGAATCCACCACTGCTACAACCCATGTTTTATTCCTCCATTTTTCAGCTCTCAGCCAGGCAGTGACAGCACTGTGACAAATATTTCCATGCCAAAATTCCTTCAGATCAAATTGGACCCAGTAGTCTTTTTGGACAGATTATCCTCATAACATGCTACCAAATATAACTTGAAAAAATCCAGCCAAATTGGAATGTTATGTATCTCTCTGCTACCATCTAATGGCAGACAAATCTTATTACATACTTTGACAAAGTCACAAAACTAATGGACCAACAAAATGCTGTAGATATAATTTACTTGGACTTCAGTAAGGCATTTGATAAAGTAGATCAAAGCTACTACTTGACAAGATAGAAAAATGTGGGTTAGACAGCATCACTACCAGACAGATTTCTAACTGGCTGACAAACTGCACTCAACATTTAGTCCTTAATGGAACTTCATCTACATCAGTGGTTCCCAAAGGGGGCGGTACCGCCCCCCAGGGGGTGGTGGGAACCCTTAGGGGGGCGGTGAGAGGTAAGGGTGGCGACAGGGGGGCGGTGAGAGGGTCCAGGGGGGCGGTAGGTGGTTCGCCGGTCCTGTCCCCGTGCTGCCACCCATGTCCACCCAATCGCCCGCTGCCGCTTTTCCCGCCACTCTTTTCCCGGTGGGGACTGGGCGGGCCACGAGACGGGCATCTTACTGGACTTTTAACAGCTCCGTGTATCTGTCGTCTGGTCTCTTTGCACTGGTCTCCAACCTTGGCAACTTTAAGACTTGTGGACTTCAACTCCCAGCAAAGCTGGCTGAGGAATTCTGGGAGTTGAAGTCCACAAGTCTTAAAGTTGCCAAGGTTGGAGACTCCTGGAAAGTTTGCAAAATACAGAAATTCTTCTCGCGAGGGTGAGCAATTAACAACTCGCAGCGAGAAGAGTTTCTGTATTTTGCAAGCTTTTTTCCCTAGAGACTAGCCGACAGAAACACAGAGCTGTTAAACCTGTAAGACACGGGATTGGGGGGGGGCGGGCAGGGACTGGGTTGGGGGGTTGGGTTGGGGGGGGCGGGAGGAGGAGGAGGAGGAGGAGGGAGACCTTGTGGGGAAATCGCAGCTGCCTCATTTCCACTCCTTCGGCCAAGAGGCACCGCGGCCGGAAAGTCAGTCCAGAAAGAGGGCAGCGATGGCGGGGGAGATCGGGAACAGTTGCCCACCAGAGTTTCTGCCGCCTTCGCCTGCCTCCCTTTCTTTTCCTTTCCTTTCCTTTCCTTTCCTTCCTTCCTCCCTTTCCTTCCCTTTTTCCTTCCTACTTCCCTTCCCTTCCTTCCCTCTTTTTCCTTCCTCCGTTCCTTCCCTTCCCTTTCCTTCCTTCCTTCTGTCTCTTTCCCTTCCTTCCCTCCTTCCCCCTCCTTTTCCTTCCTACTTTCCTTCCTTCCCTTTCCTTCCCCCCTTTTTCCTTCCTACTTCCCTTCCCTTCCTTCCTCCTTCCCTTCCTTTTCCTTCCTCCCTCTCCTTTTCACCTTTAATTTCCCTCCCTCTTTCCTTCCTACTTTCTTTCCTCCCTCCCTCCCTTCCTCCTTCCATTTCCTTCCCTCTCATTCCTTCATTTTCTTTCTCTTTCCTTTCCTTTCTTTTCCTTCCTTTCTTCCCTCCCTCCCTCTATTTTTCTCTCCCAAACAACCCCAAGTTAAATCCTCCCCTTGGCCATTGTGCGTACATGTGTGTCTCATCTTCTAAAAATCATAAATCCCCACCCCACCCCAAACACCCAATACCATCCCTTCTCCATCCCACTGATGATCCCAGGTGCCCAGCCTCCTGCGCCCCCTCCCACAACCTCTCCGCATGCCCGTCTCACGATGTGGCCTCGCCTCCTCTGCCCACCTAACATACTGCTCTCGTTCATCCCTGCGATGCAATCTTCCCCTGCCCCCGGATGGATAGCAATTTAGGCAGGCACGACACACCACCAGGTGAGGAGGGGGCTTTCTAGCTGTGCCTGCTGGGTACAGGAGTCCCCCCCTCCACCCAGCCTCTGTGCCAAGGAAGGCAATTCGGAGGGTGCCAGCGCTTCCCATGGGGGAGGGGGTGTATTTCCAGGAAGCCCCTTGAATGTGCCAGTGTGGGAGGAGGGGAGAAGACCCTCCCCCATGTGCATCTGTCCCACCCACCCCCTCCATTGACCACTTCTGCAGTTTTCTTTTCTTTCCAGGCTCTGTTTGGTCATCCAGTTGAGCCAGCCTTGGCAAGGAACCAAAATGGCTTGTGTGTTTGTTTGTTTGTTTTTGCAACCAAATACAAACCATGTTTGGGGGAACCAGTTTCAAAACCTCCCAGTTTCCCAAACCTGGACGTTTTCAGCCATGCACGCACACACACCCTCACACACACCCAGTGGCTCAATGTGGGATAGATTTCCCACCCACCTCCAGCCCCTCTTTTCAAACATGCCCCTCTTCCTTGCAGACAGAAGCACATTTTAAATTGCCATAGGCAGAGCCCAGAGGAGGCAATGTAGTCCCGCGGTGTGTGCGATACACACACACACACACACACACACACACACACACACACACACACACATATAGAGAGAGAGATAGAGAAAGAGAGAGAAAATAAGGAAAGAAAAAGGAAGGAAGGAAAGGAAGAAAGAAAGAAAGAGAGAGAAAGAAAGAAAGAAAGATGGTAGGTAGGTAGGTAGGAAGGAAGACAGAAAGAAAGAAAGAAAGAAAAAGATGGTAGGAAGGAAGACAGACAGACAGAAAAAGAAAGGAGGAAGGGAAGGGAAGGGAGGGATGTAGCAAAGAAAAAGGAAAGAAAGAAAGAAAAAGAAAAAGAAAGAAAGATGATAGGTAGGAATGTAGACAGAAAGAAAGAAAAAGATGGTAGGAAGGAAGGAAGACAGAAAAAGAAAAGAAGGAAGGGTAGGGAGGGAAAAAGGAAAGAAAAAGGAAAGAAAGAGGGAGGGAGGGAGGAAGGAAGGAAGGAAGACAGAAAGAAAGAAGAAAGAAAGAAAGAAAGAAAGAAAGAAAGAAAGAAAGAAAGAAAGGAAAGGAAAGGAAAGGAAAGGAAAGGAAAGGAAAGGAAAGGAAAGGAAAGGAAAGGAAAGGAAAGGAAAGGAAAGGAAAGGAAAGGAAAGGAAAGGAAAGGAAAGGAAAGGAAAGGAAAGGAAAGGAAAGGAAAGAAAGAAAGAGATGGAAGGAAGGAAGGAAGATGGTAGGAAGGAAGACAGAAAGAAAGAAAAAGAAAGAAGGGGAAGGGAGGAAAGAAAGAAAGAAAAGAAAGAAAGAAAGAAAGAAAGAAAGAAAGAAAGAAAGAAAGAAAGAAAGAAAGAAAGAAAGAAAGAATTATGACCACAATTGAGCATAACATTTTGGTTGCTAAGCAAGAGCGTTGTTAAGTGAGTTTCACCACATTTTACAAGTTGGCCATGCCCACCCGGTCACCTGACCACTAAGCCACGCCCACCTGAGGGGGTGGGGTGGGGGGCGGTGAGGATGAGTTTGTAGCACCAAGGGGGCGGTGGACTGAAAAAGTTTGGGAATCACTGATCTACATGGTGTGAAATATGCTGTGGGGTACCCCCAAGGCTCTGTCTTGGGTCCAGTACTCTTCAATATCTTCAATGATTTAAACGAGGGGATAGAAGGGTAACTCATCAAATTTGCAGACAACACCAAATTGGCAGGAATAGCCAATATCCCAGAATATAAGATACAGAAGGATCTTGACAGACTTGAACACTGGGCCCTGTCCAACAAAATGAAATTCAATGGTGAGAAAAGAAAAGTTCTACATTTAGGGAATAAAAACCAAATGCATAGGTATAGAATAGATGGTACCTGACTCAATAGTAGTAACTGCTATGGGGATCTTGGAATCCTAGTGACAATCATTTAAATATGAGCCAGCAGTGTATTGCAGCTGCCAAAAAAGCCAACACAATCCTAGGCTGCATTAACAGAGGTATAGAATCAAGATCACATGGAAGTGTTAATATCTCTTTATACTGATTTGGTAAGACCTCACTTGAAATATTGCATCCAGTTTTGATCATCACGATACAAAAAAGATGTTGAGACTCTAGAAAGAGTGCAGAAAATAGTAATAAAGATGATTAGGGAACTGGAGGCTAAAACATATGAAGAACAGTTGCAGGAATTAGGTATGTCTAGTTTAATGAAACGAAGGACTGGGGTGATATGATAGCAATATTCCTATATCTAAGGGGTTGCCACAAAGAAGAGGGTGTCAACCTAATTTGCAAAGCACCTGAAGGCAAGACAAGAAGGAATGAATGAAAACTAATCACGGAGAGAAGCAACCTAGAACCACAGTAAGGATAAATTTCCTGAGAACAATTAACCAGTGGTATGACTTACCGCCAGAACACTGGAAGTTTTTTAGAAGAGATTTGGACAACCATTTGTCTGAAATAGTATAGGTTCTCCTGCTTGAACAGGGGTTTGGACTCCAAGGTCCCTTCCAACTCTTATTCTGTTCTGTTCTAATGGTCACATTAGACAGACCTGATAGATATTCATCTGTTTCTAGAGACAAATCCAAACTTAATTATGGTAGTTTATTCCTGTTAATGGAAAGACATGAGGCATTGCAATTCATGGAACACCTCCTTAATCAGAAGTTTAGGACCTAGACTAGTGCTTGATAGCTGGTCCCCTTTATTATATCAGGTAAAGTAGCTGGTAATTAATTTCCAAATGCATGTATTGAATATTACCTTTTAAAGCCCTAAACTGCTTTGATTATTTGTTTATTCCCACGGATTCCTGGCCAAGGCTGACGATACCTCTTGTTTATGATACTGCTTTCTGAGTTGCCTTGGGTGGCCACATACAAAAATGTCTTTTCTTTCTCCAAAATCAGGCTTTTGGGCAAAAAGTTGGGTGATCTCTCATTTTCTTTTCTAATCTTTCCTTTTAAATGGTCTTTGTTTTATTACACTTTAGCTGATGTATATTAGTCTTTGTTCTCTGTTTTTTAATTTTTATGTCAGCTTTGCTTTTTGTATTTTATTAGGTACCATTTCCATTGCAAGTAAGTCAGAACTTTTTTATTACAAAGAAACTGACAGTTTTGATTATAGAATTCTATCAAGGATCTTCACTTGATAGAACTTAAAATGCAAATTGGAACTCACAAATAAAGGTCCCCAATGTCTGAGAAGGTATTAAAAGTAATTACTCTTTAAAAGGGTCAATGGGTTATTTGAGAATTGCAGACATCTCCACTTTGTTTTCAGAGCTTGGTGAATTAGTAAAGATAGATTTATAGTTAAGGGACAGTTTTAGTGTGGAAAAAAAGGGAAGACTTTTTCAAATAAAGACCTTGCCTCAGAAGTTTGCCGATACACTAGAAACATTTTTTTTTAATGTGGGGGCAAAAAACCTTTTTCCAAATACTTATGATTATGTTAGTAGCCATTATGTAATACCTTTTAATTATTAAGAGAAGCATCCATATATATGTCTGGGTATACATAGTGGGGTGAAATTCTTTTTAAAATTGCAGTGCAAATGGACATTTTGATTGATTATGTTCCTGAAATTATATGCAACATATGGCTAGAAATGTTAGTGAAACAAAAATCCATAGATTTTTTTAAAAATTGTAATTGTATAGGAAGATGCTTTTATGGGGTGAATGCAGCTAAGGAGGAATTCACCATGCAGAGATACTCTCCTCAACCTGTTACCTTATTTAAAAGGCTTTAAAAGTTAGAGATCAAAGTTATCTGTGGTGCAGTTAAGGATAATAATAACATCTATTCTCCCTGTGATTTCCCCCCTAATTTTTAACAGTTTTGCTCTCTTCCATTCTCTTTTTCTTTCTGACATCCTCTTGTTCCTTTCAGTCAGCAAAAATAGGACTAATAGCTCTGACCAGAGGTTTGAAGTGATCTCTAGCAGAGGCTTCTAAAATTAGACAGCAGCCACATCAAATTAGGGCCACCCTTGCTTAAAATCCTACAGGGTAGGTATGAACTTTTATATACAATGAAGAGCCTCTAGACTTTATGCTCTGCAGGAATCTACCTCGGTTTTTCTGCTGGGAACTCTTTCTTTACTTACCCTCCAATTCCTGCACATTGTAGTGTGATCAGAGTTGTAGTTCAGACATAACGCACTGGCTAGGCATGTAAGATATAGAATTCTTTATTTATTGGCCAAGTGTGATTGGACACACAAGGAATTTGTCTTTGGTGTATATGGTGTATATGCTCTCAGTGTACATAAGGAGAATAAAACACAGTCATTATGAATAAAAAGATACAACACTTAGTGATAGTCAAGGTTACTAATAAGCTATCAAATCATACTAGGAAACAAATAAAAATATAAATTGAAAGATACAAGCAACATAGTTATAGTAATAAGTGGGAAGTGATAGATACTAGTAAGGAAGAGAAGAATAATGGTAATACAGTCTTTGTAAATTATTTGACAGTGTTGTGGGAATTAGTTGTTAAGCAGAGTGATGGCATTCGGGGGGCCAGCCGCCGCCGCCGCTGCTTCCACTGAGCCCCCCCTGCGCGCGGGTGGGCGGCTCGAATTATGGCGAGGGGGCTCAGAGGAAGCAGCAGTGGCAATGGCACCTTGCCATGAGGCGCCAGGTCCTAGTGCTTGAGAGGCTCCGTTCCACAGGCCGGACACGTGTCAGACTCACCAAAGCCGCTTTTGCCTCAGACGTTTTCTCTCCGGGATGCGGCAGGCGGGAGAAAAAGAGCAGGGCGGAGCCCGGGAGGCTGCCGAGCGAAGAGCCGGAGAGGCCTGGTGGATTCCTCTGCAGGGCTACGCCCATCTACGAGGCTTGTGTGGGGGTGTTTACCTCCCCACGAGGCTGCTAGCCCCTAACCTGGGGAAACACCAGCTGTTCATCGGAACATTTTTAAAAACTTTTTAAGTTAAAAATGCTAAAAAAAAATTTTTAAATTGGCCATGAACCCCCACCAGGCCACGCCCATAGAACCAGTGGCCAAAAAAAATTTACATTTTACCACTGGAATAATGTAAACTGATAATAAACTTGGTACCAAAATTATGAATTATTATTTTTATTTATTTATTTATTTAAATGGATTTATATGCCGCCCAACTCCCAGGGGACTCTGGGCGGCTCACAACATGTCAATCCATTTTCCAATATAAAAAGACACAACAATTTAAAAGCTACAAAAATTAAAAAGAACATCTAACATTCATAACCAAGGGGGGAGACCCATATCTGGTCTAGTTGGTCTCACTTTCACCCCGCCTGCCGGAAGAGCCAAGTTTTTATTGCTTTACGGAAGGCCAGCAGGGTGGGGATGGTCCTGATCTCTGGAGGAAGCTGGTTCCAAAGGGAGGGAGCTCCCACAGAGAAGGCTCTCCTCCTCGGCCCCGCCAACCGGCATTGCTTGGTCGATGGGACCTGGAGGAGACCAACTCTGTGGGCCCTAACCAGTCGTAGGGAGGTATGCGGCAGGATGCGGTCCCGAAGGTAACCTGGCCCTGAGCCATGTAGGGCTTTAAAGGTTAAAACCAACACCTTAAATTGGATCCGGAGACTAATGGGCAGCCAATGCAGCTGGCGGAGAATAGGTGTTACGTGGGTGTATCTAGGTACACCCACCACAGCACGCACAGCTGCATTTTGCACCAATTGCAGTCGCCGGACACTCTTCAAGGGTAGCCCCATGTAGAGCGCGTTGCAGTAATCCAGCCGATTTGCTGTGTTTTATTAAGGGGAGAAGAAAGAATCCTTTTGAAATCTTATGAATTTTGTTTGGCATTATTGTTGCCCCCTTTTGCAAAACACTGTCTCATTTGGATTTGGATTCTGTTTTATTTATAATAAAACTACCACACAGTTGCAACTAATTCCCTACTGTTTATTAAAACTTCAGATATAATTAGCAGAATACATTTAAATTTATACATTTGCAATTACTTAAGCTGCACACTATACACTAATCCTGCCCCCTAAATAAATAATATTTTTCAAAGACATCATTGGAACTCAATCTTTGTTCAAATAGTAAACAATGCTAGTGAATAGAATGTATATGTTTGAGATATTTGCAGGAAAAGCTAATGAGTTTGGAATGATTTGTTTTGCTTCACTTTCATTAGTAGGAGCATAGAATGGTGCTGCGGTCAGCAAAACTCTCCTTATTTCTACAACAGTTTCCATTTGTGCCCTGCAGTTTATATCATAATTAATCTTGCCTTTCATCTTAGTAGTTCAGATGGCAAGCCTAGCCTGATCTACTGCTGCTTCCTACAATATTGGAAGTGTATTTAGTTTTTCAAGTCAAGAGCATTGAAACTGAACACTGAGTCATTTTAATGTAAGCAGGAAGTACATGAGCAGGCATGATTAGTTGGATGGATGGATATACTGTAGCAGTGTCTGTGGGTTAGGGTGTTTGGGTGTGTCACAACTGACGAGCAGCAGCCAGAGAATTTCTTTCTGAAGATTCATGCAATGCAATGTCAGCATATGTTGTTATTTGAGGGACTGCCTCACCCAGTTATGTCTCCCTATCTCATCCGTTATCATCAAGGGAGACGAGATAGGGAGACGTGTTACAGGTTCCGTCTATGAAAGTATCATCTTTCAGTTGTTTTGACATCTTCCTCCTGGAACTTAGATTGGCACCACCCTTCTGGGTTTTAGGAAAACATACCTCTGCTGCCATGCCTGTGGGTCTGGCAAAAGTGGAAAGCTCTTATGATGGCTAGGTGGAGCTGATGTTGGGTGAATTATGATCATAATTTTCTGTTTTCAAATAGATTATTAACAGTTTTATAAGATTTTTTAAAATTTGATTTTACTTAATTATTTTTTTACCTTTTCTGAGCCACTCAGACGTGTTGGATGAGATGGGAGGCTGTACAAATTGAATTAATAACATTATGATATTTTGTTGGCAATTTTGACTCCCGCTGTGGGTACTACTGGATATATGAATTGCTATTTCTGAATCCCTAAGTTTTATATGTATGAAATATTACATAGCATATTTCTCCTAAATCAACATTTTGCCAATCACCTTAATTAATGTCTTTTTAATTTAAAATGTGTTGATTTTTTTATGTCTTTTAAAATTATTTGGAAGAGATATGCATATTCACTTAATCAAGTGACATCCTCTATGAATGCAGAAAAGTTTTTATCCATGCTGTACAAGTCTTTTCAGCTAACAACCTAAACCCTTGCTGTGTTATAAGTGTATTTTGGACAACTAAATGCAGTGTGTAATATAGAGAACATTCTATTTAATTTTTCCCCCTCACAAGTAAGGTCCATAATCCAAGGAATGTAATTTTCAATGATAATAATCAAAGCTTCCGGGGAAATCAAGTTACTACCGTGTTTCCCCGAAAATAAGACCCTGTCTTATATTTTTTGAACCCTGAAATAAGCACTTGGCCTAATTTCCATGCACTCAAAAGCCCAATTATTATCAGGGGATGTCTTATATTGGGGAAAACAGGGTACTTATTATTTGACTAATCCTGGAGTGGGTTTTAGGGCCCCGTATGTCCTTTCCTTCAGGTTTTCTACTTCCTTCCTTCCCTTTAGATTCCCTCTAGATTTTTTTTCCCTTCCACCCTCTCCCACCTTAGAACATCTCTATGCTCTATGCCAGTCTGTTCCTATGCCAGGAATATGTTCCAAGTCCCATAAAGGAGAATATTCCAAGTCCAGAGAGAACAAATGTTATGTTTAGACCACCCAAACTTGCCTGTTCCATGGATGTGCATGAAATTTGCACATTTCCAATCAATTCTCATGTAGCCTTTGTGCAGTGGTTCATTGGTATTAAAAATCATAAGTATACTATGAGGTTGTTTATACAAGCAGTGATACTTTTTTTGTCTTTAGAAACAGAAGCTGACATTGGTTGACTTTTCAGTTGCTAAGAAACTGGGGTAGAAAACAAGTGCAAGTTTTTGCAATACAAGAAATACTTAACTTGTTCTGAAAATCAAGATATATGTTCACAGTTGCCATCCACAGCTGTCCATTTACAAACCACCTTTGAAAATAAAGGAATGCAGCATGCCATCTGTTACCAAAAAAAATTCAGTACATGGATAACCTTGAATGTTATACTGGATATACAACTTAAACCAGTTGATAGCTTATTAATTAAAAGGCATATAGAAATAACAAAACAAGAGAGTGACCTTGAAAATTTTCCTATATTGGATTTACAAAACAGGCTTGTTAAAATTTTGAGAAGGGACAAAGAAAAAATGTAAAGAAATCAAATTCTATGACATTATTTGAAGGGGCTAATGATAAGGATTGTTAAAAATGAAAGGGAGAATTATAAAGTGATCAAGGTTAAAATGGATAGGCTGTTATCTGTGGTAACCCTTAATGGACTTATGCTGACCAGGATTAAAATGATGAGGCTTTAAGGACTTGTTTATAGCTAAGAGATGGGCTGTTGGAAGAAGATATCATTTGTTGCATTTTAATTGAGCTTGAAGTTATAGTAATTTCCACCAATACATCATGCTGATTGTTAAGCAGGTCATCACGTGATTGCACCTGATTTTACGACTTTTTTGTGGTGAAACTTAAAGAAGCCTAGTTGTTCTTAAGTAAATGTGGCAATCCTTTAATGTTGTACGCTGCCTGAGTCACTGAGTTGATGGGCAGCTATATAAATTTGTTTAATACACAAATAAAGATAAAATAAGATTATATTGCCCTTTTGCAGCAAATGGTTAAAATGCATCAAATAGCTTTTTTGCATTCATTTTGGATCCACTTCTAGACACATGCGAACTCCAAATGAACTCTCCTTACTCTTATATGTTTGCATTTGGTTTTCTGCTACTCAGAAGTAGGAACTTACACTTGTCACAGCTGAAAATTCTCCTGTTAGATTCAGATTTTTTGAGGACCTTTTGACTTTGAAATTAACAAATTTCTCTAACAAATTTTCAGATTTGATAAGCCTCTTTTCCATTCCATGCAAAAAGGAAATATAATACACTAGCATTCTGTGCAGATATAGCTATGATCTGTGCAGGTGCTTGCGTGTGTGTATGTGTGTGCATTTGCACATGAAATGAGTATTACATGTAAAAATGCCCTACATCTATCACAGGCTTGGCTTTGGGGTAGCAAATTTTTTGGGATTGAAGCACTGGCCATTCCCAGATTTTATTTTCTGGCCTGTCCTGGTTTTAACTCAGGAGCCCTCTGATTATTGTAACTGGACAACACTCACCCTGTCCTTACCAAAAAAAGCTTCACTTGAGCAATTCTTATATATTGTCAACTAGCTGATGACCCGATGCTGCCCGGGTATTTTTTCATCCTAATACCCCCTGCCTCCCGCGCATGCGCACTCAACCCCCCTGTGGCCCGTTTTGGCCTCCCTGCAGCCTCCTGTGAGCCAAAACACTGCGGAGGGTCATGCACCCATTTTACCATTTTCTCAAACTGGATCTGGGACTGGAACATAAATCCCTGAGCTGGGCCATGCATGCTGCACCTCCTCCATCCCTGCTGACATAGGCTGGGTCTCCTCTGTAGCCTCCATACCTGTTTCACCTCGGTTGGGGTGGTCCCGTCCTTCATGCAATTATTTAGGGCAAAAGACGATCCTTGGAACACAGGCCGAAGCTGTGAGGTGGGGACTGAGAATCCGGTTAGGGTGTGGCGTGCACGCTCAATCAAAGGCCTCTGTACTGGCCTAATCAGGCTCCCTTCGCTTCATAGGCTACTGTGTGAGAGAGGCCTAGGCCTTAAAGGCTCACTGTGTGAGGGAGCACGGTCAGTCAAAGGCCTCCGTTAGTGGCCTTATCAAGCTTCCTTTGCTTCATAGGCCTACTGTGTGAGGGAAGCCTAGGCCTGAGTTGGGGCGAAGGATGATCCTGGGAACACAGGCTGAAGCTGCTTCCTGCGAGATCTGGCTGTCACAGTGAGGTGGGGGTGGATGATCTGCTTAGGCCATGGCACGCTCAATCGAAGGCCTCTGTACTGGCCTAATCAGGCTCCCTTCCCCCTCCCATGATGTCACAAACAAATGTTGCTCTAGGATGCCGCACTCGCTCTCCTTAAAGGCCCAGGCTTTCCAGAGTTATGCTGGAACACACACACACACACACACACACACACACACACACACACACACACACACACACACACACCAGGGGTGTCTTACCCCCACACTGTATGTCTCCAGAGGGTAAGTCATCTGTGTACCAAGTTTGGTCGAAATTGCTTGAGACATTCCAAAGTTATGCTTCAACATTTAAACCTACATACATACATAGATCCTTTTATATATACAGTATATATAGAAGATAGAAGAAGAAGAAGAAAAGATTGGAAGAGAAGACATATGCCCAAATTTCCAACTGGGTTAAATTAGAACCCAAAACCAAACCCGTTAGTTCTTGGAATAACCAGGAAAGTCAGAAAGCATCCATCTGGAGCTTAGAATTTTGCTAGAAGGGGAGAGAGGAAAAGGCATATACAGGTAGTCCTCGAGTTACAACCATAACTAAGACCAGAATTTCGCTTGCTAAGCAAGGCAGTTGTTAAGTGAATCATGTCCAATTGTATGACCTTTTTTGCCATGGTTAAGTGAATCACTACAGTTGTTAAGTGAATCATGTGAGCGTGTTAAGTGAATCTGGCTTCTGCTTGTCAGAAGCCAGCTGGGAAGGTCATAAATGGCGATCACATGACTCCAGGATGCTGCAATCGTCGTAAATACAGGAACCCAAATTTTGATCACATGATTGTAGGGAATGCTTTGATGCTTGTGAGTACCAGGAATGGTTGTAAGTCACTTTTGTAGCACCGTTGTAACTTTGAACGGTCACTAAATGAATATTGTAAGTTAAAGACTGCCTGTATCTGTCTTACGGTTTGTAAAGAAGAAAGAAGAATCCAGCAGAACTATTGGAAACTTTTGAAACTAACAAAAGCTCATCTTGCTTTTCCATATAGATTCTTTGTTGGAAATTTTTATTTGTCCTTCAGCTGAAGAAGGGAAGGGAGTACCACTTTTGTCCACTTATAAAAAATGAATCAGCAAATAGGAAAAATATCCTGGATCAATTTTATCTGTGTTTTATTCACAAAATTTAGAAGTTAGAATCACTGGGTGTATGGAGAGGCTTATGGATGGTAAAGCCAAACAAAGTTTAAATGGCTGGGTGGTCAATGTTTTACATTAATTTCATTTTATAACCATTGTATAATACACAAACAAAATTAGAGCTTTTTTAACCAGGTTGTTATGCCCTTGTCTATTCATAGCTTTTACTTCAAATTTGTCACGCAGTGTGCATCCTTAGGTGGTGTATAAAATTAAGGATTTATTAAAAACAATAAAAATACAATACAATACAAAATGCAATAAAGCACACAAAAAGTAGAAAGTAACAATGGCCCACCATCATGACCCCTCAGAAAATGGAGCTAAGTAAAGATGTTTCTGGCTTTTGAGCCACACATGAACCTAATAGTTTAAACAGAAGCCAGAAATTAATTATGTTGCCTTATTTAATTTTCTCTCAATTGGAGGAATTGCTCATGGCAAGGAAGGAAAAGATGTAGAGACTGTTTAAAAATTCAAAATTGTATGCTTGGATAGCAAACTGATTTATGCAGTTTTCTTCTACTCCCTCCACAAGGGAAGCAGGGTGGTTTATAACATTTCTTGCTTTAACTTTGTTACACATGTATATTTTCACATATAATTCATACTAAATAGATATCTTAATTTAAATGTTATTTAACCCAGTTTTGTAATAATCTTGTATTTTTGTGCAGTACCATTCTTTGAAGCAAGGGCTTTTTATGTCTCTCTAATTTTTTAAATGGGTTTATTAAGTGTTTATGAAGATATTTACTACTAATTTCAAAGTAACATGTAAGGTTATGCTATAACTTTGGCAATTCATACACGGAGTATCCATGCTCCTGATTCTAATTCCTATTCACTTTTTTACTGACATTTGAAATGGCACACAGCTTTTTAAATCATACCTTAAGCTAGATTTCCCCCCATAAATTCACATGACCAATTACAGGCTGTCTATTAACATAGGCTTGTGAGTAGCACAAAACAATTTAGCTTGCTGAACAGACATAATGTACCTTCCCTGATCTAATTCCCTCCAGATGAGTTTCATTTCAATTCCCATAATTTTCCATTCACCAAAGAGGTGAATATTTCTGAAAAATGTTAGATTACCAAAAGGTATATTTACTAATTTACATGTTATGCAGACCTGCTAAATTCTGTGGGGGAATATTTTAGCATCTTCTGCCCTTTCTTTTAGTATATAGTTTTGTCCAAATATTTTAAGTGAGGAAAACTCTACTATCTGTTAATACTGGAATTAGCACTAAGAGGTTATCAGAAAAATATGATATAATCTAATGCAAAAATAGTTAAATATTTGTTGAATATTAAACCAATATTTGTTGTGTGCAATATTTTGAAAATCATGCCCTTTCTTTCTTTTTCTTTCTCTCACATACATGCAAGACTATTTTTGTTGTTTATATCTTACAACTACATTTTTATACATATGTCTTTTATTGAGATTGTAAACTCACAGACAAGATTTAACGTAATTTTTAAATACTTTCAGAATCACTTTTGAAGAATTCTCACATAGGAAAGATAAATGTTTGCTAAATGTGAGGAATGGGATGTTTATTTTATTTACATTATAAATGGGTGATGTAGGGAATTTCTTTCTTGAAGCAATAAGGTTTCAGACAGACAAAATGAAGTTATTAATTAAAGAAAGATCAATTATTCTTCTAAACCAAACATTTGGCTTTGCTTAAATCAGTTTTTTTAGATGACATCCTAAGTGTGCCTTATTCTAAAGAGCAGGAAGTTCAGAATAAGAGCATTTCAAGGAGTGGGAAGAATGGAGTGGAGGTGTTTGGAGACCGTATAAAATATAGCTATGGCAACATGTTCTGTCTCCTTTCAATTTAAATTAATAATCTTTGTACTGTATGTCATACAGTATTATGCGTTTATGGCAAATTAAAAGTAACCCATACACTATCTTTCCATGGTTCTGCTGCTTATAACAAATATTACTTTCCTGAATCTGTATAAACATAAACAATAGAGTTGTGCATGCTTTGGTGCTTTGTACCTCACACAAATACAACACTTCTCTGGTATTCATTAAGTAATTCAAATATGAGCCTGAAAGAAAGATCTCACTATTTAAGGAATCTGCTCATTAAAGTTAATGTTAATGTGACTCTTAAAGCATTGGCACTTTTTTGAGGCTTAAAAAAAGCTAGTCTGCCTTAACACAGGGAAATGCAGCATTACATCTGGTCTGAGACAATTCTTTCCAATCACTGTTGAAGCATATATCACTGTCTTATTAAGTAGCCAAAATATTAAAGCTAATATAGCATGTGATAGGAACATGGTAACTCTTTTCCAATAATATATACCCAGGCCTCTCTGAACAGACTAGGAAAAAGTATTTACCATATTTTTCGGAGTATAAGACGCACTGGAGTATAAGACGCACCTTAGTTTTGGGGGAGGAAAATAGGGGAAAAAATCTACCTACCAGGTATTCATCTGGCTAGCATCCTTAGTCTGTTCAGCTTCAGCACATTATTTTATCCCCTGGTTAGGGCTGAAAAAAACCTTTTTCAGAGGGAGTAGGAATGAAAACAAGCCTGCAAAGACTTAGGGCTGGTAAAAAACCTACTTCGGAGGGAGTAGGAATTAAAAAATGCTGCATGCCGGTAAGATCGTTAGCACCTCGTTAGGGCTGGAAAGACCTTTTTCAGAGGGAGTAGGAATGAAAACAAGCCTGCAAAGACGGAGTAGGAAGCTGGGAAGATCGTTAGCACCTCGTTAGGGCTGGGGGAAAAAGCTTCAAAAAAGCTACATTCGGAGTATAAGACGCACCCAAATTTTCAGCCTCTTTTAGGGAGGAAAAAGGTGCGTCTTATACTCCGAAAAAAATATGGTATGCAATGCTGAAATCTTCCTTAGTTTATCACAGTGCTCTGTGAAAGAAGTTTCTGTCATTGTCTTTGTCTCTACCTCTTTTTTTGCCATATTCTCAGAATGTTTGAGAATTTCTTGAAAATTTCTCTTTAAAATGTTTCAAAAACATTTTTCATCTGCCTGAAGCCTCTCTAGATATGCCAGTGAAGAAAATCTTGACGGGAACAAATCTATCCTCCAAAGTCGTCTTGAGATTTAATTCAAATGTGGGCATAACAGAGAGATTGAAGACTGGTTTTGAGATATTAAGAGTCATGCATAAGCGCACCAACGTGCCTACTGTCCCTGTCCTAATGTTCCTTTTTATTTGTATCCATTTCATGTATTCATAATCAGAGGTGGGTTCCTGCCGGAGCTGCCCAGTACACAGCTCCAGTAGGGAGCGGCGGATTGCACAACTGCTCCAGAGCCCTCTCTGCCGGTCCATCGTGTGCGTCACCATTTTTTCCTATGAATTTTTGGCCGATTTTGCTTCTGCGCATGCGCAGAAGCAAAATCTCGCCAAAATCTTGCGAGGGGATGCGCGCGTGAGAGAGATTTTGGCGAGATTTTGCTTCTGCGCATGCACGGAAGCAAAATCACGGCGAAATCTCGTGCACGCGTGCGTCCCCTCGTGAGATTTTGGTGCAATTTTGCTTCTGCGCATGCGCAGAAGCAAAATCAGCCAAAAATTCATAGGAAAAAATGGTGACACACACGATGGACTGGCAGAGAGGGGTTGAGCACGCATAGCACGCATGCCCGAATCATGAAGATGTGCGGGCAGCGCACCGGCACAGGTAAGGCAGCAACCCGCCGCTGTTCATAATCGTGTTTATACTTACCGTATTTTTTGGAGTATAAGATGCACCTGAGTATAAGACGCACCTTAGTTTTGGGGGAGGAAAATAGGTGAAAACAATCTGCCTACCAGGTATTCATCTGGCTAGCGTCCTTAGTCTGGTCAGCTTCAGCACATTATTTTATCCCCTGGTTAGGACTTAAAAAAACCTTCTTCGGAGAGAGTAACAATGAAAGAGCCTGCAAACCAGTAAGAGCTGGGAAGATAGTTAGCACCTGGTTAGGGCTAGAAAAAAACTTATTCAAGCATGTAGTGCAATGAAAAAAACCCTGCAAAGACTTAGGGCTGGAAAAATCTCATTCAGAGAGAGTAACAATGAAAGAGCCTGCAAGATAAGAGCTGGGAAGATTGTTAGCACCTAGTTAGGGCTGGAAAAAAAAGCTCTGAAAAAGCTACATTCAGAGTATAAGACGCACCCAAATTTTCAGCCACTTTTAGGGAGGAAAAAGGTGTGTCTTATACTCCCAAAAATACGGTATATCTGTCATCTAATACATGCTTGACAAAATAAATAAATAAAATAAATAAAATATTAAACAATGAAAGACATTCACATGGCATCCTCATAACTAGTTAAGTGTGAGAACACTGTTCTTCATCCATAAGACTTTCATTTAATTCTCTTCTCCTTGGAAATAAATGTTGAAAAATATTTGAATAAATGTTATGTTAGTGGTGTAGTTGATAATTTTTAATTAAAATTTCAGAAGCTACTTTGTTCAGATATTCACCCTAACCCTCTGCTCAGGGAGGAGACTCTATACCAGTGATGGCGAACCTTTTTAGGTTCGCGTGCCAAAAAGGGGGGGCGTGCGCGCTAGCGCGTGCTCGCATGCCCACACCCATTCCCTCCCCCCATGCATGCGCACAACACCACCCCATGCTGCCCCCCCGCGCAAAGACCTTACCGGAGCCTGGGATGGTAAAAAACGACGAAACGAGCAAACCGGAAGTTCGGAAAAATGCACTTCCGGCTTGTCCGTTTTGTAGTTTTTTGCATTCCGGGGCTTCAGGAAGCTTCCCTGAAACCTCTGGAGTGCAAAAAACAGCTCACCGGCAAACCGGAAGTGCGTTTTTCCACACTTCCGGTTTGCCGGTGGGCAACGCTCGCGTGCCCTCCGCTATGGCTCCGCGTGCCACCTGTGGCACGCGTGCCATAGGTTCGCCACCACGGCTCTATACCATTCTGGACAAATGGCTGCCCAATCTGTTGTTAAAAACCTTCAGTGATAGAGCACCCACAATTTCTGGAGGCAATCCATTCCACTGGTTAATTGTTCTCACTAGTAGGAAATTTCTCCTTTCTAGGTTGCTTCTCTCCTTTCTTAGTTTCCATCCATTGCTTCTTGTCCTGCTTTCTGGTGTTTTGGAAAACAGATAGACCCCTCTTGTTTGTGGCAGCTACTCAAATATTGGAACCCTGCTATCATGTCACCGCTAGTCCTTCTTTTCACTAGACTAGACATACCCAATTCCTGCAACCATTCTTCATATGTTTAAGCCTCCAGCCCCCTAATCAGCGATGGGTTGCTCCCGGTTCGGCCTGGTTCTGCGAACCGGTAGCAGCAGTGGTGGGAGGCTCCGCCCCCCTGCCCGGGACGCTTCTGCGCATGTGCAGAAGTGTTGCGTGCGTGCGAACCAGTAGCAACGGGTTTTAGAACCCACTACTGCCCCTAATCATCTTTGTTGCTCTTTTCTGCATTCTTTCCAGAGTCTCAACATCTTTTTTATATTGTGGCAACCCAAACTGGATGAATATTCCAACTGTGGTCTTACCAAGGAATTATAAAGTGGTACTGACATTTCACATGATCATGATTTTATCCTTTTGTTAATGCAGCCTAAAATTGCATTGGCATTTTTGGTGGCTGCGATACTCTGCAGGCTCATATTTAAGTGACATTTGTACATTTGGTTTTTCTTGCCTGTGTAAAACTTTACTTTTTTCACCATTGAATTTCATTTTGTTAAATAGGCCCCAGTGTTCAAGGCTTCTGGATCTTGGGCCTATCTTCTGGGGTGTTGGCTATTCCTGCCAGCTTGGTGCCATTCATTCTCATCTACCCTCAATCAATTCCAGTAATTTATGCTTCATTTCTAATCAGCAAAAAAAAACCTTGACGTCTCTAAGCATATTTGGTTTTCACTGAGTTGTTTCTAATGACTTCTGGATTTTTTAAAAAAGTATTTCTGCTTGAATTGTTGTTTCCTGATATTGCTACTGTCAGTGAATAACATGAGTTCAGTATTCGAGGGAATAATGATACATACAGTATAGATACATGCCGCTTTCTGTGAGGCTAGGATGCTTCATGAAAGGAGGGAAATCACAGTGTGAGATTCTGTCTTGTGCCAGAATCAGAAGCCCTGATGCTTACTATCAACATCTACAACTGGAACCCGATTCAAGTATGAATACAGGAATAACAATCTAAAACAACAATCAGTTCTGAAACAAGAGGAACCGATACAATCTCTCATATAGACAGTATATGTAGCTTACTAGATACCATGATACTCTATGTTTCAAAAAGTGGTCTTCTTGATTCTAAAGTAATATACTAGGATTGGGTGTAGGTGCCTTTTCAATAATGAAGGCATTTTTTCCAGGCTTATTAAACATGCTAAATAGGGGGTATTGGGGGAGTAAAATGTCTGGCATATCATGCATTCAGAAAAGCTCTTCAGTTTCTGGAAAAAAAATTAAATTTACATGCTAAGTATGAATGCAGTGAATTTTACATTAGAATGCTTTAAGAGCCTTGTAATTTTCTTCCATTCATGGAAGCTTTGTTGTCGATTTATGGTAATTCTACCATTTCATAACATTTTGGAGCTGCTTGCTCTTCATCTGCTTCATCAAAAATACATTTCTAAGTACAGTCTGTAGTTCGGCATTGTGCTGCTATATAGCACTTAATGTGTGGGCATCATCTTCTATCTCTTTGTGTCATTATGATTACAGGGGGAGAAACCTGTGCCTTTTGGTGTTGTAGCTGTTTGGCTTGGCATTGTTTGTGTAGCCTAGTAACATGCACTTGAGCAAAATCGACAGAATAAAAGATGACGTTTCTCAGCATGCCTAAATCTGATATCTATAGCAGCTTTTTTTAATTCACTAGCCTCTTATTTCAGTTTCTCTGTTTCTAATGGACTTACCGTAAATCCAGTGAAAAGTGGGTGATAAACAGGGCTTATGAGATGTAAATAGCTTGAATAAATTTAAAAAGACACAATGATTTATGAGTATCAGAACTGGGTGGGTTCTCTTTTACTCTTTCCATTTGATTTATCTTTATAGCAGAGGATGGCAGTGTGATCGTATCTGCTTGGCATCTGGAAAACTATCTTCTTAACAGCTGCATTTTAAAAGATTCTGTGTGCAATCCCATATATAATTCCTGTGCTATGGCTAGACAGAGGGAGTGTCTGTCTGTCTGTCTCTCTCTCTCTCTCTCTCTCTCTCTCTCTCCCCTCCCTCCCTCCCTCTCTGTCCCTCTCTCCAAAGTGTTATGACTGGACTATACATTCTGAGTAGGCCCTTCTGTTTCTTTCCAGATCCTGTTTTTGTCCTAGTCTGGAAGATATAGCTCTGTCCCAGTTCTAGAAGCTGGATATACCTCTCCCCAAATTTATGGGGAGATATATATGAAACTGTAGTTTAATATAGTAGTAAAAAACATATGCAACTTTTTTTTGTTTACAAAAAATAAAACTCAGGGTTTTTCTCCAAAAACTCGGGGGGGGGGGGGATAGAAAAAATTGTCCTGCCCTGTCCATAAGCATCATTGTTGATTTGATTTACATTTGAGCTAAGAAGGCAACAGTAAGTTGCAATTTATTAGACTGATCTCCTGCTTCAATCCACATGGACTTTTCACAGCAGCACTGTGAAAAGTCCATGTGGCTAAAATGGCTTCTGCCTGACAAATCACAGCCTGCTGAATGGACTATTAGCAATTAGCAACATTGTTGTGCACCACCCAGAGTCACTTTGGTGAGGTTGTGGCTGTATAAATTTGATAAATAATATATAAATAATATTCAAATATATATTTTCCTAAGCCTGTGTGGCTTCCTTATGCAAGCCCAGGAAAAGACACAGCCTCCTTAAGGAGATGCCAACAAGTACAAAGAGGGTACTATATTGAATTTGAAGCACCCTTGTCCAGTTTGGATCTGAATAATGCCTGAATGGGAATTCTATTGACTGAAATCCTGAGAACAAGCAGTAAATATCACTGTTCTGCCTTGAACTGCTGCAAAGTAAAGAATTCATTCAAATAAAGAGCTGTGGTGGCGCAGGGCTTAGAATACAGTACTACAGGCTAATTCTGCTGACTGCCGGCTGCGAGCAGTTTGACAGTTCGATTCTGACCAGCTCAAGGTTGACTCAGCCTTCCATCCTTCCGAGATCAGTAAAATGAGGACCCAGATTGTTGGGGGCAATATGCTAACTGTAAAGCACTTAGAGCTGTAAAGCACTGTGAAGCAGTATATAATTTTAAATGTTATTGTATTCACTCATACTCCTCCCAAAAGTGGAAAAGAGAAAAAAATGAATACATATACTCCTCAATTAATGACCAGTCAGTTAACAATTATAAAGTTACAACCCCACAAATGTTATTTATAACCCATCAACTGCTGCACGGTCTCCCTACAATTGCATGGTCACATCTCAGGCACTTGACAACTAGCTCACATTTATGACTCATTGCAGCGTCCCACAATCACATGACCATGATTTGTGACATTCAGGAGAATGGATTCATTTAACAATCACATGATTCATTTAATGACTGCCATGAATCACTTTATGAGTAGATTGAGTCAGGTCATGTGGTGACTCCATAGTGACCACAACTTATGGCTAAAATTCCAGGCTCCATTGTGGTCATTAAAAGTGAGGCATGTATCCTATCTGTATGCTGGCTTTTCCCTGCTTAAGAAAAAATGGGCACTGCTAGCATTCTGAAATTCCATTCTATCTATCTTATTGTGGAAGAACAGCAAAGCCCTCAACCTCTTATGTAAACTGATATAGAAGCCAGCAAAAAGGATTAATGAAGCTGTTCCGTGGGGGAATGGAGCCAATCCAACATCTCCACAAACGAAAACCAAAGTTTCAATTGCACTGTGGAAAGCCTGGCATAAATCAACTCAGCTCTCCAGTGGCATTGATGTTGTAGGATTAGAGAGATATAGAGCTGTTTTTATTGACACAGAAGCCTTGTGTGGAAGTGAAAAAATACAGAAGTTTGTGCTGCTGTGCCTTATTTTGTTATTAGACTGTTGATAAGATTATAATGCAAGTCTTCATTAGAACCCCATGTGGCAGGTTAGTATATAATAAGAACAGTACATGCATGGAACAACAAAAAGTGTTCACATTATCTAATGAATTTAAGGATATATTCTGAAGCCATCATTGTATAAAACCATGAATTAATTGGTTAATTTCTGAATTGGATTCTTAAAACTGTATTCTTATATATTGATAATAGCATGGAAACTTAAAACAATGTGGGCTCCACATTTTTAACATGGGTTTTCATGAAATATTGGGTGCTTTTAGTTTTTCATATTCAATTTGTATATTTTTTAAGATTTTTGTTTAACTCCGCCTTTATTGCTATACACTTATGCATCCCTGAAAAAGGACCTTCTCAGTTGTGGCCCCTTCTTTATGGAACATTATTGCCCCAGGAATACAATTCCCCCTCACCTTGTTGCTTTTCCAAAAGGCCCTGAAGACATGATTTTGTCAGCTCGTCTGGGGACCTTGAATAGAGATGGAACTAATCAAGTAGTTGACCTGAGTGTGTTGTTGCTAGCATGGGTGAGGCATGATTTTATGTTGTAGTTTTTAATGTTGTAAGCCACCCAGAGTCACCGGGATTTGGGCAAGCATACCAGTATAAAGTTTTTAATAAATAAAAAATAGTTTAATAAATAACTCAAGCTGGCCAACATATCTAATATTTCTTCCTCCTATTTTCTCTCTAACATTTAGATTGGGCTGAGGGGGAGTCAGAATTGCCCATTTATATGTGCAAAACAATACAGATTTGTGTTAATTTAAACAGCTCTTGAAATTATCTAGTGAGTAAAAAGAATTATGCCTTTTTAAAATTAAAATTCAATGCAGGTACTTCTCATTTATCAATCACAACTGGCAATAAAAAGCATTATGCTTTTTTTTAAAATTAAAATTCAGTACAGGCATTTCTCCTTTAGGAATCACAATTTGGACCAGCAACTCAGTTGTTAAGTGAAGTGGTCGCTAAGTGAAATCATGACTGCTTATGATCTTCTTTAACAATTCCTTTGCTTTATAGACCTATGAATGATTGCTAAATAAAGCAGTTGCCAAACAAGGACTACCTTTATAGCAGGTGGGCTTAGTATTGCTCAGTAATCATTTACTTTACTTAGATTTGTGCAGTGGCACAATAGACTATCAGAACAAATACAATATCAGGTTAACTTGACTGTTCTTGAAAAAGTTAAGCAGGGTACGACCTTATTAGTATTTGGATAGGAGGTCACCAAGAAATACCATAACTGACTTGATCACATCCTAGAAGAAAACAATGGCAAACCACTTCTATATTCATGCAGTGATTAACTTTAAAATTAAAATTGAGCTGAGTGGCTCAATTTTCTGATATTGTGACATTTTGCTGTCAGCTGTGGCTGGCATCTTCAGAGGCTGAGTCAGCTGCTTTGTAGGGAACATCTTGTTAGCTCCAGGCAATTGAAGAGGGGCTGATTCGGCTCATATTTGCATCTGGCAAGTGATCTTTAAGTGGTCTGTGTTACATCAGTCCACAAAAACTGGTTCCTGATTGGTTCCATATCTAGGTAGATTTCTAATTGGAATTGAAGAAATTCCAAGAGAACTGGTTCCGATTGGCCTGTGTTTCAGCCAGGGTACTGCCAGGCATTCATTCTCATGAGGTTACTGCAGATTATTTTTTGTCATTGACTACTTAATGGTTGTTTAGGTGTTGCTTTCAGTAAAACAGATATTCCAATTTGCTTTTTCTGCATCAGGAATCCAGAGTACATTCCACCTGTCTCTCCCCATCTTCTCTACTTTCCCACAGTAAGATTGGAAGAGGATGTGGGACAGAGGAGTATAAAGGTCATGGAAAGTACTTTAGAATCAGAAGAGATTGGTGAAAAATCTGGTGTATTTTCATTGGAGATGGAAGTTATAGGTGAAAGGCAGCTGACTTAATCCGAAATGTTACAGAAAGGAGGTCAATAAATTTTCTTGGTGGAATGTGTTGTATGGTAAAAACTTGGTAGAGAACCAAATGAAATCCTCTTGGTAAAGGGGTTGCCTTCCAGCTGATGATACTCAGCGGTGTGCTTATAAAAATCCTTAGCAAGAGCAACCAGTTCGTTGTGGAACTAGTGAACTCTGTGAAGTTCCTGAGGAGATTCGAAGCCTTGAAGATAGATGACTATGATGCAAACAATGGATGAGGATGAGAGTTATTAAGTATAATTGTACGTGGGAAAGACTTTGGGAGATGCTGCCTAGTAAATAGTCAGATAAGAGACAATAAAGCAGTGTTGGCAAAACTTTTCGGCACCGAATGGCCAAACCAGAATTTGTGCACACCCTTGTGCCAGAAACCGGAAGACCAGGTGGCCAGTGCACATGCACACGCTGGCCACCTGGTCTTTGGGTTGCCGGTCCACACATGCGCACTGGTCAGCTGGTCTTTGCGTGCACTGGACCACCAGAAACCCAAAGACATCTGGTCTTTGGGTTTCCAGTGCTCCGGCACACGCAAAGACCAGCTGGCTAGCGCACATGCACGCACCGGAAACCCGAAGACCAGGTGGCTAGTGGGCATGCACATTCTGGAAACCAGAAGAGCAGCTGGCGATGGTGTGCGTTCCCAAAGAGAGGTCTCTGCGTGCCACCTCTGGCACACGTGCCATAGGTTCGCCATCACGGCAATATAGCCTGCAGCTGGATAGTGGGTGGGCAAGAAGCTCAGAAGATACCATCCCTCAGGCTGTGAAGGAAATGGTGAGAGAATTGTACTTTAAACTTTTAAGATTATGCTAATGTAGTTTTACAATAACGTAACATTAGCTTATCTGGTCATGTTTCTTGTCTATCTGGTCAGGTTGACATTAAATAAAAAGATGATATGCAAATAGGAAAAAATGAGGTTTATTATACGCAAATTCAGCTTCCTTGCTGGTCGTTTACAAAACAGAAGTAACACTGATCTTCTTTGTCTCAACATTTTGCAGGAAATTTGCCAAAGACTGGGGGGTGTATAATTCCAAAACTTGAGAATGAGCCCTCACAAAAAGTTGTGGATGCATTTCTCTCTCTGAGATGAAATGATTAGGCATACCTGAATTCCGTTTGGTGCATTTTGGGGCAGTTTTCTGAGACTCATAGTCATCCACTCACTTTTTATACATTGGTGCCCTGTTTCATAATCAACAGGACAATAAGAAATTGCTATGGTTTGGATCTGGAAACTCTTAAGAAATTTTGCCTCCAATTTGCTCCAGATGTGGATTTGTACTAGTCCCACATACGGTACTCCAAAAACTGTTCGGAGCTGGTGATCCTAGTTAAAAGAGAAAGTTGGAATATGTTTTCCCCCTTTTTTTTAGTTTTAGCATGGAGAAGGGAAATTCTCTTCTCCATCATCCAAATTCCACATTCCCCCTTTAGGACTGTGGTTTTATTTCCATTATCTAAGGACTAGAATTGCACTAAGGCATCCTAGAATTCAGAAAGAGGAAATAGGTTGGTGCAAATCTTAAATCAGAAGCTGGCAGGCTTTTGTTGTTCCTGGTGACAGATATCTCTTTCATGCTACACTGGGATAATCAAAAATATGCTTGCTTTTGTATATTTGAAATTGTTGTCCTTGACTGACCAATAAAATCTACTTACATCTAATTTTAAACAGGCCTAAAACAACAAATCAGCACTGGACGGTAATAAATGTCAACATATTTTTTTGCTTATCTAAAAAAAGTAAGCAAAATTAAATGCCCAGGCTGCAGAATTTAAACCAATTGGCTTTTAAGATACTTCAAAACAATTTAAATAACAACAGCACCAATCATCTGATTCTTCTCCTTACAACTGAATGGCTTGGCTTCCATACCATTTCACAAAATATCGAATAACTACAGTTAGAATACATTGTTGTTACATTTATCAATACAGATACTGCAATGACAGTGTTGTATGGCTTTGTGTCATATTCTTGAAAAGAGGAATCCATTTAACATTATGCTCCCAACTGGAGATGATAGTTCAAATACACTGGAAATATATTATCACTCCTTCCCCTAACAAGCTTACCTCTTTTCTGAAATAAAAATCAGAAGCATTGCTACCAAGCACAGAAGCTGAAGCAGAGAAGAGGGCCAACCAATTGCAAAAGATTTCTTTCCTTTTTCTGCATAGCTGGGATCAATTTTGAAACATGCAGATAACCCCTCAGTAGCATCTTGCAGCAATTCTTCTACAGAGAGATTTTGTATTTTTAAAAAACTGGCTGTCTTATAAAATCTATCAAGACATAAGCAAAATCCCTCAGATATTTATTTGATTGCTGCTAAAACATGTTGCTTAATTTCACTGTGATGGAACAAAATTAAGTCTGATAGGATAAAAGTGTGCACAAAATTCATCCACAGATCTGTCATTGGAGAATGGCATAGCTTCAAGATTTGAAGAAACTCCTGAATAGCAGTGTTTGATAAAGTGATTTAAGAGTCGTGAGTCCTTCGGGAGTTGGGCGGCATATAAGAATAACAAAATAAATAAATAAATAAATAAGATATTAAAATTAAAATTGCCCAGACTAGAAAACATTTTCTAGTAACTAAAAATTCTTCTAAAAATACCTTCTGGTGGGGCACTGGTGCTTTACTTCAGATTATTCATTTTCTTGAAAGCAGAATTCCATCTTTCATTGGAATGAGCTATAGTAACCTGTGGGTAAGTTTCTGCTTTAATTAATCATGCACACATATATTTACACATGCACATTTTGTATGGGATGTTTTTTCTGCTTAAGTATAGATGTTTTGTCAAGGAATGATGTTATACAGATTATACTCCCATTTACAATCACAATTGAGCCCAAAATTTCCATTGCTAAGCAAGACCATTGTTAAGTGAGTTTTGCCCCATTTTATGACTTTTCTTGCCATCGTCGTTATAAGTGAATCACTGCAATTGTTAGTAAATAACATGGTTGTTAAATGAATGGGTCTTTCCTGTTGACTTTGCTTGTCGGAAGGTCACAAAAGGAGATCACATGACCCCAGGACACTGCAACCATTATAAATACATGCCAATTGCCAAATGTCTGAATTTTGATCACGTGACCACGGGGATGCTGCAACGGTCGTAAGTGTGAAAAATGGTCATAAGTCACTTTTTCCAGTGCTGTTGTAACTTTCAACCGTTACTAAAAAAAATGGTTGTAACTCGAGAATTACAAGAATTAACAAGAAAAACAAGTGCTGATTATCTTGAAAAGTAGGCTGCCAGATAATTTGTGAAGTAGGGCTGAGTTCAGGTATGCAAAATCTAGGTAGTCCTCGACTTACAACAGTTCACTTAGTGACTGTTCAAAGTTGCAATGGCACTGAAAAAAAGTGACTTTTTTCACACTTACAACTGTTGCAGCATCTCCATGGTCACGTGATCAAAGTTCAGTTGCTTGGCAACTGACTCATATTTAAGACGGTTGCAGTGTCCTAGGGCCACGTGATCACCTTTTGTGACTTTTGACAATGGGAAATGGGAAAGCCAGACTCACTTAACAACTGTGTTACTAATTTAAGAACTGCATGATTCACTTAACAACCGTGGCAAACAAGATCATAAAATGGAGCAAACTTCACTTAACAAATGTCTCACTTAGTGACAGACATTTTGGGCTCAATTATGGTCGTAAGTTAGGATTTACCTGAACTTAGAGACGGAGCCGCCACTAGCTTTAACCCAGAAAAAGAGATGAAATCCAGATAATAAGTTGGAGCAATGCTAATTTTTTAAAAAGCTCAGCTCTCAGCTGCTATTATTAAAGAATTGGTTGAGCGATCTTTATTGGGCAATTTGCAAAAAATTATTGGATCAGAATACTATTGCACTTTTGAAAATACTTGAATGTCACATTGTATATTTCCGTGACCTTTTCCCAGGTCTTCTGATCCATGTTGATCATCAGTATACCTTTTAAGGAAAAGGAGGCCTTTTCATGCCCTTTAGATATTTCAAATATTGTTATTACATACATATTTGATACCTTAATTTTTTATTTTATTTATTTATTTTATTTATTTATTTTGTCATGTACGTGTTAGTAATATGCATAGATGTAACATTGTTTATGTACATAAGATTGGTACTGATAAGAGAGAACATTAGGACAGGGATGCTAGGCACGCTGGTGCACTTATGCATGCCCCTTACTGACCTCTTAGGAATCGGGTGAGGTCAACAGTGGACAGTCTTAGGGTAAAGTTTTGGGGGTTTGGTGACGAAACTACAGAGTCAGGTAGTGAGTTCCAGGCATTTACCACTCTGTTGCTAAAGTCATATTTTCTACAGTCAAGTTTGGAGCAGTTCACTTTTGAGTTTGTATCTGTTATGTGCTCGTGTATTGTTGTGGTTGAAGCTGAAGTAGTCATTGACAGGAAGGACATTGTAGCGGATAATTTTATGTGGTATACTTAGGTCGTGCTGAAGGCGACGTACTTCTAAGCTTTCTAAGCCTAGGATTTCAAGTCTGGTTGCGTAAGGTATTCTGTTGCGAGTAGATGAGTGGAGGACTCTTCTCGTAAAGTATCTCTGGACACTTTCTAATGTATTTATGTCTGATATGCGGTGTGGGTTCCAGACAGATGAGCTGTATTCGAGGATTGGTCTGGCAAATGTTTTGTATGCTCTGGTTAGTAGTGTGATATTACCGGAGAAGAAGCTACGTAAGATTAGGTTAACAACTCTTGAAGCCTTTATGGCGATGTTGTTGCAGTGGGCTTTGACGCTTAGGTCATTTGATATGAGTATTCCAAAGTCTTTGACAGAGTGAGGGTCGTCTATAAGGTCTTGTCTATTCAGCTTGTATTTAGTGTTCTGATTTTTTTTTTTTTTTGCCAATGTGTAGGACAGAGCATTTGTTGGTTGAGATTTGGAGTTGCCAGATGTTTGACCATTCTGACACAAAGTCAAGGTCTTTTTGGAGGATAGCAGTGTTGTTGGTGGTGTTGAAGAGTTTTACATCATCGGCGAAGAGAACGCAGTCACTTGTAATGTGATCGCAAAGGTCATTTATATAGAGCAGTGATGGCGAACCTTTTTTCCCTCGGATGCCGAAAGCACGTGTGCGCGCGCTATCACGCACGTGTGAGTGCCCACACCCATAATTCAATGCCTAGGGAGGGCTAAAATGGCCTCCCTCGCCCCTGCAGAGGCCCTCTGGAGGCCAGAAACGGCCTGTTTCCCGACTTCTGGTGGGCCCGGTAGGCCTGTTTTTCACCCTCCCCATGTTCCAGAGGCTTCCCTGGAGCCTGAGGAGGATGAAAATGCGCCCCGCCCCGGAGGCCCTCCGGAAACCTAAAATGCCCTCCCAGAGCCTCCGCGCTAGCCGAAAATCAGCTGGCCGGCGCGCAGATGTACACTGAAGCTGAGCTAGGGCAAAGGCTCGCGTGCCGGCAGATATGGCTCCGCGTGCCACCTGTGGCACGCGTGCCATAGGTTCGCCATCACTGATATAGAGTATGAAGAGTGTGGGTCCTAGTACGCTGCCTTGGGGTACACCGCTGTTAACAGGAACAGGATTTGATAGGGCGCTCCCTATTTTGACCACTTGTCTGTTTGACAGGAACGCAGTTATCCAGTCATGTAGGGGTCCAGAGATGCCATAGGATTTCAGTTTCAGAAGTAGTTTATCGTGAACCACTGAGTCGAAGACTTTACAGAAGCCTTCTTTATTGAAGTTCTTTATCGAAAGTGCTTATTGTAGAGAAGAGCTTTATCTCCCAATTTTTTAATGAAATTCTTGCAGATAAACTACAATTGCAGTTCATACTGTGAATATGAGTACTGTTACCAGTGAATTGGGGAAACTTGCAAGGGTTCCTGATTCAGAGGATATTTGAAGAGGCCTTTTATTGAACTACTTCGGCTCTTTAACTATGCAAGACTGCTTTCATGCTTGTCATTATATGTCTGGCAAAATTATTTCCATAGTAAGACCATGGTTTTCCTCTTACCTTGTAGATTTGGTGTGTGGGTGTGTGATAAAAGTCATGCAAAAGGCGGGGGGAAGAATGGTGGAATCCAGAGAAACGGTCAGGTTATTGATAATTGGGTTTACTTTAGAATAAGGGTTGGCTTTTTTGGGACCCTGCCATTAAATTATTTAGCAACCAGGAATCATCTTTTCTTTTCTCTAAGTAAGGCCAGCACTGGCTTTTCATTAAATGTTTTTTTCTGGTATATGGACACTTCTTTAAAAAGTACAAAAAATCATTAAAGAAAACAGATGGTTGCAGTGATATTACATCAAGATCTTTTGGTTAGCGTGTTTTATATTTTCATACAACTTGCTTCCTGATTCTAATCTGTGACAGTCTGTGTTCCATTGGAAGTCCTTTTTTAACTCGTGGCAAGAGTCTCTGGGATCATAAGTAGAACCAGGGCTTGTCAAACAAAGATTACTCATACAGCCATGGGAATATGCAACATTGAAGCTTATTTGAGGAGACATACTCAAAATTTCTAGTGACCAAGAGGGATCTTGCATCACCTATTGGAATGTATAAATGTGAGGCACAGAAATTGATCCATAGATTTAGTCTTTCTCTATGTAACTGAAATTGTTTAACTATTTTTCTATATGACATCAAAATTATGTAATATGCAAAAACAGAAATCTGTTGTAACTTTTGTTTTATTTCTTTCCCCAGAATACTTAAGGTACAGTATTTTTTGGGGGGGATGGATGACTTACAGTTGTTGGTTTTGCTGGAATGATATATAACATATCTGTATTCAAAATTACCGGTATCTGTTTCTGTCCAGTGCATTATTCAGTTCACCTTGGTTAGGATCCATAATATCATAAAACCTCTCCCATGGATTGGAAGTGCCAGGCTAGTTTTGAAACTGGATGCATAATTTAAAATTATTTATAGCAGAAGTGATCAAAGTCAGAAAAGGACTACTCTGCAGGTCATGAGCAATTATGAGTGAGGTAGGGTGGAAGTATTGGAATAAAATACAGTAAAGTTTGCATAAGCAAAAGAGCTCCAATAAGACTCTAGGTTTTGTTACCCTCTTTGTCAGTACAAGCTGTTTGTCTATCAAGGGAAAACAGGACTGAGTTTAGACAGCACACCTATGATTTAAGTGTACAGCTATTAAAAAGCACTATGAGTTTTGTTCTACGTTGGTGAGACATGGCTATAGCAGGTAGTTGTGGTAATACAGAGTCTAAAATTTCTGTGACACATAGATTAAATGTAATTCTTGGTATTAAAAACAACCCCAACACCATTGAATTCAATAGTTTATTTACTGGGGGACAATATCACATTAATTTACCAATTTGAGGTATGATAAATGGAAGGAATCAGGAACAGGATAAAGGGGACAAATATTTAGCCTTTTCTTCTGCATCAAAATTCTGCTGAAGTTGTTATAGGTGCATAATTCAGCCCCCTTATTTATTAATATATACAGTGATCTATTCTCCTATGTTTCTTCGTTTTGTACATCAGATAAAGCGAATTGTCCAAGAAATCTTAGTTTCAAAATCATGCTAAAGCTAAATGTATTGAATTGTCCAACAGAATGAAACTTTTCACTGAAAATTCCTATAGAAATTTGACTATAATCAAAAGCTTGTTTGTATTATTTGTGAGGTAGGAAGCACTGTTGAACTTTGGCTAAATAGAAATATGAAGGGAGAGAAATAGATCTAAATAAATGGTGAAATGTGATCCATTTTGTTTCTTTCTCTCTACATGCATACATACATACATACATACATACATACATACATACATTACATAATTTTTTTAAACTATAAATTGCATGTTATTTGTATGAAATCTATTCTTCATAAAATGTTGATAAACGTGAAATCTCTCTTTCTAGCTTCCTCTCTGTCAAGAATGCTTTGTTCTTTCTGTGACTTCATTCAATAAATATCGTATAAATGAGTATGTTGTATTTTATGTTATGAGTACGGCAGTATGCCTAATTTTTGCAGTATTTGGTTTCCACTTACTGTGCTGTTGCTGGCACCTAGCTGATCCCACACAAAGAGATCTTAACACTTTCTCCTACACATGTTCTCTGCCACAAAGTCATTTTATGCTGCAAACTTTTGATGGAAGAAAATCCTATTTTCAGAATTCATTTACGCAGTATAGCAGCCAAAACTAAACATTTGTCCTTTATATATTGCTTTGCTTTGCTTCTAGAATAAATGTTTAATAGCTGTATTTCACTGGGTTGTTGTTGTTTTTTTGAAGTACATTTTTTAATATTCTGTTTTATATAGGATATCGTGTGATGTGGTCTGTTTTGCTGTTCTGTTTATTATTGATGCTACAATTTAATCTGTGATTTGATTTCAAATCACTTGTTTGTGATACCTTATGCTAGGCCATTTCCATAAAGTTGCAAAAAAAAAAAAACCTCCTGCACTAATGTTTGTATGAAGTCCTATTTAAGCGAGCTTAAGTCTTCAGAAGAGACTTTTATGCTTGAAGGAACAGCCATTTGTGCACCCTAGTGTTAAACCTCTATTTAAAATGTGATAATGGTCATTCCAGACAATTTAACTTGACTGTGTAATTTAGCACTAGAAATAATCAGAAACAGGTCAAAGGCATGAGGACATAAGTAGTAGAGTAGATATAATTTAAATGTACCTTAAAAACTATACGACAATTTTGCACAGTGACAGTGAAATGGCACCATGGAAGAAATTTTGAATCTCAGAAAGGTGCTATGCATCATTCAGCCAGAATACATCTGCTATTATTTTGTGGATTTCTGACTGGTTAGTATACTTTCTTTTTTCTGTGCAACTCTCTTTATCTATATATAATAAAATCTGGCATTCACCCACTATGAACCTATTGTCTTTAACTCCTAGAATTTATTGGTCATCAGCTGGCCACTGATACAAACACAATGCACTTTACAAGAATGACCTCTAGTTGGAAGACTTAAGACGACAGACCTATGTTTGAAGACATCATCTTGTTGAATCAAAATTTCCACATTTCTGAACTGCCTATCTCCCTCAGAGAGGGACTCTGGGCATTGTGTAACAAAGTATTAAAATATAAAAACAGTATATAAAAGTTAGAAAGAGGCAAGGATAATAAAACATTGATAAAAATCAATTAAAAGGTCTGTAGGGAGAGCTTTCAGGGCACTAGCCTGCCCCATGGCTGCATGTTGTTTGGGCTCCCCACACAAGGTCACAGATCCACATTTTAAGTCTTTTTTGGAAGGCCAAGAAATGGGGGCCTGTCTCACCTTTAGGGGAAGATTATTCCATAGGGTGGGGGCAGTGGCAGGCAAGGCTCTCTTTCTAGACTAGCATTGGAGTCAGAATCCTTTGACCAATGGGCTCTGCAACATACCTTCCCTGCCTGAACAGATGGTATGGGCCAATATAATGGGACAAAGACACTTCTGTAGATAAAGCACTTCAGTGGTTTAGGTGCCAAATTTAAAAATACATACTTGCATACATATATTAAAATTGGTACAATGCATTGTTAGAAAGATGATGTTCCTCATATAATCATAAATAATCCCTGTTGAAAACTTTCCAGTTCAACTAATATAATATGAGCTATATAACATTTTGAAAATTAATTTAAACATCTGTTTTCTTGCCTAATCATAGCACTATTAAGCAAATGCCTACATCATTTCAATATTTTGGAATGGTATTTGAAATGCACATGGTCTTCCAGCAGATCCACATAAACCATTACCATCTGTTTAAAATCCTGTCTCTCATCCTAGCTCTCCTTTGGAAGATTCCATGTAGCAGCTCATAAGGTTCAATTCTGCAAGAAATCCTTCCCCTGGAAGTAACACTGGATTTAAAGAAATAGCATACTGATGGACAAAACAATAAAATGCAATGTTTCTGGCATAACCAGAATAGTATAATGGTATAAAGCAGGGGTATCAAACTCAAGGTGCTTAAATCCGGCTCATGGGGCCAGACTGGAAATATCAAAGGACCAGCCCACGGTGCCTCCGTCGGCCAAAACGGGCCACATGCATCCCCCACGCGGCCCATTTTCGGCCTCCCCAGCCTCCTGCTGGCCAAAAACAGGTTGCGCGGAGGCCTTGGGAGACCTCCACGCGGCCTGTTTTTGCCCGGCAGAGTGCTGCAGGAGGCCATGGAGGGCCAAAACGAGGCATAGGGGCGTGCGGGCCCCCGTGCCCCGTTTTGGCCGGTAAAGTGCTGCAGGAGGCATCCATCCTGTTTCCCACATGCTCCCCTCCCCTGCCAGCCTGTGGAGGAGAACTACAATGCTGATCCGGCCCTCGAAATCCAGTTTGACACTCCTGGTATAAAGGCATAACTGCAAAACTAAATGCAACATTTTTCGCTGTCAAGTATCACAATGTGACCAAATTCATTTAAAATAAATAGCTCAAACAAAAATGTGAGACACTACCATTTCAGCTGTATATCCAGACTTAAAAAATCAAATGAAATTTTAAGTTACACTGTAGGAATATGGTATTTAATTTTGTCATGCAGGCATTCTATATCTTTGAAGGGAATCTATGTCATGAAAGTATCATAAGAGAGACTAGTTGAGCCAGAGGTTTTAACTATTTCTTTGAAAGGATAACATTCATAATCTATTTAGTAGCCCTTCTCTTCCATCATAATCACAGAACACAGCTTTAATTTATCCACTGAATCAGATGAAGACCTGAAAGTACCTAGGTTCTGTTTACCTAGGTTCAGAGCAGCAAAATCAGATGAAAATCCTTAATGACAGCAGCAAGGTAGAAGTGATCATGCTGTATATCCTCACTACCTGTATAAGGCTTCAGGTTGGTTTTCACTGACTATTAAGACACTTTCTTCTATTTGTTCTGTAGCAGCAAGATTGGCTTGCAAATTTAGGAACAAAAGACCACGAAAAGTAGGAGAACTCAGGTTTATTGCGCAACGGTCCAGAGCATTCATATGACAAATTCTGGACCCTGGGCCAATGCCCGAGGGCTTACTTTTATTTCTTCTTACAAATCTTGCCCCTTCCTGAAGCGTTACTTTTGACAACCAATAATAAATCACAACATGTCATTACATCCTTATACAGAAATAGAGAAGTATACACGTGTTAAAGTATCAAACAGGATTATAATATCAAAAGTATGGGTCATCACATTATCTTGCACCACCTTGCTACTTCCAGTAGCTTCTTGCAAAATGTTCCAGTACATTGGGCAAGTTCTCGGGACTTTCCACTAACAAGCAAGTTAACCTCTGCAAATACAAATAAAAAATAAATAAATACAAATACAAATACAAAATGCAAATAAAAAAAGAGTGAAAAACAGGAAATATGTGAAATATGTTTTAAAGCAGAATAATATCTTTAGATATTATTTTATAGCAAATGCCCCCTGCCTCAGTTCCAGCAGTTGGAACATCAGCCATCAAATCTTACTATGTTTCTAGTTTCTGTTACTTTTCACCCAGTGGTGAAATCTACTTACCTTCCCTACTGGTTCGGAAGCGCACACTTTGCGCTCGCGCGCTTGCTCAGCCCACACACGCACCAGCAGGGGTTGCTTCCAGTTTGGGCTGGTTCTAAGAACTGGTAGCACCAGTGGCAGGAGGCTCTGCCCACCCATCCAGGACACTTCTGCGCATGAGCACACGTGCGAATTGGTAGTAAAGGGTTTTAGAACCCACTACTGGCACATGCCCCCGTCAAGCATGCTTTTTCACTCTCTGCGCATGTGCAGAAGGCTTTGCGCATGCATAGAGTGTAAAAAACAAGGAAATGGTGACATCCAGGAGAGTGGGTAGAGCCTCGCGCTACTACCGCCACTGGTTCTCTGAACCACCGGCGGCTACCGGTACGCCCAAATCCGGGCATACCGGTAGCATTTCACCACTGTTAAATTTTCGCCTAAGCAGCTGAGTGCATTGGCTCAGCTAGTCTTCCATTTGTGATGCATTTTCCTTGACCAAACTTCACTAGTTAGATTTGACTTTTGTTTTTTGCTCTTCCACCTGCATCATTAATTTATAGAATATCAAAATAGCAAGACTATTGTACAAGTGTTTTTTCTTGTTGACTGGAGAAATAAAACTTGTCTAGATTTTTATTGAAAAAGGGCAAAGGCAGACCACTTCTGTAGGGTCACTGAAGAAACTACAGGATGTATCTCTGAGATCTAAAGGAGTTGAGCTCAGCTATGAGATTTGACCTTTTAAATATGTATTTTATTTATTTCATACCTCTTCTCTAATGCCCCCATCTGAACAGCTCACAGCAGTCCTTCCTATTCAGTGAACTGAATAAATTTTGCAGTACAAGTTATCTACAGATTCTGAGACAACTCTTAATGTTCAAATAGACAGCTGGCATTGTTTCCCTTTGTTTTAATAACATTCCAGAATGCATAAATGGCTCAAATTCAGAATATTCCATCCAACATCCAATAAAGAGTTGTATGAGGATGTTTGGATTTTTCTTGTCTCCCATTTCAACATTCAAGGTCATCTCTCTCTGTCATCATAAACTACTGATTTTAAAGTGAAGTAGTAAAAGAAGGTGCTTAATAGCATTTTGGCAAGAGACCTATTGGAAAAGTATTAGGTTGGTAAGGCTTCCCAGCCCTCCATTAAATCACCATCCATATTGGGAATTACAAATTTTTGTTAATACCATGGGATGTAAATCGCAAACACGTCTCTGTCACACTTTCACTTTTATAGTTGGCAGGGAATTAAAAATCCTTTAATTTTATAATGCTGCCCACATCTTTAAAAAACTGTGCAATCAATAACTAAAATCATTTTTAATATTCTGATTCATTAATTATTGTTCTTTAATCTTTCCACAAAAATTGAAATAGTAATACTTCTTCAATGATAATTTAACTAAAATTATCAACAAAGAGCAACAAAGATGATTAGGGGACTGGAGGCTAAAACCTATGAAGAACGGTTGCAGGAACTGAGTATGTCTAGTTTAATGAAAAGAAGGACCAGGGGAGACTTGATAGCAGTGTTCCAATATCTCAGGGGTTGCCACAAAGAAGAGGGAGTCAAACTATTCTCCAAAGCACCTGAGGGTAGAACAAGAAGCAATGGGTAGAAACTAAACAAGGAGAGAAGTAACTTAGAACTAAGGAGAGATTTCCTGACAGTTAGAACAATTAATCAGTGGAACAGCTTGCCTCCAGAAGTTGTGAATGCTCCAACACTGGAAGTTTTTAGGAAGATGTTGGATAACCATTTGTCTGAAGTAGTGTAGGGTTTCCTGCCTAAGCAGGGGGTTGGACTAGAAGACCTCCAAGGTCCCTTCCAACTCGTTGTTGTTGTTGTTGTTGTTAAAAGCAATACTTGTGACCTTAAAACTTAAGATAACTTGTTTTTAAGACGGGGACTTTCATATATCATTTGGAATGTGCAAAGTACATGACTTCTCCTTGTTTGGCATGGTGTATAGGAAAATAAACATCAGTGAATGTATGTACTCTTTCTAGTATGAATATATTGTGTAGGTAACAAAGCTAAATATTTGTCAGTAACAAAGCTAAAGCACTTTTTATACAAGGCAAAAGAAGAGTAACTGTAAGTGAATAGTATGGTAAGGTGAAAAAGAAATGCAATATGGCTTTAAATCAGCAGCCCCCCCCCCCAACCTTTTGGGTGCCAGGGACCTGTTCTATGGCAGAGGTTTTTCCGCAGACTGGGAAGGCGTGGTTTCACAAGCTTCCTGTCCGTGCAAAGATGAGGCTTCGCTCATTTGCATAGCCCAGTTTCTGGTGCGCCGTACACCACAGCCAGAGGTTGGGGATCCCTGCTTTAAATAGTAAAGAAACAGAGTTGTTTTCTAAGAGTTTTCTATGATTTTTATTGATTATGTGCCATTCAGTCATTTTCAACACCTAGCATCCACATAGATTTTCTTCATGATAATCGATACCTAACCTGGTCTCTCAATTGTCCAAAAGTGTACCCATCACCACTGTTAACTGAGTCCATCCACCTTGCTGCTGGTTGTTGTTTTCTTCTTTTTACTCCTACTTTTCTCAGCATTACAGCCTTTTCCAGAGAGCAAGATCTTTGTACAGTATGAAGCAGGGGTGGGTTCCACTTACCTTCACCACCGGTTCGCATTGCGACATTTCGCACATAATCTCTTGCTCCACTCGCGTGCGCGTGTTCCCCCAGTGCAAGTTCACTTCTGCGCATGCTCAGTAGCAGGATTCAGCCCGAAACACAGCTGAGGAGCTGATCAGCTGTGCTTCAGGCGAAGAAATAAAGGTGAGTATTAACCTGGGGGCGGGCAATAGGGCTCTTTTTCAAGCTGCGGAATAGGAGAAGTCATCCAAACACGGAAAAATTCACCAAAAATTCCCTAAAAAAGATGGCGGCGCCCACAGACCGGCACCGACTGAACCGGGTCCGTGACCTCATCATCGCGTCACCAGCGGGTTGCTAACAGTTCAGGCGATCTGGTCCGAACTGGGAGGAACCCACCCCTGATATGAAGTGTCCAAAGTAGGACAATTTGAGCTGGTCCTTTGTGCCTGGAGAGAGAATTCTGAGGTGAAGCCATTATATAAGGAGTTAATTATGTAAACAAACAAATGTGATTTCTTGGGAAAAGGCTTATTGGTGGGTCAGTGGACATTTGCTAGTTTATGAGATGAAAATAATAAAGACATCAATCAAGGAATGTTATAATATCCATATTATCAGTAATTCTGTTCATGGTAAGTGTAAGGAACACATTTTGAGTATAAGCATATTTTGTATTTCTCCATCAGTATTTCAGTTAAAGAAACCAGATTTTATTGTAATTCTGCTAAAATATTGCTAACTTGTATGCGCAGCAACACATGCTGATTTTGGGGCAATAGTAGAAAGGCTGAAATGAGGGGTCCTTGGTGCCCTCTGAGCTTGCTTGTTTTCTTGCAGACGTTTCATTACCCTAACTAGGTAACGTCATCAGTGCTAGTAAGGAATGCTGTTTACAGTCAGTTTATATTCTGGTGTCTTGCCTGTCTGTGTGTGGGGGGGGGGTCATGGGATTCTTTGGTTGGCCTGTTTACTGATGGCTCTTTGGCAGTTTTTTGATTGGGGTAGACTGCCCCCACCCACACAGACAGACAGACAAAACACCTGAATATAAACTGACAGCAAACAGTACTCCTTACTAGCATTGATGATGTTACCTGGTTAGGGTAATGAAACATCTGCAAGAAAACCAAGGAGCCCTCATTTCAACCCTGAGCTACAAATATTCTCCTTTATTGGTAAAAGACTGAAATGTTGGATGATTAGAGATGTAATAATGGATGGATCTACATGAACAAAGAATGAAAGAAAGGAAGCTTCTGAATATTGATGTATAATGAATGAAGATAGCTTTAGCCATTGGTACTGAATAAATGCTGATTTGATCAAGCATATTGATCTCTTCTGTTTAACTGGAACTAACATAATTAATTGATATTCTAATCAATTGCTATTCTAATTGGCATGGTTTAGTTCTACATAATTTTAATATTTTTAAAATCTTGAATTAAACAATTATGTTGATATTTCTTTGTAGAGTACTTTCGCTTATAATTGATTATTTATTTATTTATTTATTTATTTATTTATTTATTTATTTATTTATTTTATTTGGAGGTTCTTCTATGCCTCCCTACTCCCTGAGGACTCAGGGCGGCGTACAACATTTTAATAAAACAACCAACCAAATCATTAAAAAACAATTTAAAAAACAATTTAAAACACCTATAACACACAAACATACATGGGGGAGACATCCGATGTAATGTTGTCTCAGAATTACCCCGCCTGCAGGAAGAGCCATGTCTTGATGGCTTTTCGGAAAGCCAGCAAGGTGGGGATAATCCGGATCTCTGGGGGGAGTTGGTTCCAGAGAACAGGGGCCCCTACAGAGAAGGCCCTCCCCCTAGGCCCCACCAGTCGGCATTGTTTGGCTGACGGGACCTGGAGGAGGCCCACTCTGTGGGACCTCACCGGTCGAAGGGAAGTTATAAAATTATAAACTGTTTATTTAATCAATTGTTTATAATTTATTATAAACAAAGCAAAGTTTTCTTAACATTTGAGCAGGTTATCTGCATCTTGTATTTCATTCATTCGTCGTTCTTTCCTTTCTTCCTTTCCCAAGTGTTTTTGATTACTTTATTTGAATATTAATTCCAGCTGGTTTAATGTTACATCAGCATATCTATGCAGCTGTCTTATGCTGAACATCAGCATAGAGGGACAAAAAGAATTCAGATAATTGCTTCTCCACTAAATACATATTTAATACATAGCTCCACAGAAGAGATGAAAAAACACTGCAGTACCTACCTCAGAAGCTTATTGAGCTGGAATATTCTCTCTTCGCCCTCCCCAAAGGGTCTTAACACCATGTGACTTATAGGTAAGGTGACCAGACGTCCCGCTTTTGGCGGGACAGCCACGCTTTTTAATGATTTGTCCCGCGTCCCGCCCATCCTCTAAAAAGTCCCAATTTTTTGAAAGAATGCACGACTAGGGCATTCTTTCCAAAAATCGGCCTGAAAGGGCGGCGTGGGAGATTGGGGGGAGTTAAAACTCGGGGAGTTTTAAGGCAGGCATGTCGGGCTCCGTGGTGGCCAAACCGTGGCGCATGCGCCAAACGTCGCGCATTGGATGATTGCAAGTGATGCATTGCAATCATCCAATGGCCAGGAAAGGTGACACTTTTCTGCCCGGCGAGCGGGACTGCAGCGCGCGCGGAAGGAAAGCCGGAAGACGGCTCTGAGCGCCCAAGGCTCTCCAGGCAGTGGCAGGTGACAGCGGAGCAGAGACGCCTGGTGAGCGGGGCGAGAGGCGCGGGGATGGCAGCAATGGGGAGAGAGGCGGGTTCGCCAAGCGCCTAGGGAGGAAGAGGCGCTCCACTGGAGGCAGGCGTAGAGGCGGCGGCTGCGGCGGCTTGCACAGGGCGATTCTGCAGCCGGGGAAAGCAGCGAAGGGGGGGGGGGGCACGGCTGCCCAGAGCAGGTGGCCACAGCGTGAGAGCCGGATCAGGATTCTCCGTCCTACCAGTAGTAGTACAGACTAACTTCATAAGCACACATACATGCTTACCAAATAACACAGCAAAGAACATCACCAAAACATTCAAGAAAATGCAAATGTTTAGGCTGATTAATGTATTCACGGTTGGGTTGAGAAAAATAAAAGTATATTTGTACTTTGTGGTTTGCCCTTACCTTCTTCCTAGGATGTGAGATCCAGTCACCCAGCTGTTTCCCCCCCCCCCCAGAACAGGACTAGAATTCATGGAACTGGCTCTTGAACACATCTATAGATATAATATAGTGAACAGGAAAATGGGAAATGTAAAGGAAGCCAACAGTCTTCATTAGGGGGGGGGGAATCTTCACTATATAACATGCATTTTAAAATGATAAATGTTTTGGAAGAATAAAAAAAAATCATTGCCTTTTAGTAACTGACTAGCATTAGTAGAGAATTTTTTATCTGTAAGTTTTCTTTCCAAAAATATTGAAAATGTTTTCAGTAAGGAAGTTTTTTTTTAATGAAAATTTATTGTATATTGTATAATATGTTGATGGAAAAGGGAAATCTACTGTAAGGTCCCAAAATATACTTGAGTCACCAGAATGCCAAAGAGAGAAATCCAAGAAGAGGCTTGGAAAAAATATCAGCTTTTATTTGTTCAAAGAAGAGCTGGGTAGACCATCCCATAACTTACAGACAAAGAGCATGCAGTGAAAGGCCACACCTTGGGGAAGGTATGGCGTCCTTTTATACCTTCAGAGACATCAGCTTAGTACCCAATTCTGGCCCCCTGGCCCATGCCTTCCTTGTAGCCCTGCATTGGCTGTGCAGCAAGGAACAGGGGGGCTGAGTGCTTAGCAACACAGGTATTTGCCCGATGTAACCCTGCCAAACCATGATATACTCAGCTTCTTCCTCACCAGGCACAGAGTTGTACAAAAAAACAAGATAACAGAAGTTAGATTACTGGTAGAAGCAAATGGCAGAGGCAATTCCAATTCTTAGCAAAAAAATTCTTACAGAGGCAAAGCAGCAAGCAACCACAACAATACACGAGCACACAACAGATACAAACTCAAAGTGAACCGCTCCAAACTTGACTGTAGAAAATACGACTTTAGCAACAATGCCTGAAACCAGGGGTGAAATTCAGCAGGTTCTGACAGGTTCTGGAGAACCGGTGGCGGAAATGTTGAGTAATTCAGAGAACCAGCAAATACCAGCTCTGGCTGGTCTCAGAGTGACGTGGGAATGGAGATTTTGCAATATCCTTCCCCTGCCATGCCCACCAAGCCACGCCCACAGAACCGGTAGGGAATTTTTTTAAATTTCACCCCTGCCTGGAACTCACTACCTGACTCTGTGGTTTCGTCACCAAACCCCCAAAACTTTACCCTTAGACTGTCCACTGTTGACCTCACCCGATTCCTAAGAGGTCAGTAAGGGGCGTGCATAAGTGCACCAGCGTGCCTACTGTCCCTGTCCTAATGTTCCGTCTTATCAGTACCCATCTTATGTATATAAACAATGTTATATCTATGTATATTACCAATACGTACTTGACAAAAATAAATAAATAAATAAAAATAAACCAATTCTACTGACTCTACTATTATGTCCCACTAATTCTACATATTCTATTATTATTATTATTATTATTATTATTATTATTATTATTATTATTATTATTATTATTATTATTATTATTATTATTATTATTATTATTATTATTATTATTATTATTATTATTATTATTATGTCCCTTCACTACTTTGTCAGATAACTGATTTATAATTTATTATAAAATTATAATTTATAAATGAGTCCCTTGGGAGTTGGGCGGCATATAAGAAAACCGTAATAAATAAATAAATAATAAATATATTCCAAAATATTTGGAAATATATTGTTTGAGATGTTGAGTATAGATATACTTCACTAAACTTGCTGCATAGAAATGTAATCTGGATGGGCCATAATTTTACTCTACCCCGATATTCATTTCTTTCTATTGATTATTTAATTACTTCCAATGTTTATAATTAAATGGACTGTTTATTATTGTTTCATGTATGGTATCTTTTTGTTACTAGAAAATATTTCTGCTAATGGAAACTGCTCTAGAGTACTCTTCAATCTTCCTGCAAAATCATGCTCTCAAGTGCTTTTGAGCTGTCCAGACTCAATTTAGAGAGCAATCAAAGGCTGAATAGAGGATAGATGAGCAGAAAATCCTATCACACTAGCAAAAGCGATGATGTTAGAACATGTGTTTTGTTATTATATATACATAAATAGAACAAATATAATTGTTGATTCAGAAAAATGTGCTTATTTTTTCCTTGTTTGAAGTTAATTGTATCAGAGAAAGAAATCACTGGGCTGTGATGCTGTCTAGAAGAACTCTAGCTAACCATTATGTCACTCATCCATTCTCACACTCATTTTAGGTGCTAGAGAAAAAATATTGTTCTGCTCCTGCTCAATAGATCATTTGGCTTCCATGCTGGGTCAGGAAAATAAGTATTTTCTTCCTGAAAAGCAAAGAAAATCAGGTGAACTGATTGGGAAAGAGTGAAGTATCATAATTAGGAACAACCGTGGTCTGAATTACATCCTTTTGGTTTTATTGTTCTATAAATGGATCATCATCCTGAGAAATTATGATGTGCAGCTGATTTCTCTGTGATTTTCTAAATCTAAAGTAAGTTGTCAATGCATGTTACTACCATATTGGATTATATGAAATTAGGTGGTCTTTTGTGTGACAAGCAGTTCAGCAACTTGCATTCTGATAGCATATTGGCAAGAAGGAATTTATTGTAAGAGGGGTTTTGGAGATAAAAGATTTTCTTAATACACTAGCTTTACTGAATGCAGAATTTGAATACTTTGCTACGGAACAAATTTTCCCAAGGGCAAACAGCAATGTCTTTTTGGTGCGGTTAAGTGAGGCAATAGATTCATACACCCAAGGAGATCAAGCATAAAATGAACATTTTGTAGACTGCTTCATGTCTGAGTTTTGCTTGTAACATTACAAGCAAGTTAGGCAACATTAGATGTCAGCCCAATTCATCACATTTTATACTTCATGACATTTCATTTGGGATAACATTTTATTTTCAAATGGTATAGAAATAAAATCTGGAGTAAAGAATGGGTCCCCCTCCCCGTGAGTGAGCCTAGCTGTGACATGCATGAAAAAATTAATTCTGTAAACTGCAAGTCAATATAATCAACTGAAGTAATCTTGTGATGTATGTAAGCAGCTTCCAAGGACAATGAAAACCTCAGTATATTGAACCTTGATACAATTTGATTTTGTTGTGGTGGTTCTGTTTTGATCACTGACCATAAAAATTTATATTCAGTACTAAAATTAAAGCCCTCTTATTATCCAATAGTTTAACTAGTGTCTTCCTTCCTTCCTTCCTTCCTTCCTTCCTTCCTTCCTTCCTTCCTTCCTTCCTTCCTTCCTACCTACCTACCTACCTACCTACCTACCTACCAAAGAATAAGTAGGATTTAAAATGCTATCACAAATGTATAAACATGGTGCCAATACCATTAAGGAGATATAGATATATAAGATTTCAAAGACAGTGATAAATACAATTATATCAATCTATGTAAGAGTTGTCCTATATTATAAAACAATATATAGACTTCCGGCGCTGACGTCACGCCGGTGCGAGCAAGCCGACGGAGCTCCGTCTGGTGCGCCCGGTATTTCTTGCTTTTGTGGCCGTTTGAGGCAAGGTCGGCTCTGGGAAGGAGCCCCGATAGAGAGGGGCGACCTCGGAGCATCTGGGGAAGAAAGGCGATCTTCGTACAGAGCGAGAGGTACCCTCAGATCGAGCAAGAAAGTGATCGGCCATTCAATGGCCGACCCAAAGACGTGGCTGTCAGCCTGACAAGGAGGAAGGCGGAAATAGAACAGCGAGTCGTATCGTGAAAACTTTATTTTGCAAATCAAGAAAGCTTCTTTATCGTGAGAAGTGAACCAAAGGGAAAAAAAACCTAAAAGAGATCCGGAGAGGATTATATAGCGGCGAATTTGTGACAGGAACGGAGAGAAAGTAAAGTAAGTGACGAGACGGAACAGAGGAAGTGTTGGAAGGATCGAGTAGTGGAGACAAGTGTGACTTTTTTTTTCTTGGACGTGAGGGAGAGGCTGGAGAGGAAAGGAAAGGAAAGTGATCGAGACAGAGACTGAGATTGATTGAAAGTCGGGAGACAATTAGAGGGCGAAAGACGGAGAAAAGTGGCAAGAGGATCTCGAATAGTAAATAAATAAATAAAGAGACTCCATTTTGGAAATTCAGTGATATCAGAACGGAGAAGGACAAGTAGCAAGAAGGCTGGACTTAACTTTATGAAAAGGTTGGACTACAAAATCAAGAACTTCAGTTTTTCTTCCTTTTCTCCTTTTGCTTTTTGCACTACAGATCTTCTCCCTTTTCCCTCCCATCTTTTCTCCTTTGTTTCTTCTTAATAAGTAAAGATATTCTAATATACATTACTATATAGAACTTCAATTAAGGGTTAATTAGCTGATTGTGTCATATCTGTAAAGATATATATATATATATAATAATATTTACAACTAAATACTATATCATAACCACATTATAACTGTATATTTATACTTAAATATTTGATTATATTCTTACATAGATTTATACGGATATATATAGTTATTTATTCCTTTTTTAAAAAAAAAAACTTGATAAATTGATAAAGAGTATTGATAAAGAATATTAAATCAAAGGCCTAAATAATTGTTGGATACAAATACTACTGCAAACTGTGACTGTGACTATAACGATTATCGATTGCTTTTGTATCATATATTACTATTAACCCCTATAGACTCTATAGAAAAATAGTTACTGAATATACTTAAGTTAACTCAAATGTCTACCATGATGACAACTCTGACAAAAGGGGGTAAAAAAAACTTTAACTGCAACACCAACCTCAGCAGGACAAAAGCCACAGGAAAGTGGTACAAGTGCTGCAAGTAGCACTGCAAGTAGTGAAAAAACAAATTCAAGTGCAGAGATGCAGGGCATACAAACCTCCATACACTCTTTGCAAGAGATAATATTAAAGATACAGGAGAATCTATCAAATAGACTGGATGGGGTGAAAAATGAAATGACTGAGGTAAAAAACAATATGACAAAACTTGATGATAGAGTGAGTGTAATTCAAACAGCACTGGCAATTAGCCAAAAACAGATTCAAGAGGTGGTAGAAAGAACTGATAAAGTGGAGAAAAGGCAAGATAAAACGGACAATAAACTGGAAGAGATAAACAAAAATCTTGAGGACGCCATATCCCATTTAGAAATGGAGAAATCCATGTTCTATTTAAGATTTCAAAACATTACAGAAACTAAAGACGAAAACTTATTGGAAATAATGGTTAACATACTGGGAAAAATATTGGACAGAAGCAGAGAAGATGTAATGAGCGAAATAGATGAAATTTACAGAATCAACACTAGCTATGCCAGAAAACATAAGCACCCAAGAGAAGTGCACATTAGATTTCTAAGAAGAGCAATGAGAGATGGTATTCTTAATGCAGTAAGAGATGATACCTTAACATACATGGGAAAAGAAATCTTAATTCTTAAACAAATACCGCGAAGAATAAGAGACAAAAGGAGAGTCTATAACTTCTTGTCAGCACAACTCTTTAAACACAAGATAATGTTCAGATGGCTCATTTCGGAGGGAATGCTAATTACGTGGAGGGATAGGAAATTTAAGATTGACAATGTGGAGAAGGCACAAGAATTTTACGATCAATTAGTAGAAGGAGAGGATAGTCAAAGCAATCAAGAAATGAGAACAACTAGAAGCTTGGAGGAGTTAGGAGCTAGCAACCAACGAGAGGAACGAGAAAGAAGAGGTAGTAATGGGACAATGAAACATGAAGGAGCAAGAGCAAGGACAAGAGCGCAAACAGAGATGCTTTCGAAGGGAACTACTAAGTAACAGGGAGGAAGAACAAGAACTTAACTTATTATCAGTAAATATCAATGGATTAAATTCACCCATAAAGAGGAAACGTGTATTGCTTGATCTTAAGAAACAGAACAAGGATATAATCTGTATGCAAGAAGTCCATATAAAGAAAGAATCTGAAAAATTATTAAACTACCCAAAACTAGGGAAATTATACTGTGCTCTACCGCAGACAAAAAAAAGAGGAATTGCAATGTATATTAAAAGCTACTTACATTCAAAATTAATATATGCGGATGAGGAAGGTAGGATTTTAATAGTGGAAATAAAAATAGGGAAAAACGTATTTTGATTGTCGCGATATATGCACCAAATAAACAACAAAAAAAATTCTATTCAAAACTACATAAAATAATAGCAGACATAGAATGGGAAAACATTTGCATTATAGGAGACTTCAATGCGATAGTAGATAATAAAATGGACTATAAGAGTATAAATAGGAAAAAAATTAGAAGACAACTACCAAACACCTTCTTTAATGTTATTAGCGAACTAGATTTAAAAGACATATGGAGGAAATTGAATCCAACCAAAAAGCAGTACACGTTTTACTCGAATCCCCATCAATCCTGGTCGCGTATAGATATGATTTGGACAAACATTGAAATGATAACAGATATTGATTACATTGATATTCTACCCAACAAATGGGCTGACCATCATCCAGTTGTATTAAGATGGAAAGGACGGAGGAAAAAAACATGTCGATGGTCTCTTAACCCAAATATTTTATCTGAAAAAGAATACTGTCAAAAAATTGAAAAAGAATTAAAATTCTTCTTTAAAGAAAATATTAAAGAACAAACCTCAACCCAAAATACATGGGATACGATGAAAGCGTATCTTAGGGGCTTAACTATAGCATATATGATAAAGAAAAATAAGGAAAAAAAGTTAAATTAGAGGATTTAAATTCTAAACTTAAAGAACAAGAAACTCTATTACAAAAAGACCCATCCAACCATAAATATAAAGAAGCAAGAGACTTAATAAAACACAAAATCAATTTGGAAACTCAGGAGGAGATAAGCCAAAGTATTAAAAGAATGAGGCAAAATTATTTCGAACATGCAAACAAACCTGGAAGATGGTTAGCCCATAAACTTAGGAAAGAAAGAGCAAACAGGACAATCCAACAACTTGAAGACAATGAGGGAAAGCTCCATAATGAAACTGAAGAAAAGAAGAAGATAATTCAAGACTTCTACGCAGCTCTATACGGAAGGACAGAAATCCAACAAGAAAACATTCATGGATACTTGGACACCACAGATCTGCCAATCTTGCCGGAGGAAAAAAGGGTAGCATTAAATAAAGAAATTACAATTGAGGAATTAAGAACGGCCATTAAAAAACAAAAAAATAACAAAACACCTGGACCGGATGGGCTTCCAGCGGAGATATACAAAAAACTTCAAAATACCTTAGAAAATGAAATGCTAGAACTATACAATGAAGCACTAAACCAAGCCAAAACACCAAAATCATGGGAAGAAACATACATAACTCTTATTCCAAAAGAAGATACAGATAAGACAATGATAAAGAATTATAGACCAATTTCACTATTAAATTCGGACTACAAAATTTTTTCAACTATATTGGCAGAAAGATTAAAAACAATTTTAAACCAAATGATACATTCGGATCAAAATGGCTTTCTCCCAAAAAGACAAATTCGGAACAATACAAGAATAATAATGAATGTGTTAGAATACTATGAAACCTACTCTAATCAACAATTGGCTCTAATATTTATTGATGCACAGAAAGCCTTTGACAATTTGGACTGGAAATTTTTTATTACACAACTAAAACATATGAAATTTGGTGATAAGTTTATTCAAACAATAGAAACCATATACTCCACACAAACTGCAAGGATCCTAATTAATGGCGATATGACTGACTCAATAGAAATTAAAAAAGGCGTAAGACAAGGTTGCCCTCTATCCCCTTTACTGTTCATATTTGCTCTAGAAACTCTGCTAAATCAAATCAGGAAAAATCCTAATATAGAAGGATTGAAAATCAGGAAGGAAGAATATAAGATACAAGCATTCGCAGATGATATGGTTTTCATTCTGGAGAATCCCCAAAGCTCCGGACCCGAAATTATGAAGGAAGTAGAAAGATTCGGAAAGGTAGCTGGCTTAAAAATTAACAAAGACAAAACAAAAATAATAACTAAAAATTGCTCACAGAAACAAGATAAGAAATTAGAGGAATTACTAGGGATTCAAACAACCAAAAAAATAAAATATTTAGGAATTTGGATAACGGCTAAATGTACAACAATTAAGGAAGATAATTACATTAAATTACTACATAAAATTCAAAAAGATTTGGAATTATGGTCCAAACTACAAATCTCTTTAATTGGAAAAATAGCCACAATTAAAATGAATATCCTACCCAAATTGCTGTATCTATTTCAAACTGCCCCAACAAAATTAGGAAGTAAATTTTATACGGATTTAGATAAAATAATATTGAAATTTATCTGGTCAGGAAAAAAGCAAGAATTTAAAAAAAACTACTACATGATAAGAGAATAAGAGGTGGTTTTGGACTACCAGATTGGAAATCATACCATCAAGCAGCAACAATGACTTGGATAAAAGAATGGGTGACACTTACAAATAAAAGAATTTTAACAATTGAAGGACACGACCTACAAATTGGCTGGCACAATTTCATCTGGGAGGGAAAACATCAAATACACAAATATTTCCAAAGACACCACATCAGAGGAACATTACTGGAAGATTGGCTGGAAATTAAACACAAACACTACATTCAAATGCCCAAATGGATATCCCCAATGGAAGCCCTAATCTACCCCAATTTGTTAGACCTGAATAAAAAAATTACTTATAACGAACTACTCGATGAACATAATAACTTAAAAACAAGATATGATTTGGCACTACAGGGAAAAAAGATTGATTGGTGGCCATATTTACAAATTCAGAAAAAATACAAAAAAGATATGTTACAATTTGGTTTTCAGGAAAAAAAATCAAGAATTAGATAAAATCCTATTAGGCCCGGAGGATAAAATAATATCAACGTTGTATAATTGTATTCTTAAGGTAAAATTGGAAGAAGAAATAGTAAAAGAGGTGATGATAACATGGGCACAAAATTTCGGCTACAATATTGAATTGGATCTATGGGATCAAATATGGAACCAAAATTATAAAATGACAATGGCCGCATCCTACAAAGAAAATACGTACAAAATGTTTTACAGGTGGCACCTGCCCCCGGCAAGATTGGCAAAAATGTTTCCACATTTGTCACCGAAATGTTGGAAGTGTAAGCAGGAGTGCGGAACTTATTATCACATGTGGTGGACATGTTCAGAAATCAAAAAATACTGGAAAAAAATACAGAATTGGATTGAGGAGATAACAAAACAAAAGATAGAGCTTAAACCGGAAACTTTCTTATTAGGAATAACGAAAACAAAAATAGATAAACCGACTCACTATCTCATACTTCACATAATCACAGCAGCCAGAATATTATACGCACAACACTGGAAAACCGATATAATACCCACTAATACAATGTTAATAACTAAGATCTTAGACTGCGCAGAAATGTGTAGATTAACAATGAAAATACAAGATAAAGAAGACTCAGAATATTATAAAATTTGGGATAATTGGTATAAGTGGATGGAAAATAAACAATAAAATAAACAAATCAATTACTTTAAGGGTGATAATAATCAAATTGAGAAAGACTGATGATAAGCTAGGGATATAACAAACCAGATATTGAAATGACACGATACGCAAACGCTGTAATAAATTTATACAATTTTTTTTCTTTTTTCTATTTTTCCTTACTGTATTTATATGTATGTATATATTTTTTTTTGTGTGTGTGTGTGTGTGTGTGCATGTGTCGATGTATAGCTCTTTTTTTTCTGTATTCATATATCTAGAATACTATTAAATATGAAAATATACAGTAACAAATAAGATTGATTTATGTATAGATACCTATATAAGTATATATATATATATATATATATGCATACGCCTTTTTTTTTACATGTTGTTTTTTGTATGTTTTTTCTTTTTTCCCTTTTGTTTTTGTATTATGTCTTTTTGTATCTTTGTATATTTTAAAACAACTCAATAAAACTATTTTAAAAAAAACAATATATAATGCTAACAATGACAATACAAATAGCTAGGGAAGATATAGAATCACAGAATTACTAAAATCTACAAGTATTTCAAACTGAGCATTAGTGATGTGACTGTAATATTATGGAGGAGAAATTTAGGCCCGGCATAAACAGGGCAAGGGGCAATCTAAAAACTGAATGGGCATAGCTTTAATCATCCTATTGGTATCAGTGCCTAAGAGTGTAAATTGTGGCAGATAGGTATAACATACCATATAAAATAACATATTGTTTAAAAAATAAAAATATCACTTGTGTCAATAGCTGTTATCATCCATTTGTGAGTGGAGTTTAAACAAATCTAACAGAATTTTTATAGATACAGTTATGTTGATTATCTACCAGATCATATAAACATAAATTATCAGAATATCCCAGAAATTACTGTAAATAGGAAAGAGATAATTAGCTGGTGACAAAAGTCTCTGTAAAAGTGATAATACAGGTAGTCCTCAACTTACAACAGTCTGTTTAGTGAGTATTCAAAGTTACAACTTCACTGAAAAAGCGATTTATGACCATTTTTCACTCTTATGACCATGGCAGCATCCCCATGGTCATGGTGAACCAAATTCAGATGTTTGGCAACTGGCCTAGATTGTTGATGAGGTCATGTGATCACCTTTTTGTGACCTGACAAGCAAAGTTAATTGACAAGCCAGATTCACTTCACAGCCATGTTACTAACTTAACAACTGCAATGATACACTTAAGAACTGTGACAAGAAAGGATATAAAATGGGGCAAAGCTCATTTAACCATCTTGCTTAGCAATAGGAATTTTGGGCTCAAATGTGGTTGTAAGTCAAGGACTACCTGTAAAGAAGAGCATAGACCAGTGATGGCGAACCTTTTTTTGCTCGGGAGCTAAAAGTGATAGCGTGCGTGAGCCCAAATCCATAATGCAATGCCCTCCCCCGTGCATGTACGCACAACCCCCCCCCGGTGCTCCCCCCCACGCATGCATGCAGGCCTCATTGAAGGCTCCCGGCTTCCGTTGGGCTGTTTTTCGCTCTCCCCAGGCTTCAGGAAAGCTTCCGGAGCCTGTGGATGGTGAAAAATGGGCCCAACGGGCCTACCAGAAGCTCGGAAATGAACTTCCGGTGAGCCCGTTGGGACCATTTTTCGCCATCCACAGGCTCCGGACGCTTTCCTGAAGCCTGTGGAGGGCAAAAATGGCCTGCCCTCTGGAAGGCCGAAAATCAGCTGGCCAGGGCACACATGCGCACTGGAGCTGACATAGGGCAACACCTCGCGTGCCCTCAGATATGGGTTCACGTGCCACAGGTTCACCATCACGGGCATAGACCATGTTTTCTGTCACATTCATGGTGCAGGGACAATACTATATTTGAAAGGGAAATTTCTTATATTCCAGAACTGCTAGCTAGTTTGTTTGTTTGTTTGTTTGTTTGTTTTTGTTTTGTTTATTTATTTAGTATTGCCTCCTATTTGCCTATTAAACCACATTTAAAACAATAAAACTAATAAAAAGAATCTAATAAATTAATAGAGCATAATATAATAAAATCACCCCCACCCCCTGCCCCGGTGACAGCAGATCACACGAGCCATTTAATGGGCTCCATCCTGCTTTGGGTTATTCAGGCCTGCTGGCAAAGCCAGGTCTTCAGCGCCTCCAGAAGAATATTAGACTGGGGGCTGTTCTAATCTCTGGTGGAATGATGTTCCAGAAAGAGGGAGCCACCACGGAGAAGGCCCTTCTTCTGGATCCCACCAGGTGTATCTCCCTTGGGGATGGGACCCGCAGCATTCTTGCCTCCCTGCTCTGATGGGTCAGGTAGATGTGACTAGCAAGAGATGGTTCCTCAGATAACCTGGTTCCAAGCCATGAAAGACTTTAAAGGTGACAACCAACACCTTGAATTGCACCCAGAAACAAATCGGCAGCCAATGCAGCTGCTGCAGGAGAGGTGATATATATGCATACCGGGGTCTGCACAAAACCATGTGGGCCACTGCATTTTGCACTAACTGGAGCTTTTGGATGCTCTTCAAGGGCAGCCCCATGTAGAGCACATTGCAGTAGTCAAGACGGGAAGTGACTAGGGCAAGAGTGACTGTGAGTAGGGATTGTTGGTCCATGAAAGAGTGTAACTGGCGCACAACCTGCAGTTGCACAAAGGCCCTCCTGGCCATGACTGCCACCTGCTCTTCAAGCAGGAGTCGTGAGTCCAGGAGAACCCCCAGATTATGCACAGGGTCTGTTTGGGGTAGTACCACCCCATCCAAGACCAAAGGTGGCAATTCTCCCTGAGCCAATGAATCCCAAACCCAGAGCCATTTGATCTTGCTATGGGGAAGGCATTAAAATAAGTTAATGAAGTTTTTGTACATTTAGTGATTGAAAATTGTATAAGTTTGAAAGTGCTTGGGAGCTAAATTTGATTATTTATAAATTATAATGTTTCCATTTGGCTCTCCTGTATCTAAAATCCCCTCTTTTAAGGCTAATTTAGTTTGGCCCTAATAAACTCTGCTTCTCAGGTGAAATAATAAGTTTGATGTTAATCTCTGTGCATTTGGGGATACTTTGCTTAAGTGAGCATTGCACTTTCCAAAAGTTTGAAATACCAACCCTAAATATTTAAAGATGTTTACTATTAAGTGATGCATCCATCCAATTTTCAGATTCATCGTTTTGGGGGTTTGCAGGAAGTAAGGATTTGGGTCTTGATATTCTAATCAATTGTTAAGGCCTCCTCACTGGAGTAATGGATGAGTGGTCCAAAAGCTCTTCTAAAGCAGTACAGTTAAGGACAAAAGTATTGTGTCATCAGCATACAGTCATATATTGATATTCCTATGGAATGGAAGGCAGAATAACTAACGTAGGGCACAGGGGACTCTGTATGAAACAGATCTGATTTCTTCAGGGTTTCTGTCATTTGCATATTGACATGATTTGCATATAATTTATGTAATTTGCACAATGAAATCATCAAATGAATGACATAAGATGTTGCGAATGGCATATCCCCAGGATAATGTTCTTTTACTTTTAATGGATAGTTGTTAATAATGTGCACACTCTTCCTTTTATAGAACGTTGGATAAGAGAAACCCAGGTTCAAATTCTCCCTTTACCATAGATGTCTCAAAGGTGCTTTTTTCTTCAAGAGCAGCGGTTCTCAACCTGTGGGTCGCGACCCCTTTGGGGGTCGAATGACCCTTTTATAGGGGTCGTCTAAGACCATCGGAAAACACATATTTCCGATGGTCTTAGGAACCGAGACACCGCTGCTCTATCCGTCTCCAGGCGGGTCCACCCACATGCAAATAGACTACTGCAAAAAAATATCTGTACCATGGGAACTTCTGAGCATGCACAGAAGCTGAATTTCCAGCACTGCACATGCGTCGCCATCTTGTTTTGGCTTTTTAAAAAAAATTGGCACTGCACATGTCTGCGCACGCAAAGCGCACGCGCGCCCATGAGGTGCGGCCACGCAGCTCAGGAGGAAGCGAACCAACAGCGAGGTAAGTTAGAACCCTCCCCTGAGTTTCCTAATAATTTTATTATTTTATGCTTGGGGGGTCACCACAACATGAGGAACTGTATTAAAGGGTCGCGGCATTAGGAAGGTTGAGAACCACTGTTCTAGGGGCAGCTGGACTGTTTTTTTTTCCCCTTGAAGAAGAAGAAAATGTCTTCTCATTCAAGAAGCTTCATCAGTTCTGATGGCAGGGGAGGGATGGAAGGGTAGGATGGGGGCAGGGGTATAAAAGGATTGTATTTTGTATCCATTGTATCCATCCCCCCACCCATCCTATCAGAATCTATCCTTCTTTTCCCCCACCATCCGAAGTGATGAAGCTTCTTGGATGAAAAGCGAAACTTCTTCTCCCTCAAGGAAAAAATAGTCCAGTTACCTTTTGAAGAAAAAAGCATCTTTGAAGGGTGGGGGGAAGCAACTTTGAGACAACTATGATCTGGATGATTGAGAATCTCCACAAATCTTGACCATAGAGTTCTTTTTATACATAAAATAGATTTTTAAAAAGGATAGGTATAATTTTGTGGGAACAAATCAAAACTGCCTTGAGAATTTACATGCAATGAATGAATTTTATAATGTTGCACAATACCAAGTACATCTGAAAATACGTAATACAATGGCTTTGCAATGAGTGACAGCAGGAATAAGCTGGATCTGCTGACAATATTTTTTTGTTCTTTGTAACAAAAACGGAAGTTTACCTCCAAGATATTTAATAAAGAGCAAATGTTATGAAACATCCAAGTTTTAAAACAATGTAGTCCTAATTACTAAGTCAATGGATATAACGATCTCAGTGAAAAGGTTCTATGCAGCTCAAGATCTAAGGTGCAGAAAGAGTGAGAAAGACCATGGAATTATAATTTTGTTATTATTGTTGTTACCCTTTTGCTGAAGTTGAAAGAGCACATAAAAGAGATAAAATACAGTATATATAATATCAATATATATTAGAAAAATCAGTTGATCATATATTTAGGAAGTCATCCTCAAAAAAAGGGTAATAAATGTAAGAATCTCTAGACAAAAGAGACTAGAATATTAGAATTCTGTATTTTATTCTGTATTGTTGATTTGTTTTGGGGTTTTGTGCCTTCAAGGGACTCCTGGCAATTGCCTGGATTAGTCCCTGCAGTTTTCTTGGCAAGATTTTGGAAGCGGCACAGTATAATCCATATTTGCCCTAGCAAGATTTTTCCGACTTGTCATGTATACATGCTGAGCCTATTGAAGGTTCCGTTTTCTTGTGTTTTTAATTTACTTTTTGGAATCAAGCTGCTGTCATGTATTTGAGCAGAATATAGCGTAGTTTAGGAATGCCAGTAATAGGATAGAAATTGTATGTGGAATTGAGAATTGTTTTTGTAGTTCCAAGGGGAAAGATTTCATGATGAATATTGTAGCACACCCGTTCTATTTTTAAAACTTGTGTCATGCAAGAAAAAAATATTAAATGTTGGGCAGCTAAATAGAATGAAAACAATTCACTTCAAAAGACACAATGATTTACCTTTCTTTTTCTGCTGACCGACAGAGGAAATAAAACTTATTTAAACTACCTCAATTTTCTGAGATTATGTTTGTTGCCACAGGAGGGGTAGGAGTTTCTGGGGGTTTTATATTGTCAATTTTTAATGCTGTATGCCACTTGAAGTCACTGTGTGTGAGCTCTGTAGCCATATAAATCTATTTAATAAATAAATACCGTATTTTTTGGAGTATAAGACGCACCGGAGTATAAGACGCGCCTTAGTTTTTGGGGAGGAAAATAGGGGAAAACAATCTGCCTACCAGGTATTCATCTGGCTAGCGTCCTTAGTCTGGTCAGCTTCAGCACATTATTTTATCCCCTGGTTAGGACTTAAAAAAACCTTCTTCGGAGAGAGTAACAATGAAAGAGCCTGCAAGCCAGTAAGAGCTGGGAAGATAGATAGCACCTGGTTAGAGCTAGAAAAAAACTTATTCAGAGCAGCTTCAGCACATTATTTTATCTCCTGGTTAGGACTTAAAAAAAACCTTCTTCTGAGAGAATAACAATGAAAGAGCCTGCAAGCCAGTAAGAGCTGGGAAGATCATTAGCACCTGGTTAGGGCTAGAAAAAAACTTCTTTGGAGCAAGTAGAGCAATGAAAAAAAAACCTGCAAAGACTTAGGGCTGGAAAAACATTCTTTGGAGAGAGTAACAATGAAAAAGCCTGCAAGGTAAGAGCTGGGAAGATCTGTTAGCACCTAGTTAGGGCTGGAAAAAAAGCTACATTCGAAGTATAAGACGCACCCAAATTTTCAGCCACTTTTAGGGAGGAAAGAGGTGCGTCTTATACTCAGAAAAATACGGTACGTCTATTTGGTGACTTTTCCTTCCTTTAGCTATGCAATTTAAAACAAAAAACAAAAGGACCACACCATATTTTTTCTGTTAGTCAAGGATTTTTATTATATAGGGACAGTGTTTGTATTTGCATAATAAAACACACATCTCAAGCATTGCTTAAATAATAAGATCTTTAACATTTTGTACAGTTATGTAATTAGAATCTTTGAACTATTGACTTTTCCAGAGTATGGTTTGTATAGAATAGTAAAATAGATTATTCCAAGAAATAAAGTTCAATTTTCCTTTTTTGGTTGCCTAACAACTTTATCGCTTGAGCTCCACTACAATGGTATTTTTTATGCCACCACCATCCCCCCAATTTTTTTTTTAAAGAATGGAGTAGTTCAGGAAACTTTGAAAATAGGCTAAGAAATAATTGTGATGGAGTCCGAAGTAAAAGAAGGCAAATGGACATTTGGAGATAAGAAAAGTTGGAGAAAGTGACAAAGATGAGTATTCTTGGAAAGGAATGGAATGCAGAAAAGGAGACGAACGTAGAAATAGAGGAAAAGAAAGAAGTAGAAATAGAGAATCAAATAAAGGAGAATGTTGGAAGTGAGAACACAATAACTAAGTGTTGGCAGGTGACATAGAAGAAACTTTGAAAACATCTGTGAGTAACAGAGACAGAGGATCCAAATGAATGATTTTGTGCAGGTGCATCTGCAAAAATACTGTTTTGCAGAACGGTTTATTACCGTATTTTTGGAGTATAAGACGCACCGGAGTATAAGACACACCTTAGTTTTGGGGGAGGAAAACAAGGAAAAAAGGCCTCTGCCTCCAAGCAATTTGCCAAACAACAAACAGCAAACAGCACATATGATATACACTGTTTGCTGTGTATTTCTGTGCATGTGTGCCTGACCCATAGAAATAGCAAAGAATTGGAGAAATGTACATTATGCCAGAAAGTTTTCTTAAATGTAGTCACACTAACTCCTCCCAATTATTTAAATAGATCTACTCCAAGGTAAGTCAGGATTTAACTCTAATACTAAACAGGACACTGTTACATTTCAGACTATACTTGTACAGAGCTGTTAAAATTAATTAAAATTTCTGGAAGTATACATTATTCTCTATTATTTAAAACCGTGATGGCGAACCTATGGCACGGGTGCCACAAGTGGCACGCAGAGCCATATCGGTGGGCACGCGAGCTCAGGTCCAGCGTGCATGTGTGCACCAGCCGGCTGATTTTCGGGCCTTCTGGGCCCACTGGGAGTCGGGAAACAGGCTGTTTCCAGCCTCCAGAGGGGGTGGGGAAGGCCGTTTTTGCCCTCCCCAGGCTCCTAGAAAGGCTCTGGAGCCTGGGGAGAGCGAAAAATGGGCGTGCCATTGCATGCTGGGAGCATGGGGGTCATGCGTGCATGTGCGGGGGTGCATGGAATTATGAGTGTGGGCACGCACACACGTGATCCCCCACATTCCCCCCCCTTTTGGCACGCGAACCAAAAAAGGTTCGCCATCACTGATTTAAAAGAAAATACAATAGCACTGGGCCTCTTCAGAGCAAGCATTTATTTTAAAAAGCTTCTTTATTTTGTTAAGTTGTCTAGATTTACAGGGGTCTCCAACCTTGGCAAGGGTGGGGGTGGGTAGGTGGGTGGGGCTACATTTGGTGTATAAGACGCACCCAAGTTTTCACCCTCTTTTGGGGGGGTACAAAGGTGCATCTTATACTCTGAAAAATACGGTAATTAGGAAATGCCATATGGAATTTAAAAATTGGGGAATTCTAACAAGCAATCCAACTTAGTGAAGCAAATGTGATTAGTTTTAGTTTTTATTAGTGTTATATTACTTTTCTATGTAGAGGTATATAAAGTGAAAGTACTTCATTGATTATGAATCTGCATATGATGCATGTCCCAAAATAACTGTTAATAAATTACTCTGTTGGAAATAAAAATGTTTGGACGTTTAATGGCAGTGTTTTGCAATATTTTTCACAGGCTTCCCCAAATTCCTTGTTTCATTAATAGTCTGTTTTTCCGAGCTTCCTGTTTGCCTGTTGGGCCGTTTTTCGTCCTCAAGAGGCTTCAGGGAAGCCACCTGAAGCCTCCGGAGGGCGAAAACAGCCTTCCCCAAGGTCAAAAATCAGCTGGAGCTGACATAGGGCAATGCTTCGCGTGCCCTCCGATATGGCTCCACGTGCCTTAAGTTCGCCATCACGGCTCTAAGGCGTTTATCTAAAAGTCTTACTGTAGAAACTTTTTAAATGTGTTCCAAGATCAGAATAGACCATTGACATGCTAACTATATGTTTAAAGCTTTGTTTTAAAATATTTTTGGAATAATATAGCAAAAGGATGATTAGTGTTGGTTTTAGAAAGTTTTAAATGGTTTAAATGATAAAATGAATTTGATTTAAGACTCTGAAGTTAATTAAAGTAATCTTTCTTGTGGGAAATTATGTTTATGTTTGGGAACTTATGTAAGACAACTTGAAGATTAGACATTGAGTGCATTAAAGAAATAAATGCATCAATGGCTTCTTTAAGAGAAATCTATGATGAATGTGCTCAGGAAATAATTATAAAATAATTTATGGAAAAATCAGAAGGTGTTGCTGAAGAGGAACAAGTTCCATTGAATAAAACTGAAATTGATTTGAATGTGGATTTAAAAATGATACTCTACAATGGATGTACAAATGAAAATGGCTAATAATTTAATAATTTAAAAGACACAGAAATATTTCAGAAAAGTGTTGTGAATAACTTCCCTTCAATGGATTTACAAAAGGAACTTGTTGAAGCTGTCAAGGATTTTGTGAGAAGAGAGAGTGAGAATATGAACCATGATGTGGATATTACAAAATGGATATTCCGTTGTTACAGTGGAATTACAAAAGGGAGTTTTTAAGTACTCCAACAATTCTGAGAGAAAAAACAAAGCAGGACTTCGTTTGAGGCAACTTTTTCTTTTTAAAAAAAAAACTTTTTCTTTTTTTATATAGTTTATACTTTGTAGATTGTGTTAGTTGCATTTGTATAACATAATCGTTAATAAAATTGGTGCAAAAATGTCGGCAGGATTTTTTGGGGCTCTGATTTTCTAGTCCATTTTCTCCCCCATTTCCCAAGTGTTTTGAAAGTTTTATATCATTTTCCTGAAATAGTGTCAGCAATTTCTTTCAACACCATGTTGTACAAGTCATCTGTTCCTTTGAGGAAATACACCAGACTGTTTGTGTGGCATGCTCAAGGCTGACAGCGCTACCCCATGTTTCCTTTAGATGTGTATTCTCCATTGTGTGCCTGCTCACTCTCTTATAATCCTTTCCTCTCCAATGAATGCAAAAACAACCATTAATTTCCTTCTTGCTAATTATCCAAGTATTGAGGTGAACATTCTGAAGGCTGGGGGAGTGGGGCGGGAAAGGGAAACTAAAGTAAAATCATTAAGAGGCAAACATAAATTGAAGTTGTGAAACTGATTAGTCTTATCAATTTTGAAAAGGGAAACACATTCACAGTCATGTGATTTCCCACTTAGTGATTGCTTCACTTAATGGCAGAAATGCCAGTCCCAATTGTGGTCACTAAACACAGACTTACCTGCATTGTTTGAGCAGCTACTTGAATAGTAATAATAATTTATTTCAGATACCTAACCTCCGTGGATCTATTTTTTGTTGATCAAGCAGATTAAATAATGCGACAGCAGTGTAAGGCTTACTGGATTTTTGTCATGTTTTCCTCAATAAGAAAGAATGATCTTTCAGGGATGGATGGCTGGAAGGACAGACAGACAGACAGACAAGCTACATCTTTTTAAGAATACAAGTACATTCCATCTTGTCTAAATAAAATGTACAATTATACAGTATAATGTCAAAAAGAACAAAAGGTATATAGTGTACTGCCAACAGAGGAATTCAAGAGACTGTTAACCTGGTAAGAAAATTGCAAGGTTAATTAAAAAATACCTTGTTCAACAATCAAAATATCTGAGATAATACCAAAGAGCCAAAGGTGAAAACATGAAGAAGAAGAATATAGAGAACAGACCAAAGTTTTGGAAATTGCTGGTATAAATTGAAGCCATGGAAACCATAAACAGACATTCTTGGCAACTTTTTTCTTCCGGTCAAATCTTATATGCAGAAGCAATAGAGATTGCTATTGAAACTCAGGTTGCGCTTCAAGGTTAGATGTTTGCATTCCATGTTCAGAAAATGTAAAAAGTGCAATTCTGCCTTTAAATTTTTGGTTAAGTCTGAAAAGTTCTCCCTGTATATTCATTTTATGTTACATAGTAAAAAAAAAATAATTGGAAGAGTTTGTTCATTTTCTGTCATGCCTGTTAATTAACATTATAACTATCTTTGTATGCATGTATGAGTCTGAGAGTCTGAATACTTTTTTTCCAAATAATACTGTATATAAAAAAGTGATCCTTTATCAATTTAGCAATTGAAAACCAAATCAATATTCATAATGAACAAAAAACTCAAAGTAATAAAAATCTTCAACCGGATGAATAGTTAAGCGTATCTATCTAAAAAATCAGACCAACTATCTACTGTATATACTATTAAAACTCTTATTGTCATTACCTTTAACTGAATAAAATGGTTCATCATAGGTCCATGATGGCGAACCTATGGCACAGGTGGCACGTGGAGCCATATTTAAGGGCATGTGAGGCGTTGTCCTATGTCAGTTCCAGCGCGCATGTGCGTGCTGGCCAGCTGATTTTTGGTCTTCCGGAGGGCGGGGGAGGCCATTTTCACCCACTCCAGGCTTCAGGAAAGCTTCCTGGGCCTATGGATGGCAAAAAAAATGGACCCAATGTGCCTACCAGAAGTTCAGAAACAAACTTCCGGTAGGCCTGTTGGGCCCGTTTTTCACCATTCACAGGCTCCGGAGGCTTTCCTGAAGCCTGGGGAGGGCAAGAAATGGTCCAATGGGCCTACTGGAAGTCGGGAGGCTTCAGTGAGGCCTGTGCGCATGCGCGAGGGGGCAGCGTGGGGCGGTTGTGCAAGCATGCATGGGGAGAGGGCATTGCATTATGGATTTGGGCTCACGCGCTATCACTTTTGGCTCCCGAGCAAAAAAAGGTTCGCAATCACAGTCATAGGACAATAATTTGTCCTTCAAATGGGCTAACTTACAGAATGCATCCAAAATCAGGAACCCACGGCTCCCAAGGAAATGAAATGTGGGGAAGTTGTGTTTTTTAGTGTTCTGGCCACTGCTCCATTGCAAGGTTTTTGCTACAATCACGTTCCTCATTTTCAACGTTCCATGACAATTTCCCAGCCAGTCTGGCAATCCCCACTCCCTCCCCAGCAGCAGCCACTTAGCTGTCTGCTGGAAAAAGAAGAGAAAGGAGGGGAGGGAAGAGGAAGAGGAAGGGAAGGCTTTTTGTCCACCCATAGTCTTTCTATTTCTCTGTTTACTTAAGGAAATATCTCTGAAATGATGACTTAGTGGGTGTTCGAGTTGCCTAATAAATACTTATTTTTTGAAACTGTTATGTTAGGGCAAGCCCAAACTTCAGGTGTAGTACAATTCATGTATATAATTATGATCCATAAAAGTTAAATTCAGTATCAGACTTTTCAAATACAGTATGAAATTATTTTTTCATATTAATGCATATTCCAGCATATTAGTCTGCTATTCTCCTAGTGTCAGAGTTATGGGTGATTTCTACTAAGAGGCATAAAATGTCATGGTCATTTCCATACACTTTGCAGGAATTGAAAGTTGAATGACATTTATCAGAAAAAAGTTAGCAGGAAAGAAAATTAAACTTTTAAAAATGTGTTATTATAGTTGGTTGCGCAATTAGCAAGACATTTATACTGGATTTGGCATTTTTATGTACATCCACCTATACCACCTATCGAGTCCTTCCCAAAGATCTGGGATAGGTATATGTTGTTGTTTGATGGTGGTGAATGTATTGTTGCAGGTTGCTCCAAATGAAACTGCCTTTTGCAATTGACTGGTGATGGTTTTGTCAATGTCGATGGAATTCAAGAGGTGCTTCTGTTCTGGGATTACACACAAGGTGTCTATTATTAGTAGTACAATCTTTGCTTTCTTTTGCCATTCTCTTTGCAGTTCTTAATATTTTGTGATTTTTTTTCAGTTCTTTCTCTTCTCTTCTGCTGTCTCCAAATACTGCAACATTCAGTATCCAGACTTTTTTGTCTGTCTTATGAACAATTGTTAAGTCTGGGGTATCATGTGGCAGATGCTTATCTGTTTGAATTGTACAGTCCCAGAGCACTTTAGCTTTGTCATTTCCTATCACTTTTGTTTATTTTGTCTAGTTCTTGCTCGTAGGCAAATGGTATTTCTTGCAGATATTCCAGTGTACCATTGTTGCTATTTGGTCATGCTGTTGTTTGTGAGCCTTTCTTGCAGAAGCTAATCAGGTGATCCACTGTTTCTTCAGCTTCTTTGCAGAGGTGGCATTTGCCGTCTGTCCGTGTCTCAGTTTTGGCTTTGTATGCATTAGTTCTGATGCAGTTAGGCTTGGTCTTGTGCAGCCAGAATTAATCCCTTTGTCTCTTTCTTCAACTTATCTGCTATTAGTCATTGCCAAGTCTTGCTGTTATCTGCTTTGCTTGCTAGGTTTTTTTTTAATGTACTGGTTGTGTAATACTTTGTCTTGGAATGCCTCTTTTTTATTCTTCACTTTGTCTTTCTTATAGGCTAGTGGCAAGGAATTCCTTTGGTATTCAGTAAGCCTTCATAGTATACTAGTTTCAGTGCATCTTTTTCACTGTCCTTCTGATATTCTTCCAATGCCCTTTTTTTCCTCTTCAACAATCTGGTGTACTTCCACCATGCCACACCCACTTATTTTCCTTGGTAAATAGAGTCTGTCAACATTGCTGTGTGCCTCAAGGGCATGATTCATTATCATTATTTGTCTGGTCTTCCTATCTGGGGTTTTTAGTTCTGCTTGAGTCCAATTCGATCCCTGTAGCTAATGATTAAAATTTCCCAGGTGTTAATTGCCTTGATGATATTTCCACTGCTGAGTTTGGATATTTAGATCTTCTTCACTCTCATGAAGTATTCAGTTCTAACCTTCTTTTCTTCAGTGTGCTTATATTGGCAGCTTGAAGGATGTCCAGGAATTGGTAGTGATTTCATCCAGACTCTTGATACTGTTTCCATAAAGCATCTTGATTCTTTCAGTGTTCACTATTTTTCTTCTTGGTGGTGAAGGTGGAACATTTGTCCAGTCCAAATTCCATTGCAATATTTTGACTGTATATATCAGTGTTGGCGAACCTTTGTGGCACTGAGTGCTGAAACAGGAGCGTGCGCATGTGTGCGCACATGTGCCGGAAACCGGAAGAGCAGCCACCCGGTACGCATGCACGCACCGGGAAGATGATCTTCCAGTTTCCGGCACGCGCATGCACCCTGACCAGCTGGTCTTTGCACAAGTATGCGCCCCAGAAACCAAATGACCAGCTGGGCGGGGCACATGTGCATGCCGGAAACTGGAAGATCATCTTCCCAGCGCATGCATGCGTACCGGGCGGCTGCTCTTCCGGTTTCCGGCACATGCATGCAGCCGGCACGCTGGAATCTGGAAGAGCAATGGGCGATGGCTCACGTGCTCGGAGAGATGGCTCTGCGTGCCACTTGAGCCACGTGTGCCATAGGTTCGCCATCACTGGTATATATGGACAGTGTTGAGCAATGATTCTTTCACATAATGTATTTCCATATAGCTTCAGATTGTCTAGATAAAGAATAGCATGGCAGATGTTTTGATACTTGATAGCTATGGCCTCGCTCTTGATAGTAACCTCTCCCAGTTTATCACAATTTACCAGCAACTATGACTTCAGTTGTGCCATTGATCTTTGCACAAAGTTTCTGATGTTTCTAATAACTCCTGTAATTTCTAGGCACTTGATTACCCAATCATGTGGAATGGAGTTGAATGCCTTCTTGTAATCAATCCAAACTCTTCTGGATCCAAGCTTCCTGTCTCTAGCCCAGTGTTGTGGTACCCCTTCATACACAAGAAGGGAACTGCCTAGTTTCTCTGGCCCAGCACAGGGGAACCATTTTCCCTTCAGTGGCAGACAGTTCTTTCCTTACATCTGCTATAACCTACATTGTCACTTAGCATCTGCAAGTGGGAAGACCAGGATTGCAATCATTGAGCAAGGCGGTCATAAGGCCGCCCAGAGTCCCTTGGGAGTTGGGTGGCATATAAATTTGAACATATAAATTTGAACAATAAATAAGGCAACTCCCCCCCCCCATTGTTAATGACTGAAATTATTTATGACCAAAATTATTGGCCCAATTGTGGTTATAAGTCAGGGAACACCTGTATTTCTGATTTTGGATGTTGTTCTTTCCATCAAAAGAACTGGCTTGTTCTTTTCAAATATACTTTTCTGTTGGATTTGATTTGTAATAACAGATAATTATTTCTTTGTTTTCAAACTTCGTATATTTGCAATGGGTACACAACTTTCCTTCTAGTACTCCTGCAATTGCTGGCCCTGGTTGCTCAACCAACAATCTTGAGTCCTGTGACCACACCACTTAGCAACAGCAGTTTTGGTCACCCCAGTTGCAGTCATACTTTTTCTACCCTGCCATGCTCCCCATTTCAACTTCCTCCATCTTTCCTTCCATTCCCACCCCTTTAGACACCCTATACTCTGTTGTCTATACTTGCCACCCCCAGCTGATCTTGACTGACTTCTTTCTCTCACTGTTGATGAAGAATGCCTGGCCATTAGCCAAGGCAATTGCAAGTTGCCAAGCACCAGAATATTGATCATATGACCATGGGGCACTACAATAGCCATGAATTTGAGGACTGGCTGCAACTATCATTCATTCAGCACTGCTGTAACTTTGAAGTTTGATAAATAAATACTTGTTAAGCAAGGACTACCTGTATTCAAATATAAAATGACACCACTGTTTAAGGGATGGAGAATAGTATTCTTCCAATAATATATCTTTTTTTAAAATGAAAACATTTCTGTTGGCCTTTAGTTAATTTCATTCCTGCCTGGCATGAAAGTCAGAGAATGTAAAATATCTTTAAAAACCAATGAGTCTTCCAGACCAAAATCAATATATAAAATTTCTGTTAGGAAGAAAACTACTATAACACTAAGCCACATCCTTTAAATTAACATTGTACTTTGAGGCCCTCATCTCCAACCATTAAATGAATCCAGCAAATTCAAATTCAGCAAATTCCAGAAAATATGCAGAGGTGTCTCTTATACAGCATATACTCTTATTTCTGTTAAAATAATCATAAATTAGTGTGTGATGTGATTTATAGATGTCAAAATGTTCAATTATTTTTATTTATTTCATACTCCATGGTTCCCTGTAATTATGAACATTTGATATATTATAGCTCAGTGTCAGGTCCACACTGCATATGTCCACTGGATGCTATTGTGGATAGAAGGAGATGAATTTTTGTGTGTGATAAAACGGAAAAAGATTAGACATTAATTAATTGTTGCCCCCTTCCCACATCCCACCAGCCAATCTCCTCATTGCACAGTTGGAATTTATTGACTACGGTATGTTGATGACCTTGACAAGCACAAATTTAAGCCTATATCAGCTTTGATATTTTGCTGAGTAGCCATGAACAAAAGCAGAATCAAGAATTACACCTTTGACCCACTACCCTGCAAGGCAAAGACAAAAGAAAGAAAAAGGCAGACACAGTGGAAATTATAGTGTGACATTGTAATATTTTTTATTCTTGTTTTTATGTTATTTATTCTTGTGGTTTAAAAAAATTTACATTGGTTGTTTTATTTATTGTTGTACACCAGGGATATCAAACTCGCAGCCCATGGCGTCACGTACTGGCCACACCCACCCCTGGTTTAGTAAAGGGGGGAAAAGTCACGATATGTCACATGACAATGATGTGACGACACAAGTTTGACACTCCTGTTGTACACTATCTAGAGTCACCTTTGGTAACAAGGGCACTGCCTGGGCATGTCAATTTTTTCAACTTTCAATTTCCAAACCTCAGGGGTGCTCAAAAGTTGTGACATGCCTTGGGAATTGTAAAGACAGTTTGGTTACTTTAATATAATTTAGATGTGCTTGGTAAGTAACGATATAAATATCATAAGTTTTTGTTTTGATTATTTCAATTGGGCAATTATATAAATTTGATTAATAAATAAAATAAAATAAATAAGCCCATCTGTGTGACATTATTATATATCCCTTCCTAGTAAGTCAGAATGCTACCTGTTCAATCTCAGAGATGTGGTCCGTGAATACAAACAGTTTGGTTTACTGGACCAGAGTTCCTGAATGAGTCTTCTCCCTGTCATCACTCAGGGTCACTTCAACTTGCTGTAAATGTAAAGGGCACTTTAAGAAGTTCACACTTTTCCATTCATTTGGGCCCAGGGGTGGTTCTAAAATTTTATTTACTACCAGTTCTGTGAGCGAGGCTTTTGGTGGGTGTGATTTGATGGTCATGTGACTGAATGGGTGTGGCCAAGTTGACATCACTCATGTCCATGCCCACTCAGTCACATGCCCCCCCACCTAGCCATGCCCACAGAACCGGCAAAAATGTCTGTTTTGCCAACTGGGAGGCTGGCAAAGAAGCCTCACTTTCCCCGCCAACATGGCTGCTTCTACCTCAGCGCCGAATGGTCCATGCCCCCCCTACACACATACACCCCGCGCTTGCCCTGGCATCACCCCGGCAGTAGCCGAGTGAGGGAAGGAGAGGGACCGGAGAATGAAGCGGGCACGGCAGCAGCCAAAGCCGCCACTTATTCACAACAGCCAAGGACGGAAGAGGCACCTCTTCCGTCCTCGGCTGTTGCGAAGAAGCGGCAGCTCTGAGTATGCCACGCCCACTTCATTCTCTTTGAGAGCTGCTTTGCACCTTGCTTGCAATCCACTCCAAAGGGAGCTCAGATTGTGGTGGCATTCTGGCTTCCACTGCCCTGTGGGGTCTGAGGTCGACCCGGTGACATAGGCGCATTTCAGGGCGCCTAATCCTCTGGCAAGCCCAGCCATGCAATGGCTGGAGAGTGAGGGAGGGTGGCCAGGTCCTCCCAGGCAGCTACTCCCCACTGCCCTCCCAGAGGGACTTGCTTCGCCTGCAGATTCTTCACCTGCCAAGAGCCGAGGCGACCGTAGCTGGGCTGCCCAACCCCAGGAACAGGCGAATTAAATGGTGGGCAAGGGAGGGCTGGCATTGGGCTGGGCGGTGACCGGTTTGGACTGAACCCGGCTTCCCGACTGGCAGAGGAAACAAGGCCGGGATGCGGTGGTCACATCAACTGCTCGGTCTCCTGCCGTGTTCATGCAGAGCTCTAGTGGGGCTTGAATCTGCATTGCAGGAAGACTCCGCTCTTGGGGTGCGCGCACTCAAGGCTTCCTCTGGAGACACCCCCCCCAGCCTTCCTACAATTGCTGGGGACATCTTTCTTGGTCTTCCAGTGCCCCTTCGCTCTTACCGTGCTCGGGTGGGGGAAAAACACCTCAGGGTGCCCTGATCCATCTTCCCCAAACGGGAGGCTCTGCTGCTCCCCAAGCGGTGGCGCTCTCGAAGGACGATGTTTTGGCCACCCTGGAAGTTGCTTCCGAAGCGCAGAGAGGCTTCACTTTTTCTCCTCCCCAGTGAGCGAAAAGCTGACAGGCCAGCAGGGTCCAGCCCACAAACCTCCTCTGGCCCCAGCGCAGGAGCAGCCCAAGCCAAACAGAGCCTAGCAGTCAGTAGCTGGGCTGCCCAACCCGAGGAACAGGCGAATCGCATGCGCAGAAGCAAAAAACCCCAGCTTCTGCATGTGCGCAGAAGCGAAAAATAAGATGGCGACTCCCACAGACCGGCACCGACAGAACCGGCTCTATGACATCATCACCGGTTTACTAACGGTTCTAAAGAACTGGTTAGAACCGGTAGGAACCCTCCTCTGTTTGGGCCTTTATATCCATCTCTCTATTCTACCATTTCCCTTTATGTAGAACTCTTCATTGCTTAACACAGAGGCACTTCAGGATTGGCTTTATCCCTTAGAAGCTTTGGGAGTAATTCATAGATGCCTTCTAAGGTTGTAAGAAATTGCATTTTGTAATGTGTCAGAAAAGAACTTAAAAAAATATTTTGTATTTTTGCTTTAGCCACTTATTTAGATGTCAAACCTAAGTAACCCAGAAAGATGGCTTGGAGAACAAATGTGAATCACTAACAATAGTTTATCTATTTGATGATTCATACTTTTTACCTTCATATAATTCCAAGAACTTATGAAATACTCAGCTTTTCCACCTGGGTCACATTTGTTTATTCCTATTGATTGAGTCACGTAGCTAAGGAAAGCTTTCACATCTGTGCTTTTTAAACGGCTTTTGTTTATGAGTGAAATCTGCTGGATTTCACTTCCTACTCTCTAAATTAACTGGGATTAACACAGAGCACTAATATAGTTTTTAAAAATGATAAGTTGTTTTAGATGAAACATTATTTATGTGTGTGCTTTTCTCCTGTCATATACTTCTTCAATTCAGTGTATTCCTCACAGATGTGTTTTAATTCTGTTTTTAAATGTTTTTTATATTAATACTATTTGTATCCCTGTTAGCTGCTCAGAGTCCCTGCGGAGTTGAGTGGCATATAAATACAAATAATAAATAAATAAATAAATAAATAAATAAATAAATAAATAAATAAATAAATAAATAAATAAATAAATAATAATAATTAAAAATAAAAAATAAAAAATAAAAAATAAAAAATAAAAAATAATAAAAAATAATAAAAAATAATAAAAAATAAAAAATAAAAAATAAATAAATAACATTTATTTCTCCTCAGAATCATTTTGAAATGATAATTTCATAGGAGAATTTGGCACATCGCATAACAAGTTTTGATCCTCACATTAATCCAGGATTAAATTAATTTATATGAGAATTCACAAAATTGAAAACGATCTTTTTCCTTGTGAATTTAATATGAATTATTTTGTTTACTTTAATTCCATCCCATTCTTTTTTGTCTACAGGTTAATAATGAAAATGTAGTCAAGGTTGGCCACAGGCAGGTGGTGAACATGATCCGACACGGAGGCAATCACTTAGTTCTTAAAGTTGTCACTGTAACCAGAAATCTAGATCCAGACGACACAGCCAGAAAGAAAGGTACCGTCTTTTCATTATTTTAATTGTTTCAGATGCTTCTTCATAAAAGAATCTGGTATACCATTCCATTTTCTGACATACAGGTAAATCGTTAATTAAAAGAAAAGATGAATGTCCGCATTCAAGAATGCAAAGGTTCTTTTAAGATAGATTTCCAGTGGTGTGGACACTGGGACTTCTGATGCTATCATTGCTCCTGAAGTGCTTCTGTATGTGTATGTGAGATAATTGGGTGGAGACTAATTTTATAATTGATTACTATCCTCCTGCAATGTGCTATTAACATTCTGTATGAATGAAACGATTTACACACGTTGCCAGGATGGATATGAAATTGCTCCACAAGGAAGTAATTCCAGCACTGCTAAGTATCTTTCTGAAAGATAAAAGAGAGTTAATACATTTATGTCTGAATCCAATTAGGTTTTGTTGTAATCTGTCAAAAACATGTGCTAAAACATTTTCATATACATGGTTCTCCACATTAATGGCCATTCCTACTGATTGGCAAAATTTGGTAACAGATTTTCTGGGTATCATGAAAGAAGGATAATTGTTAGCTATTTGATTTATAAATAATAAATCACAATCCTTCAAGATGTCTTTGACCTAGAAAATGTGTGATTGATAGATTCAATCAACAAATATACTTTTTATTTTTATATATTCAGATTTTTAATCAATAATAACCATACTGAAATAATTATTCTAAGGTGAATAAAGGCACTTTGTGTTTTTGATGTCTTTTTCTTATTAATACATCTAACTTGCAACTGTCCCATTGCTGTGAAATACACGTGCATGTTACTATCTTTATATGGCATTTGATTTTATGGTTGTATGTCGCCAATCAGTAACTCAACATGTTTTAAATCATGCACATACATTTATAAAAGAACAACTAATCTTGATAATAAACCAAAAATTGATTATTGGGAGTTTCTATTTAATGAAAGTATGATATCATTGGAGATAGTAGTAGAGATAATCATAAAATAAAATAATATGAACAATGAGCTGGAAATGACATGTGTTCATGCTAGAATAAAGCTGGGGTTCTTATGTCATGCTATCTTTCAACATTGTTTATTGGTTGAGTATGGAGATGGCAATATTAAATAACAGCATCTCCATATTAATTTCTATTATTTTTTTGCCAAGCTGTTGGCACTTTCCCTGCTTTTCTAAGACTTTTCCACTTTCAATTCTCAGAGTTAGTGGTGACAATAATTTGTGTAAGGAAATCCTGCAGCCAACTACCATGCATTTTGGCAATTGAATGTTGGTTAGTGGCTTTTATTTGTTCTTTACCTTTTCCATGCAGTTTGTAATTTATTGATCTGTATTTATATGTTACAAATATACCTGATCAGAATTGTTGTTCACTATCTACTCCTAGGAGCAGGATTAAATGTAGGAATGAAAGTACACAATTCATAAATCTCCTTATTTCCCATATGATTGCCAATTTTATATATGTGAGCTTCAATAACATAGCAAAGCCTTCTTGTAATAACCCAATTTTGGCATCCGCATGCTATGCTTACGATGATTCATTTATGCATTTTTATCTCATGAGTCTAGAATAGTGTAAAACTATGAGTTCAGCATAGCAAATGTATTGTTTAAAAAGTCAAGTACCATATAGTTTTTGCATAGCCAGAAAGTAATACTCTTGTTTTGAACACTGCTGTGTCTAAGATGTCTACTGCAAGCTTTCACTGAGCTAAATTAGTATCCATGTGTTGTATTTCTTATCTGTGAACATTTCTGTATGTAGCTCATAAGTATTGCTATAGATCAGACAACTTTATCTTTTGGGCACTGAGGCAAGCAGTTTAATTTTCATTTAAATAGTAATGTCCTTTTGAATTGAATCTGAACAGTGTATTCTGAAGTGTTTTTACTTATTATCTATATCCTTCTGTTTAATGCAAAGCCCCACCACCGCCAAAACGGGCTCCAACCACCGCACTGTCCTTGCGGTCTAAGTCAATGACCTCAGAACTTGAAGAGCTTGGTAAGAAAGTGTTTTTAAAGAGCATGCTGCAATGATGGAGATGTAAAGCCAGTGTTATACTGTTTGAAAGTGAACTGCACCTTGTACTGAATATTGGATTGCAATGATTACATAAGAATGTTGCATTTCTGGAGGCTCCACGTTTGCATGATGAGCATGAATAATCCTACCTTGTTTCCAGCTCTGCAAGAGAATGTATTTATCATTTATATGCATCATCAATTTAAACATTAAATTAAAACTGTAGCTTATTTTATTGTATTTTCGATTAATCAGTTCATCTAATATTGTTTTATTTTAAATTTCTGTGGCCTCTCATTAGTGGATAAAGGTAAGCTGTTAGTCCTTGTTTTTAAAAAGCTGACAAAAAAAATTCCTATGTACCTGTAGCTCCCATTGGGGTTCTTTGCTTTGATTCCCAAATGCAATTAGTGGATAAAAACAGATTTCTGCTCTCAGATCTATCAGCAGTTCAAAGCTGATTTGAAGCTTTTGCACAAATTTAACAAGCGATTATCAAAGTTATCATCTCTGACAGACACATTTGCTTGTAAGATAGAAAAAGGGAAACTGCTTTATGGGGGTTTTTTGTAGCCTTTCCCCTCTGCTGATCATTTAATAACTGACAAAGAAAGAATATCCATTAGGCAAGGGAAAGGATCCTTCCAGAAATGCAGCAACTGTACACTTCCTATCATTACTTTTTTTGGTTCTGAACCGATCATAATTGCTTATTTATTACTAAAGTTTTGAGGAATCTGTATTAGCAAGAAAAATTATTTTTTGACTTCTTTTTAAAGTTTTTAATAATTGCATGGCAATTGATTTAGTTATCATACTTATGAAATACAATGAAAGTTACTGAGTAATTGGTTGATTCCTAATAACGTCCTTCATACTCTTATTTATGTTATTTATTAAATTATTATGCTGCTCAACTCACATTTTGAGAGAATCTTGATCTCTCTTACTAACCAAATACTTGGAAAAAATAACAATCTTTTAATATGAACATATATAAATAAAATAGGTGCAATTTTTAACCATCACAATTAACTATTAAGAAGTTATATTTAAGTCTCTCTATTAAAAATACCTAAACTTTTTGTAATTAATTATATTTAAACAAAACTAAAAAGTTCAATAGAAAATATTTGTCAAATACAAAACTTACTATTATGTGTACAACATTTTCTATGGATTTATTTTCTTGACTATAAAATTTATTAAAATTTTCTTCACAGAAGTGCCATTGTTATGTTACAAAAGACAAAAGATATTTTATTATTATTTGTTTCTAATTTAGTTTTGGGATGATTTTCTTACCTATTTAGGGAAAATAAGGGGATCTCTATATACATGCTAGTGTTGATGTGTTTTAATTTTGTCAGTATCAAATTTCTTGATTATTGGAAATATTGTTAAATTATCCTTCTCAAGAGTTGGTAAAACAGCATACCCTCTTTTCATCCATTGTGAAAGGTTTTTAAATTTTTTTTTTAATAAGCCAGATAAGTATCTTAGATTTTTAGACGGAGTTGCTTTTTTATACTGTTGGGGGGAAAAAAGTCTTCCTGTCATCTCATGGAATATTTTTGCATCTTTTTGTTATGACAAAACTAGTCTTCCATAAGCAAGATGACTCTTTAGAGAAGAGATTAAGGATCCTTGCTAGGGAAAGAAGAGAGGCAATTGCCTATTGTCTACCTGCATCCCTCAGCTCCCACACTTTTCTAAAGAATTCCCCAAGTCTCCCAAGCAGAAACTTCATAGGAAAATAGAAATGATGATTTTATAAAATTTGCTCCCAACTTTGATTGGCTACAAAGTTTGGATTCAACCTAATCTAAGTTAATCATAATTTTTATATGAGCAGTGAGTAGAATCTATCCACTGACCTGTATATAGAAATTATAGAAATCAGTGTGTAGTGCTAAATGAAATTCACTTCTTGCACTGCTGCTTTAATATCTTATTATTCTACTCATGAACTACTTTAAGGTCCATAACATAACTAAGCTCCATTTCATGCTGAATAAACTAAATTATTAATGTATCTTAAATAGAAAACTATCTTTAGATAGCTTTTTTACTCCAAAAGCATTTCATTTAAATAAATTTGATAAAAATTAAAAAAAATCTGATTTAAATTAAAAAAAAATGATTTAAATAAAAGAAGATTGGTCTTTATTTCTTTTAGATTCTTTATATTTTCTTCAATTAGCATAGCTACACCCATAATCTAATTAATAACGATCATTTAATCAAAATAGTATGCTTTCTTAAGTAAACTATTGTAAATATGTATTTTATATTTTACTATTTAAAAAAAAGATGCTTAAGAAAATAAGTTATCTTTTTCCAACTTAGAATATCTGTCTGTTGTCAATGGATTATTTGCACAGATTGGTCATTTTCTACCCTGTGGAAATGCTAGAAATTAGATTAGGTGCAAAGCATATGCTAACTATATGTTATTTCCAATGTACTTCGGTTATGCTGCTTTTAAAACATTATTTTCCCACCCCTTCCCTTTTTGTTTCACCTAAAACTGGTTCAAATATCCCCCAAGTTTGATGAGCAATTTATTCTTGTGTAAATAATAGGAAAGATCTATCGCTTTTAGGCAGCAGACAACTCTAGAAGCATTGTGGTGGTTGGATTTATTTTCTATTTGCCTCTAAAACACTTAACCCATTGACTTTCAGATAATCCCTTACTCTGACATTTTATATATTAGAAATATTTAATTTTTGCTGACCTGAAAATTAATCCATCTTTGGGAGATATTCGCTGACCTGGAAAACAAAATCTGTGCTGAATACTTTTAAACATCACAAATAACTTTGTAGATATTAATGAAATGACTTCAGGTAATTCTGTGTGAAACAATGAATATGTGCTGACATTTTATCAGCCATGTTGCTAGTTTTTTAAAGTAGCTACCTGTCTCTGCCTCCAGTTGTCGTGTGGCATCCCAATGCTGGAATCCATAGACTTAAGATGTCATAGCCTGATTATACTGAAGCCTCTTATCCATTAAGTCTTTGCATTCTCACTGACTATTAGGCACTCTTTAATAATTACAATTTCATTCATAAATCCTTTTAACATTTGCAGAAAGGTAATTAGGAATTGATAATCAGAGGGTTACAGTTCATTTCTCTTAAATTCTAAGTATTTTGAGAATGCCTCTCTCAAATTGCATGCCCCCCGAAAACATCCTATCTATGCTGTTTAACTTCTGAAATTAGATACTGATTTTAGAAATAGCCAATTACTTTTTAATGCCTCTTAAATACAGTTCATTGAGTACTACGGGTAGGAGTGTCTAATGCTCAATGTTAGTGCTTAAGCCTTAACATTTATTAGAAGACTATTCTCTTCAGATTTTGATTTATTTTCATTCCCTTTCTATTTCCAAGCTTCAGTACGGAAGAAGAAGGGTAAGGGGAAGCATTTTTATCTCTATTTTTTACTTTTTTTCCCCTGCACCATCTTATACTAAAGTGGAATACACAATTGTATGTAGTGGTTCAAATTATCAATCACAAAATAATAAATCAGTATGGTTTTAGTCGTTTAGAGAATGGATTGCAAAGGTATAAAATAATTATATCCCTTGAGAAATCTTGTTTGACATAAATGATCCCATTTTTTTTCTTCTTTTGCCTTGCCTCCTTCATCCCAACTCTCTCTCCCTTTATATGTATGAGACCGTTTCTGGTTGTCCCCCCAGTCATTACCACAAGGTTACTGTGCTATCTGGCAACTAATTAGGACTGTTTCATACATAATATTCTTCTTACAAACGGGAGCCTCCTTGCGTAGAAAAATATGCACACACATGTTGTGTTGTTTGTCTCTTCTGCTGTGTATTTGGAACCTGCTGAACTTCAGAACGCGTGTAACAGAGTCAAAACGGACACTGGCAAAATTATCACCTCCATCATTTTTTCCCCTACACTATGGTTCCCTTCGTGTTGGCATGTCATGTGTGAAGCAGCCCTATGAGAAACAGTGGCAAGTAACAGGAGTTTGGTGTAGTCCTGCATCACTTAATTAACTTGCCTGCCTAATGGCCAGTTATTAATCACAGAACCACACTGCCTCTGTCTCAAAAAAAATAGGCACCTCACACACACCCTTTGAGTCTTTACCTGGAGTACTGCTGCTCTGCATAATTTCAGGTTTAATATAGCATATTCCACACTGTCCTGTGTGCATGGAATGCTGTCCCTTTAACTAATCCATAAGGTCACAACTCTCCTCTCCTTTATCTCCTTGAGACCCACCTCTGCTGCAAAGCATACAAGTTTATTGTGCAACTTGCAATAACTGATTACTAAATGAAAGGACTAACGGGGATTAATGGACATTTTGTAGTAAGATTAAATGTATGCACATAAAGTTTGCATATGTTTAGTTGCATCCTGTTTCTTCCCAAGCTTTTTTATGTCACCTGTTTTCTTCAAGGCAGGGTACTTGATTTTGGTATATGTGATCACACAGCACATTGCTAATCCTTTATGTATCATAAAGACGAAATACATTACAGACCAGTGGCATATAAATTACAAACTTGTTTACAATACTAAGATCTTACAATGGTAATTGAAATGACTGAAATAAGATTTGCTTAGTTTTGCTTTCATTGTTTATTTTAATATTTTACTAGAACATTCACTTTTTGTGTTGATCCTTAGCCAGGAGTTCCAAATTCAGTATTTCCTTAGTATAGTGGCATTCCAACTTGTCTACCAAAAATATCTGTGTAGCTATAAAAGCCCTTGACATGTTGAGAGACCTTATGAAGTTATGACTTTGTACTGGAATTGAATTATACAATATGTATAATGTGTGCCTGCTTATTCTTCTTTTCCTGAATAAAACATAGATCCTATTGATATTCAAGGTTAATGTTTGACCATTCAGGCTCAGACTTATTTCACATGCTGTAGCATTCACTACGTATATGAAGGTTAACCTTAGAATGTCTGCTTTGAAAGATCAGTTGCTCAAACTAAGAATTCATAAATTCACTGTTCTTTGTGCAACCCTATTTTAAAAAACAGGTGTGTCCTGTGATATATCAAAGAAGCTTTTCATGTACTTTATGTAGAGACTGTTCCATTCAGTTCAATAGCAGGCATAGCTTTATTGGTATCTATTCTCCACACTGAGATTTCCAATTTACTGCGAGGATTAATTCGTTCATTGAACTTTGTGCCTCTGAACCGTAGCTCCTTACATAGAACAAAGCTACCAGATCAGGACTATGGTTCGGTCAATAATATTTTTATTGGGAAATTAAAGCCATAAAATATTAAAATATAGCATAGTTTCCCATTGTTTTTAACTTTTTTGCACTTTACACAACTTCTGTAATAACTTCTCAAACTGCAACGTCTATATTTTCTTTTTAATATCTTTGATGAACTCAGAAATATACTATTAATGTTGGAAATAAGTACTTGCTATCTAAATATAGTTTTCTTATGAATAATAATTAGATTAAAAAATAATTATTATAACTATAACAATATTTAGAAAAAACAATTTAGGATTCACACATCATGGTAGCCTGATCCCATAAATATTTCTGTACTGCAGTGATCTTTTTATATCAGCCACAACTAAATGAAACAAGTTAAGTCAGATTCTCCAGGGTCATGCTAAAATTCTGGAAAAGGAGCAATGTAACATAAATATAAAGGCAAACATTTTGATATAAAACATTTGTGTATGGTGTGTATCTCCAGTAATTCAAGAAGAATAAATTACATATCATGGTTTCCTGTATATAATGTGTGAACAACTGTGCCCTGCTTCAAAAATGACTAATGCCATTGCAAGTTCTGTATACATGTATGTAGTGTGCTAACTGTTAAAACTAGTGCACAGACCCAACTGATATGCATAAAAGTGTGCGTGTGTGCATAAAGTAACTATATTGAAATGAATGGGGAAATTCTATGCTCATATCTGAGTGAATACTCTTACAAGGGTAGCAGTGAGTGTACTGTATATTTGTGAAACTACAAACAAATTCCAAACAAATTAAGTAATTTAACTATTTACTGATAGTAACATTAATGTGAGTCGATTGTTTAAAAATATTAATTAATTAATATTATTTTTAAAACAAAAAACAGTAAAATAAAATAGCCCACCTGATTTGTTTTAAAAATAGTAATTCATAAAATAAATCAGAGCACACATTATTTCAATAGGTCCCTGATTTTAGCCAAAGATCTGTTAGTTTTCTGCATAGTTAAACAGTTTAATTATTTATATTTTGTTTTCTGAAGTCACTCCATCAGCATCAGACTTTATTCTAACAGGTAATTTATTGTATTTGATAATACTTCAAGACTTTAGTTAAATATTTAAAATAGAAAATCTTAACTGTGTCACTTCTATACTGAATAGTTTGTAAATCATTTATAAGACCTCCCAAAATGATAACATGTGACACAAGTACATGTCATTAATTTATTGGTTTTTATGAAGTTCTAAATTGATATATACACATTTGTAGACTTGAAGTAGGATTTATTAGCCTATTTCACATTAAAAGTGTTTCTATTTTTGTTGATCTTGCCCTTGATATTACAAATATTAATTCAACCAAAGATGCAGCAATCAAGAGTGTGGGTTGTTTTTCTTTTTTAATTGCTATGTGTCATCCAGAAGAGACAATGTTTATAGCCTGTTCCATTTTCAATGTCAATTTCTTTTTCTTTAAGAAAAAGTTTGCCTTTAAAAAATAATAATTGTCAAAACAAATGCTATACTTGCTATACTTTTTAATAAAACTGAGGCTCAAACCTGGCCCTGTAGAGGCCCTGAACAGTCTGTATAATATAGGCCTTGTTATTTTATCATTATGGAACTCACTACAGAGCTGTTAACAGCACAACTATAATACAAACAGATAAACCAGGCATCTTCAAATATATGGATTATTTTGAACACAAGTCTTCAAGTCGTCATAATATTGTCTAATGGAAGATATCAATAAATATTTCTGAAGCTAAAAAGTCTAATATGGAATTTCTGAATATTTGTGTAAGTGTTCATTGGTTGTAACAAAATGAAATCAACCTTTAATTAAAATTGTATTATTTATTTATTATTTATTAAATCATATTATTTATTTATTTATTCATTCATTTAATTTATTTATTTATTCATTTATTTAATTAATTAATTAATGTTCTTGTAGATATGCAGTTAGGCTACTATCTTCTGACCTTATTTTTAATTTTTTTTTGTTTTTTGTTTATTGGGGGAACGATGAATTATTAGTTATATAGTGAATTTATTTTACTCTTTTTTTAACATATAGAAAAATAATGTAACAAAATACAATGTTATATCACCAGGGCTTCCTAGAGAGGCATGTGACATTTCCAGCTTTTGCTGCTCTTGACCATAATAAAGAAAGGTTAAACCATGAAAACCCAGCATAAATTAAATAATTGTCTAAAGTTAAAGTTCTGTCTTAAACCAAATGCCCATCCAGGCTCTCTTTCTGATTTGCCTGGGTAGTAAGATTTTCAAATCTATTCAGATACTTTTTGGGAGAATTCCTTGCTCTGTCTCAAATAAATAATCGTCATGTGCTATGTATCATCAAAACAGCAACCTCCAGTGCCCTTTTCAGAAATACTTCTCCATTTCTTACCAGTTGTAAATGCACACTATGTGTGGATAAAACATTCATATGGTTATAACATATCATTCACCCCAATAGGTAAAGTACTTAGTTGTCTTTCTTCACTACAGAAAAATAATTGAGGGTGATTTTCCACTCCTGGTGAAAAAAAGCATTGCAGGAAATGAACAATGGGACCATAGGCACTCGAGAGGATCATAGTTCTATGGCTACTGTACGTAGCGGTATTTTGCTGAGCAAAAACTCTTCAACTGATTGACAAAAACAGGAGTAAGTCAATTGATGCAATGGATTTATTAAGATTTTCCAAGTGCAAAGGTTTCTATGGAATGTCTTTTCAAAGCTTTTAATCTCTTTGTGTCTTTCAGATTCCATGGTACATTGCGGTCTAACTGCTGCCGTGCCGTAAAATTCACTAGGAATCATTTTTCATTAGAATTCATTTTTCTTCAGTTGTTAATCGTTCCATGGTCCTTTCTGATGGAAGTTATAAAATAAATGCTTTTAGGAAACTTGTGGCTTGTTTTTATTTTTCATGGGATTCTGCCAAACTTACTGTGCTTTTTGGAAAAGTGATCTCTATTTTCAAATTTCATTTCTTTCAACTCCCAACTAAAATTCAGCAAATCTTAATTTCAGAATGGAAAAGCTTTTCTTTCTTTTGAGCCTAAATTTGAATTTAGAAAGTAATTCAAGTAATATTTCTTGTATTCCAGGAATAAAGCTGTTAAAAATATTTCTAGTTCCCTTAATGGACATTTAAGAAGGGTTTGAGGGGATTGTACGTAAATAATCTTTTTTCCCCATCAGAATAGAAGCAACAGGCAATATTAGTAGTTATTTCCAAAAGGTGGATGAGTTTATATTTACCCATAAAAGTAACAGCTAAAAAGAGGGAAAAATTACTGCTTTGAGTTTCATTATTATTGTTAAATCTTATGTAGAACTAGTTTATTAAAAAGATTCATATACACAGCCTCTCCTAATCCATTGTCAATTTTTATTTTTTAATGGTAAGATTTTTAACTAATATGTGATATTGGTACATTGGCATAACAGTAAATTTAAAAAAATTCCCTGATAACTGTTAGTAAGCAGATCTTTAAAATAATTCATGTGATATTCTAGAAAATCTAATGGAAGCCTACAGGTTTAAAACATCTTTTATTTTAGTATTAGCATTTAGCTTCTATATACAATATATTTCTATACTATGCTCTGATAAAAAATTCATATATAGTTTCTTAAGTTTTTTTAAACTCAAGGTACAATTTGGGTGTGATGGAATCTTCTCAGCAACCTGGGTTGTACAAGGTGAAAGACATCAACATTTCCTTGACTTGAGGACTGTTCCACAGTTTGCTTAGCTGCACACCAAAACTGAGGAGAGCTTTGTGAAATTGTGCCTTGAGCACCTGGCATCCATTTACACCTGAACCTTCTTTAAACCTTAAAAAGTACAAAAAAAGAATCAATATTTTGACTTCACCCATTTTAAGGGGACAGTTGGAAAGCACCAAAGATATGCTAACATGTGTGGCCCTTGGGACTCACTTTTTGATGGTTGTTCCAGGTCCGTGATGGTGAAACTATGGCACGCGTGCCAGAGGTGACACACAGAGCCCTCTCTGCTGGCACGTGCGCCGTCGGCCCAGGTCAGATCTCCGTGTCTTTTCTTTCGTGAGCTTCTGTTTCCCTGCAAACGATGAAACAGAAGCTCACGAAAGAAAAAGATCTTACCTCATGCCGCGCTGCCGGTGTTGAGATGCCCCACCTCCCACCGGCCAGCTGGTCTTCACGTCTCTGCTGCGCATGTGCGCATGTCTGCACACATGTCTGCGCATGCACACATTCGCACATGTCTGCGCATGTGCATGTTTGTGCATGTTCTCTCAAGCTCACGTTCTCGCATGCACACACACCTTTCAGTTTAGGCGTACGCGCGCAATTTGGGCACTCGGTGTCTAAAAGGTTCGCCATCACTGTTCTACGTGATCACATAATTTATAAGATATTGCTAACAGTGTTCTAATACATCTTCATTCATCATACTAAATGTATTTTTACCAAGTATAGTTTAGAATGTAAAGCATGATACTATATATATGCATAAAATTGATACAATGTAGCTGGTTTGTCAACTTACACATTATGAGTAATCAAAATAACCAAGCCATATTCTGCAAAACATATTTAGACATTACACCAAATCATTTATTAACTTCCTTAGTCTTGATTTTGTAAAAAGAATGTTAAGCCATCATTACTTGAAGTAGATGCTAGTAGATCAGTACTTTTTGGCTTGTGTAGGCAGAGCAAAATTCTAACTATGATTTATAATTTACACAGCATGCTAAATTTTAATACCATAAACTATAGTAGTCCAAGCTCAGACTATACTTTCTATTATAATAGTTCATATTATATTATTATTATTAATATTATTTCAAGCCATATATTCAGTGGATTTTAATTTTGCATGATGTTTTGACTCTACAAGATTATTTACTTATTCATAAATATTTTTTAATTTATTGACTATATTTTGCAAATAAAGGATTCATTTACTCATGACATGGGAATTTCTCTTACTATCTTTCAAATTTCATGTGCCTATGTGGATGCAGAAACATGTATGCCTTTGTGTATGCCTTAAAACAGGGCATACACCCAACCCCCAATCCATGGACTGGCACCGGGCCATGGCGTGCCAGGAACTGGGCCGTGCAAACAAGCAAAGCCCCATCCATGAGATGCAGGCAGCATGCAAAATCACGCCCCCTCCGGTCCGCGGAAAAAACTATCCACAGAAGTGGTCCCTGGTGCTGGTCCCTGGTTGGGGGCTGCTTCCTTAAAATGTGTTCCAGAGATGCCCTCAATATACTGAATCAACAGTTGGAGAAAATATGGGGGTGGGAGAGAAAGCAACTTCTCATTTGTGTTCTTTTTCCTCTTCAAATATAATTAGATGCACTCAGAATCACAACACCCTAGTAAATAAATATGGGAAGAATGTTTTTGCTTTTTAATTAAAATATTTAATTAAAAATAAATATTGTCTCCTTTCTATCATCTTATATTCAGATTATAGGGGCACAGTTACAGCACCTGTATGCAACTTTTTAAAGTAGCCATATCTTTTCCTAAGAGAGCAGGGATGTGTTCACCAGGAAAAAAAGCAGCTGTTCTAAGGAGTGGCTGTATTGAGATACCACAAAGTAGCTTCATAATTAAATCCAAAACTCTGTAGCACATGTGCATATGGACACACGCTGCATTTACATCAAATAATTATTGATTAAACATAAATGAATATATTTAATTAATAAATAAACCCATAACATGCTCTAAAATGCAGCATGTGATTTTAAAGATTTTTTTTAGCCTTTTATCAGGTGGATTATATTGATTACAATTCAAACTTTATTGTAGATTAGGTTGGATAATAACTGGTGTTATTTTTTCCAGCTAAAACTTGTATCCAGTCTTCTATTTACTTGTGTTAAGTGTAGTACTAATGTCTTATTCTTCTCTTTTGAGCTGAGAAGTTTTCTGGTTTGTTCATATTGTTTGAGCTTAAAATTAAATGTGTGTATTTATGTGCATGCGCGCACACTCATATATTTGCATTCAAGCAATTTATTTTAAAATATTTTATTTTCATCCATAATTGATGAAAAAACCTACTTCGGATAGTATTTTCTACATCAGGGGTGTCAAACTCAAGGCCTGCAGGCCAGATCTGGCCCGTGGGGCTGCCCTGGAAACAACGAAACAAAGGCGGTGCTTCTGCCAGTAAAAATGGAGCTCAGGAGGGCTGCATGTGGCCCTCCCATTTTCACTGGCACAGCGCTCAGGCCGCTCCCAACACGAGTGACATCAAGCTGGCCACACCCACCCTGGCCACATCCACTTGGCCCCCCCGAGGTCAAACACAACCCTGATGTGGCCCTCAATGAAATCGAGTTTGACACCCCTGTTCTACTTTATACCCTTAGTTACATTAATTTGTATTTGAAACCATCCTTGTAATAACTACTTTTAGTTGCATTGTGCAGTAGTTAATTACTTTCCCATATTTACTTATATAATTTATTTTTCCTGTAACTATAATGTCACCACCTATTTCCCTTAAATTAAAGGGCACTCAAGGGACTGCTGGTTTTTTCCATGTTCCATTAAGATATTTCAATTTCCACCCACAACATTGTGAAACTCTTCCAAGTTGTATCCAACAGCAATTGCACTGGAAGCTCAATTTGCATGGAAAGCAGCTCTTTGAATACCAGCTTTAATTGTCCAAAGTTGCTGCTTCTTTGTTTTATCTGATCTCCAATGCTTATCTTTTTTTTGCTGATAATGGAAAATAATTAATATCAAATTAATAAAATAAATATTTAAAACATAAGTAATATCATACCAATGGGATAATTAAACTATGTAGGACATAATAATTTTTGAAAACTTTTAAATTTGATGAAACTTATATCAAGAAACTTATATTGAGTGATCATGGGCTACATGCTACTATTACTGAAATAGGGCGGCATATAAGAACAGCAAAATAAATAAATAAATAAATAAATAAATAAATAAATAAATAAATAAATAAATAAATAAATAAATAAATAAGTAGGGGTTACATTTTTCAGATTTAACTGGGGCAGGAAAATATACTATATTCTTCCTCTTCCATTCTTTGTTCCCCTTTTTCATACTGAACCTCTTGAAGTATGTAACTATCCCTACATATTGTTTTGCAAGTCTAAGGACAATTATGTCAATGTTTTCAGAGTCAGATATGCAAAAGTTTTAAAATGAGTTTTCCTTTAAATGTAATTCATTACATTATTAATAGCATGCGAGTTTTGAGTTATATACTGTCTTTAAATTTAGATTATTCACAGGTGCATATTAAATAATAGTAGATATATGTTTATTTTGCACTAATGAATTAGGAAACACATACTAATGAAACAACTGCTGGGAATGTTATGGCATGAGACTTCGTGTCTAGAAATTACCTATATAATTTCTCACCACAGATACAATTTACACTACTGATGGTGGTTTTGTAATGGGTGTATATGTACAAACATAAATCCTAACACGTACAGACTCATAGGCCAGCATGTGAAATCACATCTCCTCACAAGTTTTTTGTTTACATGGTTCTTATCATACAGCATTTGAAAACAACCATGTGCAGAAGGAATAATATTTGCATAACTACCCCCAATTGTGTATTGTACCTACCAGAAGTCATTATATAAAGGTGCAATGGAAATCGCACCCAGTTTTGTATTAATTATTTTGTTGGTAGCTTTTATCTGTATCTGTCTTAGGTTTTCAAAAACTTCTGCTATATCTGAAGCATCTTGAATAGTGTAAGAAGAAGGGGCATGATGCAAACATGAGCTCAAATGCAGAGCAACAAACTGGGTCTTCAAGACAACCCTCAAGTGTGTTACTACGGCTGTTGCATTGCTAGCTGTATTTATTGTACCCAAAGAACTTTCCATGTATCTCGCAGCAAGAAGATCAAACCTACTTCTACAGTCCTGATGTTCATATGGGGGGAAAGGGAAGAATATATAAGGAAAAGAAAGCGATCCAAATAGAGATGAAAATTCTGGTGGGATCTCAAAAGGAGGGCCTCTGAGAGCAGCGCATCTCGGGGGAGGGATCAGCTGCCAATACAAGTGGCAGGTAAGACTCAAGATGGGCATAAGAGTCTACTATTCTCAGTGAAACCAATTAGGCTTTCTTTTAAACTAATGCCTCTATTGTAAAAAAAAATTGTACTTTAGAGTCTACTGTTTCCGTAGACTTTCTACAGCTAGGTTGTCCTTGCTATTTTTTTGCGGATTTTAAATCATAAATAAATTATAATACGTGTCCTTCATTTACTGAGAAAGTAAGAAAATGACTATTCTGATAATGACTTCTGTGATGCAAGGAGCCAGCAGTACTCCAACGCCATGATTCTACCCAAGCATCTATGGAGGTGGTGTAGTCCTGACTTCTGGCAGCATTTGGCAGACATTCTATCCAGGAACGAAGTCCTTTCATAAGGAAGGACATGGGCAAAATATGAATAATTAACACATGCACACAAGATATGTCAAGGTTGTCACTCTTTTTACCAGAAGTTTATAATTCTTGAAGCAGAGAATCTTGAGATGCAATCTTTCTGAACAATATCCCCAATTGTTTACGCAATCATAGAAAAGAAAAAGGCATCTGATCAGTCAGAAGAGGGAACAATCTTAATATGCCCTTATTATAGAGTGATTTATTGTTAAACAATCTGAACACTGGATATTGTTTCATTTTGTTTTTAAGTTAAACACAACATCAGATTAAAAATAGTGAATAATAAGTCCAAATTATCAGATCTTTGGCCCAACCTCCCCTCCCCTTTTCCCATTCCCAATCTACTTCATATACATCTGTATAGTTAAGCATTCTGAAATGTCTGTTGAGATAAATTGAAACTAAGGAATATTTATGAGTTCAGATCTTTAGGAATCAGGAACCCAGGTGCTGATTCATTATTATATGTCTAAAACAGGCTATGGAGATAGAAAGCTCTGTGAAAATATACTGAGGCAGAGTGCAGATATATTCAGCTGCTGATTTTTTAACTATAGTTAAAAGGAATTGATCATGGACTCATAAACTCTATCCTCTCTTTCCCTTTGTCTCAGGCATGGTAATTTTCTTTTTTGTCAGCTTTAAGCATGTTTTATCATTTCGCTTGGTTTTGTTTGCTTCTTTCTAATGTTTATGATTTAATTCATTTTAAAGCTCTGTGTTTTGTTGGCAATTAGTATCCATATATCTTTTTTATATAGAAAGTATATTGTTCCAAACTCTGTTCCCTTTGGAATGTGAATTTCGATTCACATAACGATTATCTGCAGTGCTATTAACCATGGCTGTAAAATAAGTTACTAAAGTCAGTTTTTTAAATCAGTTTTGGAAGTTGAGTCTATTTGACAATGAAGTCCTTTAGCATTAGCTAATGGTGATCTCTTTGCAGATATATCAATAAACCATGCATAAACTGGCAAAGTAAGAGAGGAGGTTGAAGGGGCTCATATGCCTATAAGTTACTCCTTATTTCTTAACTATGATTAAGAGATCAGTAGTGTTGAATCTGCACTAAACATGAATGATAACTTCAGCATAGTCTCTACATTCCACATAATGTGTTGCCATGCTAATGTTTATTCCCTGTAGTTAACAATTCTTAGACACACAAAATTAAATGCAGCACTTAAAAGTTTGAGTCTTGATTCTGGTCAAGAAGCAGTCAAGGATCTGAAACTGAAGCATATCAATTAGGCAAATACATAAATATTGGAAGTGTGTTCCCTAATCATGCGGCCCAGAGGAGCAAGCCATCTGATCATTCACTTCTGCCATTAGGCAGCAAAATTATTAGGCACACGAAATTTCCATTGCTTCCATTCTGTTAAATATACTTTTTCCACACCGCCAACACAGCAGCTAGTGTCATCATAATCTCAACAGGTTGAAATCCTGATTTTATCGTATCAATCTGTAAACAGCAGAGATAACATCTATCAAACAGAGCCTGATAAATTCAGTGCAGTTTTGCTCAGTTTTGTTAAGTTGCCATGATCACTGAATGAAAAACAGGCTAAAGTCATTCTTGCAAAACTATTTTTGTTTTTTGTATACATATTAATAGTAAATAAATACTGCAATCCTGTTAATTGGAGTTGCTTTTACTATTTATTGAAATGTTATCTCTTGATTAAGCCTGTTCCTCGTTAATAGGCAGTTTTACAAATCATCTTCAATGTATTCACTAAATATTCAAGAGTGATATTAGAACTTAAATCCACATAAAATATGTCATTTCTGTTCCCCCTGGTGGTTATTTATGTGAGTGGTCACATATGCCATGTAGCAATGTGTCTTCTCTTTCTGATTAGGAGACAAGATACAGTATTTTACAGGTATTGCAACAAACACCTATATTTGTGGTAAACAATTGTTTCAATTTTATGAAATTGATTCCTGGCAGATGAACCACAAACACAAATAACATGTTTTCCTCAGTAATTATGTGATCAGAATATTTTAATCACAGTTCAGGCTTTTAGATTATTATGTAATTTCTACCACTTTCCATTTTGGGTAGGTTCATTCTAAACAACAAAACCAAAAATATGAAGAATGCCTGACAATATATGAACAAAAAACATTAATTATGAAATGATTTCTTTGGAATAACAATTGCCAATTTTCACATTGTAAGGGACAACTCTGCCTCCAAACTATTCCAAACATTCATAGAATATTTTGATGTCTCATTTGACAGTTTTATCATTAGTAAAATGTTACGTTCAACATGACCCAGTAGTATTTTATACTTACAGTATGCATATGGTAAAGTTGTGTTGAAAACACAACATTTAAAAAATAGGAAGTCATCGAATACAACTCTTTTAAAACAGGTTTCTTTACATCTCAAACATTATGAATGATTAAAATAGTAGTAGTATAGTAGACCAAGGTGGTCTGAGCAGAGACAATTATTTTTTAAAAAAACTGATTTGCTCATTTGATTAGAAGAATTCTAATTTTTTAATGCATGAACTGGTGGCCAGTTTCTCTGAGGAAAATTGGAGTCAGTGGTCACAGCTGATGCTGTACTAGTGAAGCAAAGGTGGGGATAAAAATGAAACAGCAGCAGATATTACACCGAATTTACCCACAAAGGCCCTTTTAAAAAATTTCCGTGCAGTGGAGCTTCCAAGGTTTGCATGCCACTAGGCACCCCCACCTCTTCCATTTTCATCAGTTTCTTCTCATGCTTCTTATATAAACACAACTTCATCCTCAATTTTCATAAAACATGCAACTGGACAGTCTACACAAACACAAACCAAATAGGAATATTTTAATTTCAACATGGAGAAATAATTAGTTTTTACAGTAACATTTATTGTTGACATTAACTCTTCATTTTACTAGTATCATGAAGTACACAGTGTCCTTTAAAAATACATGGATATAAGATCTTGAGTGGTAAATTACAATAACATTTGGAGATTTCCCATAATCATAACAGGAAACCTTTCCTTATTTGAAATTACAAGGGATTTTTAAAGGAATAATATATAAAATAATCCCTTTTAATATGAGACATACATATACCCATGCCCTTCTAGCGCAAACACATAACTCCAGATAAAGTTGATAAGAGCAGCATGTGGTGTGTTTCAATGAGCAGGAGTTACACCTAACAAAATTCAAACATTTGAAAAAATCATACAAATTGGTGCAAATTGCTTAGCACCTACTACAAAGTTCACTAGGAATGATCAGAAGAAGAAGAAGCTAATAAAATTTATGTTCACACACAACTCTTCTTAAAAGTGGGAAGTGTGATAATTTAAAGCAGTGATTATTATGATCATTCCAGCGGACTTCTCAGAAAATTGTAAATGGCTGAATTGTCCCTGAGGCAGAAGGCTTACTTTATTTTTCCAAAACAAGATATTTTCTCATTCTTTGCTAGTCTCGATATGCTAAAGAACTACTGTGCAGATCATAATAGTCTGTCTATGAATTGCATGCATTTTATAACTATTTGCAAGTGTTCAGGAATACATTTGATTTAGTGCACATGTGAATTGACCTCATTTGTAAGGGTTCCACTTATATGGCCTTGATTTAGTATTTAAACTTTCTTTGTCAAACATGGGGGAAAAATTAGTATTTTCTTTACAAAATTACTCAAGTGAGGAATCAGGAGAAGCACAAGTCAAATAATACTTTGAAAGAAAGAAAAACTATCCTGATGAACAATGCCCACAGTATAACTACCTTCTATTACAAATAGCAGAAAGGAAGTAATGTATACAGGCAATGAGAGGCTAAGAGACATTGTTCACAGGATAAATTTGATTAATGGTCACACTGGTTTTGTGACAATAATTCTGGAAGGGATTTAGGGCTGAGATGAAACGACGGACAAAAGAGAAGATAGCAACCAGTGCTTCAATGGCTGCCATACAATCCAGTGGTGGACCTCATCTGACACCACAGGAAGCTCAGGTCGCTTGGACAATTGACCCAAAGTTCATCCCAGAGATTTCTGACTGTGACATCACTACAGTGCATAGGTGAGCTTTTTGATAGGTTCACAGACATTTATGCCACAATCACAAAAAAAGTGTATTGAAAGTTGTGCCTTGGGATCCAGCTTAGTTGTATGTGTTATGGATGCAGGACAGTGTGCATTTTATGATATTTTAATAATTTCAGCACTCCCTGCACTTTTCAGTCTCTACATTTTAGACAGCCCTAACACAAACACTCTGGTTTCCCAACTGGCTTCTTTTTGTGTGTTGTCCAATGTATGTAGATTCCTCCATCTTCCTGGCCTCAGATACAGTGGTTGTTGCTCCTCTATTTGATTGCCAGATGTCACTGGGGAACAAGATGGGGAGGTTCCTGGATCTTCGGGGCAACCCAGGCACCAGAGAGGAAGCTCGCCATCTATACCTGCAGAAGATCAAGAGTCCTCAGTGCCTGCTTCAGATGAAGATTCACCAGCCAGAACTACAGAGAGTTGGCCATGGCCACTGTCATCATCTGAAACACCCAGCAATGTTGGGGAAGATTTTGAGGGATTTCCAACACCAGAGCGGACTCCACGGTGTACAATGGACATACAATCTCCTGGCGATCACTCTCTCAGTAGAACTCAATATGAAAGTGACTCTCTTGAGGAGGGGAATATTGAAATGAATGAAGATCGCCATGGTGTTCAGGCTGTCTCTAGGGATCAGGGTTGGAGAGGGCAAACCCAGCTGACAGAGGGGGAAAAGCTATTGATGGAAACCAACAGTAGGATTGTGCAGCTGCTGGAGAACATAAAGAGAGAGCATGCACAGTCCATGGGTCTCATGTCACAGTCCATGGGCCGGATGGAGTTGCAGCTAGGCATTGTGGCAACATCCACAAGAGCCATTCATAACTACCTGTCTGAGATTTTAACTTTCCTCAAACAACCAAGGACACAGGTCCTTGAAACTCGTATCTCCCAAAGAGCCACCCCTCATGTTGAGTTAACCAGTGCCTCAACGTGGACTGGTGAGGATGCAGTGGCAATGTCCACTGTGTATTTACCAAGAGATGAAGGGGTTAATGACTCTCAAGAAACACCACAAGCCACAGTGCCTCGTCGCAGTGGCCGAATGCAGAGAGCCATAACCGAGAGGGCATCTTTGCCCATGCCCATGCGTCAGGCAAAAGGGGGAGGGAAGAAGAATTAAATTATCACATGAGGGATAGTATTCTTAAGAGGTTTTTTTTAATGTGCCTGTCCTTTTAATTCTTAGCCATACGGCCATGAATGGCAAAACTTGACCATTTCTACATTTGGCTAACATTATATTCTGGCTGACTAGATTAGTCTAACATTTTGTAGTTTCTATTTGCATTGTTAACAATGTGTGCTGCTGGTATTTGAAGAACATTTGCTTCTGTTCTTTCACTTTAGCTTCATGAGAACATTTTTTTACACTGTGCCAGACATTCATTGCTTTTCTTACAAATACAAATCATTTCTGGACACAGCTGTTTTTTGAGTTTTCTTTTTCCATGATCCCCTTCCCTCTGAACAAGCATACTGAAGTTCTTGGTAAGTATGTGGATATTGACAATCCCCACCTTAGAAACCGTGTTTGACTAGTCTCTTGCCTGGTGTTTCTGGCATGCTGGCCTGAGGTTAACCTGTAAGTGCCTTTTTGGATCATGATCATTCTTATCCTCTGTGGGTCTGACCAGATTAATCTCTAGCCCATAGCCAAGCCTATCTTGGCTTGGTAATGCAGTCTACAACATGCCAGGACTCAATTGCAGCATTTGTGACTTATACAAAAATGTGCCAGCAAACTTTTTTAGGCACAGGAATGACATTTTCAGAAGTTTCTTTACTTGTCAGGGTCTTTTGTGGGTAACATGGTTATCCTCTGAGTTTGAATATTTAATAATAAGAATAATAATAATGTGTGCTTACACCCTTTCAACAATGAACAGTATTTGTAGGAGAAACTATATTTGATAAGATCATAGATACTGAATTATGCAAGTTAAAAGTTGTCACTCTCCTTACAGCCAGACCTCGTCAGAATGTAAGAGTCATGACATGCTGTTGAGTACTGTGCCACAATGTCTGAAAAAGAGCTCAGCATCATAATGGATGTGTTGTAATTAAAATCTCTCTCCTCTCCCTTCAGGCCAGGGAGCTCCAGGCAGATGAATAATACAGTAAGGGCAGAAAAACCAGTTAATATGGTTGGGACTGGGCTGGTTAATATTATGGAACTCCAAATCTACTCTTATATAGATGAAGAATACAAGATGGCCCTCAAGGTGGTATCCTAGATTATTGTTTAAAGATCCCCTTTTCAGGAGCAAATTGATCATTGAGCGATACCACTGTGTACAGGCCCTGAATAGTTGACCTTTGAACCTCAGTGTTTAAATTGACTTTCTTAGAGTTACCAGAATATATTGTCAAACCCATAAGTAAAACCAAGTTTGTGCATATATCAGTGTTTTGTGTGCATATATCAACGGTCCCCTCTCTGCTCCCTTTTGTTTTGAGTCTGAAGGGAAATAGTCAGGAAGCATTTTGCTGCAGTACAAACCAGCCATGTGTGTTCCCAAGTGAAAGAAATGCTTGTGGCTGCTTTTTGCTAAATGACTGAGCTAATGATGATATGCAGCTGGTGTGAGCTAACCTTCTGACTGCAGGCACTTTGCAGGCGCAACTTTTGAGTCAAACCCTTGTCCTGAGAGAACCTAGACCCAGTAGCTCTCAGATGAAGAGGACACTTGCAAGGGTGTTCTGTCTTGGCCATGTACTCAAATGCATCCTACTTGGCAGGTGTGGCTTTTCACACCTGTATGACTTGCGCCCCATCTGTGCCTGTTTTTATTTATTTTTGTTTGTTTAACATGTTAACAGAAACTTTCGTAAATAAACTCTTTTAAACTGAAGCATGTAAGACTCATTCTCACTGATACAGGAACATATTTTCTTGCAAAAATGGCATTATATTAATAGTGTGGTAAAAAGTCCACTTTGACAAATATTTTTAGGTTTAGCTTTCAAAGTCTGACACAGACAAAATACACAGGTCTTAACGGGAAATGACATAAAATTTCAGAAACACCTAGAAGACTATTTCAGCATAGCTATGCAATATTGTTATATTTTTTTATTTGCTTTATGTCACTTTAAAAGTGTGGTAAAAGCTGAGAATGGAGTCAAGTCAAATTATGTAAAGAAAAAGTGAAAATTATGCAAATTTTACAATACCAATGAAGTATGGTTGCAAATTGTAATTGTTTTTCAGTTTCTTCAGAGAAACAGCATATTTTTTATTTGAAAGAATGAACTTCTTTCTGAATTTAACACATTTCCTTTAGGGATTTATTTCATCCCATTGTACAGGTAGTCCTCGACTTACAACAGATCATTTAGTGACCGTTCAAAGTTCCAATACCACTGAAAAATGTGACTTATGACCTTTTTTCACACTTATGACCGTTGCAGCATCCCCATAGTCACGTGATCAAAATTCAGACGTTTGGCAACTGACTCAGATTTATGACGGTTACAGTGTCCCAGAGTCACATGATCATCTTTTGAGACCTGACAAGAAAAGTCAATGGGGGAAACCAAGTTCACTTAACAACCATGTCACTAATTTAACCACTGCAATGATTCACTTAACAACTGTGCAAGAAAAGTCGTAAAATGGGGCAAAACTCACTTAACAAATGTTTTACTTAGCACCATAAATTTGGGTCTCAATTGTGGTCGGAAGTCGAGGACTACCTGTATTACTTTACTATGGTGACTTTTTTAAAAAACAAAGAAGCACACAGTTGCAAAACATTTAGCACCTAGCAATGCTATCAGAACTGCTGTTGGAGTTTCTACTCAGCCAAAGTATCCAGGCCCTTTTTTTCATACTATCTAGAAGCCAATTTACTTGTCCCATTCCAATTTAAGTTCCAGCAATTCTTATCTACAATTGGAAAGGTGCATAATACACCCACTGAATGAAAGAAATTGTTGGACAAGGGAAAATAAATTGAGAACAGAGGCTGTAAGATCAACAAAAAATAGATGCCAATGATATAATGTGTGGCTGCAATACATGAATGTATCAAAATATTTGCAGACTTTTATTGTTGTCAAATCTATTGCTTTGGTCAGACTTTCAATACAGTCTTGCAAAATCAGTAGCATGGTTCTCATAATTTTGCAGTGATTATATCCATGCTTTTTCAAGTGTCTTTCAAAGCCTCTTCATTGTTTTCCTGCAGCTCTCATTATCTGACTAGTTATAGGGTTATGGTTGTCTGTTTAGTTCTAAAAACAATTGTTTTGTGGCATTTACAGATAATTTACAGACTTTAAGTGACAATTTCAATTTTCAAAATAATTCTAACTTGTTCCCTAGAGTATTTTATGGATCGCTGATAGGGCTGGAGAGACATAACATGAAATCTTCCTTCTTGAAGTTCTTGGTGGTGGATATGCCAGCATACCCAAATGTTTAAAATGAAGTCAGTAGATAATATGTTTTACTTCATATCCAAGGGCTTATCCTAGTTTGAAAAAACACAGTTTGGATTACTGCTAAATTGAATGCAAATGTATCTTCTAATCTTGCTTGAAGGAGGTAAACAAGAAGTATAAGATGTAGATACTGGCATATTTGCTAATGGTTCTGTCAATGTTATAACAACATTGACAGAACCATCAACAACTTAAGAGGCTCCTTTTCCAGAGCAGTTATCCAGTGCTAAGAAAACTAACTTCATTAAAATACCGTTGACTTGATCCAGTTAGTCCTATGGGCATAAGGACTATAATGCACACACCAAACTCAACTAGCACAAGATCTTCCCTATTCATTTCAGTAGTTAGGGCATAGTTAAATACCATTGATACTATATGCAAAAATGGTCACAGACCACCTCCAACCATTGGAGGGAAGTAAATAACATTCACATATACAGGCACCACTATGTGCACATTGCATATTCATAAGATCCTAGGCTGGGATGCATTTCTGCTCTTAACTAAAATGGTATATTAAAATCTATTTTCCTTATCCTACTCTAATCCAAATGTTTAGGGAGTGAATGTGTATGCAAACATTGGGAACACTATGATAATGCCTATACTTTGCATGGGTGAAACAGCCATTAACATTTTTTAGATAGCTGTTTTAAGCATTAAGGTGCCATTGTTTCTTTCCCACAAAGTAATTTGTAGAGGAGTTATTCTACTTTTCACTGAAAGAAAGAAAGATGAATGGTCAGGAAACTTACATTTTAAATTCATTTTGCTAATGAGGTAGAAGTAAGAAATTTGATAAGCTATAATCTAGCTGTTATTCAATTTTTTAGGTATACATTTTTTCTGTGTATACAAGTCCTAGGTTAAGAAAAGTTGTGTGTTAATTTTATTACCATTTCCTAGATTTTTTCAAAATCGATGTCCATAAGTGGTGCTTGTAATTCAATCTGACTGAATATTAATATAAAAGGTATTGCAAAGAAAATTTTTATTAGTGTAGGTTAAATCCTAGTCTGTAAAGAGGCTTGGTTTTATTATTAGTGTAAAGGAATGGTTTCACACAACTGTAATGCTGTATTTCAACTGCAGTCCAACTCTTGATTTAAGCATTTCTCTTGTATCTTTAAAAATAACACTCACAGCAGTTCCCTTTGTTTTGATATATGGTTATAATTGGGGGTACCTTGACAATACTACAAGATCCAAATTTACCATATTGCAAAAAAGGTAGATAAAATTTATGCGGTTGAGATCTATTTTGCATTTAAAACTGAAGGCCAAGATTCATGACAATTTTGTCTATTATAGTCTCTTTTCTTTTCTCCAGCCCAGATCAGTTTTTCCACCTTTTGTCCATTATGAAGTCATCATACCATGACTGCTGTCATGGTCTCAAATTTATAATTTGATAGCAGTACTCAGCACACGCTTTAACAGACTTGTTGTCAGATTCAGTAATTGAATCTGATTCTATGGTTATTCTCGCATGACTGCTCCCTGATAGACAAATGCACAGTTGTATTTCAGGCTGAAATAAAATGGTTCATAAATAGCAGTATGGTTATGAGAATTTGTTGTGAGAGACTGATTGTCAGGCTCATAGGAAAATTCTCATTGAAGCTTTCAAAGCCCCCTCATTGGACCTAAATAAAATCATTTTAATATTCAGAATATTAATACTTCTTACAGAAGTGCCAAATAGCCTAACGTCCGTATTTGATAGTAAAGCAGTAATATATAGGGCACTCAAAATGCCTACTTTCGTTTAAAAATTCAGTAACATTCTCATGACTACTGTGTGGAACAGTTCTCTGCAAATATACTATTTCTAAAGGTTTTCTTTCCATTTCTATATAGATATTTTCCCTTCACATTTTGAAGGTTTGAAGAAGAGGATTGTTTTTCAAGTCACACTAAGTAAACATTAAATGCATGCAGGCTTAAAACTAAAGCATGCATGTTACGCAGCAGCAATAAAATTGCTCGGCTTGCACGACTTACAATGTTCAAGCATTGCCTTGTTAAAATGCCAAAATCCCCCTTTTCTTTGCATCTTTAAAAAAGTTAAATTATATTTTACATCGCAACATTTAATTTTTTTCAATCTTTGGACAAGTTAAATTTATTTTAGTATATATTTCTGTGTTGCAGACAAAGCTGATGAAATAGTGCCAGTTTCCAAGCCATCGAGAATTCCAGAAAATGCAGTAGTGGACTCCAGAGTGGCAACAATTAAACAACGACCTTCTAGTAGATGTTTTCCCTCAGCTACCGATATGAATGTGAGTGGTGTCTATAATAAATTTCCTTTAAATTACGGGGGCTTTGATTAAGTAAGGATTTCCCCCAGGGGCGGGTTCCTAATTTTTTTACTACCACTCTGTGGGCGTGGCATATTTTGTGGGTGTGGCTTGCCAGCCATGTGACTGGGTGGGCGTGGCTTCTCAGACTGCTAAAGGGAGGGGAACTGAGATAGGTCCTGCCACCCATTCCCCCTCCTCTCAGCAGCTCGAGAAGCCTCAAACATGTGAAAATGCCTAGGATCATCAGCGCGTGTTCGTGGCTTCTCGGACTGCTGAAGGGAGTGGAATGGAGATAGCTCCTGCCGCCCATTCTTTCAGCATCTCACATGCTCCTTCAGCCATCCTCCCCTGCTTGGACTCACTGTGGGGTAGGAAGGCAGCGCATGCGCAGTGCCGGAAGCTCGGCTTCTGGGCATGCGCAGAAGAAAATTTTTTTTAAAATTAATTTTTTTTTAAATGGCGGCGCCCAGGCACTGGCAACCGACCGCACCGGTACTGTGACGTCACCAGCGGGCCGCTACCGGTGCTATAGAGTGGACTGCACTGATAGGAACCCACCACTGATTTCCCCCCCAAATTCCTAATAGGAAAAAGTACTCTGATTTTAATTATTCTGGGGATTCTGTAATGACTACTCAATATGCACTCAGCACCTAAGCTTATTCCTCTTAAGTTCACCATATTTTATGCAAAATATAAATATTATGATAAAGAACATGACAACATAAACTGGCACTAAACAGCAGCAATAATTTTAAGGAACATACGTGACATATGCGATCTTTTTTAAAAAAAAGATTTCTATATTTGTAACTTTCAGTTCAGTGGTATTCATTATTATTTGCATGAGATAAACTCATGTGTATGGAATAATATAACTTAAAATATCCTCTTTTCATACATTGATGTTGTATTATTTCCTCTTAAACTAAATATTCAAGTCATGCCTTTAGATATTTATTTTATTTGTTGGTTTATAATAATTTTATGCCACATGTTATTGAGATTGAATTCAACTGCTATCTCTCTAAACAAATAAGGATCTGGTGTGAAAAATTGGAGCAAAACAGATACAAAACACTCTAGAAGAGCTACCAGTATATCTCAGTAATAAAAATCCATAGTACCTCCAGGCATAGCCAGAAATAGTCTTATTCCAAAACCTAGATAGTCATAAGAAATCAGCATTAGAAATATTGAATTTGATGGATTCATATTCTGACTTTATATTAAGCAATTTGCTAAGTAGTTGATACCAATTACAGTTTATTTGTGAATATAAAACATTGCTTTAATTATGAAGTCATTAATGACGCCACTAAGAGGTCATTATCCTACACAATGTCTTGTTTCAGAACAGATCAGAAAAATATATACTTTCTTTTAAAAAGTATATTTATAGTTTCTCTTTTTTGTCTTCATTTTTTTCCCAACGCTCTTTTTTTAACTGGATTAAAAAGCATATTTGGACATGTGGTTATGACTTACCGTATTTTTCGGAGTATAAGACGCACCAGAGTATAAGACGCACCTTAGTTTTTGGGGAGGAAAATAGGGGAAAACAATCTGCCTACCAGGTATTCATCTGGCTAGCATCCTTAGTCTGGTCAGCTTCAGCACATTATTTTATCCCCTGGTTAGGACTTAAAAAAACCTTCTTCTGAGAAAGTAACAATGAAAGAGCATGCAAGCCAGTAAGAGCTCGGAAGATCATTAGCACCTGGTTAGGGCTAGAAAAAAACTTACTCGGAGCAAGTAGAGCAATGAAAAAAAAACCTGCAAAGACTTAGTGCTGGAAAAACCTTATTCTGAGAGAATAACAATGAAAAAGCCTGCAAGGTAAGAGCTGGGAAGATCTGTTAGCACCTAGTTAGGGCTGGAAAAAAAAGCTACATTTTTTCAGCCAATTTTAGGGAGGAAAAAGGTGCGTCTTATACTCCGAAAAATGCGGTATTTTGCAATACATTTCTAGTTATGTACGCTGCCAAAAAGATTAATTATCCATGAGAACTATGGGCGACTAGAAAGTATGAGTTCCATAATGCACTCAGTCTCAGGATGTAATGAAATAATTTTTAGAGCCAAGAGCTGATGCAAGATTGTCAGACCACCTCAGTTTTGCAACATCAGCACCTACAAAGGTTTTGTGTTGCTGTTGAGAATTAAATCTAAAGTCTTATAATGGATAGCATTCAGTTATGTCCATTCTCCTTCCTTAAAATTAAGTACAAGGATTCTGGGTCCATCTTAAATTCCTACATTTCAAAAAATACTAAGATTGGGTAGGATTCCATTACTAAATGTGATGTTTAATTTGACAATTGTGGCAGGATTTGGCTTCTAGAAAGAGCCACAGAAAATTACCTGAATTGTCTTTGCAGCTTTTAGTATAAATATGTAGATTCAAAGTGCATTTAGAGAGGAATAGATGAATAAAGCAAAAGAGCATTTAGATTTGGCATGAGGAAAATAGAGATTGCTATTTTTGGTAATCCCATCTCATTATCACTTGTCAGTATCTTGGATCTCAGTAATAATTAGTATGATAACATCCTTTAGGAATGGCTTTTATAATATAATTATGATGAACTTGAGTTTCCACAGAATTGTTTGGCTTCTGTTTTACCACTAAGCCTTGGCTATCACAGTAACAGGAACCAAAGAGAATAGAAACATTCCATTAACAGATGGGTGGGAGGTTCACTTTGATTTCTTGAGTAATTTTAAAGTCACTTCTGGTAGTGCCCTATTTTTGTTTGAATAACTTGCTGATGTTTAATGTGATTCATGTCTCCCTCTCCCTCTTCCTTCTCCTCTTCTACTACTACTATATCTATTTATTTTGAAACTGACATTTTTTCTTATGACGAAATACTTGCTATTACTCACAGTGTAGGTCCTTTGTTTGGCTTATGTGTACAAGTACTTATGGCCTATTTTTTCTTCCTCTCCAGAGAATTTTGCCCTTTTTTTCACATGTATTATGTCAGATACATTGCCTCTAAGGGAAAAATTGAGTTTTGTGTCTGGACAAGAGGACAGCTACAAAACCTTCAAAATTAAAACCCCCAAAGTCAACTGTTCTCGGGACACAGAGTAAAACTGCTCTGTCAAAAACTCATGAAACGTATTTCCCCCATGACTGAATAGAATAGAATAGAATAGAATAGAATAGAATAGAATAGAATAGAATAGAATAGAATAGAATAGAATAGAATAGAATAGAATAGAATAGAATAGAATAGAATTCTTTATTGGCCAAATGTGATTGGACACACAAGGAATTTGTCTTTGGTGCATATGCTCTCAATGTACATTCTATGAAGCATTGATGAGACAAGTTGCACTTCAAACCGAAAATGTGTGCGGATTCAACAATACTAATATTGGTAGGATAACTACGGTATGGCTGTGCTGTTTGTAGTGTTGTTCCGGAAGATATCTGTAGGTATTATCAGCAAAATATTGCTGTATGACAACGATTATAGGGCTAATCAAAAAAAGTATAGAGAAAGTTCAGGAGAACAGTGCCCAATTCTTTCTGCACTTGCTGTTCTTCTACTATTCATAACTGTGCCTAAATAGATTCTGTTGGGCATTACTAGAATATGAGTACATATGAATTTTAAATTCCCCTGGAAAATTTTCATTCAAACATGGAAAGCTATTCAGAATCAGCAAGAAGTCTTTCGTTTCCGACATAGTAGAAAACAAAAAAGCATTAAAATTCTGCTTCTGAATCTAGTCTAATTAGACTGGAATCCATCCTAATCTTCAGATGGTATTAAAGTTTGGGGGTGGCAAATAATTTAATCAGTGGAATGAGTTGCCTCCAGAGGTTGCGGGTGCTCCAACACTGGAGGTTTTAAAGAAGAGAGTGGACAACCATTTGTCTGAAATGATATAGGCTTTCCTGCTTGAGCAAGAAGTTGGACTAGAAGACCTCCAATGTCCCTTCCAAATCTGTTATTCTGTTATTCTGCTTCTGCTAGCCAAACAGAATACGAAATGCTTTGCAAAAGGGAGATAATGATAAACTCTTAAGGGGGTGAGATACAAGATTGCATCCTGTACTCTACCACTTTTTCTCTTCGCCCTCTCATAGGGAATGAGTTTCTTCTAGATGTCTTCCTGCTACAAGTGGTAGCAGAGTGTTAAAAGCAAGAAACAAAGAGACCATGGCTCAGATTTTCCAAATTGCTTAAAAAGCGCCAAGCCCTTATGGCAATTAATGACTCACACATTTCAGTATTTGGATAACCTCATGTGCACAGATGACAAGGCAACTTACCAGGTTAACGTATAGCAGGGCTAAACATCTATAAAGACCTTCCTGCATCTTTTTAGAAGGCACAGCATTGAAGGTTCGCATTAAGTTGACAGTAAAGCAATTACTTTTTCCTTACCCACTCCCCTGCAAAAGGGGATAAAACTAGATAAAACCATTCATAGTTCAAGTAGCTTTTCCTTCTTCAGACATCTAAAGATTATTGCCTCTTTGCACAGAGTGCTTTTTCACTATGAAAGAAGAATAGGAGAGAATTTGTTCCTCACCTATTTCTGAATTTTAAAAAAAGTGGTTTGGTTCTTGTTAGGGTGTGTGCAGAGCAACCCTTGAGTTATCAAGGACATGCACATAGAACCTGATATTGCAGTAGATATCCAGTGTTAAGAGTAATTATCCAGTCATACACACAGATACATTAAAGTGCATATAGTGTTTACTTTTAGAAATAACACAGTCCAAATAAACAGTCCAGGTCATACACATTCAATTCAGTCAATATCTAGAAGTACATTAATCTTCTTACCAGCCTGTCTTTGTCTTATACATCAAACAAAGATATTACAGCTTACAAACACATCAAAAATATCAGAGAGTAACAGAGCATAACACAGAGCTCACTATATCAGTCAAAGAGTCAATAATGAATGAACCATGATCTCTAGCTCCCTCTTATGGCAACTTGTAACACTTCAGCCAATCAGAATATAGCAAACATTTTAAAGCTATATTACTTAAATATATACAAACATATATTGACGGCTTGTTTATATATTGCCAACCCAACCGTTTGGACAGAGTCCTAACAGTTTTTCATACATGGATTGAAATAAATTATTCTTTATTTTTCCTTCCATGCATTGTAAAGGTTTATACAAGGGTAGAACATTCCAGAAGGATGACACTTTTGGGGCCTAAGTAGCAAGGCTTTGCATGATCGGCTTTTCCTCTCTGACACGTTGTCCATAAACTCATTCAGCAACTAAAGAATAGCATGAGGACAATCTAGCCATTGGGGAAAATTCAGCTCCTCACTCATGTTATAGGTAGCAGGATGGGGAGAAGATGGACTCAATAAAGCAAAGCACAGAAGAAATATAGATGGTTTCATGTAAAATAAATGCTAAATGTCAAAGCACAACTTAAATATTAAATCTTTTAACATTTTTTTCCTAGTCCATGTATGAAAGACAAGGGATTGCTGTGATGCCACCAACAGTTCCTGGAAGTCTTCAAGGCCCATTTCTGGGTGTGCCACGAGGTACAGTAAGAAGACAAAAATCAATAGGTAAGATATTATATGCACATCAGTAAGGAATTCTAACTTTTTAAATTGCTATTACATGAGAATATCAATTTATTATTATGTTTGTCTTTAACCCTGACTGATTATTAGCTGGAACTAATATTTTTTTAAAATGTCAAAATGGATTGTGATGATTAGAACTTTAGTTAATAAATGAAAGAACTAGTTTTTGGTGTTCTGCTGGAAAATGTTATTCAACATCCTATGCAACCTCTTTTTCTGATTAATACTTAACTTCTAAGTTTCCAGCATGAAATTTAGAATCTCATTCAACATTTAGCAGCCTTAATGCATCAGTCCTTATAATATTTGGATAAACATTTCACAGTTCCTCTAAATTATGCTTTTTGTCATGCATTATGAATTGTTTTTTTTTTCTTTCATGCATAGCAACCTGTTCCTTAATGGCCGCAGTGCACAAATACATGTTTTTTTAAGTGCTTCATTTTCTTTTTAATTTTGCATGATCTCTTTTTATGCGTGCTTTAGAAAAAGAACAACTGTCTGCAGGAATTTGCAAGGTTCAGTACACAAAAGATAAACGAAAAGTCCCTGAATCAAATTCTAGTATAGGGAAATACTACAATAGATATATTATAAAACTGTATGATGCACAGTATGAATAATATTACATTTATTTTATATGTGATTATGTTGGATTGAAAAGAAATGACAATTTAATTTAAACATCATATCTTTTTTTTAAAGGGGTAACAGAAGAAGAGCGGCAATTTTTGGCTCCTCCCATGCTCAAATTTACTAGAAGTCTATCAATGCCAGATACTTCGGAAGATATTCCCCCTCCACCACAGTCTTTACCCCCATCACCACCACCTCCTTCTCCTTCTCTTTACAACTCTCCCAAATCTCCAGTATCTAGAATGTATGGCACGATTAAGCCTGCTTTTAATCAGAATCCAGGTTCAAAGATAGCTGTTTCAGGTAGGTCTGAAAACATGGGGACTGTGATCAGAGATAAAAGCATGTATTACCGGAGAGAAATGGACCGTTATTCTCTAGATTCTGAGGACTTATACAGCAGAAATGCCGCAACTCAGGCCAACTTCAGAAACAAGAGAGGTCAGATGCCAGAGAATCCTTACTCAGAAGTTGGAAGACTAGCCAGCAAAGTGATGTATGTTCCAGCCAAACCAGCCCGGCGGAAGGGAATGCTAGTGAAACAGTCTAATGTTGAGGACAGTCCAGAAAAAACTTGCTCCATTCCTATTCCAACCATTATTGTGAAAGAGCCATCTACCAGCAGCAGTGGGAAAAGCAGTCAAGGAAGCAGCATGGAAATCGACCCCCAGTCTTCAGAGCAACCAGGACAGCTACGACCCGAAGACAACTTGACGGTCGGTAGCCCCTTTGCGGCTGCCATTGCTGGAGCAGTGAGAGACAGGGAGAAAAGATTAGAAGCCAGGCGCAATTCTCCAGCTTTCCTTTCCACAGATTTGGGAGATGAGGATGTTGGATTAACCCCTCCAACTCCACGTATGAGACAGTCTAAGTTTAGCGATGAGGGGCTCTTTGGTAATGAAGAGGGCTTCAGGCAGCTTGTATCGCCATCTCCTATCCCAGCACCCAGAGAGACTGAAAATATTTTCAACGGCAGCGAATCAAATAACCAAAATGACTCAAGGACACCAAACTCTTCAGTCCAAACCACAGCGAGTTCTGAAAACAGTGCATTGACAACCCCAAATACTGGTTTAGATAATTATGTTCATCCCCTGACAGGGAAAATACTGGACCCCAATTCCCCTTTAGCCCTTGCCCTCTCTGCCAGGGACAGAGCCATGAAAGAGCAAAGCCAGCCGATTCCAGGGAAAGGAGAATCCAGCAAAGCAGATCTTAACAAACCTCTTTACATCGATACAAAGATGAAGCCCAGCGCTGAAGCTCCATTCCCAGCAACAGCTACCATTGCCAGGCAAAATATACGTGGCCCACTAAGGCGCCAGGAGACGGAGAATAAATATGAGACGGATGCAGCAAAAGAAAGGAGGTCTGAAGAGAAAAAGAACATGCTAATAAATATTGTGGATACTTCGCAACAAAAGTCAGCCGGTCTGCTCATGGTTCATACGGTGGATACAGCACAAGCCAGCGATAACCCTGAAAAAGAAGAGAAAAGTGCTGAGATGGAGGTGAATGTTGAAAAGTTTCCATTGGAGATGCAGGAAGAGACAGAAGCAGAAGAAAGTGGATTGGATGAACCTGGCCTGCTTCCGCCACCGTCCCCGTCCTGCAAAACAATTGTAGCTGTTAGCTCCATCGATGATCCGATCATTTTGCCGTTTCGTATTCCTCCTCCCCCTTTAGCTTCGGTTGATCTTGATGAAGACTTTATCTTTACTGAGCCATTACCCCCGCCTTTAGAATTTGCTAACAGTTTTGATATTCCTGATGACAACTCAGTCCCAGCCTCTGTTTCGGCCCTAACAGACTTGGTCAAACAGAGAAAAAATGGAACGCCGCCTGCTTCATTTAACCCTATCCAGCCCTCCGATTCATTAGACGGTAAGAAATCAGGGGGTCTTTCAAACTGTTTGCCTCCCTCATTTTTGCCACCCCCTGAAAACTTTGATAATGTCCCTGACTCTGGGATTGAAGAGGTGGACAGTCGAAGTAGTAGTGACCATCAACTAGAGACAACCAGCACTATCTCAACTGTGTCCAGCATCTCTACCTTGTCCTCTGAAGGTGGTGAGAACTTGGATACTTGTACAGTCTATGCAGATGGGCAAACATTTCTGGTGGACAAACCCCCAGTACCTCCTAAGCCAAAAATGAAGCCCATAATCCACAAAAGCAATGCACTTTATAAAGACACGCTCATTGAAGAAACTGTGGATAGTTTTCTTATTCCTCCTCCAGCCCCGCCTCCTCCTCCAATCAGTGCACAGCCCAATATGGCTACAGTTGTACAGCAAAGGACCTCTAAGCTCTGGGGCGATGTCACAGAAATTAAAAGCCCAGCTCTCTCAGGCCCAAAGGCAAATGTTATTAGTGAACTGAACTCAATACTGCAGCAAATGAACAGAGAAAAATCCTCAAAGCCAGGAGAAGGATTGGAGTCCCCTCCAGGGACAAAAGTTGCCAGTCTCAGTACAAGGTAAATGCAACTCCCAAGTTTTTAAAACATTTATATTGCTTGCAAGTTTGAACTTATCTTGCTTTTACTGCACACTGAGACGTAATTGTGCTAAATTATATTTAAATATAGTAATTCCAATATGTTCTCTTTTTCCATTCCTATCTATTGAAAAGTTAAATGCATAATAAGCTAGCCTTTTCCCTTATGAATGTAGATACAGTGCATTCAGAAAGTATTCAGACCACATTCACTTCCATTTTGTTATGCTGCAGCCTGATTCTACACTTCTTGAAATTCATTTTTTTCTCATTAATCTACACTCAGTACCTCATAATGACAAAGTGAAAATGGAATTTTACAAATGTCTGTAAATATTAAAAAGAAAAAAAACCTGAAATATCGCATTGGCTTCAAACCCTTTACTCAGTACTTTGTTAAAGAACCTTTGGCAGCAATTAGAGCAGGGGCGTCAAACTGGCGGGCCACAGCCCAGATGCGTCACGTGCAGGCCACGGCCACCCCAGCTCCGCGAATGGAAAAAACGTCGTGATATGTCATGTGACAGCAATTTGATGCTGTGAGTTTGACACCCGTGAATTAGAGCCTCGAGTCTTTTGGGATATGACGTGACAAGCTTTGACCTCATGGCTTTTGCTCTGCTACAGTATGCATTGTCAGCTGTGAGGCCTTCTATAGAGAGGTGTGTGCCTTTTCAAATCACGTCCAATCAATTTAATTTACCACAGGTTGACTCCGATCAAGGTGTAGAAACATATCAGCAATGATCAAGAGAAATGGGAGGCACCTGAGCTAAATTTCAAGTGTTGTTGCAAAAGGTCTGAATATTTATGCCAATGTGATATTTCAGTTTTTTCTTTTTAATAAATTTACAGGCATTTCTAACATTCTGTTTTCACTTTGTCATTATGGGGTACCGAGTGTAGATTAATGAGGAAAAAAATTAATTTCAACAACTGTAGAATCAGGCTGCAGCATAACAAAATTGACAAAAGTGAAGTGGGTCTGAATATTTTCTGAATGCACTGTAAATACAGCTAGAGATATAAAATATGTACCGTATTTTTCGGAGTATAGGACGCACCGGAATATAGGACGCACCTTAATTTTGGGGGAGCAAAACAAGAAAAAAATAATTCTGCCATACCTAGCATTCAATACTTTAGCAAGTGACTGTGGTATGCCCCCCTCCTCTCTCTCTCTCTCTCTCCCCTTCCCCTCCCTCTCCCTCTCCCTCCCCCCTCTCTTCCTCCCTCCCTCTCTTTGAAATAAATCTGCTGGCTTTGGTGGGGTTTCTATGGACACCCCACCGTTTGCCCTGTTTTTGGAATGGGGAGAAAAGTGATTGCAGAAGCAAAAAAAGAGCATTGCGTTTCAGGCTACAGCCCGAAAACACTTCCCTCCCCGATTCCAAAATTGGAGGAAGGCTTTTTGCACGCCGCTCAGAGCATTGCATTGCAGCCCCTGCTGCCGCGGGGGTCTCTGCCTGAGAAGGACCCTCAATCAGCCACCTCTAGGGAGCCACCCCAGTCCTCAGGAGGCAGCCGCCCCTTTAAGAGTGAAGGAGCTTTTTTATTTTTTATTTCCCTCCTTCCAGCCTGAGCCGGCTGATCGCGAGCCCGCCGGCAGTGACAGCGCGCCACAGATGTTCGTAGAGGGGATGGGATCGCTTGCCACCACCGCCGCCGCGCAGGTATGTGAGTCGCCCGGGGGTCAGCCGCACCTCAGGTTGGAGGGTCCTTGTCCTGCTGCTGCCCCAAGGGAGCTGCGGAGCTGAAGAAGCCTCCACCCACCTGCCAGCTCGCCACTCAGCCTGGGGAGGAAAGTGTTTTCAGGCGGCAGCGCTGCGATCCCCTTCCCGATTCCAAAAGGCTGAGTGGCGAGCTGGCAGATGGGTGGAGGCTTCTTCAGCTCCGCAGCTTCCTTGGGGCAGCAGCAGGACAAGGATCCTCCAACCCGAGTGCGGCTGACCCCTGGGCGACTCACATACCTGCGCGGCGGTGGCAAACGATCACCTCCCCCCTCCCCTCCGCGAATTTCTGCGGCGCGCTGTCACTGCCGGCGGGCTCGCGATCGGCCGGCTCAGGCTAGAAGGAGGGAAATAAAAAATAAAAAAGCTCCCTCACTCTTAAAGGGGCTGCTGCCTCCTGAGGACTGGGGTGGCTCCCTGGAGATGGCTGATTGAGGGTCCTTCTTGGCAAAGAAGAGCATTGCGTTTCCGGTGGCGGGCAGCGCCGGTTGCATGCCCCGTTTTGGGAATCGGGGAGGGGATCGCAGCGCTGCCGCCTGAAAACGCTTTCCTCCCCTGGCTAAGTGGCGGGCTGGCAGGTGGGGGGTGGGGGCTACATTCGGAGTATAAGACGCACCCAGTTTTTGACCCTCTTTTGGGGAGTAAAAAGGTGCGTCCTATACTCCGAAAAATACGGTAAGTAGAGGCTGACATCCTAAGATTTAATTCTATACATAAATCAAAGTTTTTCTGATTCATACTACAATCCAGAACCTGATCCTGAAAATCTAAGTGCTCTTTGGAATAGCATGGAGTGATGTAAAAGATAATGGGGAAAGAAATTATAATCCCACCTGAGCATACAGAAATGTTTTCTAATCATACCTGGGGCTGTTTTATCCATTTTTTACAAAGAACATTTATATTTTAGCTATGCTACTACCCACTACAAATTAACTTGTTTGAAATACCAGGTATGTATTTAGAGCTGTGAAATGTTTATTTTATAGGTTTATTTTATAACTCTCTATGAATACATACTTGCAAAAATGATCCACCGCTCCTTTGCTTGTTTGCTTATTTCTTAAGGCATTGTATAAGTTTAACCAGTTCAGTTGTTTTAATTTATACAATAGTTCAGAGACTTGAATATATATTAAGGGAGTTGAATTAGTTGGATTGAACTGTTTGGATAGGACTAGCTATGAAACCTGAGTCTGAGGCTTTTATAGACTGGCCTATTATTGTTAAGAAGTTAAACATTTGCTAGCTGGAACTTGTCAGACAGATCAGAATCCACTCTATTTCTGAACAATTTATGTTATGGTTAACTTTTGGATAACAAAGTTTATTGAAGCTTATTGAAGAGAGAGAGAGAGAGAGGGAGGGAGGGAGGGAGAGGAGAGAGAGAGAAAGAGAGAGAGAGAGAGAGAGAGAGAGAGAGAGAGAGAGAGAGAGAGAGAGAGAGAGAGAGAGAGAGAGAGAGAGGAGGGAGGGAGGGAGGGAGAGGGAGGGAGGGAGGAGAGGTGAACAACACCTGAGGCCAGGTGTGGCAAGAGGTGGCTAGGAGGGGAAAGATGAGGCGGGCCCGGACGTGGCAAATAATTTAACCACCAGTTCTCTGTCCTAATGACCGGCTGGGTAGGCGTGGCTGGGGTGGTCATGTGACTGGGTATGAGTGAGTGACGTCGAGTTGGCCACGACCACTCAGTCACACCGGTTGTTAAATTATTGGCTCACGGTGTTTGCTTTTCTGTGGGGAATTGGGTCCAAATGGCTCTTTGAGTGTTTAAGGTTACAGACCCCTGGCACAATTACTGGATTGTTACAAGAGTTCCTTTACCAAGTAGGGTGGAGGTCACAATTTTTAATGGCCCCAGTTCTAGCTATACTTCACTGTATTTTTCAATGTAGTGATGAGATGCATTCTTCTAGAATGCTTCCTGTGATATGCAGTATATTTATGTAACATAGTCTGCAGCTTGTGGCAGATTTAATCTGCAATCTACAATTACTCAGTTACATCCTAATTTTTTTTTAAAAAACAACAACTCTGAAACAGAAAAATATGAGTTTACATGTTTTAGAAAACTTGAGTTGTGTTTTACTATGATAGGAACTCTTAATTGATCCGAAGGTGGCTATAATACTTTCTTATTTATATATTTGTGCTGTAATCAGGTAAAGTTTTTTAAACACTTTTCTTGCTTTAAGGAAAGAAATAAGACTTTAAAAGAATAAAAATGGTTAAAAAGAGACAAGAAAATGTCTATAATGCATAGAAAGCAATGTGGTGTTTAAACACAGCATTACATTTTGACCACATGAAATAATATTACTTTGATGCCCAGCTTGATACGCATCATCAATTCAGGATTGTAAATTCAGGATCGCATTATCTTTCCATTATTAAACATGTTTTCCTAATCCCATGCCTTGTAAATTCTTCGTTCTTTATATTTGTATATATTTATATTCCAATTTTGGATTTGAATTTCAAGTTCACATTCATATGTTTAAGCCACATTGGGAAATATTGTATAAAAATAATAATTTCTTAGTTGCTAGTATATGAAGTGTAATGTTAAAAAAATCAAAATATTGGTGATTTATTAAATCATAATCATTGTATACTTTATCCCGAACATCCTTGATAATGGAAATAACATCTTTTGCTGTTTCAATCAAGAAGCCAATAATTTAATAGATCCTTCTACTCATTCTGAATTCTCTGCTTTATGCAGTTTAGTATATATTCAGTACTAAGTATAGAAAGGGATTTGGGTTCCTGTTTAACTGACAGCCTTGTATAATTATTAGGTTTGTGTAGGTTGTTTTATATGTACTGAGAAGTGCCTTAATGTTTCTGTTCATCTGTTTTATAAAAATGGTTATTTTAATAATGATGCATCTAAATGCCATCTTGAATAATTACAATTACTTTTTCTTATAGTAATTGACAAAATTTCTACCACATGAACAATTATTGCAGTAGAGCCAGGGGTGGGTTCCTACCGGTATGATCTTCTCTATGGCACCAGTAGTGGCTGGCAGATTGCAAAACAGCTCCGGTGCCGTCCTTGCCGGTCTGTCGTGCGGCACCATCTTTTTTGGGGAGTTTTTCAGCAATTTTTTTGCTTCTGCGCATGCGCGAAAGCAAAATCTCACCAAAATCTCTTGAGGGGACGCGCGCAAGATTTCAGCAAGATTTTGCTTCCCTGCATGCACGGAAGCAAAAAATCGCCAAAATCACACACACACGTGCATCCCATCGTGAGATTTTGGCGAGATTTTGCTGCTGCGCATACACGGAAGCAAAATCGCACGAGGGGGCATGCATGCGTAGCGAGGGGGCACGCACGTAGTGAGCACGCGTACGCTCACAATATGGCAATGCGCGCGCAGCGCACCGGTAGCAAGGTAGGAGCAACCCACCCCTGAGTAGAGCTAATACAGCTTTTATCTATCCCTTTAACTAAATATTGATATACTAGAAATAATCAAGTCATGAAGAAATATGGCATGATGTTGGGGGGGGGGAGAAATATGTGTTTGCTGCAAAGAATTTGAGTCACATATATCTACCAAACGAAACTCTTATATATAAGCTTGTAATGCTTTTTATGTACAAAAGTTATATTTATCTGGAACAAGCTAATGAAATATCTAAAACTTGATAAAATCTTCAGACACGGCTATCTGATTCACAGACAAAAAAAAAGTTATTCAAAACACATGAATGGGATGACAGTCTCCTTTTAGGAACAGATTTGCACCCTGTTGGAGTTTAGCAATCCAGTGCTGATGCTGGACAGTCACTAAAACTTTGGTGGCAAGGACAGTTCTTTAATACTTACCTGATAAATGGCTTACCTGGTGGAAACAGCCCTGGCATAGTCTTATCCAAGACAAAACAGTGTTAGTGTTTGCTGCCTGCTGCCAGTGCTGAAACATTTTGAAATATACTTTCTCAAAATGTATTTTTATATTGCTTGCATTCTAGTAACTCTTTCCACTTTGGCAGCCACATGTCTAACAAATAATTAACTAAATAGTGAATAATCTTGCCTAATTGCCTAATCTTCTATTATCTTCACTGCATTCTTTGACCAGTGATTTTGACTATCCTGCCTTAGTTATATTTGATATCAAACATTAACTGAGCAAGCTGTTAAGATGGCATAGGGCCCACTTTGTGGAATGCATATCACTAGGGTTGAACCAAGCCCTCTCTTCATTACAGTTTAGAAAGGAACTCGAACTCATATTTTTCCTTTTAATATTTCTGTTTTAATGTTTCTATTTCATCTCTGTTACATTTTAATGTTCTTTTTATAAATGCCTTTGCTGAAAGCAACCCAATGCCATTAATGGAATGTTTTTGACATATACTGGTAGTTGTCTATGTAAATAATAGGAAACTGTAGTGAAAATGGGTTTTAAGAACTATTGAATGAGGGATACATTTTATTTATTTATTTATTTGTCAAACATGTATAGAATAGTAGTAATTTGTATAAACATAAGTAAAAAGTAACAATAAAAGAGGACAATAGGACAGTAGGACAGGGACGGTAGGCACAGTGGTGCGCTTATGCACGCCCCTTACAGACCTCTTAGAAACGAGGAGAGGTCGACTGTAGACAGTCTAAGGTTAAAGTTTTTGGGGTTTGGGGGAGAAACCACAGAGTCAGGTAGTGCATTTCAAGCATTGATCACTCTGTTGCTGAAGTCGTATTTTCTGCAGTCGAGTTTGGAGTGCTTTACATTTAGTTTGAATCTATTACGTGCTCGTGTATTGTTGCGGTTGAAGCTGAAGTAGTCATTAACAGGAAGGACATTTTGATATATGATTTTATGAACTACATTTAGATCAGATTGGAGGCGACGTAGTTGTAAATTGTCTAATCCCAGTATTTCAAGTCTGGTGGAATAAGGTATTTTGTTGTGAGCGGAGGAGTGAAGGACTCTTCTTGTGAAATATTTCTGGACTCTCTCGATTGTATTTATGTCCGATATGCAGTGTGGGTTCCAGACCGGTGAGCTGTATTCCAGAATTGGTCTAACAAATGTTTTGTATGCTCTGGTTAGTAATGTAATGTTGCCAGAGAAGAAGCTACGCAAGATTAGATTAACAACTCTTAGTGCCTTTTTGGCAATGTTGTTACAGTGGGCTCTAGCACTTAGGTCGTTGGATATGAGTACTCCAAGGTCTTTGACAGAGTGAGGGTCATCTACAAGTTCGTTTCCTCCAAGTTTGTATTTTGTATTCTAATTTTTTTTGCCAGTGTAAGACAGAGCATTTGTTGGTTGAGATTTGAAGTTGCCAGTTGTTTGACCATTCTGCTACATGATCAAGGTCTTTTTGAAGGGTAGCAACATTGTTGGTGGTGTTAAATAGTTTAACATCATCAGCAAAGAGAACGTAGTTGCTTATAATATCATCACAAAGATCGTTTATGTAGAGTATGAAGAGTGTTGGTCCTAGAACACTGCCTTGAGGGACACCACTGTTGACAGGAGCAGGATTTGATATGGCACTTCCTATTTTGACCACTTGTTGTCTGTTAGACAGGAACGCAGTTATCCAATCATGTAGGGGTCCAGAAATGCCATAGGATTTTAGTTTCAGAAGTAGTTTGTCGTGTACAACTGAATCAAAGGCTTTACAAAAGTCTATGTAAATTGCATCTATTGTTTTACCCTGATCAAGTTGAGTGGTCCATATGTTTTTGCAGTGCAAGAGTTGCAGATTACAGGATAATTTTTTTCTGAAACCAAATTGTTTGTTGGAGAGTAGGTTGTTAGCTTCTAAGTGGAGCGTAATGGATTGGTTTATGATTGATTCCATGACTTTGCAGGTGACGCAGCCCAAAGAGATTGGTCTGTAATTTTCAACATTACTTGGATCTCCTTTTTTGAAGATAGGGATGACTGTGGCTAGTGACCATAGGTTGGGTAAGGAGCTAGTCCTGAAGGATTTTTTAAAAATTATGCTTAGAGATTCAGCCAAGATTGTGGAGAGCTTTTTTAAGAAGTATGCACATAGTCCATCAGGTCCAATAGATAGAGATGGTTTTTGGTTGTGTAATGCCTTTCTAACGCTATCTTCTGTAAAATTGATTTGTGTTAGATCATTGAAGTTAATTGTGGTACAACTAGGAAATATTGGGCATGAGCCATTGCTGTTTACAAAGACTGAGCTGAAGAATGTGTTAAAGAGGTTGGCTTTAACTGTTTCGTCATTATAGTCTTTACCATTCGGTCCTTTAAGGGGTGGGATGGATCTTGAGTCTTTGAGTTGGTTGTTTACAAAGTTATAGAAGGCACGTGTGGACTTCGTACGTAGAAGGTTTTCTTCTTGATTGATGTGATAATTGGTGCATTCAGTCTTTATTTGGTGACACAGATTTTTGTAGCGGCTTTTAAAGTTTGCAACGTGGCCTGTTTTATTTTTTCGCCAAAGAGATCTTTTTTTGGATTGGAGCTTCCTTATTTTTATGGTTAATTTATTTTTCTTGGTTTTGGTGATTATTAGTGGTACATGTAATTTAATGACTCTTTGGATTTCGAGCAAAAATATATTGTAGTAGTCTTCGGCAGTATTACAGCCAGAGAATAGTGTATGCCAATCAAGAGATGAGAGGTCGGCTTCTATGATATCATAGTTGGCTTTTTTAAAGTTGTAATTGGTTATCCCATTATTGAGGTGGTTTCTGTAAGGACATATATTGAGACAAAAGTCAATCATGCTGTGGTCACTGTTGGAAAAGAGTTCTTTTATTTGTAGTCCGTAAATTGAGTGTAAGTTGTTGCAGAAGATGAGATCAAGACAATTGCTGAGTCTAGTATTGTCTGTTACTAGTTGATCTAGCCCTAGATTGGTAAAAGCATTGTAAAGGGTTGAATGTATGGGTTCAGTTGTACATTCGTTTAGGGTCCAGTTTATATGAAGTAGGTTTAGGTCACCAAGAAATATAAGAGGATGTGGGTAGGAGGCTGCCCACGTTAGTAGTGAGGTTAGCTTGTTCGCATGTGTCATGTCGTAATCAGGAGCTCTATAACATAGTAGGAAGCGAAGTGTGGTATTTAAGGTCAGTTCGCAGATGATAGTTTCTGGAAGATCGAGTTCATGTTTAATTTGCACCTTTTTTAGGTTCAGTGATTTCTTATAGAAGATTGCAACTCCACCTCCTCTACGGGTTTCGCGATCAGATTGGTAAACATGATAGTCTCTTACTGTGATAATGGAGTCGGGGAGGGATGCGTTTAGCCATGTTTCACAGACAAATATAATGTCGAATTTAGCAGTTTTTAGTAAGAGGAGTTCAGGTATTTTGTTAACAATGCTTCTTGAATTCATTAGTTTACATTTAAGATTAGCAGTGGTTGATATTGAGGAAGTAAGGGGCGTGCATACCTAGTTTTGGTTTATGGGGGGTTGGTTTTGGTTGAAGGTGGATTGGAAGTTTGGATTGTTTTGAGTGATGATGGTTTGAATGATGGATGGTGGATTGCGGGTCTTAGTTTTGATGCAGCCAGCACGGTAGTCAATGTACAGGTCAGTTTGTCCTTGGTCTTGACGTTTTTTGAGATCTGCTCAGAGTTCACGGGAGCGGATTCGTTGTAGTATGGATAGGTCAGGTCTTGAGCGAAGTTTTTTGGGGTTGGGGTCATTTCTGTTAATAGAGTTTATAGTATTAATGAATTTTCGTTTGCTGAGTTCATCTTTGCAAATGACTCTACAGAATCGTGGGGCCACCGAACCATCTTTATACTTAAACTCAGGGCCATCTCTGGAAACTTCAATGATTTCTTCGGCGGGGACTTTTGATGCAATAATGTTGCGAACCTGATCTATATCAGGTTAATTGGTAACTTCAAGGCCAAATAGAATAGCATTATTACGTTTTTGTTCCTGTTCAAGGGTGTCTTTGATGAGTAAGGATATATTGCTTGGATGGTTGGTAGATGGTTGAGGTAGTTGTTGTTGTGATTGTGCATGTGGTTGAGGTAGTGGTGAAAGCAATTTGAATCAAAGGAATAGAAGGGATGTACGGATTAGCAGAAAGGAAATTAACTGTTTAAGGATGACAAAAGACCAGAGAGATCGTAGACAATGAAGGCAATGCAGTTAATGGGAATAGAGCTCTTCCCAAACCGGTTCATGACAGATATATTGAGATTACAGGTTCTCAAATGCCTAGCTAGTGTGTCCACTAGAAAGGTAATTTGCACGAAAAGATAAATAGCAGAAGATAGCAGTTAATACATGGCATGTTTAATATGCTCTTCTGAATAAAGTCTCTGAAAGAACATGAGTGTCAGTTGCTACCGGTATTCTTAACTACTCTGTGTGTGAGTTGGGTGGCCATATAAATCTGTTAAATAAATAAAGCCCATTTTATAAGTAAAATTTCCCTTGACATTTAAAACTTAAAAGGGAAGTAGCTAGGAATATTTAATATTAAGAGTCTGGTGGCACAGTGGTTAGTATGCAGTATTGCAGGCTAATTCTGCTGACTGCCGGCAGTTTGGCAGTTCGATCCTCACTGGCTCAAGGTTGACTCAGCTTTCCATCCCTCTGAGGTTGGTAAAATGAGGACCCATATTGTTGGGGGCAATAGGCTGACTCTGTAAACCGCTTGGAGAGGGCTGTAAAGCACTGTGAAGCAGTATATAAGTCTAAGTGACAAGTGATAAGTACCCAGGGATGACCATGTCAGGCAGATCTTCTGCTCACTTTCCTGCTAATTACAGATGTTGGCTAGAACTACCTGGCCACAGTTCTGTATTTTTTCTAGTTGTAGAATGTGGGTGGCTATGGGTGGCATGTGTTTAATTCTCCCATGAGGCATTTGGGGTGTGAGATAGTGTAACTACACTAAGAGTTCACATTCTACACTTCACATTCTACACTAATGTGAAGAATTAGAAAGCAGATCTAGCCATAGATTTTGGGGCAATTGGTATCCCAGCTTACAGCAACAAGGAGGAGGCACAGTGCTGAAGTCAAAAAGTTCACTGGAGTTATCTATGAAAGCCTAAAACCTGATGCTGAATCTGTTATTATTGATAACAGATAATAATCATAACCGATATTGTATTGGTGTAGTGACTGCTACTCTACCTTAGTGCAGATGCAGATTGTACAACTATATATCAATTCAACTAAATTGAATTGAATTGAACTTTATTTGGCCAAGTGTGATTCAACACACAAAAAATTTGTCTCCAGTACATATTGTTCATATAACTGAAATAAATGAAATTTAGAATAAGTTTGCATTTTATAGATAGAACTCATTGCTAGATAATCCCATAGACTGTGATTCACTGGACCTTATTTTGAGTTTGTTGCAAAGGACTGCAGCTGTAGTCTTCTCAGAAGGTAATTCCATTGTTTTAAATAAAATATTTTGCCTGGAAAAAGAAAGAAAAGACCTCAATTTAAGTGAAACTGATTGCACTTAGTATGCCATCTGCTGTCTGGTAATCTGTTCTCCTCGTTTTTGTCTTCCTTGATTGTTTCATCTCCAATAGGGTGGTTTAGAATAAAGTTCACAGGTTTTCACATCTTTCATTGCATTTAATGGAAGTTTCATGTGCGAATTTAGATGGAATTTGCTTTTAAATTGATAATGTTCTGGGAAAGAATTCTTAGTATTTTGACATGGGGGATATATCACTTTCATAGCTTTAAAGTCTTCTTACAGCTTCTGGTGCGAATGATTCTGACGGGTGTTTCATAAAGCAACCTTTCACATCCAATGTTTGAGGCAGCAAGGGTGATTTAGTCCTCTTCTCAACCCCTTCCAAAGCAATTTTGACATTTCCTTCAAATCACCTACCGTATATGTTTTACTACCTTAAGGTTTCAAACTCAACTATTTTCTCTGCTTCATATCCAGAATGTTCAACTGGTATAAAATATCAGAATTTGCTTTCTAAAAACATGCCAATACTTTTTTGCAATATTGCAAGCTATATTTAAATTTACGGCTATCCTGTATGTTTTACAAAGCTTGTGGCATATATTTTATAATTACGTCTTAATCTGTATCTTGCTGTAATCTCTTATACGTATATTGCAAGTTCCTTCCTACAACACATGCGCAGTAAACAAAAATTACATTAGAATAGCAAAGTATCATTTAATTTAGGTGATTGTGTCATATTGTTCGGTTTCTGAAGAACCTCTAAACCAGGAGTGTCAAACTGGTGTCCTGCGGGCCGGATGTGTCACACGCAGGCCACACCCATCCCAGCTCCGCAAATGACAAAAACGTCATGAAACATCACGTGACGGCAACGTGACACAGCGAGTGACACCTGTGCTCTAAACAAACTATTGGCTGATTCTGTTTGACAAGCATTTAATGGCCAGACAACTGAGGATGTTAATAGTATATTTAAGATAACAACCTTTAGTTTTTAAAACTTTTAAAAGTTGTTCATGATATTGATACTGTTGTTTTGATAAAGTTGTATGTACTTATAATGTGTGTGTATTACTTTTAATATGGAATAGCATAAGGAGAGGAATCTATGTGACTTAAAAAAGTTTTTCGTTCATTTTTATTTCAGGAGCACAGAGGTCATGAGCACAGTCTCAGGTACTCGGAGTTCAACCATCACTTTTACCGTTCGGCCTGGAACTAGCCAGCCCATCACACTTCAGAGCAGAGTGCCAGACTATGATAGCAGGACATCAGGAGCCAGGCATGCTCCAAGCCCAGTGGTTTCACCAACAGAGATAAGTAAAGACATCCTGCCTGCTCCTCTGACTGCTGCTGTTCCAGCTGCATCTCCTTCTCCGACTCCTTCGGATGTTTATAGCCTACCCAGCCAGCCTCCTTCCGGAGACCTCTTTGCTTTGAATACAGGGCGCAGCAGGTCTCCTTCTCCCTCAATATTGCAACAGCCAATCTCAAATAAGCCTTTTACAACTAAACCTGTCCACCTGTGGACTAAACCAGATGTGGCAGATTGGTTGGAAAGTTTAAACTTAGGTGAACATAAAGAGACCTTTATGGATAATGAAATAGATGGCACTCACTTACCAAACCTTCAGAAGGAAGACTTGATAGACCTTGGAGTGACTAGGGTCGGTCACAGAATGAACATAGAAAGAGCCTTGAAACAACTATTGGACAGATAAGAATGGTTGGTCTTGCCTCACAAACCTTTGTTATAAATAGAGATAGGCTGGTATCAAAACACCCCAAATGCCTTGGCTCCCCAAGAGTAGCACCAAATTAAAAAGCATCCATTAGATTGCAAACTTATGTCCAAAATCAATTCCATGTCAATCCACATTAATGGGACCAAATATTTTAAGAATGGATGGGGCAAATAAGACAGAAGAATGGAAATAACTGTGAACTTTAAAAAAAACAACCAAATTTGTAAGCTCCGACCATATTGATGTTATCTCAAAAGTTTATACTTTAATTGCTGGTACACACATAACTAATCACTCCTTTTTCAGTCTATGGATTGGTTTTTCTGTTAGAAATTCCCTTCTGCTTGAAAAATAATGTGTCACCTCTTTTTGATTAAAACCCACAGGTATTTCTCCATGTACTAGAAAATGTTGTGTCCAGCTCTTTTTTGCAATCTGCTTTCATATGACTAATATTTCATATGATAGTTGGACTCAGTCCCATTGTTGTGGTCAGACAATTTCTCCTTTCAGTTTTTCTAAACTGATTCTTGGTTTAGTTCTGCCACTTAATTTTTCTGCTAATATTCACTTTTTTTCATGATGTATTTACTGGTTTTTGAAAAACTTCTATACATTCACAGCATTGCCAGAATTTAAAAAAAAAAGTCAGATGTTTTTGGCTAATTATTATGTTGATTTTTTTGGAAGTGAAATTAGTTTTTGTCATCCAGTGTAATTCTGTTATTTGACTTTTAAGATTTTATTTTTTCCATTTATGTTTAGTGCCTTTCCAAATTGCCGGATAGTTATTAGGCATGCTTTTTTTCCCCCATTTACAATGCAGCATAATGTGTGAAAGCTATGTAAGAGATCTTAGCTGCCTAAAATAAAAGTAAAAATATTTGTAAGAAATTGGAATTGAAGATATCTGTGCACAGAAAGGTGGTAGTCCAATTAAGATCTTTTCCACAATTCTTGTGATTGGAATGATAGGTAAGTAATTCAGGGTTATATTTTCAAAATAACAATCATTCATCAAGCCTGTTTTAATTTCTCTCATATAGGATTGAGTTGTTTGAAGAATATTGCACAAGACCTTTTTTTTTTTTGAGGTGGAAACAGGTATCAGGATTAGATGTCTTCTCTTTTTACAAGCGCATCAGCGAGTGTGGATTTGGGGGGGGGGGGGAGTGATGTTTTGGCTTCCCAAAAAGAGTTAAGTTCTAGTTTTTAAAGAACTGTGTTTTACATAAAGGTTACTTTTGCTGGATCAAAGTGATCATGTGTGATAGTGGATTTTATTACCATTGTGATTCCCCCTAGTATCATAGAAAGAATAGTGAATTTTCCTTCTGCAATTTTGTATGTGGATGCACAAATCAATGCACAAGCTGCAGTCAACAGTAACTGCACAGAGGTGGCTTCTTCACCTTCAAGAAGGTCTTTGGATCTTTGACCTGCTTATTCTTTCCTGCTTAAGAAAACCAGCTGTTGATGAATCTGCGTGGCACAAGCCTGTTTACTTATGGAAATGGATTTAAATTTTTTACTGTTTTACCGTATTAGGAAGATGTTGCCTGGCATCTATAAGAAATATGAAATGAAAATATCAATAACAGTACATGTTACAGAAGTAGTTTTATGAAAACAGTAGATACCTATTATATATGCAAGGGACATTTTTTTCTAAAAAATGGAGATCAAGGGTTTCATCTTAATAACGTTTTGCTTAAAATTAAACCGCAGGGTTGTTCTGTGCTTCCTTCCCATACAAACTGCTGTGTTTTAGGAGAACCCACTTAGCTTGCAAATTAAAGACAAGAGAAGGTTGAGACAAAATCACATTCAGAACTGTTTACGAAAAAAATTGAGTGGATTTTTAAAAGCATGGTCTTTTGGCAGACATGTATATTTTCAGATTTGGTGGCTTCTATGAAATTTAGAATGCTCTCTTCCCACCATAAATAATCCACATTAACAATGTTGTTGGTTCACAGTGTCATGAATAATTTAGCCTGTATGTGTGAGGTTGCTTAATAATTTAATTGGAAGGCATCTCAGTTCATTTTTTAATATGTCCCAGCCTATCTCTAATTATAATTTTATTTTCTCATAACTGAATGTCTAATTTGGGGCCCGCAACAGCCCTAGGATTAGTACATAAAGTTCAGCAATTTCAATACCTTTCTTTACTGCAAGTTTAAATAGTTGTACAGATAGTTTATAAGCACAATATTTTAAGAATATAAGTGGCTGGTCTACTGGGCAGCCTTTGTGCCACTTCAGTGCTAGAAATTAAAAAAAAACTTTTGTGGTTTACTACTATTTCTGTGGAATAAGTATTAAGTCTTGACCTTTTTAAATCAATATCATTTGGATGCATCTGAACCAGCAGAGCTGTGTTATATTTTCTATCTTTGCTAAAACTTCTTCAGATGATGTGTCTCCTCAAACATGGTAACAATCAACAATACTTGGGTAATTATTAAAAAGGAAAAAAAAAGTCACTCCCCCCCCTCCTTCCGCTATCAAAACTGGTCCTTTAAGTTATTGTCACTTAGACCCTTTTCAGATTTCTTTCAACATTTGCATACTCCAAATGGATTTGTAATTAAAATCAAGTTTCAGTGCAAAAACTTTGAAATATTGATACAATGTTGTTATCTAGAGGACAATATTCACATATTTGATAGCAACACAATTTTTCTTTTGATGGGGGGCAGGGGCAGGGTGTAAAAGCAAGATGATTTTGACATCATTGTCTTCCATTTGGTGATAATGCAGAAATCAGTAAATAAACCATAATACCATGCTCCTTTTTATTTCTTTGAGTGCAGTTGGTGTTACCTCTATAATGTGCCAGAAAATGCATTAGGACAAGTGATACAAGAGAAAAAAAGGGGGGGAAATTACTTTTAAGCTGCTGTTAATCATAATATTTTACTGTTTAATATATAACATTTGTTAACAAATTATTGGTGATGGTACCCCCTTTCTTAAAAGGGGTCTCTTGCCCATGTATCTTTTCAGGCACTTAAATAGTGAGTACAATATAATTATTAGAGAAGATTTTAAACATCAAAGAGCTAATGAAATGATTTATTTTTTAAATAATGTTGTATGATCTAGAGTAATAGGGCCTGCAAGGAATTGCTTTATATCAAGATAAAACACCTTCGGCAAGCTGAAATAGTCTTTAGCATTGTTTGATGGCTTTATAATAGAAAGCAATAGTAAAGGATGCAGAATAATCTCCTAGCTGGCATTTTTGTCAATACTGACAATGTCAGGAGCAGATTGGCCCTTTTAATGTTATGCTACTTTGATGGTGCAAAATACAGTGATTAAAAATAATCTTGTTATGATATTCCAGGTTTTAGGAACAACTTTTGTTTATATACTGTAATTTAATAAATTGCATTTACATGCTTAGTTTCTGTAATATTTGTGTATACAATACCAAAATCACACAAGATGTAAATTGTGTATAACTACACAGACTCCTTTCCCTAGGTGTCTAGTTTTGATTCATATATTATAAAATGACTATATGTGACTGTTGATTTACAGAATTTACATATCACAGAAGCTAGCTCTTTGTGGTACCTAAGTTAATAAAAGTGATTTTTCTGAGTTCCTTTACAAATAAGCATTATCCAGTTGATCTGGCAATGACTCTGTGTATGAGCCTAAAATAATGATAATTTTCTCATTACATCTTTTTTTTCCTTTTTTTTAGAGTAATGTTTTTGCTATGGTTTGTGAAACAACTATGTTCACGTTATCTATGTTGCTGTAATTTTTTGTGCTTTAATTCCTCTAATTTCCAACTGATTAAAACAAATCAAGCTCCTGTAACTTGCACTTTCCCTAATCCTTACTACTCTTGTATGGCAACCAAAATTACTGTAAGAAATAAATATCATATTGCACTAAGGTTGTGATTCTGATTACAAAGAGCAAATCCAGTCTGAATTTTTTTTTTTATTTCTAAAAAGAGTTGCCAAACTTTCCACTTAACATTAAACTGTTTAAAGTTGCTTTTTTTTTAAACCTTGTCTGTGATTTCCATAGAATTTAGAGTTAAAGCTCTCAGAAATTGATCCGGAATGAATTCCTATTCCAGAATGAGAAATGCATTATAAAGCGCATGATAGAAAACATTGATATATCTTGGACTGATTTGTTTTCTTGTTTTATCAGAAAAATTTTCAACAGGATTCTGAATTTCTGAAATGATTATCATCATTTCAAGTGATCATTAATATAGTGAACTGGTGAAACATTGATTGAAACAACAGTTAAAGGAGGGAAAAAAAGACCTGGATCCAGAATTTTTATTTATTTAAAATGTATTTCATTTATAAGCCTAACCAATAATAATGGATACCACCAGTGTATCACCAGCAGAGATGGCTCCCTCTGATAGTCATAGTCTCTAGTTTGAGAAAGAAAGCATTGCCTAAAAGCTATCAAAATTAACCAATTTGATCAGCTGCTTCTCCGCATGCAAGCATAATATATTTCTACAAGGCTGAATGGACCTGATTCCTCCTCCCCTTCTTTGCAATTATCTTTTGACAGATGGGCTTACTTATCTGTGTGAAAGTAATGTTCTTGTTAAGGCTGTACTTGCTGCTAGGATTTTGTAATGAAAGTAAGTTACACATCTGGTTTGTAGGTAATTTAGGTTCCGTTAATACCTAAGCAAGGCCTCAAATTTCTTTCCAACTGTAAAAGCATATTTAATTTTTACAATTATCCAATTTTTTCTCCACCTCTAAATGGTTTATGTGCTAAATGATCCTGTCAGGAGATCCTTTAGTTGTATCCCTTTCCATGAACAGAGGAGCTTTGATTTATTCTGAGTTTAACATCCTTTCCAAGTAGTTTTTCAATACATTTGAATAACTGGAATAACAGACGAGATCTGCATATCTTCTTTCATGTTAATGTTTAATTTGATTCAGTTAGCCTTACCACCGAGAGGTATTGTTATCTTTATGTAGCTAGAGATATAGTTTCACTGATTTTTTTTTTATTATTTTTTTACAAATATCCACAGCTTCCCTACTCCGAAACTATCAGGGCTATGTGCACTTCAAATTTAATAACTTTCCTGAAATAAACCTGATTTAAACAAATTGTTTCTTCTAGTTCTTCTCTTTCAAGAGGACAAGACTTAAGTCAAGAGGGTTCTCAAAAGCAGTGCCTTAAGTTGTATACGGATATAACAGGAGAAACAAACCGAAGTACCCGGTGTAACTCTCAGGTGTTTTGAACTGAACTGTAAGAAATAATGTAACAAAAGTGTACTTTTTAATTCAAAGGGCCAATTTAGCATCAGTGCATCATAGTAATAGCACCTTGGTTTTTTTATCAATGGATTCTATCATTGAACATCTTTAGAAAAAGGTCCAGATTGTTTCATGTTTGGAAAAAGCTTTCAATTCTTTTCAGTATTAAAACAATGATTTGATGAATCATCACAGCATTTTAAATTCAATAAATTTATAGGTGTTCACACTAATAAATGATATTTACACCCTGCAGTGTGCATGCCTAATTTATGTACTTTGATGATAGAAATGCAGTAGTTTATCTGTCATGTACTAAGCCATAGATCATTGTTTTTTAAATTTGGTAATTTTGAAATGAGTGGATTTCAACTCCCAGAATTCCCCAACCAGCATCTTAAAGGTACCAAGTTTGAAGAATGCTGCCTTAATTAATTATACTCACTCTTGATTGCATTATCTGAAGAATGTATTCCGATACAATGTATATAAAGGTACTGTGTTTCTTTAGAAATCTTTTTCTATTTTATTTAGTTATTTTTCTTATTACCGTATTATTTTTAAACATGTACTTAATGAAGTTATTTAATGGTACAACCCTAATAATGTTAGGGAAGTAGAATGTATGGTGGGACTTAAAAATTACAGGTAGTCCTCGACTTACGACCACAATTGAGCCCAATTTCTGTTGTTAAGAGAGAGATTTGTTAAGTGAGTTTTAACCCATTTTACGACCTTTCTTGCCACAATTGTTAAGTGAATCACTGCAGTTATTAATAACACGATTGTTAAGTGAATCTGGCTTCCCCATTGACTTTGCTTGTTAGAAGGTCACAAAAGGTGGTCACATGACCCTGGGACACTGCAACCATCATAAATATGAACCAGTTGCCAAGCATCTGAATTTTGATCACGTGTTCTGACCTAGGTTTCCCCAAACCACGAAGCAGACTCCTCGCCCCAAAAAACCTCTTTTATTTAGGTTAAAGGGAATTCCTCTCCAGCAAAGTCCCGGCAAACAGTCTTTAATGAGCTTTCACAACTATAGACCTTTATCAGGCTTGGGGAGTTGCCAGGCCTATATCTTCCACACGCCACACTGTAGCAATAATTACTTGGCAAGAAGTCAGGAACAGATCTTCACCCTCATGAATTGAACTAACCGAACGAATTGTTTCCTGAAAAAGCCCACTTCCCTTTCGCTCCTCTTTTATTTCCTATGGGAGGGGCCATTCATCGTCCACCTGTGACTTTACTCCCAAGTTGACCCTGCTTTCTTAGCTGTTCTTTTCTTCTGGAAGCTCTGCGCATGCGCACACTGGGAACAGGCTCCAGCTGTTCCTCTGCCTCACTGCTGTCTAGCTCCGGAGGCAGCTGATAACTGCCAGACGGCCTTGGCCCCCTCTCTGCCTCCGATGCAGAGCCCTCGTCCGAGCCTTCCCCCGCGTCCAGGACTGGCCCATATTCCTCCCCAACCTCCTCATTGCCTGACTCTGCTGGCTGCTGGCGGGCCACATCACGTGACCATAAGGATGCTGCAATGGTTGTGTGAAAAACAGTCAAGTCAGTTTTTTCAGTGCCATGGTAACTTTGAACGGTCACTAAACAAATTTTTGTAAGTTGAGAACTACCTCAACTTGAGCATGTTGAGCATGTTGAGCATGTTATCATAAATCTCCAGCTTAAATCGGTGAATGAATAGATCTGTCTAGACAAATGTTTTAATTTGAAATTTGCTTATCAAAATAAGCAATAAACAGGCTTGTGAGATATTAAATAGACCGAAGTTGTATGTAAAAATCCACATATTTCAGCTTTGCAGGACTTTGGTTCTTTGCTGGAACACTGAAATCTACCAGGTTCTGTTCAGGATGGTAGAAAATTCACAAATGGGAACACCAAGCCTCACCCACCTTCAACCTAAAGCCACATCCTTGCTTAGCAGGAGGAACAACACATATTTTTGGTGGAATTAATGAAGTGAACATTTTTCATGAATCCAAAAGGGTATTGTCAGATGAAGCAAGCCAGCAATGTATGGTTTAGGAGGTCGGCTATTTCAATGAACTAGTGATATGAAGCAGGGCTTTGTCCAAGTCAGCAGAGAAATCTTTTTCAATTGATTGCACTTTAAAAATGTTATTCCAATGTACCCTGATGCAGAAAACTGCAAGCAAGACATGTTCTAGTTTATCTTCACCGACTACTGAAATGTTCATTATTGTATTCTATTTGTCCAGATGAACAAGCGATTGTAGCAAAACTCAAACACCAGAGGGAGTCCCTTCAATTATTTTTGAGAATTGTTAGTTTCTTCATCTCAGTTCATAATTTTAAGTGGCATAAGAGAAGTATTTTGGAATTGTATGCTCTTTGGGGTATATCTTGGTATTAATAGTTTTGTTCTTTCTGGAAAGCCAACACAAAAACAAAATAATCTGATTAGGGTGTCTATGTTTACCCTTAGAAATAAGGATATACTCCAAGAGATTGTGGCCATCCTTCCTACAATTATCAACCAAGCATGTACTTAGAATCCTTGGTGAGAAAAAAGCTAGCAAGGATCTTCATTTACCATTTCTCTTGCAAATTGTCCCAGCCATTCCCACTGAGTAGCCCAGAAGCAGCACCTGGCTTCAAAGATCACTAGCATTTTACAGTATATAATTCTGATTTCCAAATAGTTTGTGATTCCAACTAGAACTGTGACAGGCATAACACAGCTGATTAAATTCCATGCATGAGCCGTCAAGTCTAGGTAATAATGATACTTTCAAATTATGGAACAAATCCCTGCAATACAACAGAGAATACAGGCAACACAACCAGGGGTGGGCTTCAAATTTTTTAGCAAGGTTCTCTGCCCGGTTGCTGGGTGGGCATGGCCATGGTGGGCGTGGCCTAGTCAGCCTCCTACACCACGGCGAGGGGAGGCGTTTTTGCCCTCCCCGGAGGCTTTCCTCAAGCCTTCGGGAGGGCGAAAACGGTCTCCCCAGGCTTCGGAGGCCCTTCCTGAACTTCCGGTAGGCCCGTTTTTCGCCCTCCCAAGCCTCCACACATGCCCTGCACTTACCTGCATCCAAAATGGGCTGCATGGGGACTCCTGGGAGGGGCAGGGTGGGCGGGACCAGCCAGGAGTGGGATTTGGGGGTTCTCCAAACTGCACAGAATCTTAGCTAGAGGTTCTCCCGAACCCCTGCAAACCCCCAGCTGCCCACCCCTGAACACAACCAGTTACGTTCTGGATTGCATATTTTGGATGGCATCTCCCACTGAAAGAAGCTGAAGCATAAAAAGGCCTGCAATTTTATTTTTTATGGTAGGAACACAAAACATTTATTTGGTTATAATTCCATCCAATCAACAACTTCTAATTAAAATGGAAAAGGATCCTCACCTGTTCTATGTAAACCTTCTCTGCTCCAGGCAGTTGAGAGAAACTTCAGAATGTGCTTATTGATGAACACAGAGAAAAGCTCATTTTGTGCGCCATTTAGTTATTTAGGATCCAATCTGGGTTGGTCACCGGGACCAGAGGTTTTGTCTTCTGAGTTTTTGGACTTGTGCTGAAGCCCATCTTCCGGCAACTTCGCTCTAGCAGTGTGTGTGGTGTTCTATGTGTGGTATTTATAGTGCCTGTTGTATGTGACTTTTTAGATGTTGATTGGGGTGTGTTGATGGCTGGCTGGCTTTTAAGTCGTTAGCTGTCTTTCACTTGTGGGGCCCAGCCCTCGCCTTCTAAGTACTTGATAGGCTGGTGGTAAATCAGCACTCCTGTTGATTGATGAGGGGGCCAGTTTCCCAGGCTTCAATCACTTCCCTGGCCGTTTTTGTGCCTGCTCGTCCAACAATCTTAGTAGCTGCAAAATTGAATGTCCTTGTTCATTGCAGTGTGAGGTCACCAATGAGTTCAGATCTCCTCCTGACAGCTCGTGTTCTTGCAAGCTGATGGGTAGCTTCCTCCCTGTCTGTCCTACATAGTCACGGAGGCAATCCATGTAGGGGATTTGGTAGATTACATTGGAAAGCATCTCCCACCTCCAAGTGATCTTTACAATGCGTAATTTGTCTTTGTATGGTAGTCTCTGGGCAGTGTGTGATGCCCACTTGCAGATCGTGGAAGCTGCGTCCTACGGCTTCTAAAATGTTTTTGATGTATGGCAGAGTGTGCCATGTGGTTGGTCTTTAGTTATTCATTCGATTTCTATAGCTGCCCATTCTCAAGTCAATGATTCAGGGTGTTATTTCATATTCAACTGGTTTGCTTTTTAGTGTATAGACTACAGTCCTTGATGTAATATCACAACTGAACCCAAAATTTCTGTTGCTAAGCAAGGCAGTTGTCATGGGAGTTGTGCTCTATTTTACAACTTTTTTTGCCATGGTTGTTAAATGAAGCACTACAGTTAAAGTGAAATCATGCAGTCAAGCAAAATCTGGCTGCCCCCATTCACTTTGCCCTGTCAAAACGCTCGTTAGGAAGGTTGCAAATGACATTCCTAGGATCCTGGGACATTGCAGCCATCATAAATACAAGCTGCTTGCAAAGCACTCGAAGGCTGATCATGTGACTGGATGCTGCAACTGTCGTGAGAACTGGTTGTAAGTCACTTTTTTCCGTGTTGTTATAAACCTCGAACAGTCATTAAATTAGTGGTTGTAAGACAAGGACTACCTGCATTCAATGAACAATTTTGCCCCTTCTGCTATCCAAGAAACTCCTATTTTCAGAACGCACTAAAACAACCAGAATTTTGAAGAGACCAGTCCTCCAACAAACATGTTCACTGCCTTCTCTCTTTGGGACTGTTCCAAATTACAAAAGAGGGGCTGGCTTCCACTTTATATTTGTCCCCAATCTACAGGACTATTGAATCAACTACTCTCTTGGAATAATTGGTGCAAGAAGATGCTCCTTTCGGTGACAGATAATTTAAAAACCAGGGCAAGAATATCCTTGTCATGTTTTTCCCACTGGGACTCCGCTTCAGTAACTGAAGATAAGAAGGTAGAAGGCATTTCACCCAGCAGAAGGCAATAGGTAACATTCAGTTTGTGGCTTAGAATAGTTCAGACACAAAAAATATCCTGGGAAAAGGTTCCAAAAGTTTATTTGAATATTTAATTTACAAAAGAAAAACGGGAATCATATATCCTAATTGCTGTCCTATGCAAACTGAATAAGCTAAAACTGCATGTAAAATCCATGCCCACTTAACATACTATTATCAATGTAATTATGAGAAAGCAAGGAACCGGTGGGGAAGACAATAGAAAATAAACATTACATACATTCTTCTTAAGAGATTGTCTAAGTAGCCAATCCCATCCAAGATCACTTCTCTCTACATTCCATATTTCCTTAGATACACTGCAGGTTACCATTCAATAGAAATATTTTTTTTATATTTTATTCAACTTAATTGCTAATTTTTTTTTTCATTCACTTCTTTCCTTGACCGATTTATCCCTGAATATCTCTTCCCAAACAGAAATGAACAAGAAACACTGAAGACACATATACTGTATGCTGTCTTTGGTAGGGATGCTTATGTGGTTAAAATCAGTAATTCTCAATTTATTTTACAGAAACTATGGCAAGAAATTCAGCATTACATTTGGCAAAAGACAGAGATCTTTACAGTTTGCTTGAGTGTTACTGGCAGTCAGAGCTGAATATGTAAAATGAGTCATCTACATTGTTTAAAAATAGCAATTTCCTCCAAGGTTTTAACTTACTCGTAAGAGCAATATTCCTTTAGTGAGATATAGCCAAAAAAGATATTTACTTAGAGGAAGCCGTCTCATCCCACTGTCCTCTTTGCAAATCATACAAACTGGAACTAGTGTTGCATATCCTGCCTGTTTTATCATCAAGGTGACAGGCTGAGCGCGCTAGAGAGGGCATGTAATGGAAACTTCTAAATCTCCAAGACCAAACATTTCACAGTGTTCTAGGTGCATGACAGAAAGAGCAGCATAAACAAAACTTACATCGCAAAGCCAGGTGAGGCTTGCATCAGTTCCTTATCAGAACTTCTGGAAATGTTCAACTGAAGTCGCACAACAGAGCTTTTGACTGGACTCTGCACTTCCCAAGAATATGAATGAAAAATAAGCATAGCCTTCTATACTGGGTCCTTTCTGAGATTAATATAGAATAACTTCTCATGAATGTTTGCCACTAACAGCAAGCCAGCTAGCATTTTCCTCTAGCCATACCTGCCATGTTCCCAGTAATGGAAATGTGACCTAGATACGACAGGTGGGAACTAGAAAACTGACCATGTTCAGTACAAGAACACCTGGATATAATTTGTACAGTACAAATGAAACATGTACTACTGTCAGAGAGAACTCAAAACTCTAGAGTGGGGAAAAATCACCGTCACCAATTTGGCAAAGGAATCAAGAAAACCTTTTTTTTCAAAATGCATTAAAAAGTATGATAACAGGCTGCAGGGCAACATAGAGTCACAATATATTAGCAATTTCTGGACCCATAGACATTTATAAAAGCATCAGCAAAGTATTTTAAATATAAAAGGAGTATGAACAGAGCCTTTCAAACTCTTCTCCTGCACAAAAGAAAAAAAAAAGCCCCCACATGATTTGTAGTGTAATAAGTCAGACGAATGATCATGATATTAAGGCATAAATGGTAGACATCCGTTTCTATTGTCTGAGCTCCACATAATTAGCTGGGAAAAGCCCATATCTGCCTTTGCAGACTCCTCTCCACCAGCCATCATCTATCATTTCAATATTGGTAATGATATCATCTGGATCAAAGGAAATCTCATCATCCCCAGCTGTGGGAAAAAAAACAGAAATGTTAGAAGGTTTAGCAGAAGGACTTTAAAACTCAAAGTTTAGGTCAGCTGATTTTGTTTTTCTATACCCCCGCCCTAACATTTCAACTCCAGTCCCATCCTAGAACGAGCCATCAAATAACAAAGGTGTGAACAGAATCATTTTAAAGCTGAACAATTGAAATCCAGAGAGAAACACCCGAATAAAAGGAAATCATCTCCACCAGACAGAAAACGAATCTAGCAAGAGATAGGGGTAGCAGCCTGGATCTTTGTGAATTAAAAAGTATGTCTTTTGATTGTGGACATGAGAACAAGTCCCACCGAGCAAGAAGGAATTCCAGAGTTTGGGAGTAGTCACTGGCTACACCCCTTTCTGTGGGCGCTGCCTCGTGGATACAGAGACTCCACAGACTTTGCTAAAAAGGGAAACCACGTTTTCAAGCAAAATATATAAATTTGTGTTTCAGAGACTGCAGGTGCTGGGAAACAGTCCGGAAACATCTTAAAATTCTGCTTTTTTTTCCAGCACCCAAAATCCAGAGCTTATCACCACATCCTTCCAGGTAGGTTATAGTTTAAAAAGCACTTTTGGCATTCACAGGTGATCTGATAGGATCAGCAGAAAACGCACAACCCAGAAAAGTGAGAATAGCTGTTGCTCAAAACTTTCAGCAGTGGCTCCACCTTCTAACTCAAGAGTAGCTTTCTCTGCAGATAATGCACAGGCAGAGCTTCTGATTTAACACATCAGGCCTGGTGGAGACTTTATACATAAATAGCAGCTTCTAGAAGAGCCCACTCTGTATCTCGTTCTACGTAGGTCGTCCTCAACCTACGACCACAATTGGGACCAGGATTTCCGCTGCTAAGCAAGACCATTGTTAAATCACGCCCAACATTTTTCTTTTTTGGCATGATTGTTAAGCGAGTCACTGCAGTTAAGTGAATCATGTAGTCATTAGGCAAATGTAGCTTCCCTCCTCACCCCGCCCCGACTTTGCTTGTCAGAAACTGGCTGAGAGAGTCACAAATGATGCTCGTATGACCCTCAAGACACTGTAATCATCATAGATACATGCTGGTTGCCAAATTTGGATCACGTGGGGATGCTACAACAGTCACAAGTGCAAAGACTGGTTGCAAATCACTTTTCCCAACGATGTCTTAACTTTGAATGGTTGCTAAATGAATAGTTGTTAAGTTGAGGGTTACCTACAGAAAAATTCTATAGAAGCAGCTCTTAATGAAAGCACGATGAATGGACATGAACATAGCAATTAAGCAGACCTTGTTTTGGTTCCAATTAGCAAGTAGCCCAGGAGGATATAAGCAGCACATCCCAAAGTCAACTGGTGCCATTAATAGTGCTGTTGCTACCATTAATATTTTTTTCAGAAAATCCAGAAAAGGTTATTTGGAAGAGTGTGAACCTCTAGTTCACCAAACAAATACAGACAATTCTGTAGAAATCTGAGCCTAAATATGTTATGAACTAGAACTATAAAACTAGCTATTGTGTTACTTACCAGCCTGATAATCATATAGGGCTATAGCTGTTATTCCAAGCTCATTTTCATATTCATAAGTAGTTTCATCTAAAGAAAAAGATACGTTTCACCACATGACTTTCAAATCATCTACTTTGTACACGGTCTGGCATTTATGAAGGTGTCTCCTTATTGGTACAATTAGATTGAATGCTGAGGAGTCATCCATATAATATTGGCATTTTTACTGCACCCCTTGGGAACTGCTAGTTAAGCAGCACCCTCACAATTTACTCTTTGTTAAGTTCCATGCTCCTTGAAGAGGGTTCCTTTCAAATATTTATTTGTGTTGTTAACTAGCATCGATTCACCTATATCAGTGGTTCCCAAAGTGGGCGGTACTGCCCCCCGGGGGGCGGTGGGAACCCTTAGGGGGGGCGGTGAGAGGCAAGGGTGGCGACAGGGGGGCAGTGAGAGGGACCAGGGGGGCGGTAGGTGGTTTGCCATGCTTTTGCACTTGAAGCTCCCTCGAGCTCCTCGCTCTTGTGTGCAGGGCAGCCCATTCTGAAAGAAAATGCGAGATGTTTTCTTTCAGAATGGGCTGTCCTGCACACAAGAGCATGGAATGCGACGGAGTTACAAGTGCTAGGTATGATGCCTGTCTCGCGGCCCGCCCAGCCCCTGCCCAGGCTCCGCTCCGCCCTGCCCCGCACGACTGGCCACCCCAAACTGCGTCCCACTGCGCAACGGGCATCCTACCTAGCACTTGAAGCTCTCTCGCATTCCTCACTCTTGTGTGCAGGGCAACCCATTCTGAAAGAAAACGCGAGATGTTTTCTTTCAGAATGGGCTGCCCTGCACCGAAAAGAGTGGAATGCGACGGAGTTACAAGTGCTAGGTACTGAGCGCAGCACAGCGACAAGGGAAGCCGACCGCTCCCGAAGCTGCTCGGGCGAGCGCCTGCAGACCCGCGGGAAGGCCCCGCCATGGGACCTGCGCAAGCGTGGACTTTCCTGCCTGGCGTACAATTCGGTGGGCTCCCCTCCGGCATGGCGCACCCACAGATCTCAGCCCAGCTGCCCCCTGACATCGACCCCACCAAGGCGCCTGTGGCCTTTGGCCGCCCCAAGCTCAATGAAGAGCTGCAGCACCCTGAGCTGCTGACGCGGCAGCCAGCCTTGATGGCGCTCTGCGACCTGGTGCACGACCTGGAGAACGCTTACCAAGCCATCGGCCTGGCTGAGCGGCGGTGGCGGCCTGGCCACGGCTGGCGGGAGGGAAGGGAAGGGAGGGAAGGAGGAAAGAAAAAGGAAAGAAAGAAAGAGAGGAAGGAAGGAAGGAAGGAAGGAAGGAAGACAATGATGGTAGGAAAGAAGGAAGGAAGATAGACAGAAAAAGAAAGGAGGGAGGGAAGAAGGAAGGAAAGAAAAAAAGAAAGAAAGATGGTAGGTAGGAAGGAAGGCAGACAGACAAAGAAAGGAGTGAGGAAAGGGAAGGGAGGGAAGAAGGAAAGAAAGAAAGAAAGAAAGAGGGAGGCTAAAAGAAAGAAAGAAAGATGGTAGGAAGGAAGGAAGGCAGACAGAAATAGAAAGGAGGGGAGGGAAGGGAGGGAAGAAGGAAAGAAAAAGGAAAGAAAGAAAGCGAGGAGGGAGGGAGGAAGACATAAAGAAAGAGAAAGAAAGATGGTAGGAAGGAAGGAAGATAGATAAAAAAAGGAGGGAGGGAAGAAGGAAAGAAAAAGGAAAAAAGAAAAAGAAAGGAAGAAAGAGGGAGGGAGGGAGGGAGGGAGAAAAAAGACAGAAAGAAAGAAAGATGGTAGGAAGGAAGGAAGGAAGGAAGACAGAAAAAGAAAGGGAGGGAAGGGAGGGAAGGAGGAAAGAAAAAGGAAAGAAAGAGGGAGGGAGGGACGAAGAAAGAAAGATGGTAGGAAGGAAGGAAGACAGAAAGAAAAAGATGGTAGGTAGGAAGAAAGACAGACAGACAGAAAGAAAGAAAAGATGGTAGGAAGGAAGACAGACAGAAAGAAAAGAAAGAAAGAAAGAAAAAGAAAGATGGTAGGAAGAAAGACAGAAAGAAAAAGAAAGAAAGAAGGGGGAAGGTAGAGAAGAAAGAATGAAAGAAAGACATATGACCACAATTGAGCCTAACATTGTGGTTGCTAAGCAAGAGCGTTAAGTGAGTTTCACCACACTTTACAAGTTGGCCACGCCCACCCGGTCACCTGACCACTAAGCCATGCTCGCCTGAGGGGGTGGGGTGGGGGGCGGTAAGGATGAGTTTGTAGCACCAAGGGGGCAGTGGACTGAAAAAGTTTGGGAACCACTGACCTATATCGAGCCCTGCAACCAAGTAAAAAATTTGACAGTAAATACGTTTTTTCTCAATTTCGGTCTATTTTGCTTCGTAACATTTCTATCTTGCCCCTAACCTCCAAGCAGTTTAAGGCAGCATGCTGAGTTTTCCTTATACCGGCCAGAGTCGTGTGATCACATCCTAGAGCAGTGGTTCTTAACCTTTTCAGTGGTCCGCACTCCCTTGAATTTGAAAATAAGCTCTCGCACCCCCTTAAAAAATGTGTGTATATTTTTTATTTAAGAAAAAACATTTATTGCATAAACAAGTGCTGTGTTTATTTACAATATATATATGTGTGTGTGTGTGTGTGTGTGTGTGTGTGTGTGTGTGTGTGTGTGTGTGGTAGGAAGGCCCCCTGACATATTATATATATATTATGATCCGGGGGGGGGCAGGGAGGGCATTTTCGCCTTCCCCAGGCTCCAAGAAAGCCTCTGGAGCCTGAGGAGTGCGGAAAACAAGCCTACTGGGCCCACCAAAAGTCGGGAAATGGGCCAGTTCCGGCCTCTGGAGGGCCTCCAGGGGGGGCGGGACAGGCTGTTTTCGCCCTCCCCAGGCTCCAGGGAAGACTGGAGCCTGGGGAGGGCAGAAAATGGGCATACCTGGCCCACCAGAAGTCGGGGAGCAGGGGGGGTCATGCACACATGCACGGGGGGATTGCCTGCACATGGGCAGGGGGGGCACGGGGGCAATGAATTATGGGTGTGAGCACACACACATGCTTTCGGCACCCGAGGAAAGAAAGGTTCGCCATCACTGCTATATAACATAAAAACAAGGTTGCCTCGTTCGTATTTTTTTAAAAAAAAAATTGAAATTTCTCTCGCACCCCTGGAAATGTTCTCTTGCAACCTCAGGGGTGCACGCACCTCAGGTTAAGAACCACTGTCCTAGAGCAACATGGAGTTAGCCAAAGTTTCAGAAGTGAAAAGAGAAGCTGTTTAACCTGCTTGATACTGATTTCCTACTGCAGCATCTTCGTACACGGTCGCCGATTCATAGGCTGGATCTCTCTGACTAACTGCTTCTTGATAGTCAGATTCTTCAGCTTTGCTGTCCTGTTCTGGCTCGTGTACATTTGGAAGACTTGCATTGGAATTTTTATAACCAGATTCGAAGGAAGCAGCATCCTACACAAATAAAAGCAAGCATTACGCAAGAAGAATTTATCAAGTTCCCTGCTGGTGGTGCTGAAGTGACCATTACATCTCTGGTGATATTTTACCCTGCAATTCACCATTCTTGAGAATATTTGATTATGAACACATTATCCATTGTGATCTATTAAGCAAAAGAAAAAGTGGTGGGTAGGCTGGGGCAAAAAAACTACATCAGAGTTCATCTGGAATGTAACATTTGTTAACTTTAAAGTAATTTAACACAGAGGCTGCTTTCCATAGTTCTTTCCCTTCTGTCACTTTAAAAACTACTGTTTGGCCATCATTTTGGACACATCTTGGAGGCCCAACCAGAAAACTTTTAGGGAAATTTATAAGGTCTCCAACTGGGTGTCTCAGATGTAGTAAAATGTGCTGAGAGCCGCTACCCTATGTGAATAGATTTGGGGGGTGGGAACAACATGACTCCTCTGGGTCTGCCTTCAACCTTTAGGAAGGCGTTCAAAACAGGACTGAGCTGCAGAGGGCTTGAAAGGAAAATGTTATTGGGCTGCCTAGCAGATATTTAGTTAGCAATTATGCCTTGTTTTCTGGAACATACTTTTTGAGTCCGTAGAAAGGGGAAATCCATACAAAAGTGAAATAAATAAATAAAAGATAGATGATAGATGATAGATAGATAGATAGATAGATAGATAGATAGATAGATAGATAGATAGATAGATAGATAGATAGATAGATAGATAGATAGATAGATAGATAGATAGATAGGAAGGAAGGAAGGAAGGAAGGAAGGAAGGAAGGAAGGAAGGAAGGAAGGAAGGAAGAGAAAGAAAGAAAGAAAGAAAGAAAGAAAGAAAGAAAGAAAGAAAGAAAGAAAGAAAGAAAGAAAGAAAGAAAGAAAGAAAGAAAGAAAGAAAGAAAGAAAGAAAGAAAGAAAGAAAGAAAGACTTGTGCATTTTGTGCAGGAGCAACCAACCCCATTGGCAGCAAATTTGAGGACTCAGAAAAGGTAGTCTCCCTACCTTACCCCACCAACATTATGGACTTCTCTGCCATATTGTTGTGCATAACTAGTCAAGCCTGATATAGATAGATGTTTGATTGGTTTATATACCGTATTTTTCAGAGTATAAGACGCACCGCAGTATAAGACGCACCTTAGTTTTGGGGGAGGAAAATAAGGAAAAAAGGCCTCTGCCTCCCAGCAATTTGCCAAACAGCAAACAGCACAGATGATATACACTGTTTGCTGTGTATTTCTGTGCATGTGTGTCTGACCCATAGAAATAGCAAAGAATTGGAGAAATGTACATTATGGCAGTATATTAATCCCAGAAAGTTTTCTTAAATGTAATCACACTAACTCCTCCCAATTATTTAAATAGATCTACTCCAAACATGACTAAGTCAGGGTCTAACTCAGCTGCCTTATTTTAATACTAATACTTAATACTAAAACAGGACATTTCAGATTATACTTTTACAGATCTTTAAAATTGATGTGGCTTTCTGGAAGGCTTTCTCTGCTATTTAAAAGAAGATACAATAGCACTGGGCCTCTTCAGAGCAAGCAATTATTTTAAAAAGCTTCTTCATTTTGTTAAGTTGTCTAGAACAATAATAAAGCAGTCTTTAAAAAATAAGTCTAATAATTTGAACACTCTACAAACATTTAACAAAATAACATATTAACAGAATCTGCCTCTACCTAGAACTCACAACCTCCTGATTGTGAGGCAAGAGCTCTACCTCTAGGCCACAGCAGCTATAGATTACCTCCTTGCGATTTCAGCAGTCTAACATTGCCAGCAGTTTATCTCCCAGCAATTTGTCTTATTACAGCCACCGTAGTTAGTTTCATTTTACCAGGTGGCTTGCAAGCCTCAGTCAGCTATAGGCCGGGAGGCAGATAATCTCTTCTAGTGCTAATGAGACTCTGCCCTGTTTGCTGCAAAGAGGTAAATTGCTGGCAGGCAGAGGCCAATGGGTGGGGGTGGGTGGGTGGGGCTACATTCGGTGTATAAGACGCACCCAAGTTTTCACCCTCTTTTTGAGGGTAAAAAAGTGCATCTTATACTCCGAAAAATACGGTAGTTAAATTAATCTAACAATTGTAGCTTTTCCAACTCACAATGATAAAGGGCAACCTGTTAAAATGGATTTACCTGTTTTGTTTATTATTTTACTGGAAGAAGGGAATGAATGCCATCAATATGCTACACAAAATGCATTGGAAAAAGGACTCTGACATTGAAACAACCAAACCAACCTCGTAGATTACATTTGATGGCACTTTTTCTTCCACTGGTTGCGGAGCTAGAGGTTCAGGAGGATTCTGAGTCTTGGATTTGGCTTTCTCCTTTTCAAAAAAAAAAAAAAAAGGTACAATTTGCAAAAACTATTATGTAGTTTAAACATGCATCAATATGCACAAAAAGGTATTTTTTTAGGTAGATTATTCAAACCATCTGGCTGCAGATAGTCTAATTTAATCTGTTATTTGAGGATAAGCATTCATGGTGCAGAAGACTAAAACTGAAGGTAACCAATAAGCAAAAAGTACTACCTTAGATTATGATCACTCTGGGTACTGATTCAAGTGATTTTCAGTTCTTCATGATAGGACTACAATGGTGAGGAGAAATAACTGAGGCAGGGATACCGCCTTGAGGGCTATAATCATGAAGTTGGGAGTGAGGGGAAGAGGGTAATTGTAATTTATATTATCTGTACAATGACATCATCATGGCTTATGAGATGGCTCATGCGTTTCTTCCTCCATCACAGCCTTTCTCTGAGGACTCCATAACATGTAATTGCATTGGGAGTACCTCCTCCTCTTTTATTAGGATGTGGTGTTGCTTTGCTGGGAACCAAAAGTCAAACTTCAAACTCATACAAGTCCTCGACTTACAACCGTTCCTTAAATGATGATTCAATGTTATGATGGCTTCGAAGTTACAACCACTGCAACACCCATGGGGCTGCAATTCAGGTGATTGGCAACTGGCTTGCATTTACGAGAGCTGCGCATCTTGCGCTGATTGTGATTGGCCACCTTCCCAGCTGGCTTCTAACAAGCAAAGCCAATTGGGGAAGCTGGATTTGCTTAATGGCCATGTGATTCACTTAATGACCATATCAGTTACTTAACAGCAGTGATTCACTTAATGAACGTGGTAAAAATTGTAGTAAAATCAGGTCTGGTCACTTGATAAACCACCATATTGTTTAGCAATTGAAACTCCAGTCCCTGTTATGGTCATAAGTCAAGGACTACCTGTATTTTAACACATGTCCATGGAACTCCACATATTTAAGTACTGCTAAACTGCCCACGGACACAACCTCTTGGATGGGAAGGCAGACTATAAACACGACATATAAATTCATGTATACATTTTATGAATCAAGTCTTCCTCCTGCCTTGTTGACCTCAGCTGTCAAACTCAAGGCCCGTGGGCTGGACCCGGTCCACGGGGTGCTTACATCTGGCCCGCGGGGCTGGCCTGGAAATAGTAAATGACTGGCCTGTGGTGCCTCTGGCAGCCAAAACAGGGTGCATGGCCCCCACCCCACCCCATTTTGGCCGGCAAAGTGCTGCAGGAGGCATCCATCCCGTCTCCCCCTCTCCGCCCCGGCCGGCCCGTAGAGGAGAACTGCAATGCTGATCCGGCCCTCGAAGAAATCCAGTTTGACACCCCTGGCATAGAGTGACAATTTCTTCTATTTTATATGATTTATACTGCAACAGGTGTCAAGTTGTGTGGCTCCTTAGAAAACAACTACAGGTAATCCTTGACTTACCCCCACAATTGAGCCCATTTTTGTTGCTAAGCTGTTAAGTGAGATTTGCCCCATTTTACAACTTTTTTACAACAGCTGTTAAGTGAATTACTAGAGTTAAGTGAATCATGTGGTTATTAAGCGAATCTGGTTTCCCCCATTGACTTTGCTTATTGGAAGCCAGCTGGGAAGGTTACCAATGGTGATCACATGACCTCGAGGCACTGCAACGGTCATAAATACATGTAGTTGCCGAGCAACTGAATTTGATCACGTGACTATGGCGATGCTGCAATGATTGTAGGTGTGCCACTGTAACTTCAAACGGTCACTAAACGAATGACTGTAATTCAAGGATTACCTGTATTCTCGCAACTCTTTTACAATCCATAATTTAAAAGTCCTAGAATAATTACTACTTAGTTACATAAGGGAGCTTTTAAAGAAAGCTGACACATACATACTGATCTTGATTTTATTCTCACTCAGAATCTACACTTGCAATGGTGCAGCCAAAGTCAGGAGGAGAAGGGAAGAGCAGAAGGGATTGTGAGATAGAAAGACAAAAGTATGAATTTCACCAACTTCAAGTGTCCTCCTAGCCTCTTCTTGTTCCTCCTTGTCCTTGGCCATCCTTTGAGCTCTTTCAATTTCCGCCTTTCTTCTGTCTTCTTGTTCTTTATCCTTAGCTAGATTTTCAAAGTTAGCTCTGATGTTGCTTGTTTTGGCATTTGCTGTAATGGTTCACAATATGAAAACGATTATCCAACAAAATCTTCAGAAACAATTCCCAATCATTTTCTCTCAAAAATCCAGACCAATTATTTAGTGTACTGGTCAGACTACAAATTATTTGTGCTTATAAAAGACCACAAGGTGCTAAGGAGAGTAACTCATTCAACTTCCTGGTAGAAACATCTGCCACAAAACATGCATCGGCTGAAAGCTTAAACTGAATCCATCTATCTACTATTAAAGCGTTTGTGTCTGTTTGATACTTTGCAACTTTCAATTGGGTGAAACTTTGTCAACAAAGGAACCTTCAAAGAGGCTATCTTGCAGACTCCTGGGGCCCATTATTCTCAAATTTGGAGAAATTGTGGCTGTTTCAGAGCTGCTGCCAGGGTGCTGCTGCTTCAGTGCCACCACTGCGTTTTTGCAGTCATGTGATCAGGGATGGTTTTCGCTTACCTTCCCTACCAGTTCGCAAATGTGAGTGCACGTAACCCTTCTGCGCATGCGCCCAGCCTCAAAAACATGCACAAATAGGATAGCACAAAGCCACGGCGGGCGGACCCACCGGCAATTTCCACTACCGGTTCCGGCGAACCGGACAGAACTGGCTCAATACCACCTCTGCATGTGATCCTCATTTTCAATGACAGCTTCCTGGCCACTTGTCCAATCTCTCACTTCCCTCCTCTCCACTGCCTGCTGGGAAGGGGAGGGGAGGGGAGAGGAGGGAGATTTCTGATGCTCATTGCCTCACAAGGAATTTTAATGGAGGAAGCCAAACAGGAAGTCAAAGTCACTCCCACCCCATTGATTTTTTGCCCATGGTCATTTTGTTTTCTTTGTTTAGGTAAGGAAGTATCTCTGAAATGATGATCCAAAAGAGTCACAGGTTGACACATTCGGTTTAAATAATAGCCCTGCTCTATAGGGATTGTAGGCAGAAAACAAGAGCCGTGGTGGTGCAGTGGTTAGAGTGCAGTACTGCAGGCTCCTTCTGCTGACTGCCAGCTTTGAGTGCAATTTGGCAGTTCAAATCTCACCAGGCACAAAGTTGTATCAGCCTTCCATCCTTCCGAGGTGGGTAACATGAGGACCCAGACTGTTGGGGACAATATGCTGACTCTGTAAACTGCTTAGAGAGGGCTGTAAAGCACTGTGAAGTGGTATATAAGTCTAAATGGTATTGCTATTGCTAGATTAGATGGCTACCCCAAAGGTGCTTTTCCAAAAGGCAACTGGACTTTCTGTTTTTTCTTTGAAGATGTTTCGCTTCTCATCCAAGAAGCTTTTTCAGCTTTTAGATGGCTACTTGACTTCTGTTTTTTTCACCCAAACTTTAAAAGCTAGCCATTTTAAGACTTGTTAGCAGCTCTTTGCTGATATAATGAGTACTGAGATTTTTAAGATGTTAAAGGAAATTGAATTATATAATAAAAAAGCATGAAAGGGGGGATCTTACCAGCTTCTACTGGTTTGGTCTTCTGGTATGTTGAGGACAATTTCTCAATATCTTCAAAAGATGATGCATTCTAGCAATACAAGAAAATAGAACCCAGTTATAATATAAAGCAGCGTTCTTCAACATTGGCAACTTTAAGATGCACGGATCTCCAACTTACCGTGTTTCCCCCAAAATAAGACCCTGTCTTATTTTTTTTAAACCCTGAAATAAGCGCTTGGCCTTATTGCCATGCACTCAAAAGCCCAATTGGGCTTATTATCAGGGGATGTCTTATTTTGGGGGAAACAGGGTACTTGCTGGTTGGAGAGTTTTAGAATTTGAAGCCCACACATCTTAAAGTTACTAAGGGTGAGAAACACTGACAAAAAGGAACAAAAATAAATTACTTAGACAAACCACAGCATTTACTACTACATCATAGGTTATTCAGATACACAAGTTCTTCTCAGACGTTCTGAAATGAATTTATACAAGACAGAAAGAGGTACAGATTCAAATCTTCCTCTTAACTTGGAAAGCTGCACTAAAACTGTAATATGTACATACTGTACACACACATACACACCAGAATAACAGAATTGGACGGGACCTTGGAGGTTTTCTAGTCCAACCCCCTGTTCCAGGAGAAGACCCTATACCATTCCAGACAAGTGGCTGTCCAGTCTCTTATTAAAAGCCTCCAGTAATGGAGCATCCACAACATTTGAAGGCAAGCCATTCCACTAGTTAATTGCTCTCACCGTTAGGAAATTCTCCTTAGTTCTAGGTTGCTTCTCTCCTTGATTACTTTCCATCCACATATTCTCTTTCCATATACATATATACATATATACATATACACATATAACCACACCTACATACCACATGCCATTGGAAATGTTTTAACTGCATTTGTGCTTTGAACAGGAGTAGGACTCCGTGGCGAATTCCAATTCTGTTATTCTATGATTCCTGCTAGCCAATTGTTCCTTTTCTTTTCACACTTGCACTAAAGTGTCCAGATTTCTGCTATAAAGCAAAAATCTTAATAATCTGTATAAAGGGGTTGTGCATGCTTCAAAACTGACATGCAAGGGTTCAGAATCCATGCAAACCAAAGCAACTTCCTGCTAGTCATTAAAGCAGCCCATCTGTTTTCGTTCTTGCACATGTACCTAAAAGGTTTGCTGCTTTGTGGTCTGCATTAAATATAGGCTGCTATAATGACCTGGTTCATTAAAGCATCCATGGTTTCCCTCCCCCCCCCCAAGTTTTGAACACAGGAACTTAAAAAAAATCCCTGTGTGATTTATTGAACAGTAGAGAAGAGCTGGCCCTACGTGAGGTCTGAAGGACTTCTTTGCAATCTTTTCTGTAGATGCACAGTCGTCCTTAACAAGACAAGAATGTCTTCAGAGAAAGTAGTCTTTATGATAGTGGAATGATTTTTAGTATTAGTGGAGAATGCTAACCCCATAACTCATTTAATTCAATACCTTGTCCATCCGATCTTTCTGGACACCATACTTTCCACCAAATCCTTTAGAATAATCTAAAAACAGAACAAAAACAATTTATTGTAAATGCTTTTCTCTCAATGGCTACCAAAAGGATGTTCATGCACAAAGTACCCAGTGATTGCAGCCAAGCCAAAACACCAAAACAAGTAGATGCAAAAGGAAAAGTATATATTCTGAGGGCCCCAAAGCATTGGCAGGTATGCAAGTGACAACGGGCTAAAGCATGCTTCCACATCCATTGGCTGAAATGAAATCAGATCCGAGCAAAGAAAGAGATGCTCTCCCTCAAGACACCTGCACTACGCAGTGCAGCCTTGAGCAATTGTCACATTGTTAGAGGAGAGACTGAAGTCAGACATTCTGCCTCTTCGTGAAGGCCACTATTTCAAGGCATTACGTGCTGTTTACTTAAAAAGAACAAGTATTGTGAATGTCTTAAGGATTTAAAAACAATGGCCATGTTATGTTTTTAAAGGTTGCCAACAAGAAAACATTTAAATGCTGGACAAACATGTTTGTGCTCGACATACAGTAGTAAAAACCACAAGGATAAATCAAGTATTAAAGGATTTTTTTTAATCTCCTGCTTACTTTGACTTATTTTACAGACAGACGCAATGCACATATATATTACATAGATACACGTTTTTGTGAGGGAAACATGAAAAACTGGAATTAAGTTTATTTACCTAAAATGTTAATGATATAATAATTCCAGATGCGCTCATGTTAACGAATACACTGCATGAAGCAAGTTATTACTCAAATAGAAAGTTCTTATCTAGCTGCCAGCTCAGGTATATTTCTAATGGAAAAAAGTTAAAATCATTCTATAGTCATTATCATATAATATATAGCTATCATCAACCTCACTACTAACTTTGGCAAAGGGATTTTGTATTTTCATTTTGAAACCATTTTTATAATAATTTTCTGTAATTAGTAAAGAAATCTGGACTTCTATACTAAAGATATAGGAGCCAAAGGATTTACTGGCCAGATTATGGAAAGCAAGGAAGTGCTGTGATTAAAAATATACACGGTGTTGACAGAGGTGGTTCCTGCTGGAGCTGCCCGGTGGGCAGCTCCGGTAGGGAGCGGCCGATTGAGCAATTTGCGTGCGACCGTTCCGGAGCCCTCTCTGTCGGTCCACCGCGCGCGTCGCCATTTTTTTCGTTAATTTTTGGGCAATTTTCCTTCTGTGCATGCGCATGCATGGAAGCAAAATCACGCCGAAATCTCACGAGTGGGCGCGTGCGCGCGTCCCCTTGTGAGATTTTGGTGAGATTTTACTTCCGCGCATGCGCATGCCCCCCAAAAAACTTGGAGATGCGCGCGCAGCGCACCGGCACCAGTAAGACAGCAACCCGCCACTGGGTGTTGAGCACCCCCAAACTTTGCTGGAATGTACACCAAGCAGTACAATTAGATGGGATGATGCACTGTCATTCAGGTCATACAGGATTATCAAAGTAACTGAAGGTCACTTAGTTATTTCTCTGATGTATATGCAAAGGAAGAAATTAAAGTTGCCATGCATTATATAGGGCTTTGCAATGAGCAGCTTAGGTCTGGGTTAAAAATGACGGCACTAGGTAAGAGTTAGAAGCGGAAACTCTGCCTTGTTGTGACTCGTGCTTCGCTAGTTTCTCCTTGTAGTCAAAGCCCACAGCTGATGGGTCCTGCCTTTCGGTTTGAACACCAAATTTCCCTCCGAAACCACTCTTATAATCTGAGAAATTCAGTATATAAGGGTAAGGGGAAAAAAAAAAACCAAGGGAAGGAAGGGGATGGGGAAAAGAGGAACATGTTTAGACACAACATACATGAGCCAAAAAGCTTGTTAAAAACAGTTGTGGAAAGGGGTAGGGGAAGGTTTTGTCTAAAAAGAGATTATTTACCTGTAGATGTTAAATTTTGAGAAATGGCCTAAACTTTTTTTAGACTCTATAATTTCATGCTGGAGCTTACAGCAATTCCAAATTGAAGTGTTTCTTGCTATTGAGTATACATATAACACTCACACATCCAACATAGCAGGAGATGTTTTTTTGAACTTTCTCTCATATGCTCGTTTTCCAGAGGCACATTTTGAAAGAGGAAAGTATCAGACATGCAAATTCTCCCCACTCCACTTTACCATCATCTGAAGTTCAACGGTCCCTTCAAAATGTTAAGAAGCATGCAGTCTGACACAAAAAGGTTACCTTCCCACACAATATACAGTAGTTACAAACCTGAATGTAAATTCTGCATTTATATTCAGGTGTGGAATATAACCCACGGACACAAACACACATTTAACCAATGTAATATGCCAGATACACTAAACAAATTACAGTTTCTAATTTCAGACTACTCACTTTTAATCATATTTCAGTGCAAGTTTAAAATACACACAATCCCTGCCAGATTAAATTGTTTGCACTGTATAGGTCCGTGATGGCGAACCTATGGCACGCGTGCCAGAGGTGGCATGCAGAGCCCTCTCTGTGGGTACGCGCACTGTCGCCAGAAGCTCTTTCGGTTTTCGGCATGCGCATGTGCACCGGCCAGCTGATCTTCGCACGTGCCGGAGCCCCGGAAACCCAAAGACCAGCTGGCCAGTGCGCATGCGTGCGCCAGCCAGCTGGTCTTCGGGTTTCCAGTGCTCCGGCACACACGAAAACTAGCTGGCCAGCACGCATGCTGGAAACCAGAAGACCAGGTGATCTTCGAGTTTCCGGGGCTGTGGCGCATGCTCCGGTTTGGGCACTCGGTACCGAAAAGGTTCGTCATCACTGGTACAGGTACTTATAAACATAATTGGTACTGGAAAGTATGTCGCTAAGTGGGGCAGTCATTGAGTTGCACCTAATTGTGTTGTGGTTGTTAAGTGAACCCCTGTGGTCATTAAGTGAATGCAGCTTCCCCCATTGGTTTCGCTTGTCAGAAGCCAGCTAGGAAGGCTGCAAGTGGCGATCACATGACCTCAGGATGTCAATACATATTGGTTGCCAAACACCTGAATTTGGATCATGCGACCACAGGGATACTGTGGATGTAGCTGCAAGGACCAATCATTAAATCACTTTTTTCAGGACTGTCATAACTTTCAACAGTTATTAAACAAATAATCATAAATTGAAGATTACCTGTGAACAGCTGCACATGAACTAGCTGCATTTTGTGTAAAATAGACTTACTCAGTTCCTACTGCTTTAGCCTTTTTTAGATACTACTGAATTGCCAAATGAGTAGGGAAGCCCTATTTTCATATCTTTAAATAAAGGCTGGGGGAGATAATTCAACAACAATTGAATAGCTCTCCTCTGTTTTAATAAATTAAGATTAAATTTCCTCTTTCTGATTACAATCCATCCCCCCGCCCGCCCACTCTAGAATTCCAGGAACACTAAAGTGAGCAGCTATGCACAAAAGCAACTGCATGCAGTAGCAATTAGCCATATTTATTTACCTATTTCTATTTTTAACTATCAAATGTTATGCTCAATAGTGCATGCAAAGCTTATCAGTAAATGTACCTTTTTGAGATTCGTGCAACTGTACTTTTTCCTGGTGATCCCAGCCAAGTGCACATTTATCCTGTCTGTCAGTCTGTACGCCAAACTTTCCACCAAAACCTTTCGTATAGTCTGTGTAAAGGAAACATTACAAGATGTTATTTGGATCTGATCGTTGTCTAAGAAGTCATTTTAAGTGGGTTTTTTTTTTAACCCAAAAGAAAATAGCAAGAAATCCAAAACCTTTGGAACAGTCACTAACTCTCAGCCCAACCCACCTCACAAGATTGTTGTTGTTGTTGTGGGGAAAATAGGAAGTGGGAAGGAGTATTATATAAGTTTGCCACCTTGAGTAAAGTAATAAAGGCGGGACAAAACTCAAATAAATAAATAAAAAGATATATGGATAACATCTAGAAACAAGAGAGGAACAAAGAAAATACAAAAAAAAAAAAAAAACAAATATGCCAAGGTTGTAATCCTAAGCATTCATTGGATTCAGACTTAACTATTGAATGTGCACGCCTAGCAATTTTATAATTTCAGTCTACAATTATGCCTTTGAAGGGCTTAGGAGTAATTAGATCATATAATCAACCCTCTTTTGTTTTCCAACCAAATAATGGTGGACAAGGTTATTAAGACATGTAAAATAACAAAAGCCCACATATTCAAAAGTTTAATTAAAGCATATTTACAAAGTAATTGTTTGGTTTACATATAAAGCTAAGCCATATGTACAGTAGCTTGGCATGAATAGGATGAGTGAATGGAATCAATGAACAAACCATTGGATGTTTTAGAAAGAAAACTATAACCTGAAAATACGGTCCATTAATAGTCTAATAACTTGAATCAAAATTGAACATAATATGCAAGCAAAGGCACTTGGTTTGCTTGTGATTTCCTGGCTCGGCTGGCTTTTTGTTTCCTGTTCAAGTCTGCCCAATTACAGACGTTCAAGGCAGATACAGATAAAAAGGGAGAGAGACAAAAAAAAATCTCAAGAATTATCTAAACAAACCATGGTGACTTTGCAAGACTGACTCTCGCTTATTTAACAAACTCTGGCTTAGTATGATTTCTAAATGCAGTTAATTGTTTAACTTAAATCAGTAATCCATAAAAGCATATTCTTGTAAATCAAAGCAACCAAACTTGTTAGTGGTTGCTGTTTATGCTGGACGTCAAAGACCAGCAGGTATTTGCTACATCAAATTATTAAATATATAGTCTAACTTTTTCTTCTAGATAGTAAAATATCAGTTTGAACTTTGCATAAAAAATGAAGGCTCTGATCCAGAGTTGAGTTCCTCCCGGTTCGGACCGGTTTGTCTGAACCGGTAGCGACCCGCTGGTGACATCACGATGATGTCACGGAACCGGTTTGGTCAGTGCCAGTCTGTGGGTGGCACCATCTTTCTTTTTTAAATTGTATTTATTTTTTTATTTTTTTTAATTTATTTTTTTCTTCTGAGCATGTGCAGAAGCAGAGTTTCCAGCACTGCGCATGCGTCCCCATCTTGTTTACGGCTTTTCCCCCTGGATTTTTCGGCACTGCGCATGCGCACGCCCACAAGGTGTGGCCACGTGGCGTGGAAGGAAGTGAACCGGCAGCGAGGTAAGTTAGAACCCACCCCTGCTCTGATCCATCAGGAAGTTAGCTGAAAAGTTCTGTTTTAGCCTTATTTTTATTATCCTACAAGCCCTATTGAAGAAACTGATTAGATTTTATTGTTCCAAGTCATTTTGGAGACTTTTTTTTAAATGGAGAGTCAGATTATAGTAACAATCTCTTAAATACATTTTTACCACAGAAAAAGGAACAGAAAGGATTTTCATAAAATAGTTTGTAGATTTAAGACTAGAAAGCCTTGGTTCATGCAGATATATTAAAGAAGGTCAACTCAAAAAATTTCATGGAATAAAATAAAGTAAAAACCTTTCTGTGAATCATGTTTTTCAGTTTTGCCCTGGTATTCAAAGCCAACAGCACTTTTATCCACTTTCTCTTTGTCCACACCATATTTACCACCAAAACCTTTAGAATAATCTGGAGATGGGAGTAAAAAAATATAGTCATTCATAATAGTACAAACTAAAGACATTTTTATCATTTATAGCTACTTGATTCAGTTCACTTTTACTGACTCTTGGCATGGATTAAAAAAAATCCATAAAAACCTATAATCATTTAGCCAATGGTTATTTTTAATGGAAAGAGTTGCGGGTTCAGCTGAATCATCAAGAGATGAGACTCTGAGGATCAGTTGGAGGAAGATGAGCTAGAGCAAGTTCATTTTAAAGAATGATTAACCCAGAATTTGGTTTCCCTTAACTATGGCTAACTATGCTTTCAATGTAGCAGTAAATGCACATGCAGTAAAACTAGAAGAGCTAAGCAGGGGGTATGAACATGTTTGTGTAAACTGGGAATATGGTCTTGTAAACTGGCTATGTCACATAAGGAAGGGTAGTGATGTGCCTAGGATCAGTTCTATACCAGAGGTAAGTCAACACTACATATTCCAAGTGAATCTTTGTAGTACGTACAAAGAAGTAAGCAAACTATTCTATGATTTGAAACCTGTTCTACTATAGCAGTGAGATTTGTCATTCCTTCCAATAAGTTTATCCATTTCTGGCAGCAAGCTCCAGTGATATTACTTGAGAAGTATCAGAATTCAGAACAAGGTATAGCATTTATTTTGAGGAGGGGGGATGCTATTTGGAAAAAAATAATTACCATTGTGCCTAAGTGGAAATGGGGAGAGCTGTGCTTAAGCCTACCCTCGGTCATATAAATTGTCTGAGAGATTTCAGGAAAGTCACTATCTTTCAGCCCAAATTACCTCACAGGATTGAAGTTATGCTTCCCTTAACACAGGGGTCCCCAAACTTGGCATAGCTGGCTGGAGAATTCTGGGCGTTGAAGTCCACAAGTCTTAAAGTTGCCAAGTTTTAAGACCTCTGCTTTAACGTTTAACCTAACTTTAACAAACAAATAACTAAAGGAAAGTAAAAAGGCTGGAACACAATAATCTTGGTCTTTGAAAAGTGGTTCTTAACATGTATTTTTTGGAAATTTGCCTTTTAAAATGTTTTAAAAACCATGCAGAAAATACATGAATGCATATGAGCTACCAATTCAGCTTAATTCGAAACTAATGTAATAATCATAAAGCAATGAAAATCATTTTGGGCAGAAAAATTGAGAACCGGACTTCAATAAATGCATACTGTCTATGCCCTGGAGACAACTGCCTAAAGGGAATGCAGTAAACCATATGCCACAATCTATGCTGTATAAGATGTACTTTGAATCACAACTTTCCCCATACACAAGAACAGAAAGTGAAAGAGATGATTGCAAAAATTATTCAAATTCCTAAAAATTATTCAAATTCCTATCAAACTCCTACTTTTTTTGACAGAAACGCATACAAAATTTGGAAGGAAGCAGAAAACTAATACAGTATAGATTGAGATCTATGTTAGGAAGACCTTATTTCATTTAGAGAAGAGAGGATTAGTAACTTCAACTCCACTTTTTTTCAGTGCAAATCTGAACATGTTTACTTAGGCATCAAATCTCACTGGATTCAACGGATTTTTTTATGACTCAATGCTCTTTCTAGGATAAAGATGAAATTTGAAAGTATTTTTGCACTATAAGACGCAGAGGAGGAAAACAAGAAAAAAATATCTGCCTCTGCCTCCCAGTATCCATCCGGTATTCAACTGGCTACCATCCTTGCAGCAAGCAGCAAACAGCCTAGTCAGCTTCAGCACATTATCGCAGCCCCAGCACATGGCTCATCAGGGCTCCGCTCCGTTGCGCCCACCACCGGTCAACTGAGCTGAGTTGCTGCCGCCGGGGAACGCTAGAGTCTTCGCTGTCAAGCAGTTGATCGGCGGTTGGATCAGCCTCCCGGAATACCGCCAATCAGCTGTTCTAGGCGGTGGGGAATCGCCGCCTAGAACAGCTGATCGGCGGTATTCCGGGAGGCCGATCCAACCGCTGATCAGCTGCTCGGCAGCAAAGTTTCCAGCGTTCCCCGCCGGCGGCTCCAACCCCCCTCCCCCCCACCGCAATATTCGCTCTATAAGACACTCAGACATTTCCACCCAGTTTTGCCGGGGGTGTGTGCATCTTATAGTGCGAAAAATACGATACTTCCTGTAGAGGCAGAACAGGGATATTTTTAACTCTAACTGTATAGCATTTTCTCATTTGACTCTTCCAATAAATTCTGTTATAGATAAGATCCACAACAGTGTTAATTACCATTATTTTTGTCAAACAAAAGCAGAATACATTAGAAAGGAGTATTCCTAAACCCACTAGATGGGATGATTATTTCTCAAGCTAGGGTTACATCAGGACTAGATCCAATGATACGCTGTTAAGAGTAAAATGGACTGTGGGGGTGATTATGTTTGCGCGTAGATGCACACTGAACTCCCTGTATTTTAATGTCTTCTATTCCATAAGCATCCACACAGGCAGAAAACATAAAGCTAGAAATATTCTCCACATCAACTAACTTCTCAGAAATGAAGTGATAATGAAGCTATTAAAACAAGAAGAATTCTTGCAGCCTTGTAAAGAGAAGGAATTATTTAGGACCTTGCTATGATATCGTCTTAGCAACAAACCTTTCTGCGATTCATGTTTCTCTGTTTTTCCTTGATAATCAAATCCCAAGGCACTCTTGTCTACTCTGTCAGCCTGCACACCGTACTTCCCACCAAATCCACTTGAGTAGTCTGAGAAGAGAGCAAAATACACCATGTATCAGAAATTACTGTAGGAGCAGAGGGACAAAAGAACGGGTATCACTGCTGATAAACTACAGTTACGATCAAGTTCACTGATAAATGCTCCACATCCCCCACTGAATTCCATTATTTGATAACACCACTATGTACTATAGATAAACTGTCCTGGAATTTGGAGACTCTCCAAAGGGACTTTAGGATGCCTTCAGAATTTCTGCCAGTATTAAAGGCCTTTACATTTGTCTCAGCAATCTGGATTGTGACCTACATTACCAATAACAAACTCTTAACAAGTCAACACAATTTCTGCTATTTTATCACTTCCTGCCTTAACGCTCTACTTTTCAAAAAGAGGGAAGCAGTGATTTATGGTGCTAAGTATCACTGTCATCAATCCAAATATTAATTCCAAAAGGATACCATTCAAGAAAGCTTACTTTTTTTTTAGCCAACTGCTGTTGCTCTATCACTCTATAGGCTCACACATTAAGCATGCATATAAGTGTCATCAATGAATCAGAATTGAGCTGGAAGGGACCTTGGAGGTCCTCTAGTCCAACCCCCTGCTCAAGCAGGAGACCCTATACCAAAAAACCTCCAGTAATGAAGCACCTACAATTTCTGAAGGCAAGCTGTTCCACTGGTTAATTATCCTCACTGTTAGGAAGTTTTTCCTTGATTCCAGGTTATTTTGCTGAAAATTGGGATGTGCTTTACTAGGCTTTATTAATACCTGCAGCAATTAACTGGTAAGAGAGAAATGAATGATAAAGTATCTTATTCAGTGTTGTGGTAAATTTTTATTCTACCTGTGGATTGATTATGTACATGTATTTAAGTAAAATAACTCCAAAGCAGATTTTGTCAAATCTTTTATATGCTTTGAACAGATTATTTCTCAGTGTGAATTACCTTTCTGGGAAGCATGTTTCTCTGTTTTTCCTTGGTATTCAAATCCCACAGCAGACTGCAGAGAAAAATAATGCAACAAAAAGTTCTCAATTATAAAAGTTAGAACTGTCATCTTTTCAGGAGTTAGCTATATTTTGGGGCAATCTTGCACAATAGTTGAGGTCCTCCCCATTTTCAAATGGGCTCTGCATTCACGTGAGTTTTCTGCCATTTTTACACCATCGTATTATTGTAGCTTAGATGAGAGGATGCTGTTAGGCACCCCAATCCATGCTCTGGCACCTATAGGCCCTGTTGCCAACTCCAGTTCTCCAATCCATTTTAAAAGTGATAGCTACCAATCAGTGTTTCTAATCAATATATAAGCATTAAAAGGATTTATGAAAAAGTATTTCATAAATTCTTTGTCAGGATATCAGAATCCCTGTGTAAGTATAACACGTTACAAATTTAAATCTTCTAATAAAAGTCCCCCTCCCCACCAAATTTCACTATACTATATAGAGGGGATTCTGAACATGGTGGGATATAGATATAATGGAGAAATACCGTATTTTTTGGAGTCTAAAAGCCGCACCTTCCCCCTCCTAAAACAGGATGAAAACTTGGGTGCGTCTTATACACCGAATGTAGCCCCGCCCAGACACCCCCACCCTTTGGCTTCTGCCTCGTAGCAATTTGCCTCCTTGCAGCAAACAGCGCAGAGCCTGATTAGCACAAGCAACTGATTATCCGCCTCCTGACCATCAGCTGATTCAGGCTGCAGGCAGGTGGCAATAGGCTATGGCAATCCCTGCAGCCTGAAACTATTAGCTGCTTGTGCTGAAACTGAAAGTGAACGTAAAACTACAAGGAGGCAAATTGCTGGGAGGTAGAGGCAGAGGCAGATTTTTATTTTCTTGTGCTAATCAGGCTGTGCTGAAACTGGCTGTTTGTTGTTTGCTGCAAGGAGGCAAGCCAATAACTATAAATACCTATAGAATGTTCAAATTATTAGACTTATTTTTTAAAGACTGCTTTATTATTGTTCTAGACCAGTGTTTCCCAACCTTGGCAACTTGAAGATGTCTGGACTTCAACTCCCAGAATTCCCCAGCCAGCAAATGCTGGCTGGGGAATTCTGGGAGTTGAAGTCCAGACATCTTCAAGTTGCCAAGGTTGGGAAACACTGTTCTAGACAACTTAACAAAACAAAGAAGCTTTTTAAATTAAATACTTGATCTGAAGAGGCCCAGTGCTATTGTATCTTCTTTTAAATAGCAGAGAATAAATATACTTCCAGAAAGCCACATCAATTTTAACAGCATCTGTACAAGTATACTCTGAAATGTAACACTGTCTTGTTGTAGTATTAAGATAAGGCAGCTGAATTAAACCCTGACTGGAGTAGATCTATTTAAATAATTGGGAGGAGTTAGTGTGACTACATTTAAGAAAACTTTCTGGCATTAATAAACTGCCATAATGTACATTTTTCCAATTCTTTGCTATTTCTATGGGTCAGGCACACAGGCACAGAAATACACAGCAAACAGTGTATATCATCTGTACTGTTTGCTGTTTGCTGGGAGGCAGAGGCAGATTTTTTCCCCTTGTTTTCCTCCCCCAAAACTAAGGTGCATCTTATACTCCGAAAAATACGGTAAATAAAACAAACAAAACAAAGTATTTATACATTTTTGGTTCAGTTTGCAATACAACTATCACAAGTCTTTCATATACTTTCAAGTCTTTCATATACAGTTCAGTATATTTTATAATCGTGCTTTAGTTGGTAAATTTCTCGCTGCTCTCTTTCCTTTATTTTGTGCAAACATAAACACTAGGAACTGGCATAAAGTATCAGAACAATTTTTCAGAAAGGGAACTGCTGTAAAAGCTATTCAAGCAAAGCTGAAAAACATGCAACATAAATAATATAACAGCCCACAAGGACACAGTGCACAATGCTAAAAGCACAGAAGGTCTGTTACCTGGTCAATCCTGTCAACCTGTACACCAAACTTGCCACCAAAGCCTTTAACTGAATCCACCTGGGAGCAATGCTTAGAAAGCTTGGATTGATATTCATGACCAACGGCTGACTGAAAGGGCAAAAAAAGAAGACAGCCTTTATTAAGTCATTCATAATAACTGGACTTGAACCGTCATCCTAAACTAACCTTAGCCATGTATTACTAGTGCACGTGAATCAGCAGTGGGTTGCTCCTGGTTCGGCCAGGTTCTGTGAACCAGTAGCGCTGGCGGCGGGACGCTTCTGCACAAGCGCGGACACGAACCGGTAGCCAGGGATTTTAGAACCCACTACTGACGTGAATGTGTTCCAGCAGGCTGAAGCCTTCCTTTCAATTTCACTCAAATGAAATGTTTCGGCCATCTGGCAGCTGCACACTAAACATAGCTGTTTACAAAGAAATCCTAACAAGTGATGTTCTACTCAGATGATTGGGACAGCAGGCAGCCTGCTATCCAGACCACATGCCGGCCATACACAAATTAGGAGTCTTGATAACTATCTCAGTGCCTACATTTCCGGATTCATTAAGCCCTTCATACTAGGACTTCATCTAAGCCCTTTAAATATTTCTCCTTTCTCCCACAAGGAAAAAAGGTATATAGATGCACATTTGGAATGACTACAAGCAAGACACTGTCAAGGAGGTACATTTTCTACTTCCATAACGGCAATAACTAGTATCCTTTACCTACAATGCTCTCCAGGTTTTAGAGTCAATGCTGCATTTAAACAGGCTCCAATAACAAAGCAGTTTGAGCATCTGTTCATTTAGCAATTTCTAGGCCACACCACCCAAAAATAATTCAGAGTAACTTTGCAATAAAAAAAAATACCATATTAAAAAAGGAGCAGTCACCTGGAATGCGCAAATCCAAACAACATTCACTCCATCTCCTTTCTTACAGGAGTCTGATCACACACTAATCCAAAGCCAGGTTTTTGTGATTTGTTTAAAGTTGGATAGGGTGGAGGACCTTCAAATCTCTACCTACCAGCTCAGATTAGCTAAAGATGATGGAGGCTGGGAGAAAGGAGTATTTCTTAATTGTCATTAACATCACCAAAGGTGCCAAGTTTGCTGGCACATCGTTTTACCAATGAGCATCTGGGAAACTACAAATGCAGCCGGCTGATTATGCCATCTATGGAGGCTCATATTTACAGAAAGCCACACCACACCCACTTCATTTCCTAAAGTCTCTATCAAACTTTTAACAACTTCCTACACATTTGGCCTGCATATTCCTGTTGCTACAGGGCAGAAAGAGACAAAGCAAGGCTAACTATATATACTATTTCTTATGATGCAGCAACTTTTGAAGCATATGTTCCATGATTTCCCATCTTTATTTTTTAATACAACAAAATATATAAACTATGGAAATGGGTGCCCTTCGGCCATGTCAAAAGTATCTTACAGAATTCTCAACCACCATGGCCATTTTTGGAATTATATTCCCAGCATAGCTGGAGAGGACTGCATTTGACTTAGATACAATGACATTACATTTCACCCGGCTGGGATCAATATGCGTATCAGATTAAAAACACACAGGCATTTTCAAATGTCATGCTATGAAATACAGCCTATTTCATCAACTGTGCATTTTTACTTTGATGCTTCCTCAAATTTCACATTCAGAATGAATTTTGGATTCTTTTTTCTCCAATGCTCCAATGAAGCAAGAGTAGATGTTCAGTGAGTGTTATTTTCCCATCTGTTTCACAATTTTCCTCCCTAAATTAATATTAAGTAGCAGTAGTATAATTATTAAGGAGATAATCAGTGACCATTCAGTGCAGGCCACGAGGTATGGCCAAAAGTATGCACTGCTGTGCACAGAATCCAATTTGGAAAGATCCAAGAATTAAACTTTTTTATTTTAAATCTCTTGGGAGATAGCATGCTTCCAAATGAATTTGGAACACGCCTTTTGCAACTTCTATTATTTAATTTAAATAAAACTTTATTTAAAACATTATATAGAATTCTAAACTTCCAGCAGCTTTTGATCACTATATCCCCCTGGAAAAACTACCCAAGAGCATTGTGTTCCAGTTAGTCCATTCACTTGACTTGAATTGAATGGTGAATCCCCAAAGTCTGTTTCTGCTTGAATTCATGCAGAATTTTATCTCCAATAATTTTAATAACATATCATGGGCAATCTCACAAAGTATCTGCCATAGTGAGAGTGATCAGTCATGGCACATGTGTGGGTTTATCAGAGAACTAGCTGACAGAAGTAGCTTCTTATAGCTCGGTCTGATTTGGGAGGCTAAAATGGCAGCTGAGCTAGCTGAGTTCACTCATCGCCTTTAGCAAAAGCCAAAATGTATTTTACTTTATTATAATGAATAAATTATGCCTTAATGCTCTGCTTTTTTTGTCTATGTGTATGCCTTTCAGTCAATGCTACCTCCTAGCAACTTCCTGGACAAGTCCCTACAGTTTTCTTGGCAAGATTTTCAGAAGTGATTTGTCATAGCCTTCTTCTTCCTAGAGATGAGCAGGAGTGACTGGCCCAAAGTCACCCAGTTGGCTTTGTGCTCAAGGCAGGACTAGAACTCATAATGTCTCTGTTTCTAGCTTGGTGCCTTAATCCCATCACCAAACTGGCTCTCATCTTTTTGTTGTTGAATTCTATTATTTATGTATTGTCCCCAGTCAATAGTATAAATTGGCATGAAAAAACAGCAGCGGGGCTTTGGGCCAGTCACTCTCTCTCAGCCCAACTCACTTCACAAGACTGTTGTTGTTGTGGGGAAAATAGGAGGAGGAAGGAGTATTGGTATATTCACTCCCTTGGGCTATATATGAAAGAAAAAATCTATATGAAAAAAGCAAAAATACACAAAACGAATTCCCAAGGCCTTCATTTCTCAAAACTTGTTTGAGGAAAATGCATTAAATCAAAATAAAAATCATTATAGCATTTACTCAAAGGCTGTGTTTACATTATGGCGCTAAGCTACAATGCGAATTGCGTCATTTTCATTTAGGGTGGATTCACTTCTTACAGGTCAGCATTTTTATGCAAACAAGATTATAATGGTTTTGTTAAGTGAGTCATAGCTTTAAAAGGCAGAGTGAACTCTGTACTGCAAAAGGTTCCCAGGAATCTGCAAAAATAAGCATGAGAAGAAACAAATACGTTCCCCTTCCCACTATTTAATAATAATCTTGAGAGATGGCTACATTGTCAAGTTAAGTTGGGTCAACTTTCTCCATCAAGATCTGAATGAAAAGAAAGCACAGGCAGTAGGTCTCAAAATGTAGGACAATAACTGAATTCAACATATCCAATCCCTAAGAGTAGCAACCAAGCCAATTCCTTGAAATTTACTTTGTCCATGCGGTCCTGTTCCACACCAAACTTCCCTCCATAGCCATGGGAAGCTTGGGGTCCTGATTCAAGCTCTTTCTCCTTGAGGGACCGGTGCTCTTGGAATACATTTTCTCGAAGTTGATGAATGCTTTGGAAGGGAAGCAAACAAACAAATAGTATCATAAAAATAATAATCCTAATTCTCATATCCAAAACACACAATGATCTGGTCTCTTATATTTATCCTATATGCTCCCAGAAATCCATGGGACTCTAAAGAAAGCAAGCACAAATAGTTGCCACCTCACAACCAGAAGGAAATTGTAACTGGGTGTAGCTTTGCCTTATTCCAACATCCCATTCCTGGTTACAATTGAACAATCCATAAAGGAAAAGCAATAATGATAATAACCACATGAAAAGTAATATTTCATAGCGGCTTCCGGTTCCGGTCCCGTCGGCGTCGCTGGCGCTGGCGCTCTTCGCAGGGCGTCCTTTCAACTTTCCGTAAAAGCCACCAGATCAGCTGTCTGGCGGCTTGAAAATCTCTCCCCGGGCGAAGGGGAGAGATGAGAGCGTGACAGGTGGGGTAGAGCCCCCCTAGTGCCCTAAAAGTCAACTTAGGGCGCATAGGGTGAGGGCTCCCCACGTAGCCTGTCTGCAGCTCCGGGAAGCTGGAAGCCTCCGCTAGCAGAAGCGGAGCAAGATGCCGCGGCCACCGCTGCTGATTTAAAGGGATATAACTATTTTGAAAATACAGAGAGCAGCCAGAAAAAGACAGGAGTCCTGGAGGTATTAGCTTATTCTTTAACTCCATTCTTGGGTTTTTATGAAGAAACAAAGTAACTTAATAAGGAGTGGCAACAAGATGGCGATTTGAAACGTTGGGCAGAAGAGAAAGTTATTTTTACTTTGCTATCAGCTCTTTCCTGTGGAAACTTTTGATCTTAAGAATGAATTTTTTTTCCTTCTTTCTTTTTTTCTGGACTAATCTATAGCTTCATGAAAGATAAAATAGTTTTGGATCTGGAAAGGAATTATTTTTTAAAGTAAAGATCTGGATTTCTCTTTCCTCTTTTCTTTTTGAAAACATTGAAATGGCTTCTAAATTGGAAAAGACTGTAATGAAAAAAGGAATTGAGTACTCTTTTGATCATATTGTAAAGAAGCAATCTATGTCTGACTTAACATCATCAAAGTCTTTAACACCTGAGACTATTTTTAATACACTGAAAGTATTGAAAAATGAATTAATTTTGGAATTTAACTCAAAACTTGCGGAAATAGAAAAAAAGATGCAGGCTGCTATGGAGAAGATGAATTTACAATTGAGAGCGGATGTGGTGAAAGTTTGCAAAGGATTAGCAGTAAATATGGAAATTTTGGAGAAGGACTTGGAAAAAAATAAGAAAAATTTAACAATTTCAGAGGAATATATAACCAAGGTTCAAAATGATATATTAAAATTGGAAAAAGAAGCAATGATGTCTCAATTTCAAGAGATGAAATTTGCTATAAGAGTCAGGGGCTTGAAAGAGAAAAAATTTGAAAATCTGAAAGAAAGAATGACAGAGGCACTGGAGCAGGTGTCTGGATTGTCTAAAGATGAATTGGTTACAAAAATCGATAAAATATACAGAATTAATTCTTGGTATGCAAAACAAAACCACCTGCCAAGGGATATTGTAATATACTTCACCACCAGAGCTCTGCGAAATAGAATCATACAGGCGACTTATAATAAAAATCTTCTGGCAAATGGTCAAGAAATAAAGATATGGAAAGAAATCCCTGCCAAGATGCTTAAAGATAGAAGAGAATATTCTTTTCTGGTTCAGGAATTAAAAATACAAAATTTACAATATAAATGGAATGTACCAACAGGAGTAACCGTAAAATTCTTGGGAAAAAGATATGGACTAAATACAATAAAGAAAGCTACAGAATTCTACATTAATGTTTTAAAGGCTGATATTTCTAAAATTCCAGTGGAAAAAGGCATGGAAATAAGGGAGGAGGAGAAGGGAAATCCGGATATACGTGATCAAGAGGAAATAATTCCGAAGATTCAAAAAGAGTCGCAGAATCAAACAGATGTTTATGATGGGGATAAGAAGGTGGAGGAATGGGATCAGATGACAGCTGAAGCGACAGATTGGAAATGGCCAAAGGACAGACGGTGTTGAAATTTACAGGATGGTTGGAAAGATGAACAAGACTGTAATCATTTTTTTTTCTTTTTTTCTTTTCATATGTTGTATTAATATTGTCTATTAATGGTATTATATTTTATCTCTAGATTGTTTTTTAGATATATATTATATATTTGGGAGTGATAAATTCGATATAGTGTATTATTTTGTTATCATTAATTCGGGGATCTGAAATATTAATATTGTTTATTGATGGTATTTTCATATCAAATATTTTAATTCGGGGATCTGAAATATTAATATTGTTTATTGATGGTATTTTTATATCAAATATTTTGAAGTTATAAATTGGATATAGTGTAATATTTTGGTATTATTATTTTGAGGATATAGGGATTAAGGTTAAAAATTTAGAGGTATGAGTTGGTTTTTATTTTTTTTATTATTATTATTATATATTTTGCTTAGTATTTTTAGTATAGTAGATAATATATACTCTGAGGTGATATTTTAAGGTATAGGAATATTGTTATTAGGGTATATTTTACGGTTTGAGGTTTAGAGGAAATGTTATACATATAATATTATGTTATTAACAAGTGGGTGGATTTTAAGTTTAAAGGTGTTGAAATATAAGGGGTTAGCCAATTATTATCAATATATATATATTAAATATTGGGAAGTTAATACTTTGGTATATTGTAAAATTATGCTATCAATAATGCTTGAGATTATGATTAAGTTTAGTGCATGAGGTTCATCTACATTTTTCTTTTATTTTGCTTATTTTTGTTCTTTACTTGTTTATTTTCTCTTTAATTTTTAACATTTTGAATAGTTTTAATCTGGAGTTAAAGATGCCGAAAAAATGAGGGATCTAAGAAGTTATTTTAATCTAATTTAAATTTATGTTATTGAATATTATGCCCTGTACTTTTTCTGGGAAGTCCGGGGGGGGGGAGGGAAGGGAGTGGGTTGTGGGTAGGGGGGAGCGGGGAGGGGGGGAGAAAATTGATAAAAATGCTTGTACTTTGTACTAATAAAACTTTTTGAATAAAAAAAAAAGTAATATTTCATAGCTTAATTGAAACTTAGATGTAAGTTTCACGATGTAAAAAGGATGTTGAGACTCTAGAAAGAGTGCAGAGAAGAGCAACAAAGATGATTAGGGGACTGGAGGCTAAAACATATGAAGAACGGTTCCAGGAACTGGGTATGTCTAGTTTAATGAAAAGAAGGATCAGGGGAGACATGATAGCAGTGTTCCAATATCTCAGGGGTTGCCACAAAGAAGAGGGAGTCAAACTATTCTCCAAAGCACCTGAGGACAGGACAAGAAGCAATGGATGGAAACTAAACAAGGAGAGAAGTAACTTAGAACTAAGGAGAAATTTCCTGACAGTTAGAACAAATAATCCGTGGAACAGCCTGCCTCCAGAAGTTGTGAATGCTCCAATACTGGAAGTTTTTAAGAAGATGTTGGATAACCATTTGTCTAAAGTAGTGTAGGGTTTCCTGCCTAGGCAGGGGGTTGGACTAGAAGACCTCCAAGGTCCCTTCCAACACTGTTGTTGTTATTATTATTATTATTATTGTATTATTTAAATAGACTTGACTTTATTGAGATTTCTCCTATCTCTAATTTTATTGTTAGGTTTTTTTCAGTTTTGTTTTTAAACTTTAATTCACCCTTTAAATCATCCTGCTTGAACATGAACTTAAATCATTCATGTGCAATCAGGATGATTTAAAGGTTGACACATGACACAATTCCTAGATATATTATTAACCTGAAATATGTAAAGGAGACCTCTGTTCTACTATTCATACCTAATAAATCTAATAATAAATTACTTTCTTTGCAGACTCATCACATTTGTCAATGAGGACACAGATGCTCAGAAAAAGATTTCAAGCCACTGATTTTTAAAAATCCACAAGCATTTTGGTTTTCTTCCAACTCCCAAGAATATGAAATGCAGCTATATTATTCCAAGGAGTTTTTTTAACTGGTATAGAGATACTTACTATGACAGTTAAAACATTTTAAAAACTGTATTTCTCATATATTGTTAGAATCAGGTAACTGCTACAATTTTTTCCAAAATACATTTTGAATTAAGTACAGTGGGAAAACAGGTTTATTAACCTGTCATATTCCTGAACTTTATGGAGAAACAATTATGAATGCTTTCATAATTTTTAGGCTGACATTCAAAAGTGGTTAATTACTTGAAAACCTTTACCTACCTTTAACTTTTAGTTACGTTGATCTTCAATTCTTCCTCTAGAGAAGTGTTTCCTAACCCTGACCACTTCCAGGTGTCCTGACTCAAACTCCCAGAATTCTCATCAATGGCAGTACTGATGGCAGCATTCTGGGATTTGAAGTCTACACACCTGGAAATGGCTAAGTTTCTCTACCTCAGAAACTTTAAGATGAGTGGACTTCATCTCCCAGAATTCCCAGACACACATCTTAAAATTGCTGAGGTTAAGAAACACTGCTATGGACCACTGCAATTCAGACATTCCTGAGGTAATGTACCAATATTTTGGGGCTGGATTTATTTCCAAAAAAAACCCCTGCAAGATCACCCAGGGAACAGCTGTTTTGGCATCATTCAGAAGAACCAAAGATTCTATATCTCCCAAGAAAGTTTTATTTCTGGAATGGATTATTTTGCACAGCCTTCATGGAAGTGCTTTTTCTGTCATCCAAGAAGAGCTCACAGCTCAGTAATAATTGTAACAATGACAGTATAAATAGGATAATTATAATAACAGTTGAGCAATATCTATGTCAAATATAGTGGCAGGCTAAGCTGATGTTCATGCAATCGAGTTCAGTCATTAACCATCTGTCAGGAATAGGTTTCAGGACATGTATTTCTTTCGTAGATAAAGCAAGTTTTCTATCAGGACTTATTCCAAAGCTAAGACATGACAGTACTGACTTTTCCTGTACTTATTGCTAACTTTATGCTCAAAAATTCTTGGCCATCATCCAGCCCAAATTCAGAGGTCTAAGCTCTGGAGCAGTACTGCTCTAGAATCCCTAACCAGAGCTTTGAAATGCACTGGGGCTGCCACTCCACAAACTCATAGCTGTCCTTGCCCACCAATTGTTCTAGAAATTATACCTAAAACTACCACTGGAAATCAGCAAAGTATCACGGTATATATATATTTTAAAAAATCATTTTACTTGATATGTTCCTGGTGACCAGATCCTTGGACAGTTTTAGCACCCCAGCGCTGTTCTTTTTCACTTACATCATTCTGTAAAGTATACATTGAAAAAGAGGTTTTATTACAACAGTTGAACCCAGGTTTTAAGCAAGCTCCATCATTCTATTTCCCTGCCATTACTGAATTTGGCCAGTTCATTAGACCAAGGACTTCATGTTGTGGACACACCCATATTTAAGGAAACCTAAAGCACAATTCCCACATCCTTAGACTCACACACATTTATTTATTTGTGACATTTATATACCGCCTCACAGTGCAAGCACTCTCTAAGCAGTTTACACAAGCAAGCAATGTATATTTATATTGCCCCCAACAATCTGGGTCCTCATTTTACCTACCTCGGATGGATGGAAGGCTGAGTCAACCTTGAGCCAGTGACATTTGAACCGCTGACACAGTCAGCTAAAGTGGCCTGCAGTACTGCCTCTAACCGCTGCGCCACCTCGGCTCTCTATCCTCCTAACAGTTCTTAAATTCTTATTATTATCATTTAAGCTTATTAACTTAAATGAGTTAATAAGCTCATTGGATTTTCCCACTTTCAATTGTAAAAGTGAATTTTTAAAGATAATTCTTAAATGTAATTCAAAATTGTACCACAAAGTCAGGATCTGTCTCCCAATCATCAGCACCATCATCCTGGCTCAGACTGATGCTGTGGCCTGCCGATGCTTTCCACATCTGTAATATCAGAACATGCATGAACAATATTAAATAAAGGTTCAAGGCTTTTTTTTTAAATCACCCATTTACCATCATACAAAATGGCTTTTAGTTCCACAGAATCACAATGTATTTTAGTGATTAGATGCAGGCAATAATGTTAGCTTTGATAGAATTAACTGATGCCAAATTATCGCAAGAAAATTCTCAGATTAATTTTGGAAAGAGGAAATAGTTTCCTCTAGGTATTATTCAACTTCTAAGCATAATTCCTGCCAGCACTTCAAGGAATATCAACACTTGTACAATTCACTCATTTTTTAAAGGCACATTGTGAATATAAAAAGATATTTATCTGAAGAAACACTTTATAGGCCTTCATGTTTAGCTAATTCACTTCTGAATATTCACTGCTGGACAACTTTTCATTTCTACCATTACAAGTCTAAAAAAAGTTGATTAGGTCAAATATTCTGCATATTTTATACTAATGAACTTCCACTACAATGGAAGCTATCATGCTATTAAGCAAAGCTTTAACAAGGACACTAATACAATCTTTCTACTCAAAGATAACTGAAGATGCACCAAAATCCCATAAAGTTGATTTATGACATCAAAATATTATCTCACAAATATAATAAACCGAAATAAGGTTGTGGCCTCTCCTGTATTTACCCAAGAGAAAATCCCAGTAAATTATCTTCTGTTTATTTCAAAGGGGGAAAAATGTAGGATTAAGTTGCAGCAAATTAAAATGTAACCTTCAGACATCCCACCCAAAATCAGAGATGCTGAACTGTAGCAAGTATTTTCAGCTTCTGTTCCATTCTAGGCTTCAGTTTCATACTGAAGAAAGGCTGAAGGTTCTGCTCCAACAATAGCTCTTCCAATGTTTCACACCAGATGTGGTTAGTAGTGCAAAGGCTTATATTTCCTTTACTGTACCCTTTGTTTTTCCAGCTAATTTCTTTCCAACTACTGTACAGTAGGCTGGACAGAGCTTATCCATGTCATACAAGTCACCAGTGACATAGCAATTTGGTGAAGGGGGGGCAGGGGCAGAATGGAAAGCTCAGACAACTGAAGAACTGCTACTATTACTCTGACTAATACTAGACCAGGGGTAGGCAAAGTTGGCTCTTCTATGACTCATGGACTTCAACTCCCAGAATTTCTGAGCCAATCATGCTAGCTCAGGAATTCTGGGAGTTGAAGTCCACGAGTCATAGAAGAGCCAACTTTGCCTACCCCTGTACTAGACCAACAATCAAGCACTAAATATCCCAATCAAGGAACTATCAACTCAGACAATCAAACAGTAAACAACAGCCTAATCGAGGAACTACCAAGAGGAACACAACACTGACAGGGCAGATCACTGAACCAAGCTCAGAAAGCACCGAGAACTCCACAAAGAAAGGAGAATAGCACTGTGATTTGTAGTTATATTTGGGGAAAGAGATAAATAGCATAGGCCAGTGATGGCGAACCTTTTTTTCCTCGGGTGCCGAAATAGTGCACGTGCATGCTATTGCACGCGCGTGCGTGCCCACACCCATAATTCAAAGCCCCTCACTTGCCCCACCCCCTGCACATGCATGCGTGACCTCCCCCACTACCCTGTTTCCCGACTTCCAGTGGGCCAGGTGGGCCCATTTTTCGCCCTCCCCAGGCTCCAGAGGCTTTCTTGGAGCTTGGGGAGGGCGAAAACACTCCCCCCACCACCCTGGAGGCCCTCAGGAGGCCAAAATTGCCCTCCCAGAGCCTCCGTGCGAGCCAAAAATCAGCTGGCGGGCACGCACATGCGCACTGGAGCTGAGCTAGGGCAACGGCTCGTGTGCCGGCAGATATGGCTCCGCGTGCCACCTGTGGCACCCGTGCCATAGGTTCGCCATCACTGGCATAGGCAAATTAATTCAAGTTATCTAGCAGTTATAATTCCTAACAGATCTGTAATATAAGAGAAGAAGTCACTGTATTTGTACAGGAATCCCCATATTTAAGGAAAGGATTCCAAGAGAAATTTAATCATTCTCAGTAAACTCGTTTTCATAATCGACAGCGTGACATGTTACTGCAGGTATTGCAGGAACTCTCTCCTGTATCATTCCAAGTTAATCATTTGAGTCTGAGGTATGCACTGATTGTATGGCTAAGCTGCAACTGGTTCTGTGCTTTTAAAGCAGCCTGGCATGCAAACTGAAGCAGATAAAACTAAATATACTGACCTAAATTACTTAAGAAATTTTCCCCAAATCTAGGCAGTGTAAACATTTCAGAAATGAAGCAGTCTGAATTCACTACAATTAACCCAAATGTGTGGGTTAATTGTAGAAACCAGGGATTCTATGTTCAACCACAGAAGCTCACTGGGTAATATTAGACCAGCTACTACTCTCTTTTAACCCAACCCACTTCAGAGGGATCATGGAAGGGAAGAATGGGAAGACAGGAGCCTACACTGTTGCAAGCCTCAGCTCCTAAACAAAAGGTCAGATACAAATTGAACAAAAAATTGGGCTGTCCAAGCTCAAAACCTTTGCTGTCCCCTCATTCTCTCTTACAAACACCTTCTCTCAGTATCTTCCCTTTTCAGTGTGGCCATTGTTTCCAACAATCCAAACTGTCCAAAACTGTCAATTGCAAATAACTAGGCACATTTGTTAAATGCAAAGCACGTAAAAGTTTATTATTGCTACCTACACAGAAGAATCTAGCCAACCAACATTCAAAGTTAAATTGGTGCTACATGAGGGTCAACAGAATTCAAGAGAGGCTGGACTTGGGTCCCTGGGCAACAACACAAAGACTCCAAACCGATGACACATTTAATAAAAAGGAAGACTTGGGGCAACATGATAGGAGTGTTTCAATATCTAAGGGACTGCCACAAAGCCCCTCCATAGCACCTGAAGGCAGAACAAGAAGCAATGGATGGAAATTAATCAGAACCAACCTAGAACTAAGGAGAAATTTCCTGACAGTTAGAACAATTACCGTATTTTTCAGAGTATAAGACGCACCTTTTTCCTCCCTAAAAGAGGCTGAAAATTTGGGTGCCTCTTATACTCCGAATGTAGTTTTTCAGAAGCTTTTTTCCCATCCTTAAAGAGGTGCTAATCTTCCCGGCTTCCTACTCCTCTTTGCAGGCTTGTTTTCATTCCTACTCCCTCTGAAAAAGGTCTTTTCAGCCCTAACAAGGTGCTAACGATCTTACTGGCTTGCAGCATTTAATTCCTACTCCCTTCGAAGTAGTTTTTTCCTGCCCTAAGTCTTTGCAGGCTTGTTTTCATTCCTACTTCCTCTGAAAAAGGTCTTTTCAGCCCTAACCAGAGGATAAAATAATGTGCTGAAGCTGAACAGACTAAGGATGCTAGCCAGATGAATACCTAGTAGGTAGATTTTTCCCTATTTTCCTCCCCCAAAACTAAGGTGCGTCTTATACTCTGGTGCATCTTATACTCCGAAAAATACGGTAAACAGTGGAATTACTTGCCTTCAGGAATTGTGGGTGCTCCAACATTGGAGGTTTTTAAAAAGAAATTGGACAATCATTTGTCTGAAATGGTACTGGCCGGTTTCCTGCTTGCACAGAGTGTTGGACTAGAAGACATCCAAGGTCCCTTCCAAGTCTGTTATTCTGTTTTTCTATTAACCCAGCCTTCAAGCTCAGCCTGCTTTTCTCCCTACAAAAGCGTATATTTCACAATCTCATTTCTGATCGTAGTTTTGAAATGTAGTCTGCCTTCTATACAGTATAGCAAGAATGTGACATCGTCTTCAAAACTGAAAAACAGAGGAGCACCAGGGCAAGTACAAGGAATGTACATTGCTGCAGGACTTTTGTAAATTCAGTTTGGTCATGAGGTCAGTGTGGAGCAAGCAAATAGTAAATCAAGAAAACATACATGAAGGTCACAACCCTCTATAGCAGTGGTTCCCAAAGTGGGCGGTACCGCCCCCCAGGGGGCGGTGGGAAGCCTTAGGGGGGCGGTGAGAGGCAAGGATGGTGACAGGGGGGCGGTGAGAGGGGCCAGGGGGGCAGTAGGTGGTTTGCCATGCTTTTGCACTTGAAGCTCCCTTGTGTTCCTCGCTCTTGTGTGCAGGGCAGCCCATTCTGAAAGAAAACGCGAGATGTTTTCTTTCAGAATGGGCTGCCCTGCACACAAGAGCGTGGAATGCGATGGAGTTACAAGTGCTAGGTATGATGCCCATCTCGCGCCCTGCCCAGCCCCCACCCAGCCCCCGCTCTGCTCCGCCCCGCCCCTCCGGACTGGTCACCCCAAACTGCGTCCCACCGCACGACTCCTACCTAGCACTTGAAGCTCTCTCGCGTTCCTTGCTCTTGTGTGCAGGGCAGCCCATTCTGAAAGAAAATGCGAGATGTTTTCTTTCAGAATGGGCTGCCCTGCATCCAATGCAGAGCATGGAATGCGACGGAGTTACAAGTGCTAGGTATGATGCCCGTTTGCGGCCCGCCCAGCCCCTGCCCAGCCCCCGCTCTGCTCCGCCCCGCACGATTGGTCACCCCAAACTGCATCCAACCGTGCGACGGGTGTCCTACCTAGCACTTGAAGGTCTCTCGCGTTCCTTGCTCTTGTGTGCAGGGCAGCCCATTCTGAAAGAAAACGCGAGATGTTTTCTTTCAGAATGGACTGCCCTGCATCCAAAAGCGTGGCATGTGATGGACTTACAAGTGCTAGGTACTGAGCGCGGCACAACGAGGGAAGGCGACCACTCCCGAAGCTGCTCGGGCGAGCGCTCGTAGACCCGAGGGAAGGCCCCGTCGCAGAACCAGCGCATGCGCGGACTTTCCCGTCTGGCGTCCCTGTCACCTAGCAACCCAGCGTGCGCAATTCAGCGGGCTCTCCTCCGGCATGGCGCACCCGGGGATCTCAGCCCAGCTGCCCCCCGACATCGACCCCACCAAGGTGCCTGTGGCCTTCGGCCGCCGAGGCCTCCCCAAGCTCAATAAAGAGCTGCAGCACCCTGAGCTGCTGACGTGGCAGCCGGCCTTGAGGGCGCTCTGAAACCTGGTGCACGACCCGGAGAACGCTTACCAAGCGATCGGCCTGGTGAGCAGCGGCGGCCTGGCCACCGCTGGCGGGAGGGAAGGGGAGGGAAGAAGGAAAGAAAAAGGAAAGAAAGAAAGAGAGAGGAAGGAAGGAAGACAGAAAGAAAGAAAGAGACAGAATGATGGTAGGAAGGAAACAAGCAAGATAGACAAAAAAAGAAAGGAGGGAGGGAAGAAGGAAAGAAAGAAAAAGAAAGGAGGGAGGGGAGGGAGGGAAGAAGGAAGGAAAGAAAGAGCGAGGGAGGGAGGGAGGAAGACAGACAGACAGAAAAAGGGAGGGAAGAAGGAAAGAAAAAGGAAAGAAAGAAAAAGAAAGGAAAAAAGAGGGAGAGAGGGAGGAAGGAAGGAAGGAAGAAAGAAAGGTGGTAGGTAGGAAGGAAGACAGACAGAAAAAGGAGGGAGGGAAGGGAAGGAAGAAGAAAAGAAAAAGGAAAGAAAGAGGGAGGGAGGGAGGAAGAAAGAAAGATGGTAGGAAGGAAGGAAGACAGAAAGAAAGAAAACGATGGTAGGAAGGAAGGAAGACAGACAGAAAGAAAGAAAAGATGGTAGGAAGGAAGACAGACAGACAGAAAGAAAAGAAAGAAAGAAAAAGAAATGGTAGGAAGAAAGACAGAAAGAAAAAGAAAGAAAGAAAGAAGGGGGAAGGTAGAGAAGAAAGAAAGAACGAAAGAAAGGCTTATGACCATAATTGAGCCTAACATTTTGGTTGCTAAGCAAGAGCGTTGTTAAGTGAGTTTCACCACACTTTACAAGTTGGCCACGCCCACCCAGTCACCTGACCACTAAGCCATGCCCACCTAAGGGGGTGGGGTGGGGGCGGTGAGGATGAGTTTGTAGCACCAAGGGGGCGGTGGACTGAAAAAGTTTGGGAACCACTGCTCTATAGTCTAGGTACAACTCCTGCTACAAGAATAGAAAGGAATGATGGGAGGAAAGAACTGTTAAAAGCAGCCAAGAATACTAGGCAGTGTATCTTAAATGAAACACAGAAATTTGAATTCAATTTTTGCAGAGACATACTTAGCACTAAAAACCCTAAAAAAACAAGATTACTTCGATCTTGAAAAGAAATTAATGTACACTTTGCACTAAAATCCTAAGAAACCAAGATTAATATTACTTTGATCTTGAAACTAAATCAATGTATAGATAATGAAATGAACACCCCATAGATATTTAAAGGCTGGCTAATCTACTGCTATACTGTTCTCAGCCTGGATGAATCAAGTATCTCCTTGCCAGTAGCCCATGAGTAAGATTCTGTGTGACTTACTGAATCACAAGTAATGAATATTCCATCCCCAAAAATTCCATTCCAATCCCATTCCAAAAATCAGTTCTTGTACCAAATCTACTTCTGCATTTATGTCCACAGAAGCAACAAAACATCCACATCTATCAATGTGGATTTGATGTATGCAAATCTCTATACTAATCAACAGTGATCACATTTAATTGACCGGCTGGCCTCCCAATTATTTACCAGCCCACTTCTTGCTTTTTTGGGGGGTGAATTTTTTGGTGAGGCCCTACTTAAAATCACAAAGCAGCATCTTGGCTCCCAGTTAAGATCCTTTCCTAATCTTCTAAAATGGCACAACAAATAAATAATACCTTGAAAACACGTGTCCTTTCAGGATCTTTTGAGTTGTCCTAATAAAATTATTGTCACTACTTAGAACTTGGATCATTTTTAAAACCGGTTTTACTTTCCAGAGGGGGGGGGAGTTTCCATTTTAACAATTTTCAGCTTTTAAAAGGGTATCCTGCCTAACTGTGCTTCCAAAGCGGGTTTTTTTTTTTTTTAGGAAGGAAGCCAACCCATTCTCCTATCCGCAGATTCAGCCAGGGAAGCATTAGTCACGCGCCTGCAGACCCGGACCCGCTTCTCCTGCCATACCCACCCTACCACCTCGCACTGATCAAAGACGGCAAAAGAGGAACCGTCCCCGTCCTCTCCTTCTGCATTCAAGAAGCGAAGGAGGTGGCGAGGAGCGAGCCAGGAATCGGCCGGATCGCATCCTCCCGACCGGGCAAAGGAGGAAATAAAAAGGGTTCGACTCCCCCCTTTTTTGGGGGATCATCGGCCTCGCCGCCGGAGAACAAAGAGCCCTCGAAGCAAAGAAAGCCAGGCAGCCGCCAGGATGCCAAGCGGCACCCTCGCACACCCACCGCCCCATCAGCCTTGCCCAAGAGAGGAGTCTGCAAAATCCAAAAGCCAAAATCGCAGGGGCGGCCCCACCTTGGGCTCTGCATCAGCGCCGCCTCTGCCCAGATTCTGATCGCGGAGTCGCAACCGAGATCCACGCCAGAATCACTCGCCAGGCCGGGCTTTTTTTTTTTCCTTCCCCGGGGTTTCGTTTTTTCTTCTTCCCCTTTTCTTCTCTTTCAAAGAGCGGCAATCCCGGCCGCCCCATCCATCCCGCCGGGGGAACAGAAAGCCGCTAAGAAAGAGCCGGCCGGTCCACGCTGCCCTCTTTTCCCCCCACCCCCGAGGAGGGAACCGAGGAGCCCCCCGGCAAGGATCCGGGTTCCTGTCACTTACCTTGCGGCCAGCCCACTTCCCCGCTACCCAGGCGCCTTCCTAGCAGACGCGACGCCTGCTCCTCGTTTCAGCCTGCTGGCCCTTCCGAGCTCCGCCGAGCACTGCAATTTCCGCCTCTCCCAAGATCCCGTTTCCTGTTTTTCAGCATGGCGCGTCATCAGGTGGGAGATGGCCGCAGCGTCCCGTCTGGGCTCGGCTACTTCAGTGCTGGCTTGCGGGAGGCGAAAAGACCTCCGCATCCGTCCGTGTCCTTTAAAAAAAAAAAAAAAAAGGATGCCGGGGTTCTTCGGCGCGCCTTCCTTCTGTCTGCAACGCGGGCGGTCCGTGTGCAGGCTGGCTTAGCGGATCGTCTGGTTCGCCCTCCCGCGCAATTTAAAGAAGCCTTTGCCTGGAAAGAAGCAACGCGCCTGCGTCCCCAAATTAGTAATTATAAACGGTACGCGGGGGGGGGGGGCGATTGGCTTCGACTTACGACGATCCTTGCGAGTCTTCCACCGCTTGGTCTCCTTCAAAGGGCATCTCCCCTCCCACTCCCCTAAGGCGCACCTCCGGCCGGAGAGTTTGTGAGAGCCCATCTGGGCACCTCGTGCAGGACCTTTGCGAATGACCAAAGCTGTTGCCCGGACGCTCAAATGTTTGGTAATCCCAACACATTAAAGGCAGCCCACACACAAAAAACGCAAACCCAGAAAGGTCAAAAATTGTTCCTTCAACTGATCTTCCAACCTTCAACACCGGGTTCGCTTGGCGGAGCACGCGCGCTGCGCGAACTCGGGCGGGGATTGCGCGCGCGCGTGTCCTTAGGGAGGCATGCAAAGCATGAGCTGAGGAGGGGGCTGGAGGGGAGGGAGGCCGGGTGGTCCCCGTCAGTAGCGGCTTCTTGCCGGCGCGTTTCTGTCCATCCGCAGGCGCAGCGGCTCGGGAAGCTCCGTCTTGAGGAAGAAGTTCAGCAGGATCAGGCCGAGGCGGGAGAGCGACTACTTTGGCCGGTGCCCGGCTAGCGAACCTCCCGCTTTCCGCGCCAAGTTTCTGGAAGAGCAGAGCGCCCTGATGGATTATGCCGAGCATGCGCAGAAATGTTTCTGATTTGCGGCTTGTCTTTTTAGATAAATATAACTTTGATTTAAAAGTAACCCGCATTCATCTCACATTTGAAAAAGAAAAAAGGTGTTTGAAATTGTGCCTTGACAATGATTTTTTTTAATATTAGAAAATTAATTAAGGGGTGTCATGCTCCCCTATTGGAAGTCACTGATATTAAAGAAAGCCATGAATAAAATGATTAGACTTGCCAAATGTTAATTTAATTAGGCTTAATTTACAGTATTAAGCAATTAGGACTTAAAAAAACATGATTTCAGCAAAAAAAATACGCTGAACATTCTAAAAAAGAAATCTGATTTGATTCTAAGATTGATAGGATTTGACATATGGCATTTATTTTTATCCCGCATTTATCACTTATAAATCACTCAAGGCAGTGCACATACCTAAAACTCATTCTTTCTCTTATTTTACCCACAACCCCATACATTGAGGTGGGCTGAGGAAGAGCGATATATAATATAATGTATTGTACCGGTATATATTTATCACATTTATATAGCTGCCTGTCAAGTATGACTGGGCTGCTCAAAACAACTAAAAATATAAAAATATAATCACAAGATACAACTATACTAAAACCGCTGTTAAAAATTAAATAAATCATAAAACATATTAAATTATAAATTTTAAGTATTCCTAAATATATAGGTAGTCCTCTACTTACATCCATTCATTTAACAATGATTCAAAGTTACAACAGCCTCAGAAAAAGTGACTTACAACCCACCCTCATGGTTAAAAGTAAAGGTTTCCCCTGTCCAGTCGTGTCTGTAGGGGCAGTGCTCATCTCCGTTTCTTAGCCAAGTGTGCCAGTGTTATCCGAAGACATTTCCGTGGTCATATGGCCAGCATGACTATATGCCGAGGCACATGGAATGCTGTTACTTTCCCACAGAAGCGGTACCTATTTATCTACTTGCATGTGCATACTTTCAAATTGCTGGGTGGGCAGGAGCTGGGCAAGTAATGGGAGCTCATCCCATCGTGCAGCACTCAGGTCTCGAACTATCAGCTTTTCGCTGACAAGCTCATCGTCTTTAACAGCTGAGCCACTGCCCCTTTCATGCCTCTCATGGTTATGTGACATTTACGACTGGTTGCTGCAATGATGGTGATGTGCAACCTTTTTTACTAATTCACTTAGTGACCACCTGAAATACAGTCACATAATCAGGTCCAACTTGACCTCAACAACTTATGCAGAAATTCTAGCCCCCATTGTGGTTGTAAGTCAAGTTCTACTTGTAAAGCACATACTACAAAACAATATTGATGAGAAAAATCAGAAGATAAAAATCCTAGAAGATAAAACTTTTTTCTAACAATGCACATTTCATAATCCTTTATGAATATTTACACTATTCTAAATGCTAACAATCACACAAATCTTTATAAAGCATTGTAATTGTTATTTACTCAGACTTTCAGGAAGAGGCAGTATACAAATTCTAGAAAAGTGCTTGTTCCCTATTTCAGCTGTAGCCAATAGTTTCTATCCATGCTGGCTGGGGAATTCTGGAAGTTGGAATTAGAATAACAGAGTTGGAAAGGACCTTGGAGATCTTCTAGTCAAGCAGGTCTTCTAGCTCAAGCAGAAAACCCTGTACCATTTCAGATAAAGGGTTGTCCAATCTGTTCTTAAAAACCTCCAGTGTCGGAGCACCCACAGCTTCGGGAGGCAAGTCATTCCATTGTCAGGAAATTTTTGACAAAACAATCACTGGAACAACTTGCTTGCAGAAGTCCATCCATTTTAAAATAACTGAAGTTAAGAAACTGCTGTAGTATCCCTCCTCTCTTTCTTCCTTCTTCCATCATCCACAGTTCTTTTGGGCATCACTGACAGAGGTATCTCCAAGCTCATGGCTGAGATGAGAAATCAGTCTCTGCCTTTCATTCTTACCAAGTTGTGTAAACCAATTAATCCTGATAAGGTATTGTTCACTAGGGGTCAATAATACTGACTCAAAGCCACAAATATATATGTATAACATGGAAATTGGGATAGCTGAAGGATGTAATGGTATGCAGGAATGAGCTTGTGAGGCATGCAAACCAAACAATGGTCAGATAAGAGATGGTTGCCTCCACAGAAGGAATAGCAACATGACAAACTAGGGACCTTCCCTAGTTTCTTAGACTGTAAAAGTAAGTGAAGGGAAATTTACTTTCAGATTTCAGACTATATTCTGTTAATATAACTTTACAATAAAATAGAGCTAGTACTTCTGGGTGTGCTTCTTGCCTGGACGACCTCACAAGGCTGACAATGGGAATAGTTATTTTTGGTCTACCTCACATCTTTAGGTTTGTTTCCTGCCCCCACCAATGCACTACAGGAGCATAAATGTAGCGCTCGGTCCATATGATTCAGAAGGTGCCTATGATCTGAGAGTAACTAAGCTGTTGCCACTTGCTAGAAGCACAGGGTGACTGGAAAATGCCCAGCTGATGGAACCACTACCTAGAGAGGGTGGTCAGGCGTGACATGAACACTGTCTTTGAAAGGTCTGTGTTGTTGCGCATGGGGGTTCCCACCCTCAGATGATGAGCCATGGTGTCTTCCTCATTATGAACATTCAGCTTCTAGGAGCATGTGATGTCATGGCCAGGCATGAAATTTCCAACTATCTTCTCCTTGTGTATTCTCCCAGTTGCCGTCAATTTACTACTAAGCTACATGGATTATTATAAGGGTTTGCTAGTAGAATAAGGGCTCCAAGGGAAAGTGTCCTACATGCTGTAGGAAGTTCTCCTGGACTCATTTTTTACCCTCTCCCTCCCATTGCTGCCTGCCTAATGAGTCAGATATTGTGTAGCATTGCCAGTATTCTTGCGGTGTAGACTCATGGGGTACTAGGAATTTCCTGTCTCCACTTTGCAAGGCACCATTAACTCCCAAACTGCCAACTTATAACACAGTAGTTTATGCGTTGCTGCCAAAGACATCAGTAACGAAAGTTGATGAGGTTAGCAGCTATCTATATCAGGTTTGTAATAGTAGAACCTGATTTAGACTACGGTATAAGCAGTCTAACTTCTGATGCAGCAGATATTTTGTAGCTAGAAATCTAACTTGAAGTCCAACAATATTAAAAGTAGCAAACGTTGCCGAACTGCATGCCCACATACCAGCACAAATTAACTGTAGTGAATAGCATAGTGTGCGAATCCAGAATTCTATCTATGAAGGAAAAGCTAGTAGCCGAAACAGTTTTGGGCAGGAAAAAGCCCTACACTTAATGCTAACGAGATTGAGACATTTTTTAAATAAACTTCTGAGCCATTTATTTTGCTTTACATGTTTCTTTAACATATTCTCTTTGCTTTTACATTAAATTTGATTTCATTTTTATTTTAAAATACTTTGAGGAATTTGTACATTGTTCCTGGATTCTATGCAATGGGAAGTGATACAGAAATAATTTTGAACATTGATAGCTGGTGTTTATTACTAAATACATAAATTGCAATTGGCTTCACCAGGGGATACATGGATTTCATGATCTTGCCTCTCATGTTAACAAATTAAATGTCATGGTAAGCCTATGCAGTGTAATGCAAAATGAAATTGTGCAAATGTAGAATAGAACTGTTCTCTAATGAATTTCACAAAATTCACAGGCAGGCTGGCTTCCTGCCTATTAAAAATTTCTTCCAGGCACAACCACTTCTTACTTACTATCTGGTTGGATTATTTATTTATTTATTTATTTATTTATTTAGTGCTCTTATATGCTGCCTTACTCCCTGGGGACTCAAACTAAAAATAATTCCCCGTCTTCATTTGCACAGCTAGATAAGTTTATACTTGGCATAAATCTTTAGAGTTAAGATGAAACCATATAATTAATTATTCTCTAAAATCTGTATATGTCTTCCTGTCTGTTAACACCATTGTGACTTTTACTGTCTGGGTAAATGTGAATAATTATATTGGATTTTACAATGTACTATATTTTAAACTGCTGCACAGTTATTTTATTGTTTTATTGATTTGTTTTATAGCAGGTCATTTTACTGAATTGTTTTATTGAATATTGTTTATTGTACTTCTGTGCATTGCTTTGGGTCAGAAAGAAAGGCAGCATAAAAGTAAAATAATACTTTATATAGCTTACAAAACATTTTGCTCAGAGTGACTATTCTACTTGCTGTTGTGCCAAAAAGACAGATTAGGGATGGGTGGAAGCAAAATTCCCATCTCGATGATAGGAAAGATGTTACCATAAAGGGAATCTGTTTGATCATTTTATATATAGCTTCAGTATGATCATGCCGAAGATTAAATTCCTTAGTCTTAATATATACAATTTGGATTAAAAATGCATGCATATCAGCTACAAGTACTGAGCAGTAAAAAAAAAAAGAGTCTTCTGCATTTCTTTGCTGTTATCTGATAGTTATCTGGATTTGTAGGAGCCCAGATCTGGTAGATTTAATGCATACAATCATTCCTTGGTATCTATCATTATAGCAAAGCAGAACAACTATTAATGTTCAGATTTTAAATTTCTTGCGCACAAAATCATTTTGATTGGTTTATATAATAGTAGTATATTATATTACATGTTTGCAGACCACTGACTTGTAAGATGAAACAGATCTTATAAAACTCTCTGTGCCACAGGAAGCATTAATATGTCACAAGAAATTTCATTTGCATTAATGTCTGATTACCACTTAAAAACATCTCAAGCCTCATCACAAGATAATAGCATTTTATTGGCAGTGGAAAAAATGCTTCAGAAATTTATTGAAAGAAAGCAATAAATAATACTGTGATAAAAATAGTTCAAAGTACTTCGACTGTACATAATTTGTTACATTATTCAAAGTACTATAAGGTTAATAGAAAAAATAGTAACAATGAATTCAAGTTGTACAATTTAAAAAGAGCCAAAACCAAAAACAGAAAAAAGACATGCCATGTATATTATTGCATAATAAATAATGCACCATGATTTGAATCTCCTCCTTGCTGGCTTCGTAAGATGCTATTTAAAATGAATGATGCATTTTCTACTTATACTGTTTGCAATGACTAAAAGTATTAACAACTAAAAAAGTCTGTCTGGATTTTAAAACAAGCTTATAAATATATCTAAAAGATGACATAAGAAAAGTAAGGCCTTTTTAATAGTTGCACTACCACATGCCTCCATGTGTTATGCTCTTAGCATCTTTTGTCATTAGGCAGCAGTGCATCATGATTGGTCCATTAAAAGAACTGCATCAATATCTTTTCACAAACATTTTCACATCAAAACACAGAAAGGGAGAACTCTGTGTTGCCTGTCAAGTACTCTTAGTAGCTATTCTTGCTTAACAGAAAATATTTCCATTTATGGCTTGCTTATGCTCAATCAATGAACATAGACTGTACAAATACAGCCACAAAAAGTAGTTATAAATGACCTTGTTAGGTCTCATATGTTTCATAATGTTCTAGAAATTCCCACATTTATGAATGTAAAGCAAATTATACTAAACAAAAGCTTTAAATAAGAATACACACTAAATAATCAAATGTTAAATTTAAAAGGTACAGTTTCTAACGGAAATGGAATCAGGTACCATGCCTGTTTTGTTAATAAACATATGCCTCTCTGAAAAAAAGGAATTATTTCAATTTTTAGAGCTAACCAACATTTTTCAAACGGCAATATATATATACTGCTTGGTGTCATGATGTCTTTACAAAGATTGTAAAAAAATTTCATCTTCACTTTATTAAACTCATTACTGGTAATTACAATAAATGCATAATTTACAATAAAACCCTATATTATTTATAGGGACAGATACATACAAGCATTACAGTACATTCAGATGAAAATACTAAAATTAACATAAAATAATAACTTGATTGACAGACAATTCTAATACAAAATTAAGTAATGGGACACACATACACCCACATAAGTATAAGAAACATTTAATCTAAAATACTTTTTATAGTACTCACAAATTCACTCGCTAATTAAAAACTCTGTAATAAAATATTTCAAAGTGTTCATTTAACAAGTATTAACAGATTAAAGATTTCAGCGGTTTCCAAAATATGGTCATTGAGTTCAAAATGGTTCAGCTCATCTGTAGAAATAGTGGGGATAAACTGAAAGTAAAATAAACATTAATTTCAGAACATTAGAAACTGCCATCAGTATAATGAAACAAGGAAGAGCAAGTATGAAAGAAAATAATAATCTTCATCTACCACATTTCAATCGAGAGAGAGGAATAAAAAACTCCTACAATCTGTTTACTTGCCACAGGACCAAATTTAATCCCACCCCCATTCCCATGATAACTAGCAATATGAAAGGCTTCATTTAGGTCTGACAACACTTACAAGCTACAGGAATGGCTATATATTATATTCTCTAAGTTTAGGATGATATTCCATGGAAATTTGACAATTCATTGCTTGGATTAGAATACCTTCATAACAAAAACACATACAATATAACCATATTGTAGCCACATATGTGGCTACCTTCCTCTACTTGCTACCTCTACCAAAATATATTTAGAAGTAGCAAGTATAGTATATTTAGCTACACCAAAAATATGTTTTATTTACTGAACCTGATCTACTTAAGATAATATTTCTCGAACACAGAATTTTTAATAAACAATACAATTTATAGCCCATATATATTTGTTGTAATTTACATATAAATATAATGAATCAGGTTTGCTCTGAGAAGGACAAGCCCACTTCTACTCATGGAATATGAGAAGCTTCCTTTGAAGAGGTCAGAGCAATAATTTCTATTCTTTTCCCTTATTTCTGCTGCAGGTGCCCTAACTCCTTCACTGGAGTAGTTATTCAGAATACTTTGGGAAAGAAGAAGTTGGTGAAAGCCACCACCTCACCTTTTCTCTTTCAAGAGCTAAATTTTACAAATGCAGTTATATTAAGCATAACGTAAGCTGGTTATGTTGCACAAAATGTGAGTAAGCAAAATATTTAATTTCCATAGGCCAGGCCTAGACAAGGCTGGGCAAGAAGGGATGTGATGAGGTAGAGGGTTTGCATTAATTTTCTGTAGCACCAGAGGGTAAGACAAGAACCAAGGAGAGATTCAACCTTGAAATAAGGAGGCATTTCCTGACTGTGAGAGCTATTAAGCTATGGAATGGCGTGCCTCCTTAGTCATGAGTCTCTAGCACTGAGGTTTTCAAGAAAAGATTGGACAGCCATTTTTGTGAGATGGACTGCCAAGGTCCCTTTCAATCTTACGATTCTATGTCAGGATTACTGGTTCATGTAATCTGCAAACTGATTTATAAATTCGTAACTCGGAATATTACACAACGAATTTTAGTTGCTCTAACCTTCAATATGCCACAGTCATTGGAGTAAAACTTCGAATAAAATAAATGCATATTGTTCATCAGTGTGTCACTTTTACTTACCAATGAAAGTCTTTAACATGAATAAGTTCTTATTGTAGCAGAATCCAATCTTTGTGTTGCTGATACATTGCCTATTTCAACAACAATCAAGAAGACATGCAGAATATAGCATGCGGTTAGTATTACACAAGAAAGTTACAAAAGGTTAACTACACAGAATGAAGCATTCCTGGTTACGTTTTCGCTTTTTCAAGCTTCAGTATATATTTGAAATCACTTCATAAAAAGCAGTTAAGTTTTGAACATACCGAATGCATGATTATTAAATGGGTTTTACTGACTGAGCTATACATCATCCCCATTCATCTGAGCAGGCTAAAATAACTTAGTTTCTCATCACAGTGTAAAGAGCTAAAGCTAAAAGGCAGAACACATGGTTTTGAGTATGATACTGGAAATCTCCAGGCTGGGAAAGACTCCTGTTTGAAATCTTGTAGTTCTAGTACAAGATTTATTTATTTTTTATATATAAAATATTTTTATATGTAAAAAATAAAGCTTACAATTCTGATCCTAGTAGACAAAAGCTGGAGATAGGTAGTTAAAAGTCCAAATTACCAGGGACATTTTGTAGCCCCTCATCAACCAAGAGACATTTAATCACTGCCGGCAAAAACAGTCTCTAGGATGTTAACAACACATTGAATAAGATACGTATTACAGGTTTTAAATCATTTACTATTCATTTTTATTTCATACAGACTTTGTCTTCAGAATTCTTTGATTTCTTTAGTATTAGAAAACTTGAACTTGAGAACAGTATCAATTATACAATGTGTGTGTATAATCTTTTTTTAATACTTTGCCCCGATGAACTGGACATCAGGATCTACAGAAAATAATTAAATATATTTTGAAATTTTCACTCTTTAAAAATTAATGACTGAAAGGTAAAACTTTTTTATTTGGGGCTGAATGACTCAGGTAGTTGGGGGAAAATGAAAACAACTGCAAATTGTCAAGATGGGAATCAAAAAGCAAGATAATAAAAGTAAAATAAAGAACAAAATAGGGCTATCACTAAGAGGAAAACTATAGATCGGAATTTTAAAATAACATTTTAACATGGTGCTGAATGCTAGGAACAAGGGGCTCATACTTTTCTCCCATTTGCATTATTACAATCTGCTCTCTGTTGGCCTGTCCTTGCATATAATTCAGAAGCCGCAGTTAGAGTGCAGTATAACAAGGCTGTTATCCAGAAGAGGCCATATAATACTGGTCTTACTTTTATTTTGATGGTTGGAGTTCAAGGTTGCTGTAATGTTGATTAAGGCCCGTCATAATTTAGACTGATACCTGAAGGACTATGTACCTGTCCAAATTTTGAGGACCATCCTCGGCATCTCAAGGGTGTGAAGACTTTTGTGCTAGAAGGGCTTTTCTGTGTCATGACTCCCAGCTGAACAACCCTATCTCTGGACACTGATATCTACCTTTCAGTGTCAGATGACATTGCCTTTTATTCCCTCATTGAAGATATAGTGTCCACAGACTGATCATGCCAGTAATATTTTTTTTAATTACTTCCTTGTACACTACTCCTCCATTTAGGAAAGTTCAATGATGGTTCAAAGTTATGATGGACTTGGAAAAAGTGAGTTACAACCCATCCATGAAATTATGACTGTCGCACCACCTCCCCGGTCATGTGATCACAATTTGGTGCTTAACAACCAGATCACATTTACAACAGTTGCAGTATCTTGGGATCACGTGATCGTGATTTGCAACCTTCCCAGCCAGCTTCAAAATCAATTGGCGAAGCTGAAACACTTAACAACTGTGTGATTTGCTTAATGACAACAGTGATTCACTTAATGATAAAATGGTTGTAAAATTGGATCTGATCATGTGATGATTATCTTGACAACCACATCACTTAGCTATCAAAATTCCAGTGCCAACTGTGGTCATAAGGACTGCCTGTATCATATTATCTTGCTCTTTATTCAAAATATAGTCCATATTTTGAATAATGATGGACTATAAATACTTTCAAAAAATAAATACCAAATTATATTTTAGCATTTCCCTGAAAAGATACATTGAAATTATCTTAATACAGCAGTAAGCTGATAAACATTTCCATTTTTTTACTTTTTCTTTTGTAAAAGGGATTTTTAAATGATAGATGATTTCATTAAACAGAATATATGGATAGCCAGTTATTAATACTAATGGGAGCACAAAATACAAATGCCACAATCATTCACTGAGAAATTAAAGCAATCCAGTAAGTCATGCAGAGTGAGTTTTCAAATGTTTCAAACAAATTTGTTTCAAACAAATGTTTTTCAATTCCCTTACACAAATTAATTCAGAAATAGATACCATGCTTAAATAATTAATATTTTACCATCAATCTGCATCTTCTTTGGTTGCATAGAAGGTGAAGACATTGAAGTGGTAACTCTAAAATTTGCAGGGAGGGTCTCTGCTGATCCAGCAGCTAAACCCCTTATGTCCTTTGGTCTGAACTTCTTTCTCCATGAAGGTGCACGTCTAAAGCTTTTATCATCATCCTGTCAAATTAACAAGCAGGATGAAAAAAATCATACTAGAAAATGAACAAGACACTACAAAATTTCTGTACTTGTAAAACATTACAGATGATTATGACAGGTACTGTAGCTGTATCCTTGAAATATACATTTACATTTTACTGGCCTTTTTACAAGAATTTACGGTCAGATTTTTTTTCAAATCCTAATAATATTCCTCTTTCTTTTTATAAAGATAATTATTTATTGCCATATATCTTAGTACTTAAAGTGAATCATTTTTTCTTATCTAGTCTCATAAACAGTAACCAAAAATAGAATTACCAGATCGTATGGTAAATCAGTTTTCTGTTGTTGTTCTTTTGCTACCAAACTTGATCTCTATGAGTGGTATACCAACACTTACATTCTCATAGAAGGGATAATGAAATGTTCTGCATTTGCTTCTTTTAAAAATTATGGGATCAACAATCATGATGTTGATGTTGTGACTGATTTTATCTGCAAAACTGGTTACTGCAATTATTTGAAATTTCTACTCAGATTCCTCAACCTTTGTAAATAGCTGAACCAAGGAAGATGTTAACATTAGGGTGGTAAAAAAAAAATACAAAGTAAATTTTGCTACCAGGATTGTCACAGATTAAGTTTGAAGAAGAGTTTTACTTGGATCTTCATATCCATTTCTATTTTATACCACTTTGTGTGACTTTTCCCCCCAGTGGTCTCACTTTCTTACCCTGTTTTCCCCAAAATAAGACATCCCCTGATAATAAGCCTAATCGGGCTTTTGAGTGCATGGCAATAAGGCCAAGCGCTTATTTCAGGGTTCAAAAAGATATAAGACAGGGTCTTATTTTTGGGGAAACACGGTAGAATAATATAGGACTGATACAATTTTATGGTTGAATCCAAAGCATGACCCCAGATTTTGATCAATTGGTATTTAGTCAAAACAGCATGAGATATAAAGTATGAAATCTTGAGGAACTACTGCTGCTTCTTTTCTTCTCTCAAAAAATCTGCTCAGAATTGGAATATGTTTGATTGTAGCTAATGAATGAAAATTTGAATGCATTTATAGAAAGAACAGAACAATGAAAAATATTGAACATACAAGTGATACTGAACATGTAGTGAAGAAAGGACATTATATGAAACCTTCTTTAAAATTAAGGAAACAAGTTATCTAAACTATCTTTGATCACAATGAGTCATTTTGCCTGCATTAGTAGGTACTATTAATTCTGGGCGCTATAATAGCAGAAAGAACAAAGATGGACCATTAGTTATATGAAAACCTTATTACCGGTAGTATGTCTTTCTGCAGTGAATAGGGTGTCACATACTTCAAAATCTTTCTGTAAAGAAGATTTGATGGAGATTATTTTGGCTGCCCATATAAATAATAATAGGCTGGATAGACTCATAAAATTAAACTTACCTCTTCAAACTTTCTGTCTGTACCCATCACAAGAAGATTATTAAATTCTCTCTCCAAAACAGCACGAGCCTAAATTAAAAATAATTACAAAACTTAAAAATATTTCAAAAATTTGAGCTACACTTTGAGAATTTAGATTTACAAAATTTATATAATTTAAATAATGTCCAAACAAAATAACATATTCCTGGATTTATATCATTCTTCAAATACTTTAAAGAATGTCATATAAAAAGTCAAGACTTATTTTCTCTCTTTTCAGAATGCCAAACTCAGAATAATGGGTTTAAATTGCACACTGGAAAAATACCTAACAATTACAGTTGACAAGTGCAACCAGTCAAAAGTTAGTAAGCTTCCCCTCACTGGATAGAAGCAGAAACTAGCCAGCCATCTAATTATTTAGTTGGGATTTCTGCATTGAGCAGGTATTGATCATGATAACCAAAATATCCGCTTGCAACTCTATGATTTACAACTATTTACATATTTACAACTTATGATTTAAAACTGTTATAATCAGTATATCTGTTTTGCTTTCTGACTGTCACAGCTTTCAGATAAAACACAGTAACAAAAGTAAAGTTCAGGCATGTCAGATTTTAGAATGAAAAGTTAAATAGTTAATCAAAAAAATTCTCATTGCTTCAGCATTAAATCTTATAAAGTTCCAAACATGCTTTATGAATAAAAACATATCAAGTGATATTATTATAATTACCTGTGTATTCTGAGTGGGTATTTGTAAAGAAAGAGCTAATGCATTGTGATCAAAGGTTTCATCTAAGGCCAGAAGTGCACCATGAACTCCACTTTCTATAAGGTTATTTGCATATTCTTTAAGGCCAATTGATACCACCCAGTAAATCATCCTGTCATTGCTCCAAACAAGAACATCTATATAAGGAAAAATAAATATTAAAGTCATAAAATAATCGATCATGTGTACTTGCCAAAGATTAATGGAGGAGTTCATATTTCTATGCTATTCAATGATACAAGATTCAGTGGAATCTCCAGCTGCTTTCACTGATTTCCCCTTCTGGTACCTCCCATATTGTTGCAGAAACTTTCCTGAACCCTCAAAGCAATTCTGCAGAAGCACATGGAGTTATAGAGGGAAGAGGTGGCAAAACTAGTTCTTCTCTTTCTTCCAGTGGAACAATCTTAATAGGTTTTACCAGTGACCTGAACAAAAGCCCAACATTTACCGGAGGGAGGGGGGGGAGAGAGAATGGCTGAATGGAAAGATGGGTTATTGTTCTACCGTGTTTCACCGAAAATAGGACATGTCCTGATATTAAGCCCAACAGGGCTTTTCAGGGCATGCGCTGAAATAACCCCCCCAAATAACCCCAACTACTTTCCGGGGAAAGGGGGGGACATGCCTCACCTGCTTGGGGACAACAGAGGCAGCTGCTCCCTCGCCCGGTGGCTCCCATTTGTTCCAAGCCCCCCATCCTTTCCTCGGCAAGGCGGTGGCAGCAGCAGTAGCAACTCACCCAGCGGGAGGAAATGTTTGGTGTTAACTCATGCCCAGCGGTGCGGCGTGGCGATCGGCGGCGGGAAAGAGGCGAGGTGGCAGGTGGGCCCTGCTATGGAGCCCGCAGAGCTGCCCGCAGAGCCAGAGGTGCACGGAGGCGGATCCTGGAGCGGGCAGGTGGAAGGGCACTTTCGCGTCTCTCCACGTCGCTGTGGGGTGGGGGATGGGGGGCCCGGGTCTCTTTCCCCTCCCGCCGCGCCGGCTCCAGAGCCTCAATCCCTGCCTCGCCTCTTCCTCCTCGCAGGCAGGAGCGCGTTTCAAAACACCGCTGGAGGCAGAGCCCAGAGGAGCCAAGCCAGTCCTGCGGGGTGTGCGCGTCTTGTGCCTGCGAGGAGGAGGAGGGGAGGCAGGGATCGAGGCTCTAGAGCTGGCGTGGCGGGAGGGGGGGAGAGCCCCGCCTCCCCATCACCCGCCCCACAGTGAGACACGCATCTTATCCGAGTCTGCCAGCTCTGTGGCATCTCTCAGCCGGTCTGTGCAGAGAGAGAAACACCTTGCAAAGTACAGAAAAACTTCTTTTGAAGGCGAGCAATTAACAACTTCTCGCATGGAGCTGTCAGACTCAAGTAAGATACATGTAAGAGCTGAAGTGGTGCAGTGGTTAAATGCAGCCATTGCAGGCTGACTGCTAGTTCAACAGTTCAGCTGTTCAAATCTCACTAGGCTCAAGGTTGACTCAGCCTTCCATCCTTCCGAGGTCGGTAAAATGAGGACCCAGATTGTTGGGGGCAATATGCTGAACTCTGTAAACCGCTTAGAGAGTGCTGTAAAGCACTATGAAGCGGTATATAAGAAAAGTGCTATTGCTATTGCTATGTCTCGCGGCCCACCCCGCCTCCTGCACCCCAAAAATAATAAGAACCCCCCATAATAAGGGAAAGGCCATATTTCGGGGGTCAAAAAAATATAAAACAGGGTCTTATTTTCGGGAAAACACAGTACTAAATATCAAAGTTCAGTAAAAATAGTTTTACACATTTGGACTTTGTGTACAATTTATTTGACAGAATATTTTCATATTAACCACAATTTGTAGTTCAAATAGGAGTGAAAGTACTTAAGGAATGAACTCACTTAAATGTTTTGGTGTTAGTACATTATAGTTATTTTAATGTTTTACCAGTATTTCTTAGAGACTTACTTGCATTTTAACAATAGATGACAACAACAATTATAACTGATACATTCTCCAAGTCAGTGGTGGGTTGCTGCTAGTTCGGACCGGTTCTTTAGAACTGGTAGTGGAAATTTACCACCGCTCGCCAAACTGGCAGCGATGACTAGCAGTCCACGCTCCCGAACCGGTCCTCCGGTCACCGCGGATTACAAAAAAATCCTCTGCATGCGCAGAGGGTCATTTCCGGGTGTTTTGCACGATGTGACGGGGGCACACTTCCGTTGCGATGCGAACCGGTAGGGAAAGTAAGTGGAACCCACCCCTGCTCCAAGTTTTATTAACTGCACTACAGTACTGCTAATACAGTTTTTGTAGACTAAATTTTTTAAATGGTTCAGCTTATGCTCATTTTATATATATTAGATCATGGTTCATCAATTATGCTAAGTCTTGTTTGGGCTTAGCATAATGTGTGAAGCCAGCTATTGTGGATTATTATTATGTGCAGAAATAAAATCCTAGCTTTGTAGATTATATGAAAGAAGCCACTAAATAAAGCATAAGGGAAGGGAAGGATATTTAAAAGATAGGAACTCCATGGACATATTAATCCCCTTTCTGGCTCTACACCTGAGCTGCCCTGATTGCTCCATAAAAAGCTTTCTGAAAACTGGCAGAGTTGAGGAAGACAAGTTTCATTGTTCAGGATGTTATACACCATTAATAAGCCTGAATTACTTTATAGTTTACTGTCTCTCAATCTGCTTAACATAAACATCTTAAGAACAAAGAAATTATATAATGCTATTGCTTGGTTAAAAAAATTGAACATAAGATCAATAAGAAGTTAGGCATCTTATGTTAATTCTGCATAAAACCTAAGAAGCATCTTTGAGAATATTTACAACTATGCAATCTTTTAGTCAATGGAAAACAATTGAATTAAGATAACTGTATTATTTATTATATTTATCACATTTATTTCCTATCCTTTTTTTTAATGACTCAGGGCGGCATTCTGTACATAGTGCTACCTCCAAAACAACCACCCTGTAAAATTAGTTGGGCACTAAAACAAGGACTAGTCCAGGGTCACTTAACCAGTTTCTATGCCTAAGAGAAGATTAGAATTTAGTCTCCTGCTCTCTAGTGTAGCACCTTAACTGCTATGCTAAACTAGTTTGGCTCTAAAGTTTGAACATTTAATAAATTATTAACAGTATCAAAGCCACAGAAGCAAAAGTCTACCTTTAATTTCATCCAGGCTTCCTTCTCTTCTTTTTTCAAGTTCTTTCCGGTCATAATTTAATCTTCGGAGACACATAATGCCACACTGGAAGCTATTTCTTTAAAAGTGTTTTTAAAAAAGAGAGATTAAGCACTGCAATTGAAATATTTATTATTAATTCCTATATTTTAAATATATTTACCTGTGAAAACTGTCTACCATTTTAAGTTGACCACGAAGATCTTTTTTAGTTAAATGGTCCAGCATTCTAGCATCAACAAGACATTCCATAAAATAACTGCGATACTGAGGAAGCCCCAAACTAGGAAGCCATTCATTGCCAATCCATTCGTGGTTCATATCACCATAGGCTAAAGTCTACAAAAAATACAGCAAAGGATTGTTTGAAATAAGGAGCTTTCACATATAAATTAGGGACTGAATCCAGCATTTTTCTTTACTATAATAGGAACGGCTCTAAGCAGAGTCTTGTTTTTCTGACTGAATAAAAGATGTTTTTAATCCCCTATAGCTCCTAGCATACTGGTAGTTAAGGAAGCAATCTCCGAAGCATATTTTTAGATGATACATGGGATTGGAGGGGAAAACTGAAAAAGATTGCTTCTCCTCTGTTCACCTAGAAGCTTCAACAGATCAAAAATGTTTGCAAAAGAGTTCTGCTGCATTTACCAAAAGTCAACACAGAAAGTTTCATTCGTGGCAAAATGCACAATTTAAATCTACCGTACTTCACACTATTTTTATTATGTGGTGTTCGCTAATAAAACAGGCGAAGCATACATGGGAGACAGTGGTGAAATCTAATTTTTTTTACTACCGGTTCTGTGGACGTGGCTTGGTGGGCATGGTGCGGCTTGGTGGGCGTGGCAGGGGAAGGATACTGCAAAATCTCCATTCCCACTCTCCTCCAGGGGAAGGATACTGCAAAATCTCCATTCCCACCACACTCCAGGGAAAGGATACTGCAAAATCCACATTCCCTCCCCACTGCTGGGGGAAGGATATTGCAAAATCTCCATTCCCACCCCACTCCAGGGGAAGGATAGTGCAAAATCCCCATTCCCTCCCCACTCCTGGGGGAAGGATATTGCAAAATCTCCATTCCCACCCCACTCTGGGGCCAGCCAGAGGTGGTATTTGCCGGTTCTCTGAACTACTCAAAATTTCCACTACCGGTTCTCCAGAACCTGTCAGAACCTGCTGGATTTCACCCCGATGGGAGATGAATATATATAATCTCTATCCATATCATCTGAGATTATATCAAACAGGAATAATTCTCTAAGATGCATCCATTCCTGCCTAGAAATATACATTAGCTTTTCCCATTTCATATATTTACCACCAATATTAAAAAATAAGTAAAAGCTATTATTAAAAGAAGCCTAACGTCTTCTGATTCTGGAAGTTCTAACTATTTATATAATCTCAACTCCCAGTCTTAAGAATGCATGTTGATTTATTTATTCAATTTCTATAGCCACCCATCTCAATCAATGATTCTGGGCAGCTTACAATTCAATTCAATTTTATAATCTTTGCAGATTTAAAAAAAAACACCTGTCAGTTAAACATCAGGAGGTAGAATGTCTCACTGTGAGGCAACTCTGGGTGGCTTACAAGGTTAAACAATAAAGCCATTGAAATTTACATATATATTTAAACATTTAAATTTATTATTTTTAATACGGTAAGCCAACCAGAGTCACCTTGCAGAGAGATGGGCAACAAACAAATGTAATAGATAAATAAATGTCAATTTTTGAAGTCTCTTAATATTTCAAAAAAATATTCTGAATATGAATATTTAAATAAGTATTCTGAAGAAAAACTGATTGATGTGCTTCTGTTAAATATATAAATAAGCACTGAAAATTAGATTTAAACATGTAAAAGAAAAGTCTCCAACCTGAGCCCAGCTTCTTTCCTCATCTTCCTGACGTTAGGTAATTAGAAAAAGTAAAAGGACATACAGATGTTAGTATTTATAAATTTAGTAATTTAAGTAAGCACAAGGTAATGATCACAATCCAGGAGGCAAAGGAACTAAATAACCATTTAAATCCATATAAAATTATTCTCAATAGAAATTTTATCGCTGCATGTTTTACTAATTGTACTTATCTATCCCCAAATATTTTTGAGTGTAAAATTATTCTCCTGGATTGTGGTCATATTTCAATAGTGAAAAAAGCAACATGCTATTTCAAGATAAAAGAACCATGCATCCAAAATTGTGCATATATGCATCTGTCTTAATATATTTATACCTTCAGGAAAATTGAAAAACCACATACTGCTTTATTTTTCCACACAAGAAGTAGCCTCTATATAAAAACTCAAGGAAAAATTTAAGTAGTGGCATCTCATATAAAATTAATGCATTGATCTTCTTTGAAATAACGGTATACACAGGCAAATGTTCTATTCTCCCCTCACCTACACAATGATCTTGGTGGAAAAACATTTTACAACATGGCTGATAAGTGGGTTAGTCATTAAAATCAATCATAATTAAGAATCTACTTATATTAATATTTCTATTTTTCCAGATGTACATGATTCAAGCAATCAAGAAGTAGGAGCACTTCCACAACTAACCGTTTGTGGTGTAGATGTAAGATTTTCCATTTCTTCATGCGTTACCCAGACATTTCCTGTAGTCTAAAATGACCCCATAGTGAACCAATCACATCCAATGAAAGGAAAGCAGTAACAAAGAGGAAAGGTTGCAGAATATATAAGCAACAGGTGTGTTTAAGGAGCAGGCATGGGCAAAAGCAAGTTTTAAGACTATTTATAAGCTCATGTGAAAAGCAAGCCCCACAGGTAATACATTTATCTCTATTACATACGAAACTATATTTAAATATAATTGTAATAAATACAATTGCTACATTAGATTTCCAGACATGATTTTTACACTGAGTATTTCAATTAGATTTTGGAGTGTGCTTCAGTTGCTCTTAAGTTATTTGCCACAAACATTTATTTTCTCATCCGGAAAAATAAGATACAGTACTTTAGCAGGTCTTCTTGTGCACATTCATCCCACATTTTCTAGTTTATCGTAATACTCTAACAACAAAATTGTGGTTTGTAATCCTGGATTTAAGAACAAGTACAAACCACATTTTACTACCGGTAGTAGAACATAAACAGAACATATTTTATTACAAATCAGAAAGTAAGTATAACATGCAAGTTCAAGATTTAATTATGTACCAGTAAGCCATTATTTGACACTTTACATTAATCACCCCAGGGAATTGAGAAGTTGGCTTTTAAGATCCAATTATTCTTTAATTGATTGTCTTTCAATTTTCTTTCAAATCAGTCTTTATCCATAGTTATTTTCATAAGAAGAACAGTCATCTTAAATCCTGTCATCCAAATGTTTTTAAATTACTGTTCACAAACTATCCAGTTAGTCTAATTATTAGCAATGTTAGCTGGGAAATGAGGAAATTGTAGTCCAACAGTTTTGGAAGAAATATGATTAGGGAAAGCTATGCTAGCCCTTAATTGCTGGAAGGGAGATGCATATACGAAGCCAGAATAAATTCCAATTCAGATCTGGATGCATATCCACATTACAGTTTTCATCTAGTTCCCATTGAATTTGTTTATGCTAATCACACAGTGATCATTACAAATAAAATGAAATTAAAATGTACTGGACAAAATATACTAGACTAAATGCACTATGAAATGTATCTAATTGAAATTTATCAATGGTGGCCCTTGCTTACTAGAATATTACTTGGATAGAACTGTAGTACTATTTGCTTTATCAAAGTACCCATATATAAATATAAAGTATTTGGCATCTAGGTCATTTTGGCTAATCCACGTGTCTTGCATGAGTAGGAAAGGGACTTTTAATTTCCCAAGAAAGCCTGTTAAATTTCTCTCACTTGTTTCTGTCCTGCATATCTCATCCTGCATCATTGTAGAAAGCCTACTAATCCTCAGGAACAGATTTGTGGAAAAGAATGTGAATACATGACAGAAAAACTACAGTAGGCACAGTTCCACTGAATCCAGTCTCTTCTGGATTCAGGTCAGTAGAAATTTAAAGCTAAGGTCCATAACCACTGTTTGGTCTCAGCAGCCAAAAGTAAGCTTCATTCCTTCACTGTATTATCATGTTTTTAAAACAAACCTCTCTTCCCTGAAACATATCCTAAACATTGTAGTAAGACAAACCAGGTTGCAATCCTTTCTTGAGAACTAAGTTGGAGGACTGTCTGCTACTTCACTTTCCAAGTACTTCAATGGCCTTGCTCACCAGAGAAATTTTATGTCAGCTTTTAAATTATAAGTAGCTTAAGAAAAAAGTAACAAGATATTACAGACTTATTTAAGCAGATTATTTCTTATCATTTTCTTCTTAATGTTCTCACAACTCCTCTATTTTTTTTCTCTCAAGAGCATCTTCTTATTCAAGAGAATAGCTTATGCCCATAACAAACGTGAATGTGTAGAAAGTCTGATTTTCTCATCAATCTCTTTATGTCATTGTCCAAGTTCTCTTACCGTTCTTGATGTAGGAGGAGCCGATGGACTTGTTAGTGACATAATTTCTTGTATGGCAAGTCTCAGTTTTAACCTATGTAAAGGATTACTGATTCCAATTTCACGCTGTATTTCAGTATCAGATAAGGCTGACATTATAGCACCACTTTTCACATTTGCACGGCAAGCAGCCACATACCAAGCTGGCATCCCAACCCACAACTGAAAAATAAAATAAAAAAATTACAATAAGGTACATAATTACTTTAACTTTGCAAATGAAAGGCATTATTATGTTGAATTGAAAACAGTTCTTACTTCTAGCCAGACAACCACCGTGGGGCCATCCCATTGAGCAAAAGGCAGACCCTGCCTCCGAGCTTCTTCAAGAAGTTCATGCCTAAGAAAATCAGCAATGTACATTAATATATTTGCTTCACTACTGCCCTCTATAATCTTTCTTCCTCATTACATTTATTACACATCATTGGAAGCTGCAAATTATCCCCCAAGTTGAGTAGAACTGTAACATCTGTCCCTTTAAAAGTCAAATAAGTCATGAAGGAGAAGTTTCCAACCTAAGTTTCCTTAATATATTGGAACTTACTTTTTCTGCAGTTTTCTATTCTTTTCTGCTTGTCCTCCAAGTTTTGCAAGCCCCAAACCATCCTGAGTTGAACTTTCTGCTTCTAATGCACTAACTGTAAGAAACAGGAATTGCAGTGAGAAATATCTTCTCCAATGTTTTTGAATTAGTGTTAGATATACATACATACAAAGGGGAATAGCACATCTCTATCATTATGTCTGCTGTCCAGCAATCAATGCACTGCTATCCTAATTACTTAATGACCTTAAATTCATATTATTAATGAATTTAATTCATATGTTAACTATTGATGCTACGTACATTGTTGGGGGCATTCAAATAATTAAATTCAAATACATAATTCGTTTTAGGAACACTCAATGAAATGTAGCCCTTGGAACTAAAATAATTGCACCCTTCTAAATATCTGGCACGGCACTTGAAGGGCCTTCCCTAATCATCCTTGCAAATATGTGCAAATATAGGAGACACCTTTGCTGGGAGTATTGCTTATATGAGAGGATCCTTGAATTATAGCAGCTCAACTATAAAATGTTTATGAACATTCAGACCATAAAAGATCTGTACCTAAACTAACGTCACAAAAATTAGTACTTTCATACAAAATCATATTGTTATTAACTGCCTGTGAACCATGACTTTGGTACATATCTGAGAAATAGACTTTATAATTATCAGTATCAGTAGGAGAGTTAACTGTATTATTTACGTTAAGTTCTGCTAATTTGAATAATGTAGACTCTACAAGACAATTGTCTTTTGCTAGAAATTGACTATTGTTTTTTACTTCACATATTACAAATACCGTATTTTTCGGAGTATAAGACGCACCTTTTTACCTTCAAAAAGAGGGTGAAAACTTGGGTGCGTCTTATACACCGAATGCAGCCCCACCCAGCCACCCCCACCCTTTGGCCTCTGCCTGCCAGCAATTTACCTCTTTGCAGCAAACAGGGCAAAGCACAAGAAGAGCACAAGAAGAGCTAAACTGCCTCCCGATCTACAGCTCACAGGCTTGCAAGCCACGTGGTAAAATGAAACTAACTACGGTGGCTGTAATGTGACAAATTGCTGGGAGATAAACTGCTGGCAATATTAGACTGCTTTAATTGAAAGAAGGCAAGCTATAGCTGCTATGGCTCAGAGCTAGAGCTCTTGCCTCACAATCAGGAGGTTATGAGTTCTGTCCTAGGTAGAGGCAGATTCTGTTAATATGTTATTTTGTTAAATGTTTGTAGAGTGTTCAAATTATTAGACTTATTTTTTAAAGACTGCTTTATTATTGTTCGAGACAACTTAACAAAATGAAGAAGCTTTTTAAAATAAATGCTTGCTCTGAAGAGGCCCAGTGCTATTGTATCTTCTTTTAAATAGCAGAGGATACTTCCAGAAAGCCACATCAATTTTAAAGATCTGCAAAAGTATAATCTGAAATGTCCTGTTTTAGTATTAAGTATTACTATTAAAAGAAGGCCTCTGAGAAACCCTGACTTAGTCACGTTTGGAGTAGATCTATTTAAATAATTGGGAGGAGTTAGTGTGATTACATTTAAGAAAACTTTCTGGGATTAATATACTGCCATAAATGTACATTTCTCCAATTCTTTGCCATTTCTATGGGTCAGGCACACATGCACAGAAATACACAGCAAACAGTGTATATCATCTGTACTGTTTGCTGTTTGCTGTTTGGCAAATTGCTGGGAGGCAGAGGCCTTTTTTCCTTGTTTTCCTCCCCCAAAACTAAGGTGCGTCTTATACTCCGGTGCGTCTTATACTCCGAAAAATACGGTAAGTACTTTGTGTTACAGTAATCCTAGCATTTATTCAACTTTATATTTTGGGTTAGTAATATACCAACCTTGTCCCAAGAGCTCTTTATTCATCTGTCCTGATCGACCTTTTTCTTTCTTACCAAACAGGCGGCCAATTGAGGATTTGATCCCCTTCTTTTTAGGAGCTTTGTGGAGGGAATCTTGACTGCTATTACTGCTACTGGGATTGCTTACTTGTCCATCTTGAGAGCCTGTGGAACTGTAGGACAGAAATTGTTAAGCCATTTCTAAAGTATTCGTTACCCATGCCTAACTCTGATCCAGGATCATTCAGCTAATAAGTAATAAATACAAATATATTTAAATGACACAGTACACCTTCAGCCTAATGGTTTGAGTGCAAAGGAAGTACAAATGAAGACCATATGTTTTTAATTAATTTAATTAATTGATTGGTTTTAAAGTAAATTGACTTGATGTTTATTAAAAACAAAATAGGATTTTTAAAAAGAAAATTTCCACATAAATTTGAAAGCAATCTTGGTTATAACATCGCCTGAGCTTCTATTTTTATCATTTTTAAAATCCAATAGAAATATATAAATAGAGAATCCATCGATATAAATAACTATAATTACTACTGTGGATTCTTCCAGTTAATTGTATTTTAAATAGCTATGGGAAATTATTTATTTCTGACATATTTTGTTATTCCACTGAAGTTTACTACTGTTATTATTAAAATATTTCTAGACTGTTTTGGTGCTAACAAAGACTCCTAATTAATTTAAAACATAATCAAACCCAATCTATTTACTAAAATGCTATTAAATAGAATTATATTAACACAAAAAACCCCAGAGAAGCTGCAAAGTGTTAACTTCAATATGTGAACTAAGCAAAACTGAAAATCAGATGGAATAAGACTACTAGCAAAACAAGACTACTATAACCACTTTCAGATATAATTTCCATAGTCAAAATACTTCCAGATATGGTTCTAAAATTATCCTCTTCTGTTTTTGAACTGGTAAAGCCATCAAAATGAGAAGTTAACGCAAAAAGAAGCAGTATTGCAATTATTCGATCTCAAAGCTGCTTAAAGTCTTAGGTGATAAATTTAAATGTTTTATTAAGAATCCATTTAGATCTTACAATTAATTTTAAATAAACAGAAACGCTCCAAGTCACCACTCAATTGAATGGGATTTTTTCCCTAGTACTGTGCTTAGCATTGCAGCTTTAGTTTGATATCTGAAAGTCATGGAAATTATGAAATTTGCCACAAATAAAAAGCACATTTTCCATCTTATCAAAGAATGTGAGGACAAAATATTATGTTAATACAGAAAAGGGAATAGCAGTGATACTGGGAGCTAGAGGGTACAGTGCCTCAAAAAATATCTCAAATATTCTAGAAGACAAACTCCCAACGAAAGTAAAGGCCTGCACAAATGGGCAAAAGAGATTTAAAAAAAAAGACCAGTGATAAAGAGAACATTTTGAAAACAGGCAGCAATGCAAACTGGTCTTTGGAGGCCAAAGGAACAAATGATATAATCATACAAAGTTGTTTCTGATACAGATCTCTATCTTTATTCAAAGCACTTACTTTCGAACATCTCTTATATCTTCCTGGCTCATTGTATGCAAAGCTCCTTTATAAGATTTATCCAAATGCAGAGATCGAGGTGAAGATGGCGGTGAGGTCTCACATTTTATTGTAGCCTTGTCATCTCTAATTTCTTCTCTAGAAACTGGAGACTAAGAAAGAATGCAACTTAAGTATGTCTTGTATCTTAAATTAAGATGTGAAAACAAATCAGTAGCAAATTTTAACTATTACAAATTTCTTTGTCTCAGAAATTGCTCTTTCCATACATGATTAGATAAATTATCTGACTCAACAAAGCTATACAAATAAGATGTGTTTATATGTTTTTATCATAAGTAGGCATGATAATGCACAAGGAACAACCTATCTTGCAACTGAACTATATAAATTTGAAATTGCTTTTGGAAGATCTGAAGTGATTTCCTGAAATTAATAGGTAGAATTCAAAAGAGTGATTTACCACATTTCTTTTTCTTAAAACTTTCTATAAAACAGAAATTTAGAGATTTGAAGTAAGGCCTTTTTAAGGAAATAATGTTGAAATGTGTATACTGTTTTTTCAGTCACCATTGAGTTCATCACTACCGTGTTTCCCCGAAAATAAGACATGTCCCGAAAATAAGCCCCACAGGGCTTTTTCGGGACATGCCTTGAAATAAGCCACCCCCCGAAAATAAGCCCCCCAACTACTTCCGGGGAAAGGGGGGGGACATGCCGGGAGCCGCTCTTTTTGCAGCGGCACTCTTTTGGCCCGGAAAGAGAGAGAGAGAGAGAGATCCCTCAAGAAGTTTCCCTGCAAAGACCTGCTGAAAAGAGAAGCCGCGAACTTCCAGACGCTGGTAAGATGAGCGCCTCGCAGCCCGGCCCTCCCCTGCATTCCCCGCCACCCCCAAATTGTGCCTGATGATCTTACCAGCGTCTGGAAGTTCGCAGCTTCTCTTTTCAGCAGGTCTTTGCAGGGAAACTCCTTCAATGTAAAGGAGAAGTTATCGCGAGTGCGACCAATTAACAACTTTTCGCACTCGCGATAACTTCTCCTTTACATTGAAGGAGTTTCCCTTCAAAGACCTGCTGAAAAGAGAAGCCGCGAACTTCCAGACGCTGGTAAGATCATCAGGCACAATTTGGGGGGGAATGCAGGGGAGGGCCGGGCTGCGAGGCGCTCACTTTACCAGCGTCTGGAAGTTCGCCGCTTCCCTGTCACCGCCTTCCTCACTCACGTCGCGCCCCGCCCCATCCCCCGCCCGGTGGTCAAAGTCCTTCAAAGCATTTTAAAGGGATCCATTTTGCCTGCCATGAAGGGAACCAATGTTCCCCGAAGAACAGGAGGCAGGCATTGGTTCCCTTCATGGCAGGCAAAACGGATCCCTTCAAAATGCTTCAAAGCCACGGAGGTTCCGGGACAAGCCGCAGGTAGGAGGGGCGTCTCGCGCTAGGGTTTGGCGGGGTTAGGCGGGCGTCCTATCTGCGGCTTGTCCCGGGACCTCCGTGGCATTCTCACCGTCTTCTCTCCACGACAGCACATTCTGAAAGAGAACGCTGCGCGAGTTCGAGTTTCAACTCGCGAGACGTTCTCTTTCAGAATGTGCTGCCGTGGAGAGAAGACGGTGAGAATGCCACGGAGGTCCCGGGACAAGTCGCAGGTAGGAGGGGCGTCTCGCGCTAGGGTTTGGCGGGGTTAGGCGGGCATCCTACCTGCGGCTTGTCCCGGGACCTCCGTGGCATTCTCACCGTCTTCTCTCCACGGCAGCCCGTCCTGAAAGAGAACGTCTCGCGAGTTCAAACTCGAACTCGCACGGCGTTCTCTTTCAGAATGTGCTGCCGTGGAGAGAAGACGGTGAGAATGCCACGGAGGTCCCGGGACAAGTCGCAGGTAGGAGGGGCGTCTCGCGCTAGGGTTAGGCGGGCATCCTACCTGCGGCTTGTCCCGGGACCTCCGTGGCATTCTCACCGTCTTCTCTCCACGGCAGCCCGTCCTGAAAGAGAACGTCTCGCGAGTTCGAGAAGTTTGAACTCGCGAGACGTTCTCTTTCAGAACGGGCTGCCGTGGAGAGAAGACAGTGAGAAGGCGACGGAGGTCCCGGGACAAGCCGCAGGTAGGACGCCCGCCCCGCCTCGTCCCGCCAAGAGAGACGCACCCCTTACTGGAGTTTTGCAGCTCTGTGGTCTCTCGGCTTGTCTGTTTGCAAGTTTTTTTCCCTAAAGAGACTAGCCGAGAGCCCATGGAGCTGGCAAACTCCAGTAAGTGGTGCGTCTCGTGCCCCGCCCCGCCTGCACCCCGAAAATTATAAGCCACCCCCCGAAAATAAGGCCAGGGGCATTTTTGGGGGGGGGTCAAAAAAATATAAGCCCCTGTCTTATTTTCGGGGAAACACGGTATTACATTTGTTTTTAATCTTTCAGGAATTCAAGTGATCTGAAGGTTTCTGAAAAACAAGATATTTTCAATAGAGTATACAATAAGAAGGGATACAAAATTAGATCCCATGTTTCTACAGCCAGCTGGCCCAAAGAAATCAGAAAAAGAAGAGTTAAAGTGAAATGTACTATGATCTGAAATGCAGACCTTCAACTACCCAATCATTCTCTAGATTGAATTCAAACACAGCTACATGTAAAGGTCAAAATGATTTCCATTTCATTTTAGTAATACTTACTGAAATCTGATTTGAATAATCAGAGGTTAGATAACATGATGCTGCCATTGCTCTTTTAAAGAAATCTAAAGCAGAGAAACAGGATGTACGAAAATCCTTACTCTACATATAGGATTTCAGCCTACACTGTACTTTTAAATTATTTTGTTATTTGAAGAGCAAGAGCATATAAGTACACTACCCAGTTTCTCTCTCTGCTTTTGAATGAAGAAAAGCTTAGTGGAATGTATGTATCTGGAGAATAAGCAAACAGCAAAGATGGACATATAGAAATAATTCACATAATATTCCTACAGTGGTCATATTGATCAAGGCATTTCACACACACACACACACACACACTGCATGCAAACAATTGTATAGTACTAGATTCAACGTAAGTGTGCTGTTCAAGGTTTACCTTTCTATGGTGTTTCCTTAAATCACTAGGCTGACAGATGCATGCAAAGAAGAGAAAGTAAAATAAAGCAGATTGGTAGATAATTTTAATTTAAAAAGAATTAACATAACATTCTACCATTACCATTATTCTACCATTCAAGTGAAGTAAAATACCTAGTTTTGATTAAGTCATTATAATAACCAAAAAATAACTGAATCCTAAAAGCATGGCTATAATTTGTACGGTTTTTTCCCCTTTCCAGACTAGTTTAAATATAATCAATCTTGGAGGTCAGTCTTAAGGGCTAGTAAACAATAGAAAGAATTCTTTAACTGGAGGAGCACAAGTATATTTTTATTATAAAAACGTAATAACTAAACTTTTCAATGAAAATACATTTTTTATAAGTATGAGGATTCTTGGGGATCTTATAAGAATAAAGACTGAAGCAAAGATACTGTTCTAGTTCTTATATACAGAAACAAAGAACAGTTATGAGTTCTCTTACAAGAGAATCAACAGCTATAAAGTTTCCATTAAATCAAGCTTAAGTCTTGGTAACTTCATAGATACATTTATGTAACCTTCTTAAAATCAATGGGGAAGTGGTTCCTATTGCTTTCCGAGATCCCAATCTAATCTATTTTCCTGGTATTCTGGAGGCCTTCCATATAAGTACAGGTAGACCTCGAGTTATAACAGTTTATTTAGTGACCGTTCAAAATTACAACTGCACTGAAAAAAAGAGACTTATGACAGTTTTTCACACTTACAACCATTGCTGCATCCCCATGGTCATGCAATCAAAATTCAGATGCTTGGCAACTGACTCATATTTATGCTGCATGTCTCAGGTTCATGTGATTACCTTTTGAGATCTTTTGAAAAGCAAAGTCAACTGGGGATGCAAATTCACTTCACTGAGTTAGTAACTTAAAACTGCAGTGATTCACTCAAAAACTGTGGCCAGAAAGATTGTAAAATGGAGCAAAACTCCCTTAACTGTCTTGCTTACCAACTGAACTCTTAGGCTTAATTGTAGTGGTTAAGTCAAGGACTGCTTATACTAACTAGGTCCAACCTAACTTAGCTTCCATGCCCAGTCAAGAGGGAAAAAGAATTTAGGACAAGTTGCATTTTGCAAAACATAGCTAAATCTACAATTCAGACCTTGATGAGGCCATTTAAGTTGCTAAATTCCATCACTCCCTACCTGTAGAACTCAATTTTTAAAAGATTTAATAATTATTTAAAAAACAAAAACAAAAAAAACCCCAACCCAAATATATTGTAGAAAAGCTGTTAGTAATGTCTATGTTAGAGTTATGTTAGTAATGTTAGTTACTATGTTAGTAATGACATAGTAATGTCAAAGAATGTTAGTAATGGCATAGTAATGTCAAAGAAAATAAACTACATTTCATTAGATATAATTTGCTACCAGTTCTAAAGCTACTGTAAACCTCAGGTTAAAGTCCTATCAATATTTCATAATGAAAAAATATTTGCCTTTCATAATCAAGACACAGAGGCAGTTCAGACGGCCATAACCTGACTTATAAACTGATAGGTCTGTCTCTGTGTATGTACAATCAGGTTTTAATTTATGCACATAATTTCTTTGCTCTTTTGCATAAAATATGATTAAAGAAGTTAGTGTTAAGGTTACTAGCTTCATAACTACTTTCTTGTGAGACAGGAAATCATGGTTAGGGGTTTGCTGTTTTTTATTTATTGCTAAGGGATAAATCAAGGAGTTCCATTCATAAACAGTGCCATAATCACCATGTAAAATGGGGAAAATACTAGAGATGTATTTTCTTACAGGGGGGAGGAAAGAGAAAAGATGAAACAGATAATACTTACTAATGTCATGATTCCTAGTCTGTCCACTTCTCGAGCAGGACTGTGTGGCATTCTTCGAGGAGTAGACATCCCACTACCTGGTGGAGAGGAGCCAGAAAGGTTTCCGCTAGGAAAGGGAGGCAGGATAGAGTTCATTGATCGAAATCGACCAGGATTGTCTAAACTCCCACTATCAACACGACTTTCTATCTCCTCTGCTCTTTGCTCAGTGTTTTCCTTTTCTTCTTGGATCAATCTAAAGAATTAAGAAATGATGCAATTAATTTAACCAAAGCAACACTGCAACCAGCAAGTATAACAGTTGGCATATATAGAAATGTATCTACATCCCAATGGCAAATTTGGGATATGAAGGATACACATTTAAACTCCAGGAAGAACAAAAGTAAATAACTACAATCTACATGCTGAATTTGTTTATCAATATCTGTTGTATTACTTTAAGTATACTTTCATGTAATATGAAATTATTGAATTACAGGATTAATTTTAGGATCTGTGTAGAATTGCTTGATACAATTGTAGGAATAAAATAGAAACATAAATTTCAAATAAAGACCACTGAAATTATTCCATTCTGTACAAACTCCAGTCCATTGGAGTTAGGTGACCAATACATTTAAATAAATAAATACAATTATCAATTAAGATAAAAAATAATTTATAATTAAATTGACTTAGTAAAAATACACCTTAGCAAGTACTTTTCTTACAGATTCACTGACAATTGAAATTAGTTGGGATAAATAAGTTGTAGTATCTCTTTATATATGCTCTATTACAAATCATAATGAAACCTAACCAACTAATATCCTGTTTCTTAATAACACATCACTGAAAAAATGCTTATTCAGATTCAGATTCTTACAATAAGAGGAGTTAGGGTTACCCTAACCCTAACCTTATTTTGGGGGAATGAAAAACATGTTAAAAACTTTGCTTGCTAATTCTACCCAACAGAAAATAAGTTGCTTTACAGACATCACTGCCTTGATCTTCCTGTTTTTTCAGTATGCTAGGTATAATGAATTGGTAAGCAAAACAAAAACAAAAAAAGTTATTGATAGCTAAAACTCATCTCATCCATTTCAACCCAGAAAATATTAATTCAGTTTGTGTATTTCTGATAAAATTCATGACGTGGGCTGGGTTACCTGAGGGGACCCCTCCTCAATTACATCTACCCACCCCATCAGATCTGGCAAAGAGGGCATGTTGTAGTCAAGTCTTGTCAATGAATTACTGTATTTTTCAGAGTATAAGACGCACCTTAGTTTTTGGGGAGGAAAATAGGGGGGGGGGAAAATCTGCCTTCATCTGGCTAGCGTCCTTGGTCTGGTCAGCTTCAGCACATTATTTTATCCCCTGGTTAGGGCTTAAAAAAACCTTATTCGGAGCGAGTAGCAATGAAAAAAAGCCTGCAAAGACTTAGGGCTGGAAAAAACCTCCTTCGGAGAGAGTAGCAATGAAAAAAAGCCTGCAAGCCGGGAAGATCGTTAGCGCCTCATTAGGGCTAAAAAAAGCTTCGAAAAAACTACATTCAGAATATAAGACAGACCTAAATTTTCAGCCTCTTTTAGGCGGGGGGGGGGGAAGGTGCGTCTTATACTCTGAAAAAAATTGGCAAGTTCCAAGAGACAAGCCTTCTTTGACACAGAAACTCTCTTCTGGAATCCCCCTCTCCTCAATAGAATGGGGTTTTAATATTTTTAGTTGCACCTACAGGTCAAACCAATGAAAAGAAGCCAGACTTCTAATTTTATGTGAATAAAAGACCATTAGTGAACTTTAAATGTAACACTGGAAAACAATGACAACAATAAATCCTGTACCTAATTTCTTTATTGATGGCATCCAATTGCTCCTGAAGCATCATGGCTAAGGTCTGGGCATCTGCCTGACCACTAGGTGACAAGAGATCAACTGAGCTGAATATAGTTTCTCTGTCCTCTTCGCCATCTGAGATATCAGCATCACTCTCAAAGGCTTGCGCAACATTTGCCAACACACTTGCTTGTTGTGCACGTTCCCAATCTTGCTCATTAAGAGTCTGAACCTGTTTAATATACATGATTACAGCTGTAATTTTAAGTATCTCTTCCATTTAAAAATATATATAAAGTCTGTATAACTTCACTTACATGCTGCAGAAATCAATCACAACAGCAGTATTTAGAATGCAGTAAAGGCAAAACAAACATTATTAGATTATATTCATGGGACATACTTTATGATCAAAACCCAAGAAATTAAATATATAAATACAACATTACAAAACAATAAATAAGACTTATTTAAAAACTTCTGTATATGTAGTTTTTAATAACAGGAAAAAATCTATACAGACTAATAGCAAAGGATTCTAGAATATCTTTGTTTAACTGAAAAGAAACCATGTACCAATGGAAACTGTCCTTTGATCCCCGTTTGGTTACTCCTGCTAAGAAATACTTAGTGTGTCAACTATTAAGAGCCAAGGTGGCGCAGTGGTTAAAGTGCAGCACTGCAGTTCAGTAGTTCAGCTGTTCAAATCTCACCGGCTCAAGGTTGACTCAGCCTTCCATCCTTCCGAGGTGGGTAAAATGAGGACCCAGATTGTTGGGGGCAATATGCTGAACTCTGTAAACCGCTTAGAGAGGGCTGTAAAGCACTATGAAGCGGTATATAAGTCTAAGTGCTATTGCTATTGCTATTGCCCCAATCCTGTTTTTTTTTCTCCTTTATCAGGTAGAATTCATAGGGCAACACAAGCTTTATTTTATAACTCAGGCTTGTAAAGAAGGAACAAAGTAGGATTAGATGATTTACTCAATAAACTACACATGCAACTTGGTCTTGATAAACTAGGATCCATTAGAATCCCAGTTTATGTGAACACAGCATACAGGCTGGATCCAGATTTCCCTGATCAAATTTCACTTAAGAGCAACAGAAATGGGGGACAATTTTAGTAATTCTTCCAATGCTTTCTATGAGACTTGAAAATAGGCTGGTCTTTCAAAACAATGTGGGAGGTGCTGTGGAGGGAAGGGGGAATTTGCAAGTATCAACTCTTCTCTATATCTAGCAGGAGCAAGGCTGGGTCTGACTCTATTCCACAAAGGGAAATAGTTTTAAGTTGTGAAATAGTAAGTCTAGACCCAGTCTCTATGCAAATGCTTTTTGATGCACTGGTGAAGCTGTTGGACTAGTACCTGGGAGATCAGATTCAAGTCTACCCAGTCATGGAAGCTCACTAAATGTCTCAGCCCAACCTATCATACTGGGCTGTTCTTGTGGAATGACAGTAGGAGAGAGTGCTATATAAGCTGCTTTGAGCTCCTGGAGAAAAAGCAGGCTATAAATGAAAGAATCAAAATAGCAGATGGAGGAGAACCATCGTAAACTAAAATATCTCTGTTTCTAGTTTCCCAATAAGCAACGTTGAAATCAACTGTCTTACCTGTTTAATGCTACATACAAAATGCCAATCAAACATTTAAAACCAGCTGCCCAACTCTGGGGGCTGGGTGCAGTAATCTATGATAGGTTATCAAGCAAACATTCCACATAAATCTTACTTTTGTAGGTGGACTGAGGGAAGATTAATTTTGCATACTTAGTACAATGCATTCTGACTTATTGAAGTATTGTAAGTAATGAATAGTCTTATTTAGTTCATGAATTGATGTATGAATATAAACATACACATGCATTGAACTCTGCACAATTTTGCTTTTGCAATTTTGCAATTCATATTCCTATCTGCCTTCTGCATCAAGACTTGCTCATAACAGCTGCTTCAAATACATGTTTTTAAATACAGAACCTGAAATACATAGTTCTCAATCATGTAGCAAAACAAGCTACATGGAATGTTATTTACTTTAAAATAGATATTTCAGGGTAAACACTCTTCCCCAATATAAAACAATAAAAGCAATAATAGCACAGTCCAAGCCACCTAATGGTATTAGCAGAGTTTTAGACCAGATAAAAAGCAGGCAAATCTTGAATACTTATATCAATAAACTAAACCAGTTTAGTCTAATGGTTAATGCAATATACTAGGAGCAGGGAAACCTAGTCCTGCTTTAGAAAAGAAACCAGCTGAGTGATTCTGAGCCAGTCACTTTCTCTCAACCCTAGGAAGACAACAATGGCAAATCACTGAAAACATTACCTAGAAAACTGCATGGATTTCTCCATGTAGTTGATAGGGGTCAAGATTGATTTGAAGTTACATTAATAAATAAGTGTTTTTAAAATGGTGCACCAGCTTAAGCTATTTTCAAAATTAATTGCTTAAATTCCAACTTACCCTTGAAGGCTCATCTCGCAGAGCTGCTAAGCGTCCTTTCTGTGGACGTCTTAGAACTGAGGTGCTGTAGGAATCTGTCTGATTGTCTGCTATAACTGAAGGTGCCAGTGGATATCTAAAATCTGGTACGCTACCTAAATGTGGCCCTCTGAAATGAAAACAGATGCACATTTAGCATTAATAATTACTGTCCTAAAGTTAGTTGTTGACAGTGAAATGAATTAATTTAGCACATCTTGAATGCAGAACTATTTTCACTAATAATTATACCTATGATGAAGGGCAGGGGCTCTGATCCTCAACTGGTCATTTTCAGCCCTTATTGCTTCTATGTTTACTACCAACTGATCCTGTAGAAAAGAAAGATTATTCACATAACTTAATATTATAGGTGCATACTTTTTTAAACATGTCCAAATATTTTAGGTAATTCTAAATTTTAAATTTGAATGCCTTTTGAATTAAAATCAAAATATATTGTGTTATCATCCGAATACTCTTCATTCTTTCATTATTGCTAGTATACCTATGAATAATTTACTGGTTCATCAAACATAGGTTTTGAAAAAAGATTAGTGAAGCAAAAGAGTTAAAATCCACAATCAGCTACAGTTTTGATATCATTTTTTTTAAACATACAATTACAAACCAAAAAGAATTCACAATTTGTGCATAATTTTAATGGACTATTATGTTTGAGCTACTACATTATCCTTGGCATGAAACCCTTAAAATTATGGAAAGTGAAATATTATTGCTAGTGCAAAAACGACTGCAACAAAAATGCATAATATATTAAACTTCACAAGTGTCTCATTTTTATTTTTGTTTTCATTACAACTTAAGACAACATTTTTATTTTCATTTTTACCTTTTCATTTTGAAGCTCCTCCACTTGTTTCTTGGTACTTTCAATTTCACGGAGAAGGGAATTCTGGTATTAAGTTTAATGCAAAAATTTGTTAATACAAAGAGCTGTTAAGATTTGGGTCTGCGTTTTAAAAAAAATACTTTTTACTATTTTACTTTTGTGATTATAAAATACTTAATTCTGCTATTTGTTTTAGCTGATATACATACTCTTTGCACCCTTTCTGCTAAACAAGGCCCTATGCTTTCTACTTATTTAAATATGATATGGACTATTGTTTATTTCTTGATCCCCAGATCCTAAGTTTCAGGATAGGAAGATGCATAATAGTTAATTCAGTGCATTGTATAAGTAGATATAATTGCTTTTTTTACAAATGTTTTATCAATTTATCAAGCATTCACTGCACTTGAAACAATATTCATTCATATTTAAAATTACTTTATCTTCCAGAGCTGCCATTCTTTCTTTAAGGTGAAGCTGAAGTCTCTCATTAGATTCAGATAAAAGTTTATCAACTGTATCAGATAAACGTTTATTATGTTCTTCATTCATCTTCTCTCTTTGCCGAGCCTAAATAAGAGGAATAAGAGGAAAGGGCAATTAAAAATAAATAACAAGAATGAGAACCACTATGTTTTGCATACTTAATGTATAAACTGTCTCAACCCTGGATTTTTATCATTCTCTAATAGGATTTATCTTTGTTTTTCCAAACAAAGCAAATTTACCTAGCAAATTTTATATCATTACCATCTAAATTAAGTCTTTTGAAAAGCCACATGAAATAACAATTAGTGGAAATAATAGGCATTTGTTCATATAGTCACCAGATGCCAATCCTGACTCAAGTGAAAACTGTTGTGTGATTTTAACATTAATATTTAATTACAGGCAGCTGATTCTGTTCCTACTTAACACTTTAGTGCTACCTAATTTGTTTTTTACTGGTATTTCATGTATACTCCTAGACAAGTTTTACCCACCTTATTTTAACTTCACTTAGATCAGTAAACTATGCTTTCCTCTGCCAACCTGAAATTCATCATTGATTTTTTTTATGTCACAGAAAAGAGACACAATGTCATCACTGTAATGACATACCCTTAGTAGTTCTTGATTTTTTTCTTCTAGCTGTGTTTCCATTTGCCTCAATCGTTCTTCAATGTTTCCGTGTCTTTCTTCAGCCTGCCATTTTAAATAATAGTGGTAATTAAAATCTAAGAATACATCAGAAGAAAAATATTAGCAAACAAGCATATCATGCTGTATGAGACTGCTATTTTTGTTCACACACTGCAAGATGTTCAAGATATATTACTGCCAAGGCTGGCAAAACACAGTGGATGAATTCATGCATCAAATGAGCAATTTATTTTCTCACCCCATAACATCTTGCTATGATGACTGAAGCAACAGGAAGTCTTGACAAAAGAGATACCTTTGCATTATGCATCTCAGAAAAAAAAACTCTATTATCTTCCCCACATTCATTTTAATGTGTGAAGTTTTTTTTAAAAAAAAACAACAACAAGCAGTAGCAAGCAGAAATAAGGACTTAAGTCCTTTGTGTAAATTCTACCTTCCTAGACTGGGAAGTATATTCGAACAGATTAACATCTTTAGTTGCAGAATTCCGAGAAGGCAAACAGTCAAGCTACAAAAATAAGGAATAGAATGGTAGCAAGAAAAAAAGGAAATGAAGTGACATCAAGAATTTACTTTTAAATATTGGCTACAAAATTGCTGGAGTACTTAATTTATCCTACAAAGAACTGGGAAAAGAGTTTCTAAGACAGTATTCAAATCAGGCACAAAAGGGTATTTCAACATCTTCAAAGCAATTAAAAACAATGAACATATATATTGTATATATATACAAAGGATTAGAAAGCAAAATAAACAGAGACTAGATCAGGCAATTTGAATTACCTGGTTAAAATGAAATGCAAGAAACCCCAAATGATCAAGAACCAACTGTTTCTATTAAAATATATATCATAACACTCAGCCTACCTTAGTAAGTGCAGCTACTCTCTGAGCCAATTCAGCCTCTACTTCTGGCAGAGTTTCAGCTTTTCTCAGAGTTTGCTGCAATTTTTGTTCAGCCAGTTCCAATCGTTCTTGTAACTGCCTATTCTTGTCTTCACTCTAGAAGCAAAAATAAAGTTGCTTATAGCAACAGCTGCAGACATTATTCTGTGTGACATTTCTTTTTCTTTTTAAATTTTTATTTAATTTTATTTTGTAAAACTACAAAACAATACATACATACATCAACACACATCAACACATCAACATATACTCACTTTTTACAGCAGTTTTGTCCCGGTATTTATTCTATTATTTACATTTTCCCCTTTTAAACTTCTCGAATTATCTTTATATTTATTGACCTATGTACACATTTATTGACCTATGTACACATTCCTCTTTATTTCTTCACATTTGGTTATTTATAACACCATTGTGTTTTACACACACTGTTTTTTATTTCACCGTTCATCATTGAGCCTTAATCTCTATTTCTAATCTCTAACCAGTTATAGTTTGTCCCAGACCAAATAATACTCTGTCTCTTCTTTTCATTTTATCTCTTTTGTTAATTTGTCCATCTCCGCACAGTCAAGAATTTTCCCTATCAATTCTTCCTCAGATGGTGTTTTATCATTTTTCCATTTTTGGGGATATACTATTCTTGCGGCTGTAATTATATGTAGAAATAGATACTGTATTTCCTTAGTATATTTTCTGTTTAATAGTCCCAATAAAAAATATCTCCGGCCTCAGATCTATGTGTTGTTCCGTTATCTCTTCCAACCATTTCCTAATTTTAATCCAATTTTTTTTAGCTTCAGGACATAAATGATAATATGTACCATAGGATTTTTTACATTTCCAACATACTGGTGAAGTATTTGGATACACCTTTGCCAATCTTGCTGGGGGGACGTGCCATATGTAGAACATCTTCAACTGGGTTTCCTTGGATGCCGCCGACATTGTCAATTTTATATTTGTTACCCACATTTTTCCCATTTCTCCAATTCTATGTTGTATCTAAAATTTTTTGCCCATTTGATCATTGTTTCTTTAACAATCTCCTCTTCCCATTTTGTATCTCAGTAGAAATTTATATATTTTACTAATTAATTTTCCTCAGTTCCTTGTATAATTTTATCCAATTCTTGCTGATCTTTCTGGATTTCATGTAATCTTTTAAATCTTTTAAATTTGGACTGGATTTTGGGTATATGTCCACCAATCTACTCCTCTGCCTATATCGTGTTCCAATTGTTGTTTTGTTTTCAGATTTAACTGTTCATTTAACAAATCCTTATATCTAATTACTTTGTCAATGACTATTAAGTTTGAACGTGTCACTGCTTCTATTGGTGATATCCACATTGGGATTTTTATATAGTGATTCTTTTAGAATTTTTTCCAGGTCTGTAAAAGAGCATTTCATATTATATGTTTTTGGAAATAACTGTGTGTTTTGTATTTCTCATTCCATAAAAATATGTGCCATCCGATTTGCAGATCACGGCCCTCTATGACTAAAATTCTTTTATTTTTGAATTCGATCCAATCTTTTAGCCAGATTAAAGTATTTGCATTGTAGTATATTTCCCACTCCAGAAATGCCAATCCTCCTCTATCTTTGGAATCCTGCAAGAGCTTTAGTTTAATCCTAGACTTTTTCCCTTGCCATATAAATTTGGTGACTAATTTATTTAAATTTTTGAAAACGTTTTTGCCTAATTTGATTGAATTGAATAGAATAGAATTCTTTATTGGCCAAGTGTGATTGGACACACAAGGAATTTGTTTGTGGTGCATATGCTCCAAAGGGATAACTGTGTGACATTTCAATAGTTTCTCCATTAGAAAAAAAAAACCTTGTGAGCAAATTGACAGTTCCTGTGTAATCACTGAAATTATATACAACACAACATTCAAAAGCAGATTTATATATGACCATTACAAAATGTACATTACTCTATTAAAAAGTATGTAAAAAAAACCCTTCATTTTGTCTGCCCTAATTGAATACTGGGATTCAATTTTATTGGGTAAAACTGAACTTTTGCAAAAGTGCTATGGATGCCACTGCAAAATATTTAAATTCCTGTTTATGAAAGTGCTATTATGGAAAGCATAGTTGGTAACAAACTAAATGCAGACTTGGGCAAAAAGACACATAAAAACCTGAGTACAAGGCAAATCCTAAATAAAAATATCACACAGATTTTATAATAAAAAGATAAACACTAATTGAATGCACTCACTCCATGTAAATCCTAACCTTTGTAATTATCTTCTATGTTATCCAGCCCTGATTTTGCTCCCCGTGAGGGTGCTTTATCGCCTTCATCCCAAAACCATCTAAGATTGTGACAGCAACTAATGGCAAGCAACACCTTTCCTCTTTCAAGCTTAAAAGGCCTGCTAATTCCATCCTGAAAACACCAAGAATAGCCATTCCTTGAAGATCTCCTCAGAACTAACAAAGAAGAGACATTTTTGTTGAAGGAAAAATATAAAATATGGAAAGGATGCAACCTTCTTATAGCTACAAAACCTGAGACAATCCTCACTTTTTCTAGGTTTTCAGATTTAAACTCTTCCCTTTCCTTTCCACAGGGGATTTCATTTATAATTTAAATTTTCAAAAAAATGTATAACAAATTTGCATAAATTTTATCCAAGTCAAATTAGCTTGAATTATTAGATACATCCCCTTCCCGATCCAGAACTTTAGAATTAATTTATGGAAACCTCAAAGTGTTATTTAAATAGTTTACCTGTCGATGCAATGAATCTTTGTTAGCAATTTCATTTTCAAGTTTATCATTAAGATCATGCACAGATGTAGCTTCACGTTGTGCAGCGAGGTAGCGTTTTTCAAGAGTTGTAATTCTTTCTTCCATATCTTCTTTCTGAGCCATTGCCTAAATTAACATTGTCAGAAAATTACAGAAATATATTCTCCCTCCATTATGTGATTAACAGGTTGTCTTAAAAAATTAATAGCTATTATACCAAGGGAATGATCCAAAGAACCATATTGGGTACAATTTGTAACAACTGCAGCTTTCTTTAATCTTACATATCTTAAAGAGACTGCAAACTGCTAATTATACTCAAAACATTCACCATTAAAAGTGCATACATTCCAAATATATACCATATTTTTCAGAGTATAAGATGCACTTCCCCCCACAAAAGAGGCTGAAAATTTGGGTGCGTCTTATATTCTGAATGTAGCTTTTTCGAAGCTTTTTTTTCAGCCCTAATGAGACGCTAAAGATATTCCGCACTTTGCCTGCTTTTCTCATTGCTTCTCTCTCCGACAATCAGCTGTGCTTTAGAAGCTGTTTTTTATCCCCAACCAGGGGATAAAACTAATGACGCTATCCAGATGAATACTTGATAGGCAGAAATCCCCCCCCCCTATTTTCCTCCCCCAAAACTAAGGTGCTTCTTATACTCCAGTGCGTCTTACACTCCGAAAAATACGGTAATTTACTTTTGATATTTGAGGAAAATTTTGAAAACAATTGCATTTGGAAACAGAAATAAACTATTTAAAGAAAACCTCCAGAAATTCCATGAGGGGGCTCTTTTAGCCCCAAAATATTATTTTAAACTTTGCATATGTACCAAGTACCAACATTCTTATTCTTCTTAAGAGGAAGCATAATAGGACATCTGTTTTTTAGGATCCATCAATAATTAACATTAATGAGCTGGCCAATTTTAGAAGACATAATAATATCAATAGATCTGAATATGCTGAATTAGCATTGTTCTGTGTGATCTTCATACTGATTCCCATGGCATGGAAATCGAGAATGGAATTTTTAATAAAAACAACTATAAAAGCAGTTGTTGTTCTTAGGTTGAGAACTTATTGATATAGTTGATGGAAATATCCTAAACCTAGTGCTTACATCAGACTATAAGGCATGCTTTAACTCAGGGGGAAAACAAGTACACAGAATAGTGAATATAATTAATTAATTTAAATCATATTAAAGAGTCTCATTCTTACCTCTCGTACGTCTCTTTGCAACTTCGTGTTCATTTCTTCAGATTTGATTAGATCTTTCCTAGCAGTATCAAGATCTTCTTCCAGTTCTGCTACTCTGTTAGAAAGGGCAGTGATTCTCTCTTTCATTTGCGACTGTTCTTTAGTTTGCTTTTCTATGATATCTTGAAGTTCTATTATTTTAGCAAGATCTTCATCATGATTCAAAGAGCCATTGGAAGATCTCTATTTAGAAGAAGAAAAAGCCACTGTTAATTAAAAAAAAACTTTTAACACCATGAAAGCATAAACATGTGCCATATAATTTTTCATACTGAACCAGAGGTCCCCAACCATTCCAGCTTGGTGGCCCGGTGGGAGGGGGAGGGGGGATAATTCTGTGCGAGTGACAGAGTTCCATCTTGCCACTGGCAGCTGCTCTTGCACGAGCAGCAGGTGCTTGGGTAGCTCCACTCGCATAAGTGGAGCTACACAAATACACACACTTGCATGTACAGCTCCGTTCATGCAAGCGGCAGTCACTTACGAAGGTCCACTTGTGTGAGTGGAGCTGTGTGCCCTTCTGCCTGCCACTCACGTGATAAGTTGCATGCGCTAGTGCCCGCTGCTTGCACAAGTGGAGCTGCATGCGCATGCATGCTCACACACCACTTGCGTGGCCCAGCTCCGAACTGGCCACTACCTGAGCCACAGTACTAAACCAGTGATTCAAGTGAGAACAAAATAATTCTTATTACTTTTCAGGATTTTGTTTTCCACTGTGGAGTTCTGGTCCTCACTCAAAAATTCAAGAAACAGCCCAAAATGTTTTTTTGCCTGAAAATGATATTTCTCTTATTACTTGAACATCATCTATCAAAGAATGGTAGTATATGGATCAAATGATCAAGAAAATAACACAATAAAATAGCTTACTTGCTCTTTTTTTCATTGGAATGGTTTGGAGAAATAAGTTACCGTATTTTTGGAGTATAAGACGCACCTTTTTACCCCCCAAAAGAGGGTGAAAACTTGGGTGCGTCTTATACACCAAATGCAGCCCCACCCACCCAGCCACCCCTACCCTTTGGCCTCTGTCTTCCAGCAATTTACCTGCTTGCAGGAAAGAGGGAAGAGCCTGCAAAGCCAAGCAAATCAGTAGCAGTTTCCCGATCTACAACTGATTAGGTTTGCCATGTGGGAAAATGAAAGTGAAACTAACTACAAAGAGGCAAATAGCTGGGAAAGACACGCAGATTTTTATTTTTTGCTGAACTGGATGGAAGGGGGTAAGTGAATAACTATAAATGTCTGTAGAATGTTCAAATTATTAGACTTATTTTTTAAAGACTGTTTTATTATTGTTCTAGAGCCAGGGCCAATTTTAAGACTTGTGGACTTCAACTCCCAGAATTCCACAGCCAGCTTTGTTAGCTTTGCTGGCTGTGGAATTCTGGGAGTTGAAGTCCACAAGTCTTAAAGTTGCCAAGGTTGGAGATCCCTGTAAATGTAGACAACTTAACAAAATAAAGAAGCTTTTTAAAATAAATGCTTGCTCTGAACAGGCCCAGTGCTATTGTATCTTCTTTTAAGTAATAGAGAATAATGTATACTTCCAGAAATTTTAATTAATTTTAACAGCTCTGTACAAGTATAGTATGAAATGTAACAGTGTCCTGTTTAGTATTAGAGTTTAGTTACCTTGGAGTAGATCTATTTAAATAATTGGGAAGAGTTAGTGTGACTACATTTAAGAAAACTTTCTGGCATAATGTACATTTCTCCAATTCTTTGCTATTTCTATGGGTCAGGCACACATGCACAGAAATACACAGCAAACAGTGTATATCATCTGTGCTGTTTGCTGTTTGGCAAATTGCTTGGAGGCAGAGGCTTTTTTCCCTTGTTTTCCTCCCCCCAAACTAAGATGCGTCTTATACTTCAGTGCATCTTATACTCCGAAAAATACGGTAGATTGCTGCATCATAAACAGATTTTATCCTCTCAAAAAATTGAGTAAAAAGGCTAATGAAAAGATGCTTTTAACATACCTTCCCATTAGTGCTAGGTATGTTCTCCTGATCATGATTAATATCAGGCATTCCATCAGCTTGTGTTCTTTTTTGATTGTTTTGTTCTTTCAAAATCATTAACTGGAATAAAAAGAATAAAATACTATATTAATTGGCATGCTGTATTTCAAACAGAAAAAGGAACGTTTAACCAATATTAATTATTTGCAGTGATAATATTCACAAAATATATTCATGCATGGATAACAATGATAGACATATTAATGACCTTGATTTTAAAGAATTATGATCAATTTCTATAATCTATTCAGAAGATATTTATCAAGTAACAAGCTTGCCTTTAAAATATAATACAAAAAAATTCTAACAACAAATCAGCAATTGTCATATATTTAATTAGTAAACAAGATTGGTCAATTGATTTTTAAGGTAAGCTAAAGCATTTCAAGTATCTGCTAGTGAAAGCTCAATCCTCGATGAAAAAGGATTCCATGAAAAATTAATAGCTACAGTTATGAACCTGGACAGGTGATTTTTAGAATTCTGAGAAAGTTCAAGAAAGCGGTAGTAGGAGCTTGCACATTTTGTAAGCTGGAGAAAATAATTGGTAGTTCATAAGCTGCAAACAGGAAAGTATCAGGGCATGCCTTTCCAGTCTGGTCATTTAGAAAGACCTGCCGAAACTATCCTCTTTTTGCAAGCTATATGAACAACACAGAAAGCCCAACCTGTGGAATATCCCCCCTACATAAGTACATGTAGTTCCAACTGCATTGTAATTGCAATGTCAATTCCATAGAGCCGAGGTGGCGCAACGGTTAGAGGCAGGTACTGCAGGCCACTTTAGCTGACACTGATCCGCAGGTCAGCGGTTCAAATCTCACCGGCTCAAGGTTGACTCAGCCTTCCATCCTTCTGAGGTAGGTAAAATGAGGACCCAGATTGTTGGGGGCAATATAAATATATACATTGCTTACTGGTGTAAACCGCTTAGAGAGTGCTTGCACTGTGAGGCGGTATATAAATATCACAAAATAAATAAATAATAAATAAATAAATAAACAAGTTAAATCTATTTTATTTCACTGTGACTTTGCTCACCTGACTGAGGTATATCTACTTTGGTATTTGATTTTCCAGCAAGGTATTAATTTTACCCATGAAATCTCTCACACACACTTCCCAAAGACCCCCAGTTTCGGTCCCATCCATTTCATACTACATTATGATATCACTAGCCAAATTTCTCAAGGCCAAAGAAATTGCCAAACAGCCCCTGGTTACAAGTAAGCTTTCCCTTCTCTTGATAGGTCTTACGCAAACCTGACAGGGTTTTTTTTTTTTTGACATTTGTAGTTTACTGGAAATAACTTACCTCTTTGTGTGTAGTACCTAATTCTTCCTCCAACAAGCTACATCGTTCAAGTGCTACTCGTAATCTTTCTCTTACCTAGGAGATTAAAGTTAAGATATAAACACCAAACAATTCTGCTAGCATTAGATGATGAAATATTCAGTAATTATCAAGAATAAACTTATATCAATAATGTTGGTGAGTAGGGATAAATCTTAAAAACAACACAAATTATCAACACATTTATTGTGACTGGAACCATCAAGTGATTAAGCAAACCTAATAATAAGCCATTATGCATTTTCTATTACTTTTGATGGCAATATGTTTCTGCAGCAGAAAGGGTAGATTATATGGCAGTGATGGCGAACCTTTTTTTCCTCGGGTGCCGAAATAGTGCACGTGCACACTATTGCACGTGCGTGCGTGCCCACACCCATAATTCAAAGCCCCTCACTTGCCCCACCCCCTGCACATGCATGTGTGACCCCCCCCACTCACCTGTTTCCCGACTTCCAGTGGGCCCGGTGGGCCCATTTTTCGCCCTTCCCAGGCTCCAGAGGCTTTCTTGGAGCTTGGGGAGGGTGAAAACACTCCCCCTGCCACCCTGGAGGCCCTCCGGAGGCCAAAATCGCCCTCCCAGAGCCTCTGTGCGAGCCAAAAATCAGCTGGCGTGCACACACATGCGCACTGGAGCTGAGCTAGGGCAACGGCTCGCGTGCCGGCAGATATGGCTCCGTGTGCCACCTGTGGCACCCGTGCCATAGGTTCGCCATCACTGTTATATGGTATCCTTTTAGATAGTCATATGCCCAATAATTATGAAAATGATTATGAGGTATTATGAAAGCTGTAATCCATCCATGGAGGTACTGGATACCTCCCCTTGAACTTCATAACTTAAATGAATTATTTGACAGAGCATAAATTTCAATTAATGTCAATACGGCTATATTTAGTTGTGATTTATGTCATGTACCAGAACTGAGGCAACATTAATAATAATCTTTGCCTGAATAGAAATGGAAGGGCAATATTTATTTTTGCTTCATTTTATGATTTAGACCAACTTACAACACCCATTTTGAATTTTTATCTGTTGATATACAAACAAATTACATAAGCAATAGATGTTTAGTTTAGATCTCAATTTTTTTAAAACAAAATACCAGACTGCTCTTAAATGAAAAAAAATGAAATAACTAATTTTTACACGAATAAAATAATAGTTACAGTACTGTATGTTTTTAACATATATATTGGGAGTTACTGTACACTGCCTAGAGCAGTGGTGGCGAACCTTTTTCGGCTCGCGTGCCAAAAAAGGGGGGGGCGCTCGCGTGCGCTCGCGTGCCCACACCCATTCCCTCCCCCCCACGCATGCGCACAACACCCCCCCCATGCTGCCCCCTGCGCATGCACACACACCCCCACCCCCGCACAAAGGCTTACTGGAGCCTGGAACGACGAAACCGGCAAACCGGAAGTGCGAAAAAATGCACTTCCGGTTTGCCGGTATGCTGTTTTTTGCACTCCGGAGGGTTCAGGGAAGCTCCCTGAAGCTCCGGAATGCAAAAAACTACAAAACGGACAAAACGGAAGTGCGGAAAAATGCACTTCCGGTTTGTCCGTTTTGTAGTTTTTTGCATTCCGGAGCTTCAGGGAGCTTCCCTGAACCCTCCGGAGTGCAAAAAACAGCACACCGGCAAACCGGAAGTGCGTTTTTCCCCACTTCCGGTTTGCCGGTGGGAACCCTCGCGTGCCGGCTTCTATGGCTCCGCGTGCCAGCTCTGGCACGCGTGCCATAGGTTCGCCACCACGGGCCTAGAGTTTTCTTGGAACTAGGCATCCTTAATCCCATTTAAAAAAAATTCATGAAGAAAAAACATCAGTAATCATTTACCTTTTCATCAAGGGCTTTGTGATGTTCAAATAGAGACTTTAGTGCTTTGAGAACTTCAACTTCACTAGAAACACCAGCTGGAGATTGAGCTTGTCTTTTTACTACGGTCATTCTTAAAGACCTTTCATGCCGGGAGACAAGGCATTCCAAATGTTCTAGTAGTAACTGAAAATCAAATGCAATTACATGAGAAAAAAGCAGTATATATTGAACCAAAGAAAATAATATTCAAACATATTTCACTATCAATGAGACAGAACTATCACTTTGTTTCTGCTTCTCTGTAAAACTATGCAAGTTATATCCAGTTATTATATATTATTATTTTTGAAGCTGAACATAACTTACAGAAAAAATGCACTTTCATAATACACAGCAATCTATTCATTATTCAAAACTATGAAAATCTAAGCTTTCATTTTTTCTTCTCTGTTTAAAAAAGCAAGTATCATCCTAGTCCAGTCCATAATTCTTATTGATGTCTAAAGACAAAAAAAAGTGCACAAAAATTGCTCATCTAATACTAAACCTCAGCAATGCAAAGAAAAAAAAATGTTTATGTTTATCTTCTTGATCAACGTAATGGAGAACATGATAATGTTGAACGTTTCTGATTTAGTTGCTGAAGGTATCCAGGTAATCCACTTATGACTGGTCCCTTAGCAACTGTTTGAAGTTCTGACAGATCCCAAGCATGGCATTTATGAAATGGTTTTGAAGTTCTGATGTCCTCACAATATGTGATCACATTTTGGGTTCTTAGCAACTCCCCTGTATTTATGATCATTTGCAGTACCCAGCTTCTGTGATTTATAATGTTTTTGCCAGAAACCAATAGTTATTGCTGATTTCTGGCAAAAACCTCCCCACAAGGGATTTGTTTAACAATTGTGACATTCGCTTAATGACTGTGGTGTCTGCTTAATGACTGCGGCATTTGCTTAAAGACCACCCAAAAAGTAATAAAATTGGATCTGGTCATGTGGCGACCCTCTTTATAACCATCACAACTTCTGACTGAAATTATGGGTGCCCTCATGGATGTAAGTCAAGGGCTACCTGTAAGTTATCTTAAAACTAGGAAGGAAAATCACATTACAATATGCAATAACAATGTAAGTATAATAATATAAACATTATTTGGTTTATATACTTAGAGATGTCAATATCATCTACATAATTTTTTAATACTCTACAGAGCATATAAATACAGCAGACATTTCTCCATGTCAGAAGCTTTACTTGTTACAACCAAGAACTTTGTTGCATCACATTAAAGTGAGTGATATTTGGGGAGGAGGAATTTAAAGGTTAAATTACTACAAAATTAACTTACACGAATGCATTTAAACTTTGGGAAGTTGGGGAAGCCTATAATCATGCACACTTCTATATTCTCACTGTTTTAATCTGAAGTAGCTTGTTCATCTACATTCTTTTTAAAAATGGGCCATTTCAAAAGAAGGAAACACTTTTCTTTCAAAAATATAACTCTAACTCTAATTCCTTTAGATAAGTAGAAATTGTTCTGAAAAGATTTATCACCAAATTTTGTGCTTAACAGATTTCAGGTTTCACAAGAGTATCAGGCAGTGCATGTAAATCATGGATTGCTAATCTCTGCTTTGAATGATTTTGCATTCATTAAATAGTGATACACCCAATGAAGTGTAAGTTCATGACAGCCAGTTGAGTTTACCTTTCTCATATACATATTGTGAAATAAAAGCCTGGATTAATAGGTTAGGATAATGACTGCAAGAATCAACTTTAAGTCTCTTCAAAAAAAAAAAACCTCGCTGAGAGACTATATATTAATAATCTGCAGTTAGAAAGTCAACAGTTTTGGTGTATGAAAAGCATATTTAATAACAAGGGAACAAATTATCCTGCAGAAATATTATGCAAGATAAAATACACAGTCTTGATACATGAAATGTTTTTCTTACTAGGCGAAAGTTGCCAAAATTAAGGCAGATAAATAAAACTAATAATTGTATTCACTTATGAAAAATGTAAGTTCCATTTCAAGAAAAATTCCTAGCACAAAATACAAACAAATGATACCAGAAGATGAACTGACTCTTGTATTGTTTCTTTCTGCTTTCAGTTCTGCAATTTCCTCTTCCCTTTCAAGGAGTTGCTCTCTGCATATGTTAAGCTCTTTAGTAAGTGCTGCAAACTCCTGAAAAATATAAGAAAATAATTATAAACATTTACTGTATTGTGCAGTATATACAGCAATATAATATAGTTGACTGAAGTTAGTAATATACTATGCAGGGTATTTAATATCTCTTACTATCATCTTAATATCTCTTCTAGCAATCATGATTATTCTTTATAGAGCAGTACTCAACACTAGCCATTCTTTTTCATCCAACCCTTCTATTTCTAATGTTTGGATGAAAATCACTAGGGAATCCCCAAGTTGAAAGTAAGCAATGGTAGACACTTCTGATAAATGTCAAGAAAACAGCATAGTTCTGTTTATGTTATTACCTGGAGACCATCTCAACTCAAGGGCATGTTTATGTTTTTAAAGAATAAAGAATAGCAATGCTAATATTAATATTATTCTAAATATGAAAACTGAATTCTATTATATGATGTTGGATCATTCTGGCATACACAAATATTACAACTTTGAATATTATTACATCTACGAACAGAACTACTTGTTCTATCTACTGTACAAGACTCAGCTCATTTTCTGTTTTAAAACAGGGTATGATTTCTGGACAAATAAATTTTGCCAGAAATTACAGAGTTAGTAAATAGTTAGAAATTACACATCTTCTCACACAAATTGAGGAAGAAATAGGAACTGGATGTCAATGAGAAAACTTTTCCCATAAAAAAATCAGTGATTGGCCCAAACTCATCCAATGAACAGTTGTAGCCAAGATAAAATAAATTTGATGATGAATGAGCCCAGGCAGAACTAACAATTCATTTGTGGAATACTTAGCAAAACTAAGCTTGATATCGCTTATAGGAGATTCTCCCCAAAATATTACATGCTTTTAGCCTGCTATCATTTTGATATTAACCAAATCATTAGTTACTATTTTCGCTGTGTAGAACTACAGAGTGGTTTGTGACTAAGTCCAGCTTTATGGCTTAAAAACATTTAGAACAAAAACAGCTTCAGAAGAACAAGGCTTTTACCTAGTTTTCTACAAGATTTGAGTAAAATTAATTTATCAATTACTTTTGAAAGTAATCTATCTGGCTCAATAAATTCTAGTTTTGCATAAATAGGAGTTAAAACTGCCACCTAAACAAGTAAGAACATTAGCTAAAACATAATTCATATGACTGTCACAATATCCATTAAGTTGCAACAGTATTGCATAACATACAATTTTTCTTCTACACAAAATGCATATTCAATTTATCCAAACTACCATAATCCTCATGATAACAAAAATAAAAATCTATTTCCATTCTTAAGCAAAGGCGTCTATAAACTTCATATTTATTATTATTATGTAATTTTAGTCCCATGGTTGTCATCAGATTACTGAAACATATACATGCAAGTCCATTTACATATTGTGTTCAGTTTAAATTGAGATGTTTATCTTTGAAGTACTGTAACTGCAGAAATTTTTCTGTGAAATATAATTGCTATGCATATAACAATGAAGAGATTTGTAAATACAAGTATTTTCTAATAAAATATATTTATGATGTAAGATGATATTCTTCTAAATATTTGCTTAGAATGTATAGAATGAATTTTGGCAATTATATTAAAAATGTACATTACCAAGCTAATTATAGCAAAAAGTGAACCTAGTATTTTTTAGATTCTCATTACTATAACTAACGTTTATGAAATCTACATAAAACAGATGTCATTGATTGATGCTTTTAACAAATAGATTTAGAATTACTGAGATTTCAGTAAGTTCCTCTAAAAAGTAGGAGTCTTTCAGAATAAAATATTTTCCCTTTATTAAAATATTTTTATTAAGAATTATATACAGTATGAACAGAATAAAAATCAATACAAACTACAAAATATAAAGAAAACTGCAAGAAAAAGAAAGAAAAGGGAGGGAGTGGGAAAAAGAAAGGAAAACAGGGAAAGGAAAAAAGTAACTTCCTCTGTCACCAGAGGTAAAAACTATTTTAGTAGCTTATCATTATTTCTAAAGAAAACATAATCACCCTTCACCTCATAGCTCAGGGGTCAGCAACCCGCGGCTCCGGAGTCGCATGCGGCTCTTTGGGCCCCTTGCTGTGGCTCCCTGTCCCATCACTGGCTGGCCTCGCCCTCCCCTCCCTCACCTGGCCTGAGAAGGTAAGGGCAACGGCATAAATGGAGAAGCGGCCGGGGCTGATTCTCTGTCACTGGTTGAGGAACATAGCCATCCCCGGCCGAGGCTTCCCTTTGGGCGACCCTCCTCTCCCTCTCACGACTCCCTGGCTGGCTGTGGCAGGGCCAGAAGTGTGTGCATGCATGGGGAGACCCTCAAACGAGTGCCAAAGTGTAGCAAAGGCGCGCTCGGAGGGCGGGAGGCTGCTCACTTAAGGAGGGTCTTTGGATGCGGCTTCTCTCCTGCCCTAAGGATCTGGCCATTGCCTGGCCATTCCCCCCCCTGCAGCTCCTTCGCTCCGGCGACCCTCCTCCCCCTCCTTCTCCTCTCATGCGGGGTGGAGGGGCATGGCAAGGCGATGGCCAGATCCTTAGGGCAGGAGAGAAGCGGCCCTATAGCTGCCTTCATGCCACATTTGCGCGTAAGGCAGCCTTCGCTTTCTGCCGCTTTGGGCTGGAGCTCATGCCCTCCCCGCTCGGCCAAAGAGCTGCGGGGAGGGGGAACGGGACGGAACACGGCAAGGCAATGGCCAGATCCTTAGGGCAGGAGAGAAGCCACGTCCAAAGATCCTCCTTAAGCGAGCAGCCACCCGCCGCCCGCTCTCCGCGTGCGCCTTTGTTGCGCTTTGGCGCTCGCTTGAGGAAGGTCTCCCCATGTGCGCCACAGTCAGCCAGGGAGTCGCGAGAGGGGGAGGAGGGTCGCCTGAAGAGAAGCCGGGGGTAGCGATCGCTCCTCAGTACACAGAGAGAGAAGGGGAGAGAGAGGGGGAGAACGAGAGAGATGAGGGAGGGAGAGGGGGAGAGAGATGGGTGGGGAGGAAGGGAGAGAGAGAAAGAGAGAGGGAAGAGAGAGATACCCTTTTCTCATAGAAAAGAAAACATAGAGCCACAAAACCTGGGTAGGCGTAGCTGGGGGGGATTTGGTGGGAGTGATGTAGAATTGGCCACGCCCACCCAGGTTTTGTGGCTCTGGGTGTTTTGTTTTCTCTGGGAAACGGGTCCAAATGGCTATTTGAGTTTTTAAGGTTGCCGACCTGTCATAGCTCATTTCTTAGGTAAAGAAAACAAAATCCAAATTCTGCATCAATCAATATTTGTCAGCAGAAGTCCAATTAGGACAATCAGATTACCTCTGGTCAAACAAGCCAATCTTAGAAACCTTCCCTGGGTTTTTAAAATAATTTTTTAACCCTTTCAAAAAAAAGTTCCAAAGATAGTTTGATGATCATCTGTTCAAAGAGAAAAACTTTCAGAACTTTAACAGATTTCTCTTCTATCAATAAGTAAAATTTACCCTTTTGTCTGTCACTGCTAAGTGTCCTTCCAAATCTTAGCACAGCTCTTTTGTACATCGGGGGGGGATCCAAATCAATTTCCAGGTTGAATATCAGTTCACCTCCTTTGGATCATCCATAAGGTTCATTTGTATTACATTTAAATTCCCCATCAAATTAATTTCATAGACGTTCATTATTGTTTTACAATTTATTAGAATATACCTTGTCAATTTTATCAAACTTTTGATCTATTCTATTCAAAACCTTGGCTGAGAGGTATTCAAAAGTTTGCATTAAGGATTTTGTGCTTCATTTTCTTTATCCTTTGGCTCTAGCTTCAAGGTCTCATTATAAAAAACAAAATCAAATCAAAGTAATCTCCCTTTTCCCATTAGAAAACTATCTTCCAAATAATTCCAAACTATAATTCCAAATCCCAGCCTCCTTAATCTGCTATCAACTTTCCAAAATCCACATACCATTTTGTAGCACCCTTTTGCTACATAGTCCAATCAATCATATATATTTAAAACTATTTAAATCAAATGTACTCTATCATCTTTTAAGGAGTTGGAAACTCACCCGATGAACATAGCAAAATCTTGCCAGTTTGAAGGATCTTAAATCTCTCCAATATACAAAAAATTAAAAAAGAATCAAAGATTTGATTAAAATATAAGACATGGTTGAACTTAAGGTAAAGGTTGATTTGCAAACATGAGCTTGATGTAAACCTGTCTCCAGCCACTCCACATATAAGCTGACTGTAAAGGCAGTTTCTGCAGTCTACTCACAAGGAGCAGCTATCTGAAGTCACATGAATGATCTCAATAAATTCTCCTTTGTTACAGAGAATTACACCAGCTTGGATCCAGTATCCAGTCACAATTCCCCTTACAAAAGCTGTCGATAGCCAGCAAAAGCCAGCAAGACATCAGTTCACCGTGAAGCTCTAACTAAGTACCTGATCCAAATATTATCCCAATACAAAAGCTTGGTATAAATTACTGGAAAACTATACTACTTCAAATGAATGAGTTTAAATAAACTTCCCACCATCTTGTGACGCTATATTGGAGACAGTAATCTGTCTGAGAGTACTACTTAGATTTACACCAGATGCATCAGTCTACAACTTGCAGATGCTTTACATATTTTTCTTCAATTAAACTTCTGGCTTTACCCTTAGAGACAAAAATAAACACATCTCTTAAACTATTCTCAGAACATAAGAATACAGCTTGTAAGTGTCTATATACCCATGTTTGAGGATTTAGAAAGGGGTAGCAAATAATGCTATTAATCAGAACATTAAATATAGTTTGGATAATTCCAGAAAATATTATATGTTCAAACAATCTTTCCCACATTTTCCAGCCACACACTATTTATATTCTATGCTTATGAATTTTTGTGTCACTTTTCAGCATGCATTCTTACACTATCATAGTATTATGCCCAAAATATTTCACTACAGTATTTTTAAAGACACTGGCACTGAAAGTATTCATCAATGTAATTCTTCTTGGATTGACTTTACTGTATTCTTTTTTTACCAGTTGCTTTTATGTTCTTTACTTTATGGACCATCTGGAGTCAGGTGAATTGAGCAAAATAAATCAATTAATAAGCTATCAAGGAAAATCCAACAATGATTTATACAGTAACAATTATTTCCGTTTTAGTTATTTTCAAGATAGTCAATCCCATCTCCCAATTCCAGAAAATCTAATATTGAAGTTTCTGACACATCTTAAGCAGCATAGGATAGATATATTTTTGCTGAACATTCTTACTTTCCTCTTAGTACATTGGATCCAAGTGAAACTAATGTAAGATCATTGAATGGCCAGAAATTGCCTACTACATTTCCCCTTTCTTCAACATGGACAAGTAAGACGTCATTAGTTTGGTTATGATATAATGAATACGTGCCCATGCACACACAAACACCCACACAGCACTGCTTGGTTTGTTTCATGATCTGAGTAAAGCAGGTGATAGTGAGGATCAAGAGGCTCACTGTTATCCCTCCACGTAAGATTCAATGTAAATTTTTCTTCCTTATGCCATGTAATTTTTCATGCCTAAGTATTATCCACCGTGTGCAATTGGAAAAAATATATAGAGAAAACATTTCATGGATGTGTGAAAGGTCAGAATTTTACTATTTCCCTGTCAGTCCTTTCAAACACCTGAGAATTTTATTAAGTTCATGAATTCTGTCACATGTGAGAAGTCCCCACAATCAAAATTTAAAAACATTTTATTGCTAGGAAAATAAAATAGATTACAATTCCATGTTCACCTCTTTCTAGGAATACAGAAACAGGTGATTAAAAACTGTTTAGCTCCTTTCTGTCTGCTACTCCCTCCAGAAATTCAAGCTCTAATCCTTATTTAGGAATGAAATACACTAATCTACTTATACAATGTGTGGGAAAGCCAAGAGAGCCTGTTTTAATACAGTTTAGAATACAAATATAATAAAGTTCATTATTATTTTAAGTGTTTTATGCAATGATTAAAAATTCTGAACGAACAGATTGCTCTGGACAGCAGTTAATATTTTTATAATCTTGTAAGTATTATACATATTTATGATGATTTTGCTGTCATCATGTTTATATCTTTAAAATACTTAACTATTTGACTAATGGGGGGGAAACCAGCTGATCAACAGAAGGATACATGTTATCTTTTGACAGTCATGGGTAACTTTTAGAAATCCAACTACTGCCATTTTAAATTAAGGGAAAGCTTACCACAAATAGTAGTTCTTTTTTCCGTTTTTAAACCAAGAATTGGAGAATCAAACTTCCTATGGTACTATTTAACTTCATAATGAACTTATTGCCTTTATGGATTTTGTCCCATATGCAATAATGTCTAAAAGAAGTATATGGCAATAGCTTACATTTTCAGCAACTACAATTACTCAACTTTTTTTTCTAATGCATCCCTCCTATGCTAATTTACCTAAAAAGAAAATTTAGCAGTATTTTATATGAAAGTTATTGTGCATTTAAAGTTGGCAATGGTAGTTTAATATTCTGTTATCCTTTTTTAAGGCATTTATCTGCAGTATTTGAGGAGGAAGAGGAAAGCATTTCTCTAAATCATCTCTTTTTAAATGCATAATGCAAAGGAGAAAAAATGTTTTAAAATAATTGAATAATCCAGTAATTCTAGTTCAACAAGTTTGTAACATGAGAAAAAGAATTTTTTTCCAATAAATCTTAAAAGCATTAATTGCTTCTTATATCACTTTAGATATTGTATTCTTATAAAAATAAAATTCTCATTTTTGCTAACAGCTCACATTAAAAGTTAAATGATATTGGAAATTAATGAAAATATTGCTGAACAATGACAACTATCAGAATCTTAGAGTAAGAACTAAATTCTTATTTTGACAAATGGTATGCATACTAATGAACATTATTATATTGTCACTTTGGAACTGATTTTGCATGGATAAAAAGATAAAAAGAAATTATTTTTGTGATGTTTAACTGATGGCATGTACCACTGTTTACGTTTTACTATTCTTACAAATTCTAATTAAAATCAAGAACATAAAACAATAAAAGTCTACAAGATTTATTTCTTGAATAAAAAAGAACAGAATGCTATTTTAAATCTATTTCTAATTTGGCTTTTTAGCAATAGCAGAATCAAGAAACAGATTTCACAACAAAAATCAAAAGTTTATAGAGTAAAGCAACTAAGCCCTTTTCTGCTTACTTGGGTCATCATATTGGAATGCAAGCAGACAGAACGGTTAGACTTGACTTAAGAGGCTTTAAGAATTTACTGAAGTGTAGAGGATATAAAATGTGGTGAGAAGAGCTTTCTATTGCCTACATCATCAGAATATGTGTAAGTAGAAATAAAGAAAATTAAACATTTAAGTGTTTTATGCCATCAATACAAAATGGCCATTAATATTTAAAATGATTTGATTGTCTTTTTGTCTCTTTAGCAAATAACATTCACAGCAAAATCCAGAATATTAAATCCAACAGCCTGGAAAACAAATCAGTTACTAAAAATGTTTATACTATATTTTTAATTTTGCTTGTTTCTACTACACTCTGCTTTCAGTATTATACAACATAATATATTGTAAAGCAGAACAATTAATTGGACAAAACTACTGCCTATTTTATGTTAACATGAAGGAATTTTGAGAATACAATTTTACTATTTTAATGTTCTTCCTTGCAGAATGCATTCCACTTTTTACAAACCAAATAACTATAATTCACCATGCAATTCCAACTATAACTTTTAATAACTTACTCAGTATTTGCATATGCTTCTCATCATGTAATTTCCCCCCAAAAGATCAATTAAATGATGCAATGTAAAGGCCACAATTTCAAAACTACAAATCCAAATGCTAGTTTACTATTTCTAAAATGTTTAATATTAAAAGTTTAAGAGATATATCTACCAGTAGAATAATTGCATCTTCTTCTCTAGCCATCTCCTGAACTGTGCTCTACATATCTGGAGGAACCCTCCAGAGCAAATATATAGTGGTAAAAAAAAGCCTGATTTGTGGTGATTACAATAAGACAATATTCTTGGGAACAGTATAGAAGTAGCTTACCATTGCTTCATTCCTGGATATTTTCAGATGTCTTAGTCTAACATACAACCCTGTTATCCTTTGCTGGTCCTCTAGTCAAGGACCAAATAAGTTCAGGCCAGCTTAACTTCTATAGTCAGACAAGATCAGCAGGTGATGCCAGAAGTATGCCCAATCAAGATGAAGGAGTGAGGAGAACCAAATAAATCCTGCTGCATATGTAAAAGGATTCAAATTTTATATAAGAGTAAGTAGCATAGTATCTTCAAATGTTTTGAATTTCAATTTCTATCAGCCCTAGCTAGCATGCAAATGAAGTGTATAAGTTATAGTCCTCATTTAGCAACCACACTTGGAACCAGCAGCTGTATCATTAACTGAAGTGGCCACTAAGTGGGAAAACACATGACCACAACTATGTCTTCCCTTTCCTTTCCCCACTCTTTGGAAAACTAACTGAGGGACTGGGATAGCAGGCATGAAAGTAACAAAACGAATTAATTTCACATCTTCCAGTTTTGTTGCCTCCTAATGACTCCCCCACCCTTTGGAATGCATCCTCCCTTGTTATAATTAGCAAGAAAGGAATTAATGTTTGTATTTACTTTGGAGAGGAAGGAATTACGAGAGTAAGTCAGCAGACAATGGGGAATACACATTTAAAGAAATGTTATGGTGCTGGCTGTCACAAGCACGCTACACAAACAGCTTGGTCTATTCCGCATTGTGAGCCCACTTATTCTCTTGTAATCCCTTCCCATCCAATCTCTCTGTTTTGCAAAGGGGGGGGGAGAAAGGTCAGGCAAAGAATATGTGTACTGACTGTAATGGCAATCGTGTGACTGAGGAATGCTGTGAAGGTTGTAAATGAGGGCATTGGTCATTAAATTATTTTTTCAGCCCCGTCATAACTCAACGGTTGCTGAATGAGTCAGTTGCTAAGCAAAGACAACCTGTATGATGTAAAACATATGAATGACACTATATCACAGTTAAAACTATTATGTACCCAAAGCACATCAGAATACATCAAACTATGTATCAGAAATACAATGAAAAAGTGTCTGATTCTATAACTGCCACATTCCATTAAGCAAAATAGGATTTTATTTCTATGAAACTATATTCCAGATTTCATCATGCAAATATTAAATTTTCCTACATTTAAAGCAGAAATTATTTTTACCATGTGCTGAGATTTAATAAACTGGATGTAGTCCAACAATCACACCACACAAAATCTATTTAAGACTGCATAGTTCTACACTGATTTTAAAAAATCAATCGATATAAAGGTCAGAATATGACACATTTTTTAAAGATTTGTACTGAATTCAAAATGTTAACAAGTTGGAGTTTTAAGTGTTACAATTATTCAGAAACTAACAAATTTCCTGCCTATTTTACTGAATTTTAAATATTCAATTCATAATTCTAAGAAACACATAAACCTCTAATTTAAGAATTTCAGGACAGCATCTAAGTATCTTCATAAGTTTCATTTCCACCTATCAATTAAAATAACTTGACTACTTAAAACTTAAATATCTGAGTATTCTACTTGTATATCTCTATCTATCAATTATACAAGTTTATGAGGAAATTACCTCTTTTCATATTTGAATAAGCATTCTACCACAATCTTGATTGGAGGAGTCTTTAGTATTCAGACTACTAACTTATCTGCTTAATTTTTCATTTCTCTTTTTTATAATTAGGTAAAATGAAAAATATAAATAAAATACAAAAATACATTGTATAATGATATGAATTGAGATAAATTGAATTTTCTAAAAGATGACTCTTCATGTACTTTCTTTTTCTTTTTCTTGCAAATAATAAAATAAAGACAAACAGTAGAAACTATAAAAATGAGACAACTCCCAGCAACCAGATTGAGATAAATCAGCATAAAATGCTTAGGGAAGCTGACAGATTTTGACATGGTGCCAAAAAGCATCAGAAATCTCTACTCTTTGAGAAGGGTGTTCTACAATCAGGGCACAATAATAATTAACTGGTTTTATATGCCACTAATCTTATAAAACAGTAAAAGACACCAAACCAACCAAACCACAAGAACAACATTTTAATTATGAAGATGCTGAAAGCATTCCATAGCAAGGGCACTCAAGCTAAAAATGCCACAGCTAAGTAACTGCCTCCAAAACATCACTCTTCAGCTGCATCACAACATATTCCAAAGATCTTAAAGGCTTAATAAAGTAATATAAGAAAACTATCTAATCAATCTCCCATAATAACCAATGTTATGTAGCCATACCTGATAAACCTGGTTCCTGCAAAAGTAACTATAATTTTCATTAGCTGGTGCTCTCGAATAATCTTTAGTGCAGTCCTATTTTCAGTAAATTACAGTAGCACATGATCAGGTGATAGGTATATATCTATAGACCAGTGGTTCTTAACCTGAGGTGCGTGCACCCCTGAGGGTGGGAGAGAGCATTTCCAGGGGTGCGAGAGAAATTTCAAAAATTAAAAAAAAATACGAACGAGGTGACCGTGTTTTTATGTTATATAGTAATATAATATAATATATATAATAATATAATATATAATATAATATAATATAATAATGTTATATAGTAATATATATTGTAAATAAACACGGCATTTGTTTATGCAATAAATGTTTTTTCTTAAATCAAAAATATACACACATTTTTTAAGGGGGTGCAAGAGCTTATTTTCAGATTCAAGGGGGTGCGGACCATTAAAAAGTTTAAGAACCGCTGCTATAGACTATAGGTATGCAAAGGTTCTCCTGGCCAGCGCTACCATAGTCCTGGATTCATTGGACTCTAAATAGGGGTTCCCAACCCCTATTTAGGGGTGGCCTATTTGGAACCAGGCTGTGTGAGCAGCAAGCCAGTGCGCATGCACGCGCAGCTCAGCTTGAGCGAGTAGCGGGCCAGTGCACATGCAACTCAATTTGCAAGTTGAGTTGCATCCACATGCACATACGCACTGCCCCCCCCCCCCGTGCAACTTGAGTTGCATATGCACATGCATACACCAGATTGCGGCTCATGCGGCCCACTTCAGCTCCCCTCCTGCCAGGCCACCAAGCTGCAAAGGCTACTCTAAATCACCACTTATTCTGTCTTGCTTAGTTTAAGAGTTCAAAAATGAAAGGACAGCCTGTGCAAATTATGGAGAAAAATGGAATATAAATCAGGTTTGCCTAAGCCTTGTTGGAAACTTAAGAGTGTTTTTTTGGGTGTGTTAGTTGAAGCTTCTCAAAAGCTTCAAGGTCAGTTGCATATGTAGCACATTGTATTAGGTCTAGACACAAAGCTTCTACAACATGAATCAATATACAGTACTTTCCACAGAAAGATCCCAAGAAGAGATTCTGTGGCATAGGAAAAATGGCACTTGCAGAAGCAGTCTGTCAAATACTTGTCTCCTAAATCATTACAGGATTTTAAAGGTAGATACAAAATAGCGCCCAGAGGCAAATGAGCAGATAGAACAGTTTGTTCAGAATTGAGGTAATAATTGATAGTATGCTTCTCCTTGGCTGTTTAAATTACAATTATCGTTATAGCATTCTGAGTGAAAGATTACAGGTTGTTTTCAAGGGAAGCCCCACATATAAGATATTACAGTAATCAAATGAAGAAATTATCAGGACAAAAATACTGTGACCAAGCTGTCTCCAGTTGTACTCTCACAAACAAACAAACACTCCTATCCCTTTAGACCACAAGACTCAATAGCAGCATTGAGTAAACCAGCTCCTCCAATCAGTCTTAAAAAACATGTCTATTAGTATTTTTGCAACTGTTGTAAAATTTAATGTCAGTGGCAGAAATTAAATTGCAATATAATTTCTAAAGTTTGATTGTTTTGTTTTGCACTTTCTATTAAATGACTGTCACAAAGGAATAGACACACAGTCTAATAAAGCAGGCCAAAGAGATATCATGAATATTCAATGTTACTAGATTAAGTTTCTGCTCTGCTTAAGACTGCAACAATATTCTCCATGCCATTTCCAAGACCATCTTTCCCAGTAAAGATACTCATTGTATCTTTTTAACTCCAATATACAATGTAGGTTAACTGTGAATTTGGTTCATCAAGTTCTGATCTCCTCAACTAGGTTTGTAGTAGGTTTGAAAAAAATATAGTTTGGTGGCTACATGCTACAGACTAAATCAAAACTTAGGAAGCCATATTATGGCTTAACATTTAAGCTACCGTGAAAGCCTTACAAATCTTTTTTTAATGGCCAAATCTCATATAATTCAATTTATTTGGATATGGATTAAACCATGAACTCAGTAATTAGAACAAATGTACCATGGTATCTTACTTGAAGCAGACTTATACCATAAGAAATTACAGGCAAAAGCAATATGTAACAATTGTAACAATATGTAATTTTCTTCTGAAAAACAGGTGATTTTTAAGGGGTCATATGCATCATGGTAGCCATTCTGAAAGAATCTATTGCCTCTTTTCAAATGTGTGTCTAAGCGCAAAAAGTTACCTATACTTTTAAAAAGCACCAGCCCATCAACCCTGCGGTTTATATTTCTTATTCTCTTAAAGTTAATATTTAATCTCATAATATAATTGGATTTAGTTACCAATATTTCTCCATTATGCTTTTAGGCATTCAAAAGCTGTAGCTACCTTTTTAAAAAATGCTGCACATTTAATTTAGATTATAAAATATTGTCCCTTAAACAGTTTCTGACTACATTTACTCAGTCCACTCCGCCCTGTGCTTTGGTGTAGCTATGTATCTACTTTGCCTTCAATATTCTTTTGACATAGCAAGATTAAATGCATTCTTTCTTCTAAGTCTTCTAACTCCAAAATAAAATGACTCAAGTCTATATTCATCTCTTAATTTCAATTTTCACAAGACAGTTTTTAACTGGATGTGTTTCAAATACAAATTAAATACAATACATTGTCAAACCAAGATGTTTAACTAGGTCTGCATTCAAAATAAGCTATTATTAAAAGTGTTTCTCTAAAAGTATGTGGCTCTGCACCTTAAATTCTTAAAATATAAATATTATTAGCCAAATATATGAATTTACTTCAAAAACAGATTGTTTCAAAATAAAGTTATATCTATCTTATTAGATAAAAGCTATAAGTTTCAAGCCCTTCATTTCTATGAGCAGTATTTTATTAATTTTTAACTACACCTCCCCTAAATCCATCTTTTAAGATATTTTACATGTTTTTCTCAGTGGTAAACAAATTCCTTCATTTTCCTAGTAGTTGGCATTAAAACAAAACAAAGGAATATAAACATGCTCTTTGGAAGGGGTGTGAGGAACCCTTGTACAAGATATCCTAAATCTATTTATCTAAGGTCTGAACTTCATCTAATACTAATCTCAGAAGAAATACTTTTGTCTGCAAATTTCCTCCAAAACCACCAAGGAACACAAAGGTTATGTTTAGATCTTAGGTTTTTTTTTAACGGACAATACCCAGAGTCAAAAAACAAAACCCAGATACCAATTTTCAATTAAATTTTTTTTAAAAAAAAAAATCTTGGGGTGACTTCTGGTGAGGATTCGTGGTGAACTAGAAATCCCTGAAGGAGCTGGGACAGAACTGCAACATATATCATTGGCTAGACAGCAAAAGTCTCTCCAGAAAAAGCAGAGATCATGAAATCAACCACTTGTTCTCCAGACAGCTGTTTCTCATGAACAGACTGCAGAAACTGAGGCTTTTGTGGTCAACTTGTAAGTTGAGGGGCTGGGAGCAGAGGATTTCAAGCAGCTCACAACCATAATGCAGCCTTTATGGATCTAAGGTTTGCCAAGCTTCATTTCTTGATCACTTTTGGAAATTGCTTTAACTGCTTTCAAGTATTAGGAATGTTTGCAGTGACAAGTTTTAGAACACTGGGTGAGTTTCCTTCAATTTTTAGCAAAAGTTTTAAATGCAAGGATTTCTCCCACCACCACCACTTTTGGAATAAACAGAAAATGGACGATTAGAATGTTGATTTTGGAAAGTTACAAAAGGATTAAGGTCCACATAGGATTCAAAATAAGATTATGAAAATAATTATAAAAATTCTTCCTGTGAGATAATGGTGTTTTGAATTTTTTAAAAAGAAGAGAGGAAAGGATTTTGAAAGTTGACTACCAGAGAGAACTAGAAGAAACTAAAGATTACAATTAAAGAAGAAAAACATTTACATTTCACTAATGCAATAGAATGGAGCAAAATACATTAAGTGGATACATTTAAAGATATTTGTGAAGAATGGACCCAGAATTTAATTTTAAAAGTGTCTGTCATTATAGATAGACTATGTTTAAAAGATGTTACGGCTGAATAACAAGTTTTACCAGACAAGACATTCCTGATTTGAAAATGAATTTAAAAATGAGAGGCTAGAAGAATGATATGGAAAAAGATGCTACACCGGATATACAAATAAAACCGGTTGATGCCTTAATTAATTAAAAGAGGTATACAAATAACAAACCAAGAGTGATCTGGATAATTTTCTTAAATTGGATATACAAAGGAGACTTACTAAAGTCTTAAAGGACTTTGTAAGAAGGGACAAAGAAAAAATGAAATGAAATCAAATTCTAGGACAATCTTAGAAAATATTAAAAATTAACATTTATGAAAAGAAAAGAATATAATTTTTTTTTTAAATTTAAATGCCACCCATCTTACTGTTGAAGCAACTCTGGGCAGCTTATAGAATGATAAAAAGATAATTTAAAAACATTTAAATTAACAAGTTGATTTATTTGATCAAGATTAAAACTGGTTCGCAGTTATCTCTGGACCCTTAATGGACTTAACTAGAATTAAACTATTAAGCTTTAAATATTTATTTATAGATAATAGATAAAATTTGGGGGTGGGAGATCAGCTATTGTATTTTAAGAGAAGGTGAAGAATTATTAAAATTGTTTATACTTATTATGAAGGGAAAAATCATTTGTTTATATATTTCTTTTACTATATTCTTTTCTTCCTACTTTTCTGCACTTTCTATTTTTTTAGCTTGTATTTGTTCTTATTGTAATGTTTAATACAATTACCAAAAAATACCACTAAAAAAACCTGGAATCTTTACCACGTCACATTTTATCTAATGTAGTGAAGCAGAGAGAGAAAATGAGTTACAATTTATTTAATGATTTCCAATAATTATCAATAGGAAGCACAGAGATTTGAACTTTGTAAATAATATTCAATTATTATGCCTATATAAATATACATATATACATACATATACCGTTTACATACAAATAAAGTTGTTGTGCAGATGAGCACACACAAATATGCTCATCTGCACAACAATTTTATAATTTATGTATTCAATTCCTATGGCCACCTATCTTAGTCAATGACTCTGGGTAGCTTACAATACTTCATATATATGTTATACAGTGGAATCAAGTTACGGCTATTACAAATCTATATAAAGGATCTTATTCATATGATCCTTGATTTTCCTATCTTTTAATGTGTGAAGATCCTCTTCCACAATATATTTATGACCATAACCAAAATATTGGGGAAGTGTTATATTGCTGGAAAATTATGGTTATGTTGTGCTGCTATTATTACCATGGAGAAAACATGAAATTTTCACTCAGATGTAAAGTTCTATGGGTGCCATTGGACAAGTCATTCTTAAAGAAAGCTCAGGCTTTTCCTTAGAAAATACTGTATGCACTACTGTTCAGAGTTTTTAATCAGCCATTATTTTTACTACTAAAAATAATATGTTTATATGAAATTTCAGAGAGAAAAGCTAAGACTATAGCGGCTAAGTCACAATATGCTGCATATTTTTATTTTTTAGATCCACAATTGTAAGTTAAAGTTGAAACATCATGTCTTTCCTTATAAAGGGACATATTATGATGACAAAGCATTACTGCAGTCAGAAGAACAGCAGGATGCTACACCTGCTAATCATGTAAATACTTTTTATTTTTCTTCTGGCCAAAATTGTCATTCTACTCTAGTTTTTAAAAAGCTAGTTCTTGTCAAACATTGGTTTAATGTTAGGTTCTTGGTAAGAAAACCCACCATTATAAACATGATCATGAGATATTTTTATTACATCTTCCTACATGGCAAGTATTTTTTTCTCTTCACTACAGTATTGTCCAACAAATGTTTCACTTTAATAACTCTTGATTTAGTTGCCCACAACTTCAGAATAAAAAAAATCTAGAATTTTTAAATTTTATGGGTAATGAATGACAATAAAGCAACCTTTCCAACTCTGTCATTCATATTAAATATTTTGTTTCATCATTCCTAGGAATCCCATTAAAAGAAGAACTAATCTCTCTAGAACACTTATTTTTCTAAGTTAATTGTTGAAGAAGACAATCTCCTTGATGGTTTAATATTTACTGCCAATAATTGTTAGGGAAAAGAATTTAAACTTAAAATATTGATTTTAACATTTTTAAATTTAAAAATGTTTTCATTTAAATAAATACCTGAGGAAGTGCAGTATTAAGCTGTCGTTGTAGAGAATCCCTCTCATGACCAACTTCATGTAGTTTACCCTGGGTCAATGCAAGTGTCTCTTGAGTTTCTCGCAATGTGTCCAAGAGGCGATCACGCTCTTCCAACATGGATACCATTAATTGCTCAAAATGGGAATCAGCATCCGACTGAAGGGGAGAACCTGAACCACGGTTTCCACTTCCCCCTGAGGGAATCTCTGCCTCACTGATGGTCGGCATCACTTCACACATCATCTTGAAATTAAAGTTAAGATTAATTATGAAACCATAAAAATACCAATTCAAATTAATTAGCAAAACTAAGATCCTACAATGTTATCTCGCTACAAGCATCCAATTATCTGAATTTGTCACAATTTTATTACAAATTTACAGTATCAGACATCTGTGCGCAACATATAACTTGATAAAACTTCCCTATAATTGCCCATGCTAAAGTTCACTTGACATGGATAATTTTTTAAAATTCTAACTTACCTTAGTAGGTGCTAAAGAAAAATATAGGGTGATAGACCTTTATCTGATTCCAGCATGTTTATGGGTAAGTACAGACATTCTAATTTGCATTAATAATTGCTAGTACAGAAAATGCATCAGTAGCATTATTGCAGATAGATTAATTTGAAAAAAATGCATTCAGCAAGACATAACAGGAATAAAGCAAATTTGTTTGTTCATGTGACTATTAATCAACCATCATAGTCCATTGGAACAAAATGGGATATCTAGAACAGGGGTCACCAACCTTTTGGACCTCAAGGACCATTAAATTCATAATTTTAAATCCCGCGGACCACTAATATGATTTTTTTTAAAGATAAATAGTATTTAGTGCAATATAAAAAATGCAAATACTTTTTTTGCGGACCATCAAAATTTTCTCATAGACCACCAGTGGTCCGTGGGCCACTGGTTGGTGACCACTGATCTAGAAGACACTTATAATTGCTTTAATTAATTTTTAAACTTTTACTACCTACTTCCACTTCTCTGAGCTTGGGGGGGGGGGGGGAAATTGTCACACAATTTCTTTTAAAGAAATATATCAATGCAGAAACGGTGTAGGTGCCTTTTTGCAACTGGATGCTATTAATTAATAGGAAGAAACTGCTTAGGAAATATTGTATTTAAAAAGTTCAAAAGAAAAAATAAGTATTATCACAAATAAATCATTAAACCCTGAACATAGCTTTGAACCTGAATCCTTCCATCCCAAGCGAATGTTGGATGTTATTAATAAGATATGATAAGTTTTTCTGTGATTCTATAACTTTCAGAGCTTGAATTAAGATGTAATTAATTAAATGAGAATGAGTTTAATCATTTAACACTAAACAATGTAACCAGCACTGACCTAACATGTTCAGAATGGACTCCTTTGCTATTTTATTCTTGTTATTTTATTTTTTAATAACTTTGTTTAGTTGTTCCTTAAAATGTTGTATGCCGCCCTGAGTCCTCAGGGAGGTAGGGCGGCATAGAAGAACACTAAATAAAATAAATAAATAAATAAATTCTAGTAATATGTCACACCTCATAATCATAAAATGTGTTTACTGTGGAAGCTTCAATTGATCCACTTACCTTGTTTGATAAAAGAGATTTGTCAAGAGAGATCAATTTTTCCCAACGATATCAGCTTTTTTCAGCAAGTTTGCATAACGATTTCCAAAAGCATTTGAAATGGTAGAGCAGCCATCCACCCTGACTACAATGTTCATTCATTAAATAATCCCCACCTTGGGTAGTCACACAAGGCAATAAGTAATCTTCCTAAGAAAAGATAAGCCAACAGGAGGATCAATTAATCTAGTTTTCCGCAGTAAGCAAAAGGTTAAAACAACGTATGTTATACTAAGCTCCCTTATTCGAAGCCTGGTCCACAAGTCTTTTTTTTTCCAAAGGCGAGAAGTGTTTTTTTTTTGGGGGGGGGGGGAGACCGAATGCTTTCTCAACGTCTTTGGGCCGGCAAATTGGGCATGATGTAGAAATCTTTAGGTCACAAAGGCATTTACTTCAACAACAAAAAAAAGAAGTAGCTGAAGCTGTTATAGTTCTCACGGAGGCACTAGAAGACACTCCTCTCTTCCGCCTCTTAAGTTTCCGTGTCTTCTCCCGTGCATTTATAATTCCTCTTTTTTGGGGGTGGGGGGATTGTTGCTGCGAAAGGAAAGCTTCAAAAGCAGAGCCAAGATTCAAAGACCGTCCTTGGGATGTGGGTGCCAACCATTATCCTTCCGTTCTTCCACGGGGAGGCAGGAGCTCTCCGCACCGCCACCTTCACGAGGCAGGAAGAGTAAAACGAGCACAGAAAGCGGAGAAAAAGTTGCGAGGACCGGGGTGAAGAGCGCCGAGGGAACCTCTTCGGAGTTTCGCCCCTCCACACACACACACCTCACCGGGAAGCCGCGCAAAGACTTTCCTGGGTCGAGGGCTGCTTTTCGGAGGCCTCAGGGGACCCACCGCGCCAGAGAGGAGTTTTGCGCTCCGCTTCTCGCTCTCAACTTCGGCCTTCTCTGCCCAGGTAGCTCCGCCTCCTGCCTCCACATCCCCATCCGAGGTAGCTAAATTCGGAGATGCTCCCAAAGGCTCTTCCGAGTCCCCAACGACGGATGGCGGAGGCGGCAGCGGCGGCGACGGTGAACTGGGCCCGGGAGAGCGCTGCAGGGAAGGCTTGAGAAGCTCCAGGAGGCGATGGGGTGCCTGTTTCCAGCCGGGCCCTCGGCCGCCGCTCGGAGTTTGGCCGCCGCCTCCCGTGGTTCCCGACAGCCTCTGCGGCTTCAATATACAACGGCGTGGACCACAATGCAGCGCGGCGGGGCCTTAGTCTCGCCCTGGAAGGCGAAAGGGAGGTTACCCTCCCTCCCTCAGCGAAGCCAGACTAGATTGGGGGGGGGGGGGCATGGTTGGTTTTAGGGCACCGGCGGCAGGCTGGTGTCTCCTCCTGAGAGCTGGAAGACGAAGCTGGCCGCGGTCTCTCTCTCTCTTTGAGGGGCAAGAGAAAAGAATAGCCCCGTGTGTGGGCACAACTGGGAAGTAGGTCCGTCAAACACGGAGGTCCTCGTCCTCCTAAATAAACAACACGTGTGCAGTACTAATTGAAAGGCCACGTTCCCTCTTCCTTCCCCCCCCCCCTTCAATGATCCCAAGGGAGTCCTTACCGAGAGCTGCCCCTGGAGGCTTGACTCTTGGCTTCTTGCCAATTCTTTCCCCACCATCCAGTCGGAGCTGAAGAAGTTTTTTTTGCCTGAGAAGCGAAACGTCTTCAAAGAAAAAAAAATCAGAAAGTCCAGTTGCCTCTTTAAAAAAGCACTGCTGCCAATTCTAAGGGGAATAGCTTAGACTTAGAATAACTTCATTGTCACTTTGAATGTACACTAATCGGCATACGTTAACATTACATTTCGTTGTATACAGTTCTCAAAAGGTTCGCCATCTCCAATATACACTGCATAAACATGACAAAATAAATATAAAATTGTGCATATATATTATATTACATATATGACACATATATGTGTCCACATAATATGACAAAGAGAAAGAACAGTCTAGTTCGGATGTATACATGTACATGGCGAGAAAAAAATCTTGCGAGTTTACCAGACGGATGGCATAGGGAACAAAGCTGTTACAGAATTTGATGGTCCTGCTAGAAATGCTTTGAAACCTCTATCCGTCGGGAGTGCAAATGAAGAGGGTGGGGAAAAGAAACTTGGAAGCCTCTGCGAGGAGAACCGCACTTTGAGAACTTGAGTTTAGCAATTTGGAGAAGGGCAAGGAGGAGAAACTACTCGACTGGTTAATGTGTTACAGAGTGAGCAAGGTTCGGCTGCTCCAGCTACTTAACAGATAGCTACAGTTAAATCGGGAGCCTTAGAAAGTCACCTTTGGGTAGATTTGTTCACCTTGGTGAATGCACAGATAATGTAGTTTGCTAATCTAGTGTCAAAGAAGAATTCCAAAAAGAAGGACTGACAGTTCATATGTATCTCTCTGTAGAAAAGAGGAATGTGAGAAGCAAAGTGGACCTATTTTTCAGTAAATGTAGCTAGCTTTCAGGTAATAGTTTTATTACTCATAAACACAGCATTTTCCCCTTAACGTTTGCCCTTTGGGAAAATAAACTTTTACTGAGTTCACAAACAGGATACTTGCTGCTACTGTGCTTGCTAAGTAGCAAGTATAGATTGCTACTTAGGGTGCCAGAGTGCGATGACCTATGGATTAAATGAGAAAATGAAGAGGATGGGAGAATACTACTACTACTACTATTTATAATAAATAAAAATTTAATAAACCAAAACAATCCCAGGCATTACAGCATGAGAGAACACATGAAGAGACCAGGACTCTCTCAGAAGGGGGGGGGGAGAAATGAGCAATGAAACAGAAAATTGGGTGACTTAAAACAATTCAATGGATGCAGTGTATTAGGCCATAGCTTTGTGTAAAATTAGTCCCTCTTACTTACATACAAAACAAGTATATTCTGTTCCATTAAAGAACATTAATAATTTTCTAGTAGAAGCTTTCAAGGATTGAGCTTCAATCAGGTTTGTAAGTCTAAGTGCTAAGGTTCAGGCACAACAACCAATCAGAGTCTAGCTCTCACCAAGCTGCACCAATTGGAAACTAACTTGACTAAAGACCAATAAACTGTCAGATACCTGGCTGTAAATACAGGAGCCCAATCAATCCTTATTCACTTTTCTGCATAGTGGACAACCTTGCTTCTGAAGATGCCAGCCACTATTGCTGGCAAAATGTCAGGGATTCTGTCTAGCCTACAATCACTAACTCTGAAGCTTAACATTGCCCAATATTAATAATTATTTTTAAAGAACAAATTAAACTCTGACAGTCCTGTCTTTCTGTTGAAAGAACATACATCTCCTTCCAGAAATGCATAATCACACTTTTTGAATAATCCAGGCACAAATAATCCAGTATTCAACCCTGTTTGTAAACGGATAGATTCTAAATGTCTAGGATATAGTTTAACAATATGTTAATTTCTTTAAACCTTACTATTTGGGAAATGGCATTTGTACCGTAATTACTATATCTTAAATATTCAAAACTCATTAATAAATGTGTGAAACCTAGAATATAAGAGAAAAAAAATCATTGCCAAATAGGATAGCAGTTGCTGTTTTAATCGCTGAACCGGGAGCAATGGCCAGTTGGCCACAGCCATGAACTGGGTCTTTCAGCAGCACCATAGATGCCACCATTTTGGTTTTGGCTTCTGCGCATGTGCAGAAGCTGTTTTTTGCTTCTGTGCATGCACAGAAGCCATGTTTTTGGCACTGCGCATGTGCGCGCAGTAGGGTAGGAAGCGAACTGGCGGTGAGGTAACTTAGAACCCACCCCTGGCCCAGTGCCCTTAAACATCTTCATAAATTACCTAGATGTGGGGTATGAATGGGTGTTTATCATATTTGCAAATGTCATTAAGCTGGGTGGAACTGCAAACACTTTGGAAGAGAGACTCAAAATTCAAAAGGACCTTGACAGACTTGAGCATTGGACCCTATTCAACAAGATGCAGTTCAGTGGTAAGAAAAATAAGATCCTGCACTTAGGCAGGAAAAACCAAATACTGTACATATGTACAGAATGGACAATACCTGCCCAACAGGTAGTACCTGTAAGGAACCTAAATGTCTTGGTGGAACATTGCTTAAGTATGAGCCAGCAGTGTGCTGCAACTGCCAAAAAAAGCCATAGCAATCCTAAGCTGCATCAAAGGAAGAATAGTATAAAGAACACAAGTAGTGATAGTACCGCTCTACACTGCACTAGTAAGGTAACACTTGGAATACTGTATGCAGTTCTGGTCACCGTGATACAAAAAATATGCTGAGGCCCTAGAAAGAGTGCAGAGAAGAGCAACAAAGATTATAAGGGATCTGGAAGCTAAACCGTATGATGAATAGCTAAGGGAAATAGGTATGTTTAGCCTAACAGACTGAAGGCTTGGTGTGACATAAAAGCTGTCTTCCAATACTTGAAGGGCTGTCACAGGGAAGGGAGAGTTGATTTATTCAAAGCACCCGAGGGCAGAACAAGAAGCAATGGGTGGAAACTAGTCAGAGAGCGATCCAACCTGGAATTAAGAATAAATTTCCTGATAGAGAGAAGAATTAGTCAATGGAACAACTTGCCTCCTTGAGTTGTGAGCACTTTTGGAGTTGTGAGTACTCCATCACTGGCGGTTTTCAACCATTTGTCCAGAGTGGAATATAAAGTCCTGCCTAGGGCAGAGGGTTGAATAGAAGATCTCCAAGGTCTCTTCCAGCCCTATGATTCTATGATTCTGGTACTAGTTCATGCATAATAGGCCCAATTAAAGCTTTGTTTGATCGGAATGCATCTCCTAAAAAGGTCCCTAGAATTTTTTACAGAATGTATATGTTCTTTAGGGCTACCAGCAATTGGTTATTTAGTCACAGTCCAGGATTAGTCCCTAACAAGAAATACTGTTCTTTTTCTTCACTGTGGCCTGCCTGCCTGCCTAGCCAAAAAATGTCAGAAAGCAAGAACTGATAGCAATAAGAACTTATAGCAGGAATAACCATGACTTGCTCCGTTGTTGTCTGCCTGCCTTCTGGATAATTGTGGAGTTTGGACTTAGTGCTTTTTACTGGTCTGGAAAAAAAAACAACAGGCATATAGTAATGATGTCATCACTTGCTTACTCAGCCACACTTTCCACTCCTTTGTGAAAGGAAACTGATAAAAGGAGACATATCAATTACTGACAGGCATTTTTTTATTTGCTCTTATCCTTGCAGCTAAAAATGCAGCAAGGATGTGTGGAAGCTGCCAATGCTGATAAAGAGATGATGAGAGACTAGAGTGAAGAGTAGTGGATCTTGCTGAAAACTGAATGGGAGAGAGGTCCAATAGAACTATTGTAGATGGCTATATGAGTAAATATGAGTAAAAGAATAACAATGTCCTAACTGCATCAGTCAATCAAAACGTAGGCTTTTATGATGCAATCAATGAGACTCGTAGTTTTTAAAAGGACAAGAATGCATCCCTCCATTTTTTGTACCTATATATTTAATGGGGATATGTAAAAAGGGTGCTTTGAAGTAGGTGAAAGTTCTTGGATTGAGATCACAGTGCCAAGATGTTATATACTTGATATACTTAAAGGCTAACATTTTGCACTGGAAACTTAGGGAGGGGAGAGAGCCACTCAATTGTTTTCCCACAGAGAAGCACAAAACTCCTGAAAGAAAGTGGGTCTAGGAACATCAGGACAAAAATAAATTTTAAAAAACCTTGAGATTTCAGGAAGCTACACAGATGGGAATAGTGGATGAAAGGGATGAGTCTACAGTTTCTCTATAGAACAAGATGTTATCAGAAGAACAACTTCAGGCTATTGTGATCCAAAGGAAAGATAAAGAGAGCTCATAAAAAAGCCAGCAGGGTGAATAAGGAGCTGTCGGATGTCCTGAAAACCAAAAAGGAAGTGAACAGGAAACAGCAGGACATACGATTACCAAAGTCCATAAGGAAAGGATTTTGTCATAATTTCACTTGAAATTTTGCTTGTGCAAATCTACTTGTTTGGAAAGCCTTCAAAATTCAAAAAGAGTTCATCTTTCTTAGTCTCGGTATGCTGCTATTAATTACTGGAGAAATTAATTAATTAATTATTTCAGTTTTGAGGCTACCTGGCTCCATAGCGACTCTGGGCATTTTACAGTTTAAAAATGTAAATAGCATTTAGAAGAACCCAATGTAAATATCGGTATCTAAGAAATAATACAGCTGATCAGAACCAAAAACCAAAGAGGCTCAGCTACCATCCTAGCTCAAGATATGGGAGAACAACCAGGTCAGTAACAAGTTGCAGAAAGTCAACAAGGAGGGAGCAATATGGAACTCTGGCTAGTACATGTGTACAGGCAGATCCAAAAGCATTCTATAGTAGCAAGTAAGTGTTTATTCATTTGTCAAATTTATATAGCTGCCCATCTCACAAAACAGCTTTTAACTTCTAGCATGTCAAATCACAAAAAGAGACAGAAGCCTGCAATAATTTGATTTTGATCAGTACATTTTGGAGAGTCAAAGTAATGCCACCAGACTTTAGCAGGTCATTGATTAATTATGGAGTATTCCAGAGTGTTCCTCTTACTTTCTTAGGATAACATGTATTTATTTGTACAACACTGTGGTTTCCGTCCTATTCCTAGCCATAAGCACTTAGTCTGCCCAGAAGTTGAAGTTTTATTTGAACGCATGATAGTTCAGGTCTTAGCTAGATTTCCTGGATAAGCTACAACCAAAGCCTGTGGAGGCAGGGATATTATTTTTAAACCTCTGGTTCGGAAAAGAGGTATTTTTGACAAGTGCAGTTACAAAGTTACAGTTACAGTTGACAAGTGAAATTCCAATCTTCAGAGCACAGTAAATTATTTTACTTTAAATTTAATTGTAATATTAGATTAGAGGACTAGAAGGCTCATTTAAGTAGGGACAAGATGAGTAAGCTCTTGCAAAGCTATTCGCCTCACTGCAATTGGTGTATTTGCAGTGGTATTTGTTTTTGTTATTTGTTTTTCAAAAACCAAAGGGTACCATTGGTTTCAACCCAATAGGATATGTTTCAGAATACCCAGGCATGGATGCAGAAAAGTTTAGTGCTGTATTTGTGCAAAAAGCAAGAGAAAGCAGAGTTTCCAGAATCCTGCGTATTGATTTTCCAAGCTTCTTCCTAAGAAATTTCTTGCATTATCGTGCCTGAACTTCAGTTAAACATTTTGCTATGTATTAATTGTACACAGAACTTGATTTTTCTCTTTGAACACAAGAGGAACTCAAACCTAGGCTGCACATGGGCTCATTAAAGTGTTTATGTGATAAAAAGGAATCATAGCCAAGAATTCTCTTCTGCAATTAACAGTGTGTTATGCTGCACTGCAAACAGCCTTAAGGGAGACCAGACAGCACATAGTATGTAATGTAACATTTGTAGACATGTACCTCCATTACAATTCTCATGTACAAACACGCCGTTTGATCCAAAAATTTAGTTTACAAGTGTTCACACGAAGAAGGTATTTCCAAGTGTTTACTGTCAAATACTGTCCATTTATCATCAAGATGATGATTTCAAATAAAGGTAGAAAAAGACATTGGCAAGCTGCAGAATTTGATCAGTGCATCCACCGGAAGCTTTGTAAATTTGATATGTAGACATATGAAATGAATAATTTAAAAAGTATAATTGAGATGTGGATACTCGGTGAGATTGGATAACATATTAAAAAGATCACACATTCAGTTATTGGTGGAATCAAAGGTCTGAAGCAGTGGTGGGATTCAATTTTTTTATTACCGGTTCTGTGGGCGTGGCTTGGTGGGCATGGCTTGGCTTGGTGGGCGTGGCTTGGTGGGCATGGCAGGGGAAGGATAATGTAAAATCTCCATTCCCACCCCACTCCAGGGGAAGGTTACTGCAAAATCCCCATTTCCTCCAGATCAGCTGGGACTTGGGAGGCAGAGAATAGATGGGGGTGGGGCCAGTCAGAGGCGGTATTTACCAGTTCTCCGAACTACTCAAAATTTCCACTACCAGTTCTCCAGAACTGGTCAGAACCTGCTGAATCCCACCTCTGGTCTGAAGGATTCTTATGCTTCTCTGAAAATACAGATAGAGGATCTGAAGAAACTGAACAATGCTGTCCCATACTTCAGAGTTGTCCCATCTGAGATTGCAGGGCTGTGTTTCACCAGGAATTTCCAAAATAGTCTTCAAATTACCATTACTCACTGAATTGGTAATTTTTCATGTGACAAAAGGGGAAACGAACATTTTCTTCTTCTTCTTCTTCTTCTTCTTCTTCTTCTTCTTCTTCTTCTTCTTCTTCTTCTTCTTCTTCTTCATCATCATCATCATCATCATCATCATCATCATCTTCTTCTTCTTCTTCTTCTTCTTCTTCTTCTTCTTCTTCTTCTTCTTCTTCTTCTTCTTCTTCTTCTTCTTCTTCTTCTTCTTCTTCTTCTTCTTCCTAGCATTATGTCTGCAGGTGCAGGGTCCACTTTTCGGATTGACAAATGCAATCTTGCATGATCAAACACAGCATCTGGGGATATGTCTGCATTTTGACAGATATGGCTGTAGATCCATTGGTTGCAATAAAAAGACTGACCAACTTGTTTGTTGCCTGGGCCTGACATTGGTTTGGTCTGTGTTTAGCTCAGCACCACCCTGGTGTGTGGGCAGTATCCAGTGGCATCACTAGAAGGAGCAGACCTCACTGCCAACATTTTCACTTTCATACATGAACAGAAATTAACCCCAATCCCAGCCATATTCATTGTCTTTGTATCCCTACAGAATAGATCACAGTCTTCCTCCCCACTTATCAAGGTTGTCTTATTTGAAAGGAGGTCAAGTGGTGGATTGTTGAGTTGCACCCAAATTTAATGCCATTACTCTCTGGATAGACAATAATGTATAGTGGTTAACAGATTGCAAAATTTCAAGGCCACCTAAATTATGGAGCTCAGTGGGATGATTTTTTAGTAGTCATTCTCTCTCAGCCAAACTCACTTTGTATCTTGTTTGGATAAAATTTGAGGAGACTCCCATGTAAAATGGACTTGATTTCTCAGAGAAAAAACAAGACATAAATGCAATGAATAAATAATCCCATGCCTTTAAAATGTCATTGCTAATGTTACACTGCATCAATCGGATAGAATCAGAAACCTATACCTGAAATATATTTAAAATAGTTGGACATACCTAAACTATTATATTTTTGTGGGGGAAGGTTTACAACTTAGAGTTATCTTTGTTTCTTGCCTGTCCGCAAAACATGGGAAGATACTTTGCCACGTGCTTTATTAGCAATCAAAGCTTTGCCTTAAGAAAAGGAGGGGAGCACAATGAGGAGCTAAAGTATGTTAATTGTCTAATTATGTAAAAACTGGTTTAAGCAGGAACATAACGCATAATACAAAAAACCGTCCATTGAAATGTGAGAGGTATAGAAGAAGGCATGGCAATAAATAATTAGTATGTAGTGTTCCATCATATAGGGATTTTAAAATTAGTTTCCTATTACAGATATTCAGTTAGGTGTGGGTTTTGACAGGTTTTTTTTTTAAATACTTCTAGCCTTCCAGTTTAGAACTGTGGCTTTTTCCTCTTGGTAGAATTTGTGTGCTTTAAATTATGGTGTAATAGAACAGCTATTCAGCCATCCAAGTTTTTATAACACCTACAACTAGAGAAATTGCTTCCTGTTATGTTATTACTGAAAGAACGTATCATGACTGCAAGGCTCTCCCTAAGAAAGGTGAGCAATGCATCCTTAGAATTGCAGTCAACAATACTGTAAATAAGTGCTTTTCTGCTTGGACATCAAGCTTCATTCATCCTCCTGGGTGACAGAAGTTTTAAATTGTTAATTAGTGCCATTTTAGCTTAGTTTAACAATTCTGATTCTCTTGTTTAGTTCTTAGAAGCTGTATGAAGTGGTTGTTCCAGTAACTGATCAGGCAGCCTATAAATTGAATAAATTATAATAATGATTTGTTCAGTTTATACACTCTGGGTATTATATTTCTCTGGGTCAGGGGTCTGCAACCTTAAACACTTAAAGAGCCGTTTCCCACAGAAAAGAAAACACAGGGAGCCACAAAACCTGGGTGGGCATGGCCAACTCGACATCACTCACTCCCACCCAGTCACATGATTGTCTCTCTCTGTCTCTCTCTCTGTCTCTTCTCTCTCTTTCCCTCCCTTTCTCTCTGTCTCTTTCTTTCTTTCTTTCCCTCCCTCCCTCTTTCTCTCTCTCTTTTTCCTTCCTCTCTCTTTCCCCCTCTTTCTCACTTTTGCTCCCTCCCTCTTTCCCCCCTCGCTTTCTTGTCCTCCCGCCCTCTTTCCTTCCCTCCCTCCTTCTCTTCCCCTCTTCTCTCTGTCTCTCTTTCTTTCCCCTCTCTCTTTCCCTCTCCCTCCCTCCCTCTCTTCCCCCTCTCTTTTTTCTCTTTCTTTCTTTCCTTTCTCTCTCTCTCTGCCTATCTCTTTCTCTCTCTTTCCCTCTTTCCCTCCTTCTCTTTCCCCCTCTGTCTCTCTTTTTCTTTCTTTCTCTCTCTCTCCCCCCTACCTCTCCCTTTCCCCCTCCCCCTCCCCACTTCCCAACCCCCACGCCCAGGGAATAACTGTAAGGAAATTTGACCACATTCTCTTGGTCTCTGGAAAGATACAAAAATAAACCTTGCATTGCAAAAGGAATTGACTGCCAGGCTGTTACATCACAGTGCCACGAGGTTGCCACCTTAGATGGCCGCACACACTTCAGAGAAGCATCATCCCAAGCAGCAGCACACTCACACAGGCACGCATACATATCCTGCAACTCAGTGCAAAGTGGTGAGAAAATATAATCCCTGGGTGCCCCCGAAGATGCTTGGCAGGCAAAGTACGGGATGAAACCCCCCATCACCAAGGCAGCGTCCGTTGAATCCTTGCAAAACTGGGCAAAGGAGGAGAGGGGAGCAGACCGAATTGAGCCAAATCTGTCTCTCTCTCTCTGTGTCTCTCTCTCTCTCTGCCTAACTGCAGCAGGAAAAAGCGGGCAGCTACTTCTGGCCTTGGTTGGTGCTGGACGTGTGACCTGCTCTCCGCTCCGAGACACTGGCCTGCCCCATGCTGCACCACAGCCAATGCCGCTGCTGTTGCCAGGGGCGAGTGGGGAGGGTCACATTGTGACTCCACATTGTAATGGGCTCCCGGAGGAGGGGACCCCGTCTCCCCCATTGTAAAGAGTGCTAACTTTTACTGCGCTGCGCATGGCAGGCAGGCCATGGAGGCAGCAGCAGCAGCAACGTCAGAAGCCGCAGCAGAGGGCTGAAAGAGCTGCATGCGGCGCCAGAGCAGTGGGTTGCCAACACCCGCTCTAGGTGCTCAAAGCAGGGGCACAGAACAACCTCTACTCGTTTTCAAAGCATCCTGTTGAGATGACTCATTCCAGATCAGGATCACCCTGTTATTAGATTTCTCTCTCAACTACTTCCCTATCCAGGCTCTCAAACAATATCAAAATATCCAAATTGGTCAGAGGATGGTATGGCAACCACATATAATTTATTTTACATTTCAGGTACTTCCTACCGTGTTTTAGATTAGTCATCCCCAACCTTTTGGGCACTAGGGACCGGTTCCGTGGAGAGAGGTTTTCCTGTGGACCGGAGGGGGCGTGGTTTCATGTGCTGCCTGTACCCCGGGAATGGGGCTTTGTTTGCACGACCTGGTGGCTGGCATGCCATGGACCAGTGCTGGTCCATGGATCAGGGGTTGGGGTCCCATTTTAGATACCATATTTTTCGGAGTATAAGACGCACTGGAGTATAAGACGCACCTTAGTTTTGGGGGAGGAAAATAGGGAAAAAATCTACCTACCAGGTATTCATCTGGCTAGCGTCCTTAGTCTGTTCAGCGTCAGCACATTATTTTAACCCCTTGTTAGGGCTGAAAAAACCTTTTTCAGAGGGAGTAGGAATGAAAACAAGCCTGCAAAGACTTAGGGCTGGAAAAAACTACTTCGGAGGGAGTAGGAATAAAAAAATGCTGCAAGCCAGTAAGATTGTTAGCACCTCGTTAGGGCTGAAAAAACCTTTTTCAGAGGGAGTAGGAAGCCGGGAAGATCGTTAGCACCTTGTTAGGGCTGGAAAAAAAAGCTTCTAAAAAGCTACATTCTGAGTATATGACACACCCAAATTTTCAGCCTCTTTTAGGGAGGAAAAAGGTGCGTCTTATACTCCGAAAAATATGGTAATCTTTATTTTGATTAGGACTTAAAGCTTAGCACCCAGTTTTCCCTAACATGGAGCCCCCATATCTATTGCACTACAACAGAATGATGCTACTATTAGGCATGTTTCAGTGTTGATAGGTTGGAAAAGGGTTTGTTCTAAATCATGGCTACAGCTATGTGGGAGCATAGAAGTATCCCTCTTTTCCTGCAGATGGAGAATGGGACCTTGCTGAAGTAATTTTTAAGACTTTAGTACTTGAAGGTACTGTTCAGCTGAAAAATTAATTAATTAATTAATTAATAGAACAGGCTTGTAGGCCCTTCTAGCCCTTAATTCTTTATAGAAATATATTTTAATTTTTATTATAGTAAGTATATCCTAATAGTTTACTTTTGCCCATTCAAATGGGTAAAAGTTTTTTCCCATGGGATTGCACCATATTTTCAAGGAGCTTTTCATTAGTTTTTTTCTGTCCTGACTTATCCTGAATTTCTAAATTTCCAAAGTTCTGTTTTGCTACTTTTTTTAAAAAAGCACAAAGCAGTTGGCAAGGGTTATACTTGTCTGTGCTAGCATGGAGGGATGTGGCTTTGGCAGAAGAAACACACACTGCCTGAGGTTCCTTAACTTAGTTTTACAATTTTCAATGGAGAAAATTTGGCTGTGGAAGCACAATTCCAAGAGGTTGGTTTTGTATAAGTCCAATCAGGGTTATCCCTGATGAGAGAAGGTAAAAATAGTCAAGACAACACAAGCATGCAATCAAAAATTCACCCTTTTTTATTACCTATGTGCAATGCATGTAAATAGGGGCATAATTTTCAAGGTTGCGGCTGCTATCTTCCTTTTTTTGGCTCGCCTCCAAAAACACTCCTACATCCAATTACAGGTTATCATAAATGTAATTATAACGCAGCTGTGGTTTTTTTTTAATCTAACTCAAGGAACATTATTAATTGGGAGGAGACAGTGGTTAAAATTGCTTTTGTAAAAATGAAGCCATTGAGATACCGTATACAGCATGCTGCACAAAGAATACAGTATGCTGTTTGAACTAAGCTATACAGACAAAAAGCAGGCCCCTGGAATATTTGATAACTGCACAGAGAAAGTCCCAGGTTGGAAATTACAATGTGAGTCAGGGTCCCACAGAATATTTTTGTTGCTCCAGTGTGATCCGAGCCGAGGTGGTGCAGTGGTTAAAGTGCAGAACTGCAGTTCAGCGGTTCAAATCTCACCGGCTCAAGGTTGACTCAGCCTTCCATCCTTCTGAGGTCGGTAAAATGAGGACCCAGATTGTTGGGGGCAATATGCTGAACTCTGTAAACCGCTTAGAGAGGGCTGTAAAGTACTATGAAGCAGTATATAAGTCTAAGTGCTATTGCTATTGCTATCCAAAGTGGGTAATGTCATAAACGACCATTTGTTTGATATTTTGCAGGATTCTTTGGATAATTGAAGGAATAACATAACCACTTCAAGATTTGTACTCATTTCACTCCACTCGGAGGCTCCAACTCTATCCAGTTTGGGATTATGCAAAGTGCAAAGTGGACCAAAGTTGTTTTGTAGGTTTATTTGTATTTATTCATCAAATTTCTACAATGTCTGTCTCACCTAAGTGACTCATGTTTTCATGAGGAAACAGCTTAAGATCATGTCCCACTGTTAGCTATTAGCATATGCTAGCTTGAAAGGAGTCCGTATTATTTCTTTTTATTATTACTTTTCACAACTGAAAATTAAGCTGTTACAGGCCATTGCATGCTCAGTTACTTGAAAATACAGCCCCTGGCTACATCAGTATCCGTGGCTAGGGTTATCAGATACAGGCAGGTTCCTTGTGTTCATCTTAATAGGCTCATGAATAAACTGTCTACTGTTTGTCTATATAGAAACAGCAAACATCAAGGCATGCAAAATTAGGAAAATCTTTTAATTGAATAGAACTTTGCAAATTTGGCTACAAAAATTTGGTAAACTATTATGTGAAAGCAAAATGTTAAAACGTTTTTCTGTGTCACTTTGCTGCCATCTAATGAGCATTCATTTCTGCAGCCCAGGCACTAGCTGAGGGCTACCTTATCTTTAAAATTATTTGTTGGACATGAGCGCTGGGTAAATTCCAAAACCAGTGAATATCATTTTTGCTTTTCATTCTGCCATCTGCTCTTCTCTTGGTCTTCTTCCTTCCAACAGCAAGGAATGCAGGAGAAAAGGGAAAAATGGTTTCCTCAGGGTCTAAGTTAATAAGGCCTTTTGAGCTGAGTATACATTTATAGACTGCCTTGTGCTGATATAATGAAACTTAAATTGAAGAGATATCAGACATTGTATTTTTTAAAAAAATATCTAATTTACACAGCACATTTAAATTATTGAAAATTCATATAAGTAGTTCATCTATAATACCTCATTCTACCTCATACGTCCCTTTGACCGGTCAGGTCCCACAGAGTGGGTCTCCTCCAGGTCCCGTCAGCCAAACAGTGTCGACTGGCGGGGGCCTAGGGGGAGGGCCTTCTCTGTAGGGGCCCCTGCTCTCTGGAACCAACTCCTCCCGGAGATCCGAATCATCCCCACCCTGCTGGCCTTCCGAAAAGCCATCAAGACATGGCTCTTCCTGCAGGCGGGGTGATGTTGAGACGACCTTCCATCTGACATCTCCCCCATGTATATATGATACGTTTGTTGTTTTAAAATTGTTTAAAATTGTTTTTAACAATTATTTGATGTTCCCTAAAATGTTGTACACCACCCTGAGTCCTGAGGGAGTAGGGCGGCATAGAACTCCGAATAAATAAATAAATAACTCCAAACTGTACCGTTAGTAGAAATTACATTCCCACAATATTGCAAGAGGAACAAGAAGCCACTTACGATGCAGAGTCAAGATTTTGGCTTCTTATTCCTTATTATATACTATCATCCCATTCCACAGCTTAGAAAACGAAGGCAAAAATATAAAATCCCAAGTATACTTTTGGCCGGCTCTTTGATATCAAATTGTCAAGAAACCCAGGAATTCAGACCAGGCACATTTTATTTCTTCACACTTGTTGCAAGGAAAGCCCTGGCTGTGTTCCCATCTAAATATATGAAATGGATTTGTCTGCTTTTCCCAAGCTATTGCCCTCTAAATGAATGGGGACTGCAATTCCAAAAGATCTCCAGCCATATTGATTAGGATTTGTAGCCCTAACATATCTGAAAGGGACCAAACAGATAAGAACCGGCCAAATTGTGTTGAAATTTAATTCTTATGAGAGTCTTGCTGAGATCTGAGAACTGGCTTGTAGTTAGCCTCTAACAGGAAATAACTTAGGTAGCTGAATTCCACTGAATTAAAATTCAGTGAAATCTATTTACTGAACTATAAATTCCCATATTTTCTATGACAGATAGTCTTCTCTTGTGAATTTTTAATTCATTGACAGCACAGGGTCTCTTCTGACTGATCCTACTGAGTTTCCGTTTCTTTCACAGCTTCTTCAACATAATCTGCTGCTAGATTCATTCGACAGTTCCTTAGAGCTTTTATTATATCCTCCACCTTTGCTTCCTTTCCTTTTGATTTTTGCCATTCTACAAGCGATTGCATCAATTGTTCTTCCAAATTGTAAGGATTAGCAGCCATAATCTTATCCATCTTGGCATCTGAAATTCCAAGTGTTCGAGCGAGCGCTTTCCAGTTCCTTCCAACATTTTCACATACGATTTCAAAAGCTCTCTTCAGTTTATCTAGAAAGAAAAGCATACTAAATATCAAATAGATGAATTGCAGTGGGACACCTATGCATCATCTATTATGTATCAGTTTTATTCCTTCCTTGTCCTTCTCTGAAACTCTTGCTGCTTAGGGATTCAATATTTACTCAGATTGGAATAAGGTCCATACTACCCATTACCATCCAAATGAAGTATGATATACAAATTCTTCTTAAATTTTGACAGTTTTGGTGTCATATTCTAAGACAGCAGTTCTTAAAGTGTGTTCTGGGGATCCTTAGGAATCTCCAACACCTTTTCAGGGGGCCTGTGAAGTCAAATACGTATTTTTAAAGTTCTGAGTTTCAATTTCTAATATAGTAAATATCGATAGCTATAACCCACATTGCTTGTCCCAGCTTCTGCCCACCTACCTGTAGCAGTTTGAAATCAGGCAAACACAAGTAGATAAATAGGTACCACTTTGGTGGGAAGGTAACAGCATTCTGTGCACTTTTGGCTATAGTCATGCTGGCCACATAACCACATAAGTGTCCTCGGACAACATTGGTTCCCTTGGGTGGGGCATGGATATCAGAAACGTTAATATGGGGCTATTCATGTCCTCTTCTATAAGCTTTCTGGGAATCTCAGAAATTTTGTTCTTAATCAACACCCTTCAATCATCATTCCTGACTTGGCACCCTCCTGGGAGATTAGTCCAAATTAAACAAGTGGGATTCATTACAGAACTACCACAGGTTAATGATTATTTTAAATATATTACACATAGTCCTTGAGTTATGACTAGTTGTAATTAATGTCGGTCGGAAATTGGGTCACCCATGTGATTGGTCTGTTTTATGACCTTTTCTGTGGCTGTCACTAAGCGAATGCTGCAGTTGTTAAGGAAACCAATGGTTTGCAATAGGACTGGTTTTGCCAAAAACTGGAAGTAAACACAGTTTTTCAGTTGTGGTAAAACGTGATGTGACCGTGGGACAATGCAAATGGATGGAAATACAGCCTGGTTGATGAGCGCCTGGTGTGATCACATGACTGCACCCCCCCCGCAACCATCAGAACTTCTAATTTGAGTCATAAGTGCCCCCAGGGAGGTCCATCATAACTTTGAATGGTTACAATTTGATCAGTATTAAATCAAGGCCTACTTGTCTAGCTTCTCCCTCCAAAAGCTGAAACCTATTGTTCCTGAAGTTTCTGGTTTATATATATAAAGGTATACCTATATATAGGTTTATATATATAAAGGTATACCTATATATAGGTAACCTGAGCACACCCCCAGCCAATCAGAGCACAGCTAACCCCCCAGCCAATCAGAGCACACCTCCAACCAATCAGAACACAGCCAAGCTCCCACCCTATCAGTTCAAACCTCCACTGGCAGTTAAAAGGAAGAAACAGCAGCAATCTCACATTGCTCCTAGAAGCAGGAAGCAGAAGACACCAGCCTGAAGATGATGAATGAGACTTCATTGAAACGTCGCCAAGACACTTCCAATTTCACGCGGGAGAAAACCCGAATACCCAAAGATCTACACACACACACACACACACACAGACACACGTATGTGTGTGTGTGTGTGTGTAACATTTTTTGCTGATAAATGAAAATAAAAATTATATAAATTATATAAATATATAAAATATACAGAATATATATATATATATATATATATATATATATATATATATATATATATATATATATATATATATATATATATATATATAACAGAAACTATATATATATATAAAACTCCTGAGTAAGACTGAACAAGGTACAAGGGCTGCAGTTACTTAATAATATTCTTTCTCCTATGTCTCCCTTCTCTCCCTCAGTTACTTGAGGGGCAAGAGAACTCTGGGCAAGGGAAGGTAGGATGAGATGCCAAGAGCCAACAGTTAATATGGAGCAGCTTGTTTGGATAGAAGCAACTTGCCTTTTGAACAAGACACCTTAGACTTACACATTCCAGAGTATTCCTATGACTCTTATATTTCACAAAAATAACCCCAAAGTGTCCTATAGCACCTATAGATAGATCAACCTTAGTGGCCTGAATACCAAAAAAATTAAATCCCCTCAGAGCCAGTGGGATACATTGCAAACTAGTGCACGGAGGACTGCAGCCCTGCCCCTCAAGGTCCAAAGCACCTTTTTTTCCCCCAGATCAAAAAACAAAAATAAAATAAAAACCCACATTTTTGTTTATCCTCTGGCTGACGATCTGGATCACCGTCCGCTGTTTTGACATACTGCTCCAGTTGGGTTAGTAGATCTTCTCTTTTCAGACTTGTGAGCATGCATCTCAAAAACCCTACCTCGTTGTACGCAATTTTTTCTTGTTCCAGGAGAATCGTGAAGAGCTCATTGCCACTGCTCACACCCTCCAGTTTTTTTTTACCAATATGGCTCCGGCAAAGAAATTTAAGCTCTTCAAGTTCCGCGGGCGACAAGGCCCTTGAAAACGAGTGCAGCAAATCCAAAAAAGGATCCATTCCCGGAAACCTAGAAAGAATACAGGGAAGGTTCAGAAGTTTTTGTCGAGAGTCAAACTTCAAGCACAGTTAAAAACAAAACAAAACATTCTCTCTCTCTCTCTCTTTAATGCCGATTTCCTCTTTTCCGGAGTCTGCAACTTCTGGCTATTACAACTCCTGGCCAAGCAGAATCCTAAAACGAAAACTACAAGGTCTTGAAAAACTTCTGCGCGACTACTTTTTTAGGCGAAAACGCGTCTTTCCCTCCAGCCAACTAGTCTGCAGACTTCTACTTCTACAATGCATCCGGTTCGAACTTTAATGACGTGGGCTTTTCTGAAGTGCTCCAGCTAACATTTTGCGCGAGCCTGACGAAATATGCTCATTTTAAGAATCTGGATTTTTTTTAAAAAAGAAAAAAGAAAAAGAAAAGAAAAACCTTGAGACTTACTTCCTGTTTTCCCCCCCGACTTTGCCGCTTCCAGGCGTCACAAGAGGAAGAGGCTGCCCAGCCGGAGTGCGCTCCGCCCCGCGTCCTTTTCAAGGGGCCGTTCCGGAAGGTGGCGGTGCTGCCCAGCTTTCCCCACCAATCCGTTAAATCCGCGCACCGTTTGATTGCGTAGGGCGTTGGAGGTGTTGCAGACGTACAGAAGAGCGGAGATAAATTGGTTGCTTTTAATAGTTAAATATACGAGTATTAACATGTTTTTTAAAAAGGATTTGATGTCGCCTGAAGGCTGGTCTAAAGTATTTCTCTTTTATTAAAGAGCCCGCATAAACTCATCCGTTACTATGACGAATCTTTAAAGAAGGACATTTCCGAGTCGCCCTTTGTGTTCTTAATTCCCCTCCGTTTTTACTTAAAGATTCAGCTCTGTCTTTCCTGGAGCTCCACAGATGTTTCCAGGTGAGTTTTAAGGAGGAAATGGTGATGGTAGTATTGTCACCCTTTGAGAATGACAGCTTCTAATATTCTCAGTCAGAATACAAAGCAAAGGTTGAAGTTCCTTTAAGTTGAGCTCAATTGGGGACTTCGTAGAGCCACACATGTGGCATCAGTATCAGCAGGTATACAGCATCAGGACACGAATGGTGCCCTTGGATTCTTTCTGGTTTTCTCAATGTCATAGTCTAGCTAGCACATTGCTTCTCAATCCCAGCAACTTGAAGTTGTGTGGTCTTCAACTCTCAGAATTCTGCAGCCGGTGTGCTGGCTGGCAAATCCTGGGAGTTGAAGTCCAAATAAATTCAAGTTGGTGAGGTTGAACAACAATTAGTCTAGTTCACAGCCCTGGGGCTCCCTTAAGGTCTCCCTTGGACTTAAGAACACAAGAGAACCCTAGGGCTAGGCAAGGAACTTGATTTAGTTTTTTTAATGTTGAAAATGTTTAATAAAAACTATTTTTTAAAAAATCTTGTGGTCTTCAAGTATAAACCAGATTTCTTTAGTTTAGCTACATACTGTTTGTTTATTCAACAGATATTTCAGTATTTGCCTATAGTATCATAGGACCTCAAGGTACTAATAATTGTTACCATCCAAGATGTGTGAGTAATCCTAATTCATTCTATATTAGAAATGCAGTAGGTGTTAACATGGGATCCCCAGACATATTTTAAAAAACAACAATGAAGAGACTTGCAGGCATCTTCTCAGCTGCATGAAGAATTTTTTTCTGCAAATTATGCTGTGGCTATTATATTCCTGTTCTTCTAGAACAGGGCTGTCAAACTCGTGGCCCCCGGGCCGGATGCGTCACGCGCTGGCCACACCCATGCCCGGTTTAACAAAGGGAAAAAGTCGCGATACGTCACGTGACACCGCCGTGACAACGCGAGTTTGACAGCCCTGTTCTAGAAGGAACTAGAATGAAAATACTGGTGCAGTCTTTCACAGTGAGTTTCAATCCAGTGGTGATAAGCTTCTGGGCTAATAGGCCATGATATAATTATCTGATATAATTTCCACAATATCATTTTGATGCTACTTTAGCTGCTTATTTATCAGATTTCCAGTATTTCAGTTAAGTCACTAGGCTAAATTCAACTTGATCTCCATAATATGTACCTACCCTTAGCTTGTAAATATTTATCATAATTTGATTCTAAAGGATTGTTAGCATACACTGGATGAAGAAAGAACGTTTGACCCAGATCCAAATTCAGCTCAGATCAAAAAGTATACCCTTCCCCCAAATGGCAACCTGGTCATGTTCCAGATGTTGAAGAACTACAATTTACAGAATTCCTCCCACAGGCGATGCTGGACAGCTCATCCAGAAATTGTATATAAGGTTATAGTATATCATTGAAGAAACAATGCACCCAAGGCTGCTTCATCCGACAAGAATATGTAAGGTACTTGTTGAAGAGCACTTGCATTGCTGGAAAAAATAAACAGGATGCAACGAAGGGGATCTTAAACTGATTGGAAAGCAAGTCTGGTTTGCAAGAAAAGTAGTTTGTCCTTTATGAAGTGTGGTATCTGCTGAAATACAGGAGAGGGAGCTCATCAAGTTAGAAATGACAGGAAAATGTGCCTCTCAATAGAAATAGCTGCAAACACATTGGTACATGGAAGAAATGGAATTATCATGCCAGTGCACATGATCACATGTTCTCTATTTGGATGGCAGCCTAGTCAAAATCAGTTGAAAGACATAAAAGGAGGAGACCAAAGGCCCTAAAGTTACCCATCAGCAAAAAGCATTTGCACAGCAGAAAAAAGGGATAGCAGTTAATTATAGTGAGAAGGGAAGCATTTAAATTAATGTTTGTCTATATATTAATATATTAAATATTACAATGATAATTCTTTTTGCGTGGATGGAATTAATTCCTTCTTTTTCTGGTATACATCAGTGGCAGCTCTGGCTGAATTAGATGGCACCAATTTTTTAAATTTAATTTAATTTAATTTAATAGATTTGTATGCCGCCCAACTCCCGGGGGGACTCTGGGCGGCTCACAGCATGTCAAATCCATTACAAATAAAAACATATAACAGTTAAAAAGATATAAAAATTAAAAAAATCTCCAACATTCATAACAAGGGGGGGAGACCCAAGTATAATCTGCTTGGTCTCACTTTCACCCCGCCTGCCAGAAGAGCCAAGTTTTTATTGCTTTACGGAAGGCCAGCAGGGTGGGGATGGCCCTGATCTCCGGAGGGAGTTGGTTCCACAGGGAGGGAGCTCCCACAGAGAAGGCTCTCCCCCTAGGCCCCGCCAACCGGCATTGCTTGGTCGATGGGACCTGGAGGAGACCAACTCTGTGGGACCTAACCGGTCGTAGGGAGGTATGCGGCAGGATGCGGTCCCGAAGGTAGCCTGGCCCTGAGCCATGTAGGGCTTTAAAGGTCAAAACCAACACCTTAAATAAGTTGCATGTATTTCCTAACAAGGAAGGAAGAGGTTTTTTAAGAGGAAAGCTCTCCATCCTGGAAACAGGATTAAGATGCTTTTAAAAACATGGTGCTACTGACCAAGCAACTTAAAATAGGCAGTTGGATGAGTCTACGCTTTCTTGAATTTTTTCCCCTCTGAAAAAACTCCAGGAGAGACGCAGATAGACAGACAGACAGAGAGAGATATGCAAGTTTAAATGATAAAATCTTCAGTAACAAATTGACATGTGCTGAGATTTGTGTACTGGCTGCGGCTTTATTCCTTCCTTTGTGCAAAACAAGGAGGAAACCACAGTCATCCGTATTTCCCAACAGCTGTATATGTAAAGAAATCAGTTACTACTGAACTAGAAGTCTGGAAAAACCCCTAATTCTGAATACAGGGTTGGTTCTGCTGTATGCTCTTACGTGTTCAAATTCTAACTTGGTACGTTTTCTCTGTCATGAGTCATCTCCCCGTCTCAGGAAGTGCAAACAATTTTGCTTTGTTAACACTCTGTGTACAAGGGAGTAGTCCTCCCCATTCCCAGAGAGTGCATTATCTTCAGTTCTATCAAAACATTGTACAGGATATGACTGTATGATTACTCATACTTATCCAGGATAATGCATTAAAATTAATGCTATACTTCTATCCTGTTCTCCCTAATAATTTTTAAAATTATTGCTCTCTGTTTTAGGAACCCCAACTCCCATAGTGAAGTTCAAACATAAGCCTCCTCTGTATACAAAATGCATGCCAAGCATGTATTGCCCTTTGCCAAATTCTCAAAATATACATGGTCACCTACTAATATTACCACAGTGCAACATGACTATACATATAACTTTGAAGCATTGGCAATGAGAATGCATTACTAGGTGAAAGTTACAACACTGGATAAGCCAAAGGAGTAATTTTTATTGCTTAGCTTTAGCGTGTATATCCTGCCTTACCTCATGGCAAGTAACATTTAGCTAACAGTGTAGCTAATTTTATTTTATTTTCATTAACCTGTATCTATTTTGAAGAGCACTACATCTGCTCAGCCATAAAAAGAGGTAGGCTAGTTCAGAGTAGGCAACCTGATGCTTTTCATCCAGGTGCTTTGGGCTTCAAATTCCATTCATTCCAGCCAGCACCCCCATCCCGGGTCAGCCATGAAGTTATGTAACAACAGTATTTCCTTGTTATGCAATCTGAGAAGTTTTCTTGCTGCAGGTAAGTGCAACCATGTTATTGCTAAAACTGTATGTTTTGGCTGTATCGAATCATACAACTTATATCAATTTTCTCTTTAAGTATAATATTCAGTGTGAATTTAATATTCTTCTACTGAAATTCCCGTTGTTGCATAACTATTACTGCATCTAAATTCTGCATCCAATAATCCTATGCTCTTTGACTTGTCCAGTTTCTGGATCATACTTCTTGAGCAATTTCTAAATAAGACCCAGAAGATGCTTGAGTTACATGTATGATTTTAAACTCAGTCACATCTGTTAAGTCCCCCCCTTTATTTTATTTATTTTATTTATTTTTGTCAAGTGCGTGTTGGTAATATACATAGATATAACATTGTTTATATACATAAGATGGGTACTGATAAGAGGGAACATTAGGACAGGGACGGTAGGCACACTGGTGCACTTATGCACGCCAATTTGAAAATTTTGAAACTAGTCACATAGATTAAGTCATTGTAAAGTAGGAACCTCAAATATTTTATCTTTTTATTAATAAATTTTGCAATCTAATCAAATTATCTTTTCACTGAGCAAATGTCTTTATGCTTTCCTCTTCATAAAATAAACCTTTAATAATAAAGCAAGGGGGGGGGGAAATGCTGGACATATTTATTTTCCTTATTTATCCCAGGCATGCAATACATTATTATTGCATGATCAGCTATAAATTGTTTATTTTGTTTTGAACCAATCTAGAGATATTTTGTGCAGACTGCCTAGGGTTCTGCCCCTTCCATAGAGGTGGCAAGTGCTAAGGAGATACAGTCCCCTTTGTAATCCATGCTAAGCAAGTGGCATGATGCTACAGTTTAAAATTTGAAGCCACTCAAATCTTGCACAATCTTTTTATTGGACTATATGTAGCCCATTGCTTATACTGTATATGTAAATATTTCTTGTTTATGCATATCTAGTGTTATATTTTTCAAGATCTGAGATTTGAATTGTTACATCTTATGTTTGTGTATATACATATAAACAAGCAGTAGCGAATAGATGTTAAATCAAATGTTTCAGCAAGATTTTTTTCATCCATATTTTATTTTCAATCCTGTTTAAAAATTGCTTTATCAAAATAACCGTCTTTCCCATTTAATAAATGCAGTTCTAATCTGAGTTCAAACCAGTTTGTTTGCTTTTGCAAGGAGGTTTTTGCAAGAAGCTTGGCTATTCAGTGGCATAATTTTGTATAAGACAATTTCCTGTGCTTTTCTAATCTAATCCTCTCCAAAACAGCTATAGAGCAAAGTAGATCATATGATCTACTCTGAACGTACTGTGTTTCCATGAAATAAAACCAGGTGTTATATTAATTTTTGCTTCAAAGACAATTTTTGCTTATTTTCCAGTTAGGGCTTATTTTTGGGGAAATACAGTACTAAAATGTATCCATCTGCTTGACGATCTTAACTGGGTCTAATTTTGGGGGTAGGGCTTATATTATGAGCATCCTGAAAAATCATGCTAGGGCTTATTTTCTGGTTGGGTCTTATTTTCGGGGAAACAAGATAGAAAGCTGTAGATTTGATCCCTTATTTTTCTAGGTAGGGTGAAAAGCTACTTGCAACTGGCTCCAGTGTCTCTCGGCATGGAGTAGAGGATTTGCTACACTTGATACTCTAATAGAGATGATAAGATTCTTGACTATGTCATAGCAGATGGTGGCTTGACAGTATGATCTTTTGGGACCACTGCGTGTTAAGTGGAGTTGATTTCAGTTTATTTTTCTTCTTCTGCTGTTTGGCAGCTTACATTTTAAAAATCGAGAGCAATAAAACAAGAAGAAAAGATCATGAATGTCTGAAAGCAACAAACAGAACATGCCAAGGAAAAACTGACAGGGATTGAAAAGTCACCTTACACCCAGGCCTGGGAGTAAAGCCAGGTTGTCAAATACTTTTGGAACATCATGAGGTTAGGAGCTGCAGGTTGTCTGGAGGAATGCATTAAAGTAGAAAGATCATATACAAAAACAGGTTAGTTAAAAACGAAATCAAAGCAAACTGGTGGTCAAGAAAACGATGATACAGTATAGACAAACCCTGTATGTATTTCATTCACTTAAGAGTGTTATATTTGAAGAGAACTAGCTTCCATCCATTTTGCAAAGTTATAAAATAAGGCTAAACACAGCGGTAAAGTCAGAGGTGGGTTTCAGCAGGTTCTGACTAGTTCTGGGAACTGGTAGCGGAAATTTTGAGTAGTTCAGAGAATCGGTAGCAGAAGCTTTGAGTAGTTCGGAGAACCGGTAAATACCACCTTTGACTGGCCCCACCCCCATCTATTCTCTGTCTCCCGAGTCCCAACTGATTAGGAGGAAATGGGGATTTTGCAGTAACCTTCCCCTGGAGTGGGGTGGGAATGAAGATTTTACAGTATCCTTCCCCTGCCAAGCCCGCCAAGCCACACCCACAAAACCTGTAGTAAAAAGTTTTGAATCCCACCACTGAGTAAAGTCTGAATGGGTATGAACCCAAAAGATGACATACTGGTTGGATTCATCTCTCTGTCTGTGAAATCATGGCACTATGTGAAAGAGCCTGTATGCTGCCTTTCTGTTATGTGTATGTGTTTGATGCTTGTATTTAATTTAATTTAATTAAATTAAAAGTTCTTATAGGCCGCCCAATCCTGTAGGACTCAGGGCGGCGTACAATAGGCATAAGAACAATACAATAAAAAACATGTCAATATAAAACATAACATTATTTAAAAAAAACATTTGAAACATTCATTCAGGGGGAATCCGATCTTCTGCTTTTTCACCCCGCCTGCCGGAAGAGCCATGTTTTTACGGCTTTGCGGAAGGCCAGTAGAGTGGGGATAGTCCGGATCTCTGGTGGGAGTTGGTTCCAGAGAGATGGGGCTCCCACAGAGAAGGCTCTCCCCCGTGGGCCCGCCAACCGACATTGTTTGGCTGATGGGACCTGGAGGAGGCCCACTCTGTGAGGAATGTGGTAGGATGCGGTCCCGGAGGTAACCTGGCCCTGAGCCATGTAGGGCTTTAAAGGTCAAAACCAACACCTTAAATTGCGACCGGAGACTAATAGGCAGCCAATGCAGCTGGCGGAGGATAGGTGTTACGTGGGTGTATCTTGGCATACCCACCACAGCTCGCACAGCTGCATTCTGGTGCAAAATGCGGCTGCGCGTGCTGTGGTGGGTGTGCCAAGGTACACTCATGTGACACCTGTACTCCGCCAGCTGCACTGGTTGCCCATCGGTCTCCCGGTCCAATTCAAGGTGTTGATCACTATCTTTAAAGCCCTTCATGGCTTAGGACCAGGTTATCTCCGGGACCGCATTCTGCCTCACACTTCCCTTCGACCGGTTAGGGCCCACAGAGTTGGCCTCCTCCAGGTCCCATCGGCTAAGCAATGTCGCCTGGCGGGCCCTAGGGGGAGAGCCTTCTCTGTGGCAGGCCCCGTGCTCTGGAACCAACTTCCCCCAGAGACCCGAATTATCCCCACCCTGCTGGCCTTCCGGAAAGCTGTTAAGACCTGGCTTTTCCTGCAGGCAGGGGGTAGAGCGTAGTCCACTTGAGCTCACCCCCAAGTATGTATGATGCTGAATGGATAGTAAATGTTTTAAGATGTTTTTAATTTTTATATCTGTTTTAATGTTTATTTATATTGGTTTCTTGTATTTTTTCTGTTGTAAGCCGCCCGGAGTCCGCCGGGAGTTGGGCAGCATATAAGAAACACCAATAAATAAATAAATAAATAAATTCTGTAGCATAACGTATTGTGATATGTTTGTAGGAAAACACCAGGAACTCTATTGTATATATTGCCATGTTCATGCAGCTATTGTTATAACCATCATGGTTATAGCCATAGCATTTTAAGCAAGGTGCTGGTATAGTTAGTTACATTTATCAGCATGTGACTCTCCAGATATATTGGCCCATTTCTATCTGCCAGGTGGGGCAATTACTTGCCTTCTCTGCTGAGCACCCATCCTTTAGAGCAGTGGTTCTCAACCTTTCTAATGCAGCGACCCTTTAATACAGTTCCTCATTTTGTGGTGACCCCCCAACCATAAAATAATAAAATTATTAGGAAACTCAGGGGTGGGTTCTAACTTACCTTGCTGCCGGTTCGCTTCCTCCTGTGCTGCGTGGGCGCGCGTGCGCTTTGCATGCGCAGTGCTGAAATTTTTCAAAAAAAATTGCAAAAAAAGAGCAGAAAACAAGATGGTGACGCATGCGCAGTGCCAGAAATTTGGCTTCTGCGCATGCTCAAAAGTTCCCATGGTAAAGATTTTTTTTTTTGCAGTAGTCTATTTGCATGTGGGTGGACCCACCTGGAGATGGATAGAGGAGTGGTGTCTCGGTTCCTAAGACCATCGGAAATGTGTGTTTTCCGATGGTCTTAACCGATCCCTGTGAAAGGGTCGTTCGACCCCCAAAGGGGTCGCGACCCACATGTTGAGAACCGCTACTTTAGAGCATCCTGCCCTCCAGAGTAAGATCAGCCCCCAATCTTCTATTTTATTATAAGAGTCTAAAGATTGGCTTTCCAAATTGGCCTGGGGGATCCAATGAGGGAATTTAACTTTGGAAGTGGCTGCTAGATTGACAGCAGACTCCCCCTCTGTGTTCCCTACACACCCTTCTTTTTTTAATCAGTCATATCAATGTATTTTCTTTGTTTTCTTTTTCCTTGTTTGTTTCCTTGTTCTATTATTTTACTTTTCAGTTCTTTAAACTTCCTCTTTATTTCTTTGTTTTTTTATGGTGGTAGCTCATGGTGAGATAGGCGGCAAATAAATATGATAATAATAATTATGGGATTTGGCACCTAACATATTTCTACTGCATAAAACTCTATTGTGTTTACTGATTAGATAATGTCTCATTCTCTTCTATTCATAACAAACTGCTTCCCCCCTGACAAGTGTCCCCCACGGTTAATGATTCCTACTACTTCCAATCTGAATTGTTTTTATGAAAAGAAATTAGATGAAAGAAGTGAGGAAATATGGAATAATTATATATGGAAAATATTGCCTGGACCACCCATAAAATTCTGGGCAAAGATCAGACAAGGAAAGCCTTATCTGGAAGCCCAAACCTTATCTGGAACCCCAAACCTCAATTTTGAAAATCATTGTATGTAGGATGATCTTCCAGATGAAAAGAAGTAACAGTGAATATATGTGTCCCAGGATAATGATGCGAAATCGAATTTGAGTTGGTCACCAAGACCAGAGATTTACTCTTCCGAATTTCTAAGAAGTAACAATGTTCTCAATACTTATTGAAATACTGAAACATAAAACTTTTTCAATTGACATATTACATATCTTAACTTCCACACCGTTCTTCTCTCCTCTTCAAATGAATGCAGAATGGCATTTTGTGAGAAAGTTTAAATGAATATTAGTTATAGAAATAAATATTCAACAAAAAACTAGAGAGCTTTAGTATGCATTTACTTTTCTTTAAAAAAAAAGAGTCCATGAAAAGGAACATTATATAATTTTCTAGATACAACATTATATACAAAACCCTTTTTCAAAAAATGCAGTACAAAAGAAACTATAAAAGAGTCATAAGCAGTTATTATTTTTAATGATCTCAAAAAAAATTGAACATTTCTAAGTATATAGTTCTTATTTTTATCGGAATGTCAGTATTATGCCAACATTTTAAGATAATGTTTTACATTTCTTTTAGTTTCAGATTGTCCCCCTGACTAATTCGGGCTATCCATGTCAACTTCATGTTCATCACCTATGAAATGAACCTAATGTTTTTTTGTACAGTATATTCTTCCTAATTTCTAGTGAAACTAATTGAGATATAATAGTTCAGTATAAATTATACCTGAATATATATTAGCTAGGAAGACTAATAGTAATAGAAAAACCAGAGAAGGATTAACTGGTAGTTGAGAAAAAAGTAATTACATCCTAACTTACTATTTTCTTGATTCCCTTATAGTCATGCCCATTTACAACCACAATCTGTTTACAATTGTAACTTGCTCTCCTCAATGTATTTTTATTTTGTTTTGGCTAATGAAGAGAAATGAAACCAGCTCCTGACTTAATACTGAATGTTCTCAACTGCTCTAATGTTGCATAAAGCTGTATTTACAAACAGAATTCCTAATCAAGAGTGAGTTCTGTTTTTCATCTTTCTTTTTCAAAAATATACGTTAGTAGAGCTGCAACAGTGCTTCAGATATGAAGGAGAAAAAAGTGTGAATGCTTATGTACCCACATCTGTAACTTCTTAAAGCAGCTATGACTTTCCCTGGCTTGTGTAATTGTCCTCTACCATTGCAATGCAATTCAAAATTTATTGGAGCAGTGGATTTTGCGGGTAAGTGCTACATGCATGATTTGCAGGCTTCTCAAGAATGTTTTCCCTTCCAAATTCTAAGTGCTATTATTATGCAGTAGTCTGCTCTGCTCAAATTTTTTTTTTTGGGGGGGGGGGGTTTATTATTATAATAAATAATTCTCATTAGTACTTTTTTATACATTGTTTCAAAAAAGTTGGATAACGGGATTCATAATTAAACCAAGAATTATATAATTGGTGTTTTGCAAGTTTGGCTTTTGTTGAAAATGAACTTATTCTGAGTTTGTGATTAGTGAGTCTGTGGGTATGTTTGGTAATGGGGGAGATTGAACAGGAGCTCAGAATGCAGTGACAGAAACTATAATTTCTGTATCTATATCTGTATGCCCAAATGTTTATTTACATTAGAAAATATATAAACTTACTGAAGCCTGGAACAGATTAAGCTTTAAATCCTAGTGTATGGCATCATGTCTAACACAAAACATTTTTGACTATTGCAAGAGGAAACAAACCTCCATCTGCATCAAGTAACAAAAAGAAGTGTGAACTTTCATCCACAATATCCAGTATCTTTGGCATTTGAAATTCACTGAATGCTTGCATATTTAAATCCAAATTCATGCATACAGGTCAGTATATAAACAAATTGTTTTACTTTGTATAAGGCTCTTAGCACAGCTAAAACATATTGATTGGATTATGTCAAATATTTTCTTCCATGGATTCTATGGTCAAGAAAGGTAGATAAGGCTGATTACATTTATAATAAAAGACTAATATGATTTTAAAATAAGTGACATTCCTGCAGTTCAGTTTACAAGAAGCAGTTATAAACAAAAGATAAGCCCTTTATTCAGAATAATCTTTGGCAAGAGTATTATGTTTGGACAAAATTTCATTAACATAATACATTTTCACTTACACAGAGCATCTTGGATAAATTATATTTAAAAAGAACCGAATTCATTCATAATTTACATTAAAACTAATAAATATTATAAAATGGAGATTTTACTTTAAATAAATTTGCAACAAACTTTTAAAACTGAAATATAACAGTCTTGGGCATTTGCTTTTTGAATAAACCACACAAGTAGGATTACTTGCAATATACAGATAGTCTTTGACTTACAACAGTTCATTTGGTGACCGTTCAAAGTTACAACATCACTGAAAACAGTGACTTATGACCATTTTTCACACTTAACAACCATGTGACTAACTTAACAACCACAATGATTCACTGAACTGTGTCAAGAAAAGTTGCAAAATGGGACAAAATTCACTTAACAAATATCTCGCTTAGCAACATAATTTTTGGGCTCAATTGTGGTCGTAAGTCGAGGACTACCTGTACTCCCAAACTAGATTAGTCATCTATACTACACGACTAATTTGTTATATTTTATGATGTCCTTATATTGCGGCAAACTATTATTTAAAATCATGCATTCGTGAAATCGGCATGGCTAAAGTGAGAGACTCTTGCACAGGTTTTATTTTTGGGAATATAAATAGGTAAGACTGAACAGATGGATTGTCAAGGAATACTGGTATCTATAATTCTGATTTTGATTTCACACACCTTCATTGTCTTATCTCCAGTGGTGGGTTGCTCCCGTTTTGTGAACCGGTAGCGCCAGCGGTGGGAGGCTCCACCCACCCACCCGGGACGCTTCTGCGCATGTGCAGAAGCATCGCACATGCGAGTGAACCAGTAGCAACGGGTTTTAGAACCCAGAAGATTGCGTAGTGACAATTAATTGATTTTCCCTATTCCTTCATTTCTCAAATCAGATGCTTCCTGTCAAGAGTCTAATAGATACTGCTGGACTTTCAGCCTAAATGAAGAAGCAAATACTGCATGCCGATTTTTCTCAGGAAGACAATGAAGGTTGAACATCTTTATATATCTGTCCATGATACACCTGCATCTCATCAACCTTTTCAACAACATAACATCTGAAAAATTCTGAATAAAAAAGCATATATATATACTTTTATACATAATGAAAGTCATACAACTTCCCAGTTGGAACTATTTTAAAGAGACAAGGACAAACTATGAAACATACAAACATGACCGTCAGATCTGAAGAGAGCCATGTCATGTATAGATTGGTTCATATTTGCCATCCATATCAACAGGTAAGGCCCTGTGGATTCCTACTTCTACCTTGGCTTGCTAATATAAAGGCAACTTTTAAAGTGAAAATTGGCTTGAAGGACTATCCTTACCAGGATTTATTCCTATTTTGGCTGGACTTTAATATGCTCAGAACTGCATTACAATAAGCTGTTGTGGCAAGTCTTAGGATTCACTGACACATAGTAATTGGATTGCTGTTCATAGGTTCCATGACTTTCCAGGAAAAACTTGGTTATATCAAAATCTGTATTTGTTTTCTCTGTTCACCAGAGGCTTGCTGGTTTTCTGTTACATTTGTCTCCTTGAATTGTTCTACTGCTTTTTAAGATTGCAAAGATTATAAATTGCTCCTCCATTACCCTTCCAAAGCAATTTTAATTAGTGCGAATTAAAATATTTAGCTATTTGAAGAGGAAAAATAAAGCTAGGCTTCATTGGAAGTCCATACTATTCACCTTTTCATTTTCATATTTGGATGTCCAGCAACTAGTGATGGGCACAGGAGAACCTTCCTTTGAAGCGAACTGAAATGCTTCTTAATTCTGCTAACCCTTTTCACTTCCTCATTTTTAATCTTATCTGAATTAAAAAAAAAACTAAAAATAAACAAAAATAAAATGCCATTTATCTGACTGTTACCATAATTTAACATTATCACTATTGGATCACACCTAGCATCTTCAAGGTATGTCCATGCAATTTACTAGCAATGCATAAAAGTAATATCTTTACATTGTTGCATATCTGCTACATTAATTTCCCGTACTGCCTCTGAACAATTGCACCAATTATTTTACAATTCATTTATTAATCTATTCTCAGTAGATGTATAATCTCTTTTAAAAGACATAATTTGGTAATCGTGGATTGTGTGGCACCATATTTACTTTTTTCTGAATATGCTCCTGATCAATTTTTATAAAACAACTCTAGTATTATGAGAGGACAAAATTGCACATGTCTGTACTGGCTCCATGATACTCATATCTTATAACCTCTATAATATGATACCTACTAAGAAAGAAAGGCCCATATTTCACTGGAATGGTGCTCAAATAAACTCTTTGACCATTTCAATGTGAAAGAGAGTAAGACAAATGAATCAAACTTGCAAAAGGCAGAGAAGTTGTAAATATGGAAAAGAATAATATTTAGAAATGAGCTGCTGAGCCAAATTACTTAATATATAAGAGATTATGAGCTACAATAGCCCTATGGCCAGTGAAATGACAGAATCACATTAATTGTTTTAGAAAGATATAATGTCCTTAAATGTAGTATGTTGGCTTTACTGACCAGAGGTGATATAGAACCATAATTGAGAATACATATATTTAATGTGTTCCTTCAGCAACTAAGATTCCAGGTTTGTGATGGGCAGTGCAATTTGCTAGTATTTGTGTGTGTGTGTGTGTGCTCTTAACTCAGGAGACTTTTTCTTCAAAGGTCCTTCAGTGTTTGGGGAAATTGTGCTGATGCTAATATTCTTCTTGTTCTGTTAAATCCCCCTCCGGAATGTGCACTAGACACTTTGAATTACTAAAGTAAATGCCCTTCCACAAATTGTTCTTCTTTCATAGAAGAAGATATGAAAGACAGTAAAGTGATTTGCTCTCATTAGTGTTGAGACTAAGATTACAGTGATTTGAGTCTGACCATTCTATTCACTAGAATAAATGAAATGAGGATGGAAGTGATGAATTGAGGCAAGAATCTCAAATGGAAAACAAAATACTCTTGCTCCTGCATTCACTTAGTTAGGAGAAAATGCAGGGTATTCAACATATGATCAAGGAAACTCAACAGGATTTCTGCTTGTAAAAAAGTCGGCAGATTCAAGTCAGAGCTTTGTTGCCACAGTCTTGCAAAAAGCACTCCACGGTATAGTGTTTATTATTATTATTATTATTTGCATATTGCAAGACTCCAGATGTAGCTTATCAGGAATGGGGGGGCTTATTATTATTCCAATACTTGTAGTTTGGTTCATACATTTTATCCTATTTTAATAAATAAGCTAATATAAAATTCTCAGAGAAGAGGCTACAGAATCCTATCTCCTTTTAAAAAATAAAACAGTGATAGCTCTAAGCTAACTATGCAAATTACCTATCTATTTATATGTATATAAAAAAATCCCTGCATTATTTTTGTGCAAAAAAGGAAAGAAAATAATAACAAAAGAAAACTTGTCAGAAATAGAATATGGTCCTTCCTGTTCGTCAGAACATTATTTCTCACATAGATATAAGCGAAACAGTCGCATATGCTTAAAACATGCACCAGGTTCTTAAAGGATGAAGTTCTATCATGTAAATATTGGCTGCTTTATGAATGGAATGCCCCAGCGTAAAACATTGTCTTCTTCTATACCTCAACGTGGCATGAGTGACAGGAAGACACACTCCCTCTATGGCTCATTGATGACCTGGGACTGTGACTGTTACAGTTTTCACCTCTCCTTTGATCCTTGTCCCTCCAGTTTTCTAGCAGTTGCAGCTTTCCTTGCTCTTCTTTCATGAAGACTTCCACCATGAGAACTTTCTCCTTGTGAATCTGCTGACTAATGTCCTTGGGAATGTCTGGAATAATCCAGTCAACAAAGTCACTCATAAACATAACCAAATTCTGAAAAATAAAAACAAAAGAGAAAAGGTTAACCAAGTCAAAATTATGGCCTGACTAAAATTATTATTTTTTTAAAAAAATTGATATCAATAGCTTATTAAGAATTCACATATATTTGTGATTCCTAAGAATGCGTCAGTACAACGCATAGACTGCTTAATTCCAGAGATCATGTGCATTAGTCCTCCATTTATGAGCATAATTGAGCCAGAAATATTGGTCATAAGTGGCGACAGTTATAAACTCGCTGATCACACAACCATGTCCAATTTTGCAACCTTCTTTTGCAGCAGTTATTAAGCAAACATGGTGGTTGTGAAATGAATGCATCGGCCGCAAAGTGAATTCCATGGTTGTTAAACGAAGCCATTGTTTACTATGAGGTGTGCTTTTTTTTTTTTTTGCTGGAAATTGGAAGTAAACACCGGTTCCTGGGGAAAATGTAAACCACAGTCACATGAGCTTGGGATGCTGCAAATGGCCATAAATGTGGGTTTGTTTCTGAGCACCCAAAATGTGATCACATAACCACATGGGGGTGGGGGGGCACAGATGTCAGAATACTGAATCCGGGTTGTAAGTGGCTTACGAATGAAGGCAAATATATGTGTCCCAGGATAATGCTGCAGGATCTATTCTGGATCGGTCACCGGGACCAGAGGTTTTGTCTTTCGAGTTTTTGGACTCGTGCTGGAGCTCATCTTCAGGGAACTGCTAGAGAGAAGTTGCCTGAAGATGGGCTCCAGCCACGAGTCCGAAAGCTCGGAAGACAAAACCTCTGGTCCCGGTGACCGACCAAGATTGGATCCTGTAAGTTGCTTTTTCAGTATCTGTCATAACTATTATAACTATAATAACTATTACTAAGTGAATGGTTTATTTCAAATATATTTCCTTTCCTTTTTCTTATTTCATGCCTACTATTTTTACATCTTTTTCTTACTCTGTATAACAGTTCACCCTAAAATGGGACAGTGTAATGAATATATATATATCCCAGTAAGGGTATGGCTATCTGACGAGAGCTAAATAGCTCAAAATAGATCTATAATAGTCTCCCTTTATTTTCATTTATCAGCAAAAAATGCTACACACACACATGAATGCACATGAAACTTGAAAATGTGTTCCACAGTAGTCAAACTGATCCCAAGATTAGAACTGAATGATAATGAGCACTATCTATACACTGCTTCATGAAACTAATACATACTGTAATATATCTTCATAATGTATGTAATCACTTATCTGACCAAGCAGCAGTGAATGGAATTCACAAGAGAGAGGAGGAGGAGGGAGCCTTCTTTAAAATGGGGAATACCTGCTTTTAAAATATCTTCCTCCAAAGCCAATTCTTATTTACCGTCAGAAATTGGGCACCAGAGGAAACATCCTAAGAGGGGATTGCAAATTCTGCAGGATTCTGGAAATGATTCTCCAATAACACAAATAAAAATCAGGCAGGGGGCTAAGATAAACATTTCTCTCTCCTCCAAAACTAATGGGAGGAAATTTAAAAACAAGAAAAAGAAATCAAACTGAATTAAGTGACTACACAGTTGGGCAAGTCTAATTCCCAGATTGAATAAAAGTAAAACACTTCGAACTTGCGCAATTTGTTTCTGCTTATCTCACTTAGGCCAATGAATATTAACACTGTCTTCTGTCGTTTTAGTTGTCTCTCAACAGTTTTACTGTAATTTTGTTTTGTTTTTTACTTTAAATTTTTTTTAATGGTTTTTATTAAATTTATATACATTTAAAAACACAGAAAGAGAAACACAAACTATACAACAACTAAACAAATAAAACAAAACAAAAAACAAAACAAAACACAATATAATCACAACATAACAAAACAATACTGTCTATGCTGACAGTCTTTCTAAGTTTATCTTACGGTGTCAGTATCAACGGTATATATTAAGCTTATATATTCTATATATTATACAAATAATATTTATATTCTCATGATTTCTCTTCAACATTATACTTCAGTGATGGCGAACCTATGGCACGGGTGCCACAGGTGGCACGCGGAGCCATATCTGCCGGCACACGAGCCATTGCCTAGCTCAGCTCCAGCACGCATGTGCACGCCGGCCAGCTAGTTTTTGGCTCGCATGGAGCCTCTGGGAGGGCGTTTTCAGCTTCCGGAGGGCCTCCGGGGGGACTGGGGAGGGTGTTTTTGCCCTCCCCAGGCTCCAGGGAAGCCTCTGGAGCCTGGGGAGGATGAAAAATGGGCCTACCGGGCCCACCAGAAGTTGGGAAACGGGCCATTTCTGGCCTCCAGAGGGCCTCCGGGGAGCAGGGGAGGCCGTTTTCGCCCTCCCCAGGCATTGAATTATGGGTGTGGGCACTCGTGCATGCGCGATAGCATGCGTGCATGCACTTTCGGCACCCAAGGGAAAAAAGGTTCGCCATCACTGTTATACTTCATACTTGCTCATCCAATTTATTAATAATGAGATCTCATATATATATATATATATATATATATATATATATATATATATATATATATATATATATATATATATATATATATATATATATATATATATATATATATATAGTAAATAAAATATTTTACGTTCACTATATACAGCTTTCTTTCTATTTCCTCTTTTCTAACCATTCATAAAATACATTCCAAACTTCATAGAATTTCGAGTCCTACTTTTGGTTCAGTTCCAAAGTCATTTTATCAAGCTCTGCACATTCAAAGATTTTCTTAATTACAATGCTTTCAATTGGTACCTCTTTTTGCTTCCAATGTTGTGCAAGACAAATCCTTGCTGCAGTTAAGATATGTTGTACAATATAATAATATTTTTTTCCATTTTTTTGGTCAATAATTCCTAGTAGGAAAATTTCTGGTTTCATATCTAATTTTTGCTTGGTAATTTCAATTAGCCAGGTCTGAATCTTACGCCAAAATTTCTGTATATAAGTACAGGTCCACCACATGTGAGCCGAGGTGGCGCAGTGGTTAAAGTGCAGCACTGCAGGCTACTTCAGCTGACTGCTAGTTCAGCAGGTCAGCAGTTCAAATCTCACTGGCTCAAGGTTGACTCAGCCTTCCATCCTTCTGAGGTCGGTAAAATGAGGACCCCGATTGTTGGGGGCAATATGCTGAACTCTGTAAACCGCTTAGAGAGGGCTGTAAAAGCACTGTGAAGCGGTATATAAGTCTAAGTGCTATATTGCTATGGTCGCACTTCCAGCAGTTGGGGGGTAGATTTGGGTACATTTTGGCCAATCTCGCCTGGGGGAGGTGCCATCTATAGTACATTTTGTTTATATTTTCCTTATATGTGGTTGATTTTGTCAATTTATAATTCCCCCCCCCCCAAATTTTTTCCCATTGTTCCAAATTGATATTATGTCCAAAATTCCTAGCCCAGGATTGGCATTGCTGTGCTTCCTCTCTAGTCTATTTGGGAGTCTGACAGCTGTGGAAAAAAAACAAAGGTGCCATTGGTGCTCATTGGTGTTGTTGTCACAGGGGTCATCTAAATCAAGTAGCTTTTCCTCTTGTCTGGACCAACAGAAGATTTACATTTTCAGAGTATAAGATGCACTTCCCCCCCAAAAAGAGGGTGGAAATGTTGGTGCGTCTTATACACCGAATACAGCCATTTTTGGCCTCCCAAAGGCCCGCCCCACTTGTCCCATTTTTATGAAAAATGGGCCCGTTTTTCACAAAACGGGGTGTGCAGAAGGTTTGGGAGGCCTGCAGAGTGCTCCTGGGGGCTGGGGAGGGCAAAAACCTTTTTTTCTTACTTACCCCTTCGAAATCTTGGTGTGTCTTATATATCGGTGCATCTTATAGTCCGAAAAATACGGTATTTTCATAAAATTTACAATATAATTTTTATTTTACTGTAAATGCTTTTTGTGTAAGAGTATCTGGAATTTGAAAAAGTTGTTGACACCTGCTAGACAAATATGATATGGACATATTTTTCAAATACTGTTAGATATCATAATCTCCTAAAAACACACTTTCATGCATTCATTTTATTGTGGTTTAATTTCTAGACAAAAGACAAATTTTGATTGTACTTTACCTGAAACACTATTACGAATGCTAATCTTGCTGCAAGCACAGCCCAAAAATCTTTTGCAATGTCATATTTATTTTCAGACCATGGAGGTTCTCTGTAATCTTTGTATCTGAAAAACAGATTAGAATTGAGAATCAGAAGGTTCTGAGAATAATTTATTAGTTCATATCAAATTATATCTATCTATCTATCTATCTATCTATCTATCTATCTATCTATCTATCTATCTATCTATCTATCTATCTATCATCTATCCATCCATCCATCTCTTCATCTTCATCATTTCTAACTACAGTGAGTCAGTTGCTACATTGAGTTTACTGCTGACATGTTGAAAATATTGTTATGCTCTTTTCTTTTACTTTATCAGAATAACATGTTAGCGAGTTGCTGTATTTCCATGTACTTTGTTGAAGAGATAGGATGCTCTATGTGTTTTGCATAATGTATTTGAGAAAAATGTGAAATTCTATTAAACAAGCAAGCTATCTCAGTGTCTAGAAAAGGAAACATTGACTGAAAATCTTCTCCAGAAAAAGGATTGGATTGCTGTACAGCAGACAAGTATGCAGCCATTTAATAATACTTGAATGGAAGGACATAGAAGGAGAAATTCCATGAATATTATATGTAAGGATATTATAGTGCAGTGAAACAAACCGTGGGCAGCCTGCCTAGGGTAGGGACAGCAAACTTATGGTCTTTCACCTCCCAGCAGTCTTAGTAGAATCGCCAATGATATAGATACGTAATGGCAAACCTATGGCACGTGTGCCGAAAGTGGCAAGCAGAGCCATCTCTCCGGGCACGTGAGCCGTCTCCCGTTGCTCTTCCAGGTTCCAGTGCACTGGCCAGCTGGTCTTCAGGCACGGGAGCAGTGGAAACAGAAAGGCAGCCGCCTGGTGTGCATGCATGTGCTGGGAAGATGATCTTCTGGTTTCCGGCACACACATGCGCCCTGGCCACCTGGTCTTCCGGTTTCCGGCGCATGCATGTGCTCCGGCCAGCTATTATTTGCGCATGTATGCACACCAGGTGTCCGGTGCGCATGTGTGCGCCAGAAACTGGAAGATCATCTTCCCAGCGTGTGCATATGCACCAGGTGGCTGCTTTTCCAGTTTCCGGCACGCGCACATGCCCCCGTTTTGGCATTTAGTGCCGAAAAGGTTCGTTAACTCTGACATAGATTCTAGGGGTTGTAGTTCAGAGGCATACTACAAGGCTATCAATTCCCCTCCCAAGTCCAATTGGCTAAGTAAGCAGGAAAGAGAATGAAGCAGAAAAAGTGTCTTAATACAAACTCTTAGTAGTATCATTTAATTTTTTTAAAAAAAAGGAAGATATGTGAAAAGAGGTTACATTGGAATTTGGGATGCAAAGTGCATGAATTCTGAGTATCAAGAAAGCAATTTTGTGGCTATCAAAATTAGATTCATACAAGATATGTAGGAAATATATTAGAGCAATTCAGAGATTTATTCTAACATATGAAACTGAGCAAGCTTATGTGGTAGTAATTAATGAATTAGTGAGCTTTTATCTGGTTTATTTAGAGGTCCAGCTACAATTCAATGGACTGAAGACAAATTAGGGTTTACAAAGTTTTGGCATATAAAGGACTGCATTTAGGCACTTTTTGAATAGTGGAGTGTGACATTTATAATATTTGAAAGATTCAGATGACCTAATAGGGCTGGATATGTTCTTCGAACAGGGTTCTTCTCAATATGCACATGAATGATTACAGCAGTTATGTATTTTCTTAGCTAATGAAAGCTGTCTCTGGTACTATTTCCATATCTATGAAACAGTTTTTTGAGGAATTAGTATAGCCATAATGGAAATTAGAAGCAGAGGGGAATAAAGAGCAGCAACAACTTTCCATTAAAAAAATCCTATTGTAGTATTGTAAATTTCTGTGTCAAAAGAATATTAGATTAAGGAGCATATGGCTACTGGGTTTTTAAAGATACATATCTGCTAATATGCTTGATTCATTAATGAGGTGATTTAGAATAGCTTTATTTTATTGTGTGTATGTATGCGTGTGTGTGAGAGAGACATATGTTGGCAGAGAGTAGATCTAAATTAATCATTTTATTTATTTATTTATTTATTTGTCAAACATGTATAGGATAGTAGTAGTTTGTATAAACGTAAGTAAAAAGTAACGATAAAAGAGGACAATAGGACAGTAGGACAGGGACGGTAGGCACAGTGGTGCGCTTATGCATGCCCCTTAATCATAATGGATTAGAGTAGTACTTTTGTGGTTCTAGACCAGGGGCCTCCAAACTTAGCAACTTTTAAGACTTGTGGATTTCAACTTCCAGAATTCTTCAGCCAATCATGCTGGCTGAGGAATTCTGGGAGTTGAAGTCCTCAAGTTGCCAAGTTTGGAGATTCCTGGTCTAGACAGTAGCTCATAAAACTGTCAAGGAAAAGAATTTGCCTTTTCAAAAACAGGGTTCTACTAGCTGAATTTTTGTGCCTTTGAAATTATGTAATTGGAGGGGGAATGGTGTTGGCATAGACGCAAAGATGGGAAGGCAGCCTTATCTACAGAAAGATGGCACTTTTCAATATATATATAAGCCTAGAATAAACACACACAAAATTAAAAGACACTTGATGAAATGCACGACAAATAATTTTCCTAGGCGTGGTCTAGGGAAAGCTGTTTCAAAGAAATGTCATTATATACCTGCATATTTGCACTTGATAGCCAAGCTCCATATCATCTTTTGGAGCAGTTCCTCTTTGAAAATCGCTGACATTAAAATAGGACAGTGTATGGTTCACGAAGCCATGCATGGTGCCACTCTCACTGTACATATACAGGTACACGAGGCGTGGAATGAAGTCAGATGTGAATGAGATCACAAATGCCTAAGCCACAAAAGTAAAGAATGAGCGCAGATATTCAGGCCACACTTCATTACATAAGCAGACTCAATTGATTCCTCCCCCAGCAGGGACTGCCATGGTTCAAACCATATCATCAGATCAGCAGGCTAATGGTTTTCTTTGCACCATGGCGGTTTGATAGTCAAACTCTAAAAGTGCAGCAAATTGAGAACGAGTAGCTGAAATTGACTGGGAACCTAACATCAGGTGGAAAAATGGTCATAGGCATTTCAACACTGACATCCTTTTAATTGCAAAATACTTTCAGATAACAGCCCCAAGTGTCCTATATTACCATTCACAATATTTTTTTGCTACACACGCCTTCCCTCCCCCTACTATCAATAAACAAATAGTGTCTGGGGCACTGATGTTGTTTTCATTATCCTGCATGCTGGGAGCAATTTTGAATCACTTTGCGTTCATTGTTTTAAGATTGTGCGATTTTTGTGCAAATGCTTCATTTAGATGTTTTATCAAATGCACAAAAACTTGACAAATAGAAGACAAATAGTTTTATTTGGATCCAGCAATTTAATATTTTTTATCTTTCACAATTAAGATAAATCTTACATGAAATGTTTAGCTGTTGTTTTCAGGGAAGATACTATCTCAGAAGAGAGTAGAAAGCTTAATATTTAGAATTACAGTGGAACTTTTCCATATGGATCCATAGAATTTCACAATTTTCTTTGACTTCACCGTACACAACTTTTTCTTAACCTGTGGGCCTGCCTGCTGGGCTGCAGGTTTTCCCAGTGATGCTTAAGTCAATTTGGGAATTTTTATTGGGGACCTGATATAATTTCATTTTCTCCTTTTTTTTTAGCTGGAAAAAGGCTAAATTTGTGCTGCCAAAATTTGGCCATTTGGCTTCTCTGTCATTTTCTGTGGGGTGATCTCAGAGCTACAGATTAGATACCTGCTTGTTGCTCACTTTTGTTTTAGGAAAAGTCTTTATGACATCAACACCTACAGAAAAACCAATTCCAACTTTCCCTTTTGACCTAATAGAGAAAGGACAAAGAATGCCATGCTTAACAAGCCTGGGAGCAAAACAAGAGAAGAATTAATGTTGGCATTCAGAAGTGAGAAAGCTACAGTTTGGAAACACAAAGGACAGACAGTGTAGGATCGGTAGGTCTTGAGGCCATACTGCCACAGAGCTGCTCTAGACCAGTGATGGCAAACCTTTTTCCCCTCGGGTGCTGAAAGCGCATGCGCGTGCGCTATCACACACGTGCGAGTGCCCACACCCATAATTCAATGCCTGGGGAGGGCAAAAATGGCCTCCCCCGCCCCCGTAGAGGTCCTCTGGAGGCCGGAAGTGGCCAGTTTCCCGACTTCTGGTGGGCCCGGTAGGCCCATTTTTCGCCCTCCCCAGGCTCCAGAGGCTTCCCTGGAGCCTGGGGAGGGCGAAAACGCCCCCCACCCTCCCAGAGGCCCTCCGGAAGCCTAAAATGCCCTCCCAGAGCCTCCGTGTGAGCCAAAAATCAGCTGGCCGGCGCGCACATGCACGCTGGAGCTGAACTAGGGCAACGGCTCGCGTGCGGCAGATATGACTCCGCGTGTCACCTGTGGCATGCATGCCATAGGTTCGCCATCACTGCTCTAGACCATACAGGAAATGAAGTCAAGGGATAAAGGAAAAGGGGGTAATGGATAGAAAAGATGCGGCTCTTGACAAAAGAGAGGAAGCTGGAGCCATCTGGGAGGAAAAATAAAAGACAGAGGCAGAGCCATCTGGGAAATGGAGCTGAGGTTAGCCCAAGCGTCAGCCCGTCTTTATGGCTGCTTTTCCAGGCATATTCACACTTTTCTACTTTAGCCATTGCAGAGTAAACCGTTCAAATAGTTGAACAGAAATGAGACTTTTGTCTTCATATACTATTTACAGGAAAAAAATACTTACATTTATGATCACAGCCAATTTTCCTACCCCTCTGAGGATATTATACCATATCCCTGGGAAAAGGCAAGCAAACTATTCAAGAATATTATCGCAAACGCTGATCATAGAATCACAGATTTGGAAGGGACTCTCAAAGTCATCTAGGCCAGCAGTTTTCGAACTCTATTCCACAGAACCCCTAGGGTTGCATGAGGACTTGGGGTTCTGTGAGAGAGTAGAGGCAAAAGTAAAATTATACTTGAATGCAGCCAGTCTTCTATTCTTACAACTTTGTCCTTTGATCAGAGATTCCAGGGTCTTTTTTCCACAGCCTGTAAAAAGTCTGAAAACTCCTGATCTAGTTCAATCCACTGTTAAGTGCAGGTTCTACTAACTAAAGCATCTCTGACACATGAATATCCAGCTTCTGTTTCAAAACTCACCATGTCAGCTAGCAACGTTTTGAATTGACTGATAACTTGTACAGTCAAGAGGTTTCTCCTTATAGCTACCGTATTTTTCGGAGTATAAGATGCACATTTTTCCTCCCTAAAAGAGGCTGAAAATTTGGATGCGTCTTATACTCTGAATGTAGCTTTTCTGAAGCTTTTCCCCCCAGCCCTAACGAGGTGTTAACGATATTCCCGGCTTGTTTTCATTGCTACTCCCTCCGAAAAAGGTTTTTTCAGCCCTAACGAGGTGCTAACGATCTTCCCTGCTTGCAGGACTTTTTCATTGCAACTCCCTCCGAAGTTTTTTTCCAGCCCTAAGTCTTTGCAGGCTTGTTTTCATTGCTACTCCCTTCGAAGATTTTTTCAGCCCTAACCAGGGGATAAAATAATGTGCTGAAGCTGACCAGACTAAGGACGATAGCCAGATGAATACCTGGTAGGTAGATTTTTTTCCCTATTTTCCTCCCCAAAAGAGCAATAGCAATAGCACTTAGACTTATATACCGCTTCATAGTGCTTTACAGCCCACTCTAAGCGGTTTACAGAGTTCAGCATATTGCCCCCAATAATCTGGGTCCTCATTTACCGACCTCAGAAGGATGGAAGGCTGAGTCAACCTTAGAGCCGAGTTGGTGCAGTGGTTAAATGCAGCACTGCAGGCTACTGCTAGTTCAGCAGTTCAGCTGTTCAAATCTCACCGGCTCAAGGTTGACTCAGCCTTCCATCCTTCCGAGGTGGGTAAAATGAGGACCCAGATTGTTGGGGGCAATATGCTGAACTCTGTAAACTGCTTAGAGAGGGCTGTAAAGCACTATGAAGCGGTATATAAGTCTAAGTGCTATTGCTATAAGTGCTATTGAGCCGGTGAGATTTGAACAGCTGAACTGCTGTGCTGCATTTTAACCACTGTGCCACCTCGGCTCTAAAAACTAAGGTGCGTCTTATACTTCGGTGCATCTTATACTCCGAAAAATATAGTAGGCTGAATCTCCTTTCTTGTAGTTTTAACAGAAGAGCAGAATTGGAAGGAACCTTGAACAAAGTCTTCAGGCAGGCTCATTGATGCTTCTTCTTTTTGGGCAATAAATAATATGCCTATTCCTTCTCCAATGTGACAACCCAGATATTTGAAAAGTGTTATCATAACTCTCATCAGCTGTCTCTTTAATAGGATACATACATTTATATCATTTAATTGGAATAATAATTCAATCCTAATTGGGCTTGGTTTCCAAATCACTCATTATCTTGGTAGCCTCCTTTGAATTTCCTCCAATTTGTCATTGCCTTTTTTGAACAATTGTGCCCAGAACTATATAATACTCTTATAAGGGAGTCTGGCCAGGTAGTCCTCAACTTACAACAGTTCATTTAGTGACCATTTGAAGTTACAACGGGTTTGGAAAAAAGTGACTTATGATCATTTTTCACATTTACAACCATTGAAGCATCCCCATGGTCACATGATCAAAATTCAGATGCTTGGGAATGGACTGATATTTATGACGGTTGCAGTGTCCTGGGGTCACGTGACCACCTTCTGAGACCTTCTAACAAGCAAAGTCAATGGGGAAGCCAGATTCACTTAACAACTGTGTTACTAACTTAACAACTTCAGTAATTCACTAAACAACTGTAGTAAGGAAAGTCGTAAAACGGGGCAAAACTCACTTAACAAATGTTTCACCTAACAACAGAAATGTTGGGCTCAATTGTGGTCGTAAGTCAAGGACTACCTGTAATTGCTTCCTAGGATCTGGTCTGTTAATGCATATATCACTAACACAGCATATATAATAAACAGTTTAGATATTATAAATAAATAATAGCAATGGTATTAACTTTTTTTCATCCTTTCTTCAGTTCAAAGTTTGAAGCGAAATAGATTTCTTTTAATATCTACTCAAGTTTGTGAGTTCACTTATTTCTAGATTATATTTCTTCATTTCTACATTCCATTCTATGGGGTAACATGGAACTTCTTGTCATTCCCCCCCCATCTCTTTTCTGCATTCCAGTTTTGCCTTTTGAGAATCTTTTACTGTCTGAACAGGTTAGTGGATGCATAGAAGGATGATTCTCTTCTGCTGATAAATGATGAATTTGATACAACCCTTTGTTTGTGCTTTTCATTTAAGTCTTTAGCCTTTTGAAGGGGCTGGGAGTAGAACCAAGGAACACAGATTCTTTGGTAGTTACAGTGAAGTTTAGAATGCTTTTCCTAAGGATGTCAAATTGCCCTTTCTTTCTATGCCTGCTGGCATGAAGTGAAACCCTTAAGAAGTGAAACCCTTCTTAAGGGTTTGAATGGTTTCAGAATGGTTTCAGGAACTAGGTATGTCTAGTCTGATGAAAAGAAGGACCAGGGGAGACATGATAGCAGTGTTCCAATATCTCAGGGGTTGCCACAAAGAAGTGGGAGTCAAACTATTCTCCAAGGCACCTGGGGGTAGAACAAGAAGCAATGGGTGGAAACTAAACAAGGAGAGAAGCAACTTAGAACTAAGGAGAAATTTCCTGACAGTTAGAACAATTAATCCGTGGAACAGCTTGCCTCCAGAAGTTGTGAATGCTCCAATACTGGAAGTTTTTAAGAAGATGTTGGCTAACCATTTGTCTGAAGTGGTGTAGGGGGTTGGACTAGAAGACCTCCAAGGTCCCTTCCAATTCTGTTATTCTGTTATTCTATTCTATTCTCAGAAACAAAGTTTTGTTCAATTCTTCATGCTATTTACACTGATTATTCAAATATCTATAATTACTTGCATTCCTTTAGTAAAAAATAAAATAAAAGCAGGATAGAAATAAAAAGAATAACATAGCTTTCCTAGCTATTGAGGTCAGACTGCCACAAATAAAGAACACTAGCTGGTATTCAGTAGAAGTTCTGCTTTAGCAGAAAGTGGTTATCTTGCACAAACCAGGGCACTCAATTTTCTGATTTCTAACCAATATTTATAAATTATAGATATTGTATAAATAATTACTAATTTACCTATATCTTTAGCTCTCACTGCAACGGGCCTCCTAAGCTCAGTGACAAATTTCTTTGCATCCAGACGTATCTCGATGATATTGTTTAGCAATGCAAACAAGGGAGCCAATGGGAAGGATGCAACGAACAGGGTTACAAAACCAAACTGGATTACTGAAAATTTAAAAAGAAACTACTGTCAATTACCAATTTTACTCTGTAGAATTTGCAAAACACAACCTCCTCACATATCAGTGAATGCATACTACGCACAGATTATATGTATTTTCTTAAGTGTTTGATATGTTATACTATTTGCTACTGGCTATTTTATATAAATGTACATATTGTGTGTGAGCATTTCTGGACAACATTTCTTTTATTTAACTACATGCTGCTCTCACTTTTTACAATTCTCCCACCCAAATTTCCACTAAACTATGAATCTACATATATTCCTAACACAAGAGAAAAGAATGTATTTCATGTGGTGGATGTAAGTCCATGAAAGGGTGAAACCTAGTACATTTTTTTCTTTTAATCAGCTACAAGATTCTTTGTTGTCTTTGCTTTAATAAATGAACTTGATTTATTTATATATTTATTTGCTTATTCATATAGTTGCCCATCTCACATATGCCCATACATTTAAAATAGCAAAAATAAAAATTATCAAAACAATAAAACCATTAAAAATAATTAGAGCAATTCAAAGCCATAAACAGAAAACATGGGAGATTCAATCAAAATCTTACACACAATACAACTGTTTTGTGGGCTCCATATTCTCATGGAATCCCCGGGCCCCATGACAAAACCAAGTTTTCAGAAGGCCAATAGGGTTGGGGTCAATCTCACTTGAGGGGAGATGATATCCTAAAGACTGGATGTCATGGCTCTCTTTCTAGTTCTGCTCAGATGACGCTCCTTAGCAAATGGGACCCATAATATGTTTCTTATGCCAAGCCTCATGAGATGGGTAGATGTAACTGGGAAGAGACAGTCCCTCAAATAACCCATTCCCATGTAGATGTCTATGGAGATCCTCAGTCATCCAGATCATGATTGTCCCAAAGGTGCTTTTTCAAGAGGCAGCTGAACTTTCTGGTTTTTCTTTGAGGACGTTTTGCTTTTCATCTAAGAACAGCCCTCTCTCAACAGGCGGGGAGGAATACGACATCATCTATCTCCAGTCTACAACACAGTCGTTTCAACAGTTTCAAGAAGCTCCACATCCATTTGCAGCACTCAGATGACCCTGATGACACAGACAAACCTCCAGGTGGCCTCAATGACTCTCTAAAAGAATGCAAATGACCAGCTGTCTGCAAGGAGTATAAATCCTTCTATTCCCACCATCCAGTCAGAGCTGAAGAAGCTTCTTGGATGAGAAGTGAAATGTCTTCAAAGAAAAACCAGAAAGTCGAGTTGCCTCTTGAAAAAGCACCGTTGAGATATCCCCAAGTAGGGCTTTAAAGGTCATAGGTGGGCTTCAAATAATTTAACAACCGGTTTTCTGCCCTAATGGCCAGCTGGGTAGGCGTGGCTGGGTGGGTGTGGCCAACTTGACATCACTCATGTCGAGGGGCGCTTCGCCTTGCCCGGCCTCTCATGACCGTGGGGAAGCTGCAGTGGTCGTAAGTGTGAAAAATGGTCATAAGTCACTTTTTCAGTGCCATTGTAACTTTGAATGGTCACTAAATGAACTGTTGTAAGTCAAGGATTACCTGTACAAAAATACAAAAAGCTTCTTTGCTTGCAAAAAGCTGCCCCAAATACCAATCATTAGATTAGAAATGGGGGAATACACACTGAAGATCAATGATAGCCACAGCCATCATGGAAACCTAAACCATTCTGTCTGAATACCTTCCTTTTCATCAGCAATATCTGCAAGCCAGAGTTACAAATCAGGCAGGGTGCCAGAGCACCTTGAGGAATTAAAATAGTTAAAATGCAACGATAACTATCAGCAGCCAACTCTTGCTCATAAACCCTTTAGCAGAGAGGTCATTTAAGCTCTCCAGAAAGTGGGTAGGCATATTTGGGCTACGAAATGCCGAGCTAAAGAGACAAATTAACGAGGTATATAGGGGACCCAGGTTCAAGCCTCCCAAGCTTGTCAGGATCACAATAAAATTAGTACATGCCATAGATATCTAAATAAACTTCAAGCCTGGTGCCATGTTACTAAGTCTTATTATCATGAGAGAAAACTAAAACAAATTGGAGGATCCATATCCCTACCTCTTTTTAAAAAAATCTTACTATCAGTGAGCAATCCTGTGCCTTGCCCACTCCAAAGAAATGCAAGAGACTCCTGTCCTAAAGGTGCTTTTTCAAGAGGCAACTGGACTTTCTGGAAACTAAGAAAGTCCAGTTGCCTCTTGAAAAAAGCACCTTTGGGACAACCATGACCTGAATGACTGAAGAATCCCGATAGGCAAGAGACTCCTATGCTCAGTGAACTGACAAAGCACCCAGGAAAAGCAAACATTAGATCCATTTGCACCACTTAAAGATACTAGCTGGTCTCACTCACCTCACAAAATATCCTAAGGAAATAATCCAGATTTAAGGAACGATCAAATGCGCCCAGAAAGGCAGTAAAAAATTCAGACAGAATGCCAAGCTTGCATACGGTCTCTTGGAAGTACATCCCAAAAGGACAGTGCCAGGAACCACTAAAGCAGTGTAAAAAAACTTAAAACAACCCTTCCCCTTTAAGAAAATCAAGCCCCTCCAGAGAAGCAGCTCAGGCAACAGTAATTCTGGGTGTACTGCCAACAACCATTAGCTGTTACAATATTAACAAGGCTTAAGAGGCAGTTTCTGTAAGAATGGCAATAAAGATAAGGATTAGGCTAAAAACAACACACAGGCACACCAGAATGTTTTCTTCCTGCCTTCCTGACAGGATTAGCCCTGTAAAGTGGAAAAACCCAAAAGGCTGTTTGTTGGAAGGAGATTTCTTCCAACAACCGGTTCTCCGAACTGCTCAGAAAGTTAACAAACTGTTCTCCTGACTAGGTGCAAACCGGCTGAATCCTACCACTGGTCATAACCAGCACTTTGAATTGAACTCAGAAGCAAACTGGCAGCCAACGCAGCTCTCAGAGTACAGGTGTAACATGCACTAATCCGGAGGCACAAATAACTGCCCAGAGGGCTACATTTTGCAGCACTTGAAACCTCTGAATGCTCTTCAAAGGCTGATTGTAGAGCATTACTGTAATCCACTTGGACTGGATTAAGTATATGAGAGCTGAACTTTCTGATCAAGGTTACTCCTCTGGAAATTATATGTATTAAACTTCAAATAATAGAAACTTCTTAAAGGGATAACATGTCTTTGGTTATTGAATCATATATTGTATGAAAAAAGAATTCAAAAAAAGAAAGAACTAGAAAAGAGGAAAATATAACAACAGTCAGGCTGGATAAATAAATCCATTTTAAATAAATCTCTATGGCGATTCTGAGCTGAAGAAGCTTCTTGGATGAGAAGCAAAATGTCTTCAAAGAAAAACCAGAAAGTCCAGTTGTCTCTTGAAAAAGCACCTTTGGGACATCCATTTTGAATGGATAAAACTCTGGCTCATTGCAGAACAGATAATCAGCTAAGAAAACCCATTTTAAATAGTTTAAATCTTACTCATTTCCATGTATTCTGGAGTAAGTCCTGCAAAAGGTTCCAGATTATAGTCTATTTCATAACGCTGTTTTGTCTTCATATGCTCTTCATAATCTACAGGACTTTGTCGTTTCAGCTTCAAGTACCTTATAAATTTTTTCATTTTCCTAACAAGAATGGGGAAAAGTAATTGCTTTAGATGTCTTATATGTTTTGTAAAAACATTTAGAGATTTGGTTTTCTATTTTTAATATTTTATGAAGTTCTTTGAGAAATAAAACAAGTTCCCAAATTATTTGTAGCTGAATGACAGTCTTCTATTTTGAGTTCTCTAGTATCTGAAACGGTACCCAAGGAATCCTGTGAAAATGCCCAAAATGTTTCATTTGCACCCCATCACTGTTTTTATGTCATCTCCACTATAAAAGTTTTCCTGAAGTTCTTTTCTGTTTAAAGCAAATTATGTTAGTTCACAGGACCAGTAGGCTTTCTAGTTTTATTGGGAAAATAAGAGCTTCAAATGTCTGAAAGATTCTGGCAAAATAAATGAAAAAGAATAAATTTCTTTACTGTCTCCTAAAGAGACATGAAGACTTAATTACTGGTCTATTATAATCTCTATCAGCCTCTACAATCCTGATCAGATCTGTTCAAAAATGTGGCCACGGAATAACCATGAAGACTTTTATTCTATGTACTTGATACTAATTTGAGTATTTTGTCCTATTCTATTTTATCTACAAAGTTGGTTGAACTTGGGCCCACTGTAGACTCATAATTCTTATTTATTAAGTCACATAATACAATGCTTTGGGAAAACACTGTTGAAATGCAGACTACAAGATTTACTTATCAGGAAAAGAATCCTGAATTTAAGACAATTCACCTTTCTCCCCAAGGAAAATGAAATAAAATAAACAAAGCAAAAAACAAAAATTCCCTTACCTGCCTCTTTATAATATTCTCAAACAATCTAATAAATTATTTGCAGAGAAAAATAGTCCTTTAGATAAGAACAAAATGTATTGAACTAACAAAACAAATAATAAAGTAACAAAACAAATGCATACTATTTTAAACTTTGGTGTATCCTCAGTCTAATATTTTCTTCCATTGCATGGATGCCAAACAAGAAAAATATATTTAATTTATCAAGAGATGATATGCAAGCATTTTGAGAAGATAGCTAATATTTTCTTATTCCTTATTACTTACGGGATGCCAATTTCAAAAAGATTATTCTGTATCAGCTGTTTGCCCAACATTATAATGCTAAGTTGTATACACAATTCCATCAGGCAACCACCAGGAGCACACTAAAAAAAGGGGAAAACAAAATTAAAAAACTGGGGACATCTATATACCCCAACAGAATGTTCATAGCTGTTTTCTATACACATGAACAAAATAATGTACAGTTACCTCTTCCATTCGAAGAGAACGAAAAATGTAGACATAATCTCCTGGACGTCCAACAAATCTAGACAATTTGGAAACAATGGTTAGAATTTCTGTTACAGACATAAACTTTCAGACACTTGCAATATTTTACTTGCCTCTAAAATCATTCTACACAGATACACATTGTACAATCAGGGGTGAAATTCAGCTGGCTCTATCCGGCTCGCGCGATACGGTAGGGCTGACTGTGCGAAGCCCCGCCCACCCACGCGGACGTCATGACGTCCCTTTTGTGCAACGATTTTCAGCATCTGCACATGTGCAGAATGCTTTGTGCATGCGCAGATGACGGCGCATGCAAGTGAAGCGAGCGCGCATGCAGCGCACGCACATTTGCGAGCCGGTAGGGAAGGTAAGTGAATTTCACCCCTGTATACAATGGATGATTAATTTAGTTTCAGAGAAAAAAATACAGAAAAGCAAATCTAGCTACCAGGAATATATTCCTTTTTATCAACACAAACATTATCAGTGACATTTTTCAAAGAAGTAATTTGCCTTTGAGCTGGGTTTATTAATGTTAAATATGATTAAAGGAAAGAATATTAAATATCTTGTGGATATGATGAGGAAAATCCAATTAATTAATTTATAGGATGAAATCTTTTCTGTCAATGAATGGAGTTCAAAAAAGCCTGAATTTGCTATTTCCACTATCTGATTGTAGTTTTGGACACTGCTTTAGTAGCTGACCTAAGAGCCCTTGGAATTTTAAGAGAAGCAATGCAAGGGAATGTATCAGTCAATCTTTTCTTTGCTTCTGGAAACTTCCCTTTGAGGTATTTTCAATAATATTCCTCAATTTGATGATCCTAAACAGTAAAGCTGTTTAGCTGCCATTTATTTCTGTAAATGCTTCTATCTGTAACAACTTAAAACAGCATGAACATCTGAGTAAACACTCAAATTGTAACCGATGAAAGTGTATTTTGCCTCAGTATTTAGCAATACCCCTTCTTAATATACACCGATAAGCCAACCATGCTTCTGTTGTGCCCAGAAAAAGTGCTCCTAACAGAAACAAAACCAACATTACACATTGGGAAATTACCATGCTAGTATAATTAATTCAGTTAAACTTTATGATCTTAATACTTGGAGGTAGGTGTAGCATGGGAAACTCAAGTGACAATCCCTCTAAAGCAGTGTTTCCCAACCTTGGCAACTTGAAGATGTCTGGACTTCAACTCCCAGAATTCCCCAGCCAGCGAATGCTGGCTGGGGAATTCTGGGAGTTGAAGTCCAGATATCTTCAAGTTGCCAAGGTTGGGAAACACTGCTCTAAAGAGCTGTCCTTGTTTGAACAAGAGCTCTGGAACAGCATAAAAAACTTCTGAAGCAATTAATTAATCTATGCAACTTACCGGCCCTTGAAGAAAGCAACGTAGAAAATGGGAGTGTAAGCATTAACAAATTTCAGAAGGAAGGCCTTGAAGATAAGTCGTTCTTCAAAACTTTTGTCTGTTTTTGGAACCTCTGAGATAAATGAGATTAATGCAAAAGTGACTGGAAGATTAATCTAAAGTACTAAATATTATACAGATAGTCCTTGACTTAGGACCACAAATGAGCCCCAAATTTCCATTCTAAGCACGATAGTTGTTAAGTGAATTTTGTCCCATTTTATGCAAACACATGAAATGCCAAAATTGTTAAGTGAATTGCTGCAGTTGTTAAGTTAGTAACACAATTGTTAAGTGAATCCGGCCTCCCCATTGACTTTGCCTGTCAGAAGGTCGCAATAGGTGATCACATGACCCTGGGACATTGCAACTGTCATGAATACATCAGTGGTGAAATCCGATTTTTTTTACTACTGGTTCTGTGGGCATGGCGTGGTGTGGCTTGGTGGGCGTGGCAGGGGATGGATACTGCAAAATCTCCATTCCCACCCCACTCCAGGGAAAGGATACTGCAAAATCTCCATTCCCACCCCACTCCAGGGAAAGGATACTGCAAAATCTCCATTCCCACCCCACTCCAGGGAAAGGATACTGCAAAATCTCCATTCCCACCCCATTCTGGGGCCAGTCAGAAGTGGTATTTGCCAGTTCTCCGAACTACTCAAAATTTCGGCTATTGGTTCTCCGAACTACTCAAAATTTCCGCTACTGTTCTCCAGAACCTGTCAGAACCTGCTGGATTTCACCCCTGGAATACATGCCAGTTGCTAAGCGTCTGAATTTTGATCATGTGATCACGGGAATACTGCAACGATCATAAGTGTAAAAATGGTTATAAGCCACTTTTTCAGTGCCATTGTAACTTCAAACAATCACTAAACAAATAGTTGCAAGTCAATGACTACTGTACAGGCTGATATTTGTGGCAGTGAATATAGAGTCTTGTCTTCATAGAAAAAGGTGGAACTAGAAAATCAATTACACTTGGCAATTACCTAGAATAATGTGATCAGAGCTGATACACTACAGTAGTCCCTACAATGTGGTATGTATAATGTCAATCTGGCTTGATTACAAGATTACTAGAAAAGTATTTCAGATTTTCCCCCCCTTTCAGTAAAGAAATGCATATTTCTTTATTGAAAGAAAGTCTGGACCTCTCTATTTTTTACTTCTTGATTTATATTCTTAAAGTAAGCAGTGACTGGAAATGAAGATAAATCGTGTTGTTTGGGTTTAAAAAAAATTGGTTCACCAAGGTGACAAGACTAAATGAATTTAAATAATTTCCACACTTAAAATTAAACCGAATATTAGTTACTGAAAGATGTGACTGCCTTAATGCCAAGAATCCTTTTATGTTATTATCTCATGATTTGTTCCTATGTAATTTTGCTTGCAAAGTCAAAACTGAATCATTAGACAGATCATTTAATGAAATCATAATTCTAAGTCAAATAATGGGAGAATATGTACCTACCAATCTGAGTCAGCCATCTAGCTATGCAGCCATATACTTCATCCAAGATTATTATCACCACCAGATTAATAATTACTGCAGTGGCTGTGACTGTCACTCTAACATTCGACCTGCCTCCTGGAGAGGAGCTGATGGCTAAAGCTGCTGCAGTGGAGATTCGGTATATAATAACCCCAAAAACAATAGCAAATGTCAGTCCGATCTGAAAAGGACATAACCAGTTATCAAAAGATTAGGTTCACAATATTACTATGGCCTGATGTAGTTTGTATGAAAACGTTTCAATCACTTGTGCCAATTATAATATTATAAAAGCTGCATGCTCCCGTATGGTTTACAGGGAAACGGTTATAATCCACATAGATAAACTAAACATTTCTATATACAGTAGTAGTATAGTTATTCTATACTACTAAAGGAAAATATAAGCTATAAAGTTAAACACAATATAGTTAGAATAATAAAGAAAATACCATAAAATAATGATTATGGATTCTGCTTATAGTTTCATTCATTATTATCTATTTAGTAAAAACCCTGCAATTATATTCATAGACTTATAGAGTTGGAAGAAAATTTGGAGGTCTCCTAGTTCAATTTTCTACCTAAGGCAGGAATCTTCACCTTCAGACCATCCCAGCCAAGTGGTTGCCAATCTTTATTTGAGAATATTTAGTGATATTTAGAGCACCTATGATTATGCTTGCACCTCTTGGTTCTTAGAACCACACCATCTTCCTGTGACAGTCCTTCTATTTTGGACTGGAAGTATTGGAAGGCTATCAAGTGCCCTTTAGCCTTCTGTTCTTCAGACTAAATAATATCTAGATGTTAGACTGCAGATCCTCACCAAATTTGTTTGCTCTTCACTACACTTTTTCCAGTTCCTCAGTATCCTTCTTGCATTGTGATGATCAAAACTGAACGAAGTATTCTATGTGTGGTATATCAATGCAGTATAAAGTGGAACTGTCACTTCTTGTAATCTTCACATTATACTTTTGTTGATGCGCCCAATATTACATTAGCTTTCTTGGTAGCTGCAGCATGCTGCTGACTGATGTTCAATCTGTGGTATACCAAGACACTTAGCTCTTTCTCCCAAGTACTACTGTTGAGCCTATCTTGTGCATGTACATCTTCCCCCCCACCTATCGAAATGCAGAATCCTATGTTTCTTGATATGGAACTATATTTGTTGGAAAAAGCCCAATGTTTCAGTCTTGAGCCTATCTTTTAAGCCCGTCTTCTGAGGGGTTAGCAATCCTCCCAGATTTGTCATCTGCAAATTTGCTGAGCATCTCTTCTTTCCCTTTATTGAACTCATTTATAAAAATGAACAGAGATTACACACTGGGTACAGTTGTGAAACCAATTGCAAATCCATATAGTGATGGCACCATCCATCCCACATCATTCCATTTTTTATGAGGAAGGAGGTTATGACCAATTTTATCAAATGCCTCATTAAGTCTGGGTACACCACATCCACAGCATTCTCTTGGTCTACTAATATATAGTCATTTTGGGTTTTTTTTAAAGCAGTATAATTTTTAAAGTCTGACATAACCTATTTTTAATAAACCCTTGTTGGTCTCTAGTAATCATCTTCTTGCAAATCCGTTTCATGATCTGACTTATGATTTTCCCAGGAACTGTTGTCAAGGTTAATGTCAATGCAACAAAACAATATAATGTCTTATGTTGCTCCCCTTAATTAGTTTTAAATTCTTATGAAATTTCAGTAATGTGATAACTTCTTTGTGGACTCTAAATTCCTCTTCAGAGATTAGGTTTGGCAAAATATGGTGTTCAAATAGCATAGTTATAGGGGCACAGATATCTGAGAAAGAAAATACAAGTAGAACATTGCAAGCTTTATTATTATTATTCATTATAGAGCTAAAACTTTTAAAATGTATTATTTGAAAAACACAAGCCAATTAATTTTTGCACCATTTAATGGAACCCTCCCTAACCTGGCACCATGCAAATGTACTGGAAATTATGAAATTTGCATTTCTAACACAGAAGATGGGAAAGTGAGGGCAATTAGGAAAAGTTAAATATAACCCAAAAACTGGACAGATAAAGGAAAGGTTTGTTCCCTCCTTTAAGAAATGTTTCCCTATTTTTGAGAAGACAACTAGCCCAGGAAAATAATGTTTCCAAGATAATGCTTACCATGAAAATAATGCTCACAAAATTTGTGAAGTATGCTGGGAAACGATCTTTCCATGTCAGTTTTTCTTTTTCAGTCTAGCACACAAAAGAAGATATAACACAAAGCAATTCATTATAGCAATTAAATAAGTTGCCTTTTTGATTCTTGCTTGTTATCCAAATTTAAATAGGCAAGACCACAATCAAAGTGCAAAGACACATAAACATAAACATAAACATTCTAAAAAAAGTAAACATCACAAGAGTGTCAGTCAATTGACAGGCTTTCATCAAGCTACAGCTAGGTCAGGCAGTCTGCAAATTACTTCAAACAGAACAAATTTGTGGATGAGGCTATATGAGGCTGTATGTAGTACTAACAATTTGGGCAATGGGATTCTTATTCGTTCTTTTTCAGTTTGCAGACCCATCATCGATTATGGAGTTTTCTCAGATCTTTCATGTAGGGGGGGAAATGCAAGGACAAGTAGAGGGAAAAGGGATACGGGAACATTTGCTAATACATAGTTGTTGTTGTTTTATGAGGGGCAGATGCAGTTCTAAGGCCAGGCAGCTTCTTCAAAACAGTTCTCTGGAAGGGCTGTCAAAACATATTTAGCCCAAACTAATTTTAGAAACTGGTCCGGTTTTCCTTCAGACATTGTTTAGATTGTTTTTCAAAAATGTAATGTAATTTTCCATTTAGAATAAAGTATTATTAGAATATTTCCTGAAAGCTTAAGTTATATCCAAGTCATCACTTACAGGAATGATAGAATGACAGTGAAAGCAAGTAAATTATTAGCAGCATCCCCTCTGCTTTTCCCATGTGAACACAGAGTAGCTGTTCTTTCAAGGATAGTAAAGTTTAGGGACACCGGAGTCTGGCAAGCATGAAAAGTGGCACATATTGTATTATGTATTTTTCAAAAGACATATTGGGCCAAAGAACATGGACTGTAACCACATAAAATATGATGATGGGTATGTACATATGGAATTGTATTTGCAAAGTCACAAAGAAGAAAAGATGCCAATGATATGAAACTTGAAGTAATAGTATAGTGGGTTTCATGCTTTCTAAACCGGATTTGTCTGCCACATAGTTTTGTCTGATCTCTTCTGTACTTTTAAAGGGTTATAAAGGAGGGAATAGATTCTCTTCTTCATCCCTTTATCCTATTGTAAACTTAAATTAATGACAGTGAGAAGAGGGGAAAGAATTGAAAGCTGCGCGTGCTGTGGTGGGTGTGCCAAGGTACACCCACGTGACACCTGTACTCCGCCAGCTGCACTGGTTGCCCATCGGTCTCCGGGTCCAATTCAAGGTGTTGATCACTATCTTTAAAGCCCTTCATGGCTTAGGACCAGGTTATCTCCGGGACCGCATTCTGCCTCACACTTCCCTTCGACCGGTTAGGACCCACAGAGTTGGCCTCCTCCAGGTCCCATCGGCTAAGCAATGTCGCCTGGCGGGCCCTAGGGGGAGAGCCTTCTCTGTGGCAGGCCCCGTGCTCTGGAACCAACTTCCCCCAGAGACCCGAATTATCCCCACCCTGCTGGCCTTCCGGAAAGCTGTTAAGACCTGGCTTTTCCTGCAGGCAGGGGGTAGAGCGTAGTCCACTTGAGCTCACCCCCAAGTATGTATGATGCTGAATGGATAGTAAATGTTTTAAGATGTTTTTAATTTTTATATGTGTTTTAATGTTTATTTATATTGGTTTCTTGTATTTTTTCTGTTGTAAGCCGCCCAGAGTCCTCCGGGAGTTGGGCGGCATATAAGAAACACCAATAAATAAATAAATAAATAAATAAATAAATAAATAAATAAATAAATATATGTAGGAATAATTTCTGAGTACAGTATTAGTATTCTGTTTGTTCATAATGGTTTTTAATTTTTATTATGTTTCCATGCCACCCAAATCCTTTTTTATGAGATGGGCGGCTATCTATATTTGCTAAATAAATATGTTCACGGTTCATTGGGTGATCGATTTCGTTTTATATACACCGTCTTTAGGACTTTATATGTAAAATTAAGGATTAGGAAATGATCATATACAACTCCATAAGGGTCCTATAAGAAAAATAAGCACTTAATGCTACATGCGTATCACATGCATGTTTTTTCTTTCTCTCATTCTCTCTCTCACTCTCGCTCTCTTTCTCAAAAAAAAAAAAAGGAAGCCAGGAAACCCCATCAAGCATAAGGCATGTGCAGTGTTGTAAAAGCTGCACATCAACCAGTATGAGAGATCAACCATGCAGTGTCATTCCAAAGAAAGGCAAAAACCCATCTCAACAAGAGTGATAAAGACAGAAGAAGGGGAAAACCATATATGTGAATATTACAAAATAAATAAAAGAAAATTGTGTTTTATAGATATTCAGATTCAGAAAGTTTCCACAAATGGTAATGAAATGTACCAATTTCATCCCAGCCATGACTCTCTTAACTCTTTGTCGCCATTTGTTAGCTGCCTCTTCCGGCAATTGCTGGCCCTTCTGATGGCATTTGAAGGAAACAGAAAAGGATAATCCAATATGGCTGTTACAAAGCACTGACTTATATGTAAATAAATAAATCCCTAAATAGAATATGGATATGGTAGAATTTAAAAACAAGTAATAGATGCCTATGTGCTGATGTTACATTTTCTGACATAATATAAACCACTATAAAAGAGAAAATTCAAAGTAAAACCAGAGAAAAATAACCACAATTAATTGGCAAATTAAAAACAATAGTGGTTACATAATGTGTAAGCATTTTATATCTACATTATTATATAAAACAGCTGATAGATCGTCATGGAGAAAATCTATCTGGTTTCTAAGAGTAAAAAAGAACTAGATGGCATAAAAACAATTTGATGGTATTTAATTTTTTCAGCAATTATCTGGGTTAACAATGAACAATGGGATGACTGTTTACAGGTGAAACAAATTATTTCGTACAAGCAAATGAAAAGCAAAATGTAAAGAAGTCCAGAAAATCAGTCCATTTCCTCTTACTGCCCACTATCCTTTTTGAGATACATTGAGTTTAGCATACTCTACTATGAATAACCCAACCAATAACATGGCTTTTTTAAAAAGGACTTTCTATTTAAATTTCTAAGATTGAACTATTTCAGCATTTTTGCACATTGTTGTTTTTATCATCTATTACCTGATTAGTTATATCAGTCCAGTCCCCCTCAGTCAATCATGTACCAGTAGTTACAATTTTTTTACTCCAAAGTGGTCTGTTCATTATTTATTCACAATTATTTGTATTTACCGGTTTGTTGCCCATTTCTACATTTGGAAATATCCTTTTGGATTTCATCCTAACTGGTCTGGAGAAGCCCACAAACTCAGTTGCTTTCCTATTACTTTCTACTTCCTGTTTATTTATTTGGAAGATCTTTCCTTTTATAACACAGAACAACTTTCTATATTTATACTAGAGCATTTGGATAGCATTTTTGTCCAAAAATATTGACTTTAATTACCCTGGCCTATCTTTGTTATGCTGGGTTCTTCCTTATATTTACTTAGTAGTAGATCTCACTGATTGCTCTTTCATGCCTCCAATTCTTCACAGGGTAGCCAAATCAGTTCTGGGTATGATTTTTATCTAGGCAGTCGAATCTAAAATAAAACTGCTGACACTGCAGTGCTTTATAGAAATTCCACTTAGCACACTTTAAAAAGGATATTACGGACTGAAAAAGGTTCAGACAAATTCAAACAAAATAATTAAAAGCTCAGAGCAACTGAGGAAAAGTTTCAACATTAGATATATCTTATATAGCAGTAAGGGAGAAAATAACAGAAACATATAAAAGCATATGTTGTACAGAAAATTGGATACAAAATGGCTATTTTGTCTCAACCTATTAGAACTCAAGGTTGCTGAGTGAAAGTAAATGGTGGGAGATTGAAAAACATTCTATTTCATTTATCCTTAAAGAGCCAAATTATAAAATATTCTATCCCAAAAAGTAATTATGATGACTCTCTTGGATGATTTCAATAGAGCAACCTAAGACAAATCTATTCATGATAATAACGATAGGTATGAGAACTGGTGGAGAAATTTGACCTAATGTTCACTTTCCAAACCTATGAATGAACCAGATTATTATACTGCAGTCCTTCAGATTTTTCATTCTATTATATGACTGTTGTCATATAATTTTCCAATTCTTATGTGCCTACACTTTATTCACAATTATGAATATGCATTTTCATTCAGAGGGATTTTTTTTTAAGTGTTCACAAACTGACATAGGAATGGGACCCAACAAACTAGTGCCTGAAAAACTGAGAGAGATAAATTCACATGATCCTAATCAGATCCAATATGTTTCTGAATAGAAGGCTTCCTCGAATTTAGCTTTTTGAAAACTGAAGATATCCAGATGGAGAGATCTTAACTTCAGTTTCCAGAATTCCTCAGCTACTCTGGCCATTCCTGACAAATCTGGGAGTTGAAGTCCATTCACATGGAGAAGGGCCAGACTGAAGAAGATTGCTGTTAAACTACTAAAAGAACAAATATCGGACTATATTGGTTTCGGTCTGATGAAACATTATCTCCTGTTTCAAGATGTGATTACATTCAGTACTTTAGAAATATGGTTCAGAATAATAATTGCCAAGTGTTTTGTGCTACTGTGCCATAAAAAGGAATTCAGTTCAATAACTAAAAGTTATGTGATCACCTTGTTCAAAGAAGATACCCACTGTATCATTGGGTTGTTGCTGCTCCAGAACCTTCACAAGGATCACAAGTGATGGTAGGTAATTCTAAATGTTTTTACATCCTGATAGTAAAAATCTAAATTATGTCTCTAAAATTAGAGTAACACAGAGTACTCAGTCAGTCATTTATTCAAAGTCAGTGTAATTGTGAAAATTAATTTTTTAAAAAATGTAGTCCCTGGTATATTCACAATTGCACTGACTTTGAACAAATGACTGAGTATCTCTGTATCATTCCATAGCGCTTTTGAAGCTAACTGCATTTCTTTTTTCTTGATATTTCATTTCCTTGTATTCAGTAACTGTAACAGTATTAGAATAGTAATTGCTTACAATGAATAATATAAATGTGAAGACCCTATGCTATGATTTTTAAAACAAATGTACTTAATTTTTATTACATAAATGTTTGAAACAAAACGACTTTGTTATCTTACCTCTTTATTTCTGTATTCTTTCTTGAGAGATTTTTCTAATACTTTTGCTTCATACTCAGCTCTTGGGTGATCCTGTAAATAAGTCATACGTACAGGGAACTATGAGACCTATTGGATATCACTTCAGATTATTACAACAAATCTGAGTAAAGTTCTGCTATAACTTAATTTAAAAGTCTTCCTTTGTCACTAGCTGCCTGAAAATATTGTAGCTTAAGACTACGTGCTCTCTTTACCTTAATGGCGAAGATTCTGCTAGATTGAAGTTGTTCTTTCACCAACAGGCATACTAATTTGGGTAGTGTCACAGCCTTGTACCCATTTTCTATAGCAACAAAGGACTTCAGATTCACAATATGCTCGTTTGCACTATTTGTATATGTTTTAAGTCTTAGCAGGTGACAGCATATGGCTGATCTTGTCTAGGTTTGGAAGCTAAGCAGGATCAGGACTGAGTAGTGTTTGGATGGGTAACAAGGGAACTTTTGGATTGAGAGCTAGATCATGAGATTGAAGAAAACATTCCAGAACACAAAGGCAAACCCTTTAGTTACTGTTGCCAAGACAACTACATGGACATGTTCATGAAGTTATCAACTATCAGCTGAAAGGAGTCTTCATTTTGTAATCTGTTTTAAACCTGAATAGGCCTTTCTGGGCATTGCAAAGAGGCCGTATTTGAACAGACAGCATGTCATATATGGGGCAAAGGGTTGACACTAAGTTGTTCTGAGTTTAAATGTGCAATTAAGGGATTCTCTTCTCTATATGAATTTAATCTTAACAAAAAAGGTAATTTCAGTTCCGTTAATTCAAATTAATAATTTGTAATTTCAGTTTAGTCATTCATACAGAGAAAATGTGTGGAAAAGAATCAGAAATGAAAGAATGAAATAAGTGAAAAGATTTAGGGATTATTTTTAAAAGTGCATTGGACTGAGACTGGATGGATATGAAAAAGCCCTATTTGAGGATATTATAAAAGAGGAAAGAATAATTTGCATTGGAAATTCTGAAAACAGACAGATGCTGGGGGAAAATGAGAGGAGATCAAAATGCATCTTTCACTACCAGATAGAGAAAAAGTTAAGAGAAATTATAAAAAAATTAAAGCAAAACAAAAATGCCAAACCTTGACTGCCTCCTTCAGGAAACCATAAAAAACACAAAAAACATAAAAATTAAAATTACTTCACTGTTGCAAACTGTATTCTTGATACAATTATTTTTATTTGTGTGAATGTAGGCATTGCATAAAAATTAGGGGGTACATAGGGGTACATCCATTGGGTGTAGGATGGGTTGGTCTTCCATTGTATTTATTTTATGGAAGTATCAGCATTAAAACACACAGTTACTCAACATCCAGAAAGACTCAATAGTATTATGGCCTAGAACTCTGATGGTATCAAGCAACTGAACACATGGGGCGCACTGTCCTCTTACATAATTATTATTGGAATAACGACTTCAAATAACCCTCATATGGCAGTGTTCCGACATATTAGAGATTCATTTCTTCAATAGGATTTGAGTGCATACTCAAGTGCTTTGATCACACAACTGAATTAAGATGAATATGTTAAGTGAAGAATAAAATACATTCTATTATCAGCAGTTGTCTGAGGTCACTGCTATCGCTACAGGGAACACTGAACATAATCCTCAAAGGTATTTCCTACTACAAGGATACAGTTAATCCTTCCGACAGCTAACAACAAGATACCAAAAATAAAAGAACAGTTGTCTTATAGTGTCTATGATACCATCCTAGCACTGAGATTTCAACTTTAACATGTCATTTGTGTTAATGCTTTGGTCAAAGATCAAATGAAATCATAGACATAGACCAATTAATTGCTGTTGGAGAAATCAGTTGTAAAATTTAATATAGCCATGAGAGACATGTATTATTGAATATATTTCTGCTGGAGAACAATGTTTTAATTAATTGAGCAACACTCTTCATAGATAATTATATATATATATGTAAAATGACTTTAAAAATGCACATGATAATCCTCACTGAAAAAGGGGATGATCCCTTCCACTGACACACACATGTGCATCATTAAAAAATGAACAGGTTAATTTTCTCCAGTATGCGTTTATGAAAATATTCAAAATTAACTGATTAATCCATTAAAAGTAAACAATATTAATTCAATATAATTTGCCATGACTTATACTTATATGGTTTATACTTATAGCCAATTTGGTGCAGTAGTCAAGATGCTGGGCTAAAAATGGGGAGACTGTGAATTCAAGTCCCGCCTTAGGCATGAAAGTGACCTTGAGCCAGTCACTCTCTCTCTCAGCCCAATCCACCTCACAGGGTTGTTGTTGTGAGGGAAATAGGAGGAGGAAGGAGTATTATGTATGTTCGCCACCTTGAGTTACTAATAAAGTAATAAAGGTGGGATACAAATTTAATACATAAATACTATTAGAAGAAGAGAGGTTGAATGGACTGGTCATCTTTAGGTTTTTATAAGCAAAACCTATTCGTCAGTTTTAGAGCTTCTGATAGAAGAAGCACTTTCTGTTGACAGCTTGAGAGGTAGGCAATTTCCTTTTTCCTTGTGGCTATGTAGTCTCAAAATAAAATTAGAAAACATAAACTTGATGTGGGTGGGTAGATTTGTGGAAGTGGAACAATTGTTGCAAGAGAAAGAATGGCTATTCATTGGACTCTATCTGGTCTTCTTTTCTTATAATAGTTCTACTCTTAGTGTTCTGTTTAATAAATATATTGTAAAATCCTAAGATTGAATATGAGCAAAATCCACCTAATCTATCAAAGAGATCCAGCGCTTTCTACTTACAGTTAGTAAGACATTTATTTGGTTGAATACTGAATTTGGTAACACAGAACTAGACATCTGATAGGATATTTTAAATTTATCAGATCAGTACATTACTTTGTAAATACAGATTTACAATTAAAACTAAATGGCTGATCAACTTCCTTTTAATTTAAACGGTATTATAAACACAAACTATTTCCTGGGAATCTTAAATTTAAAATAGAATTTTAAATTCTATTAAAATGTAAAGACAAACTTTTCCCCCTTTTAAATATAAATTAATAGTTCCAGTCTCCACTCAATATGCTAGACAGAAGCAATATTTAATTTTGAACTCATACAGAGAATACATCTGCTAATTGTATTGTAAACTTCTGTAGCCATGGCCACTGTGTCTTTAAAACTGAACAAATTATGAGTATGTTCACATTTTATAGTTTCTACATCAAGGGAATAATTCTTGACTTATATATGTTTTAATGCCCACATTACTAGGTGTAACCTTCGTTCTCCAGCCAAGCTTCAGGCTTCCATGGTAACAAGACTGAAACTAACACACCCTTCCCAAATTTAGAAATGGTTATGTGCAGGATTTTCCATTCCAGTGTGCCACTGGCTGAAAATTAAAAGACCATTTAGCTAAAGTAACAACCAATGAAACAGCATATAAAAGAATTAACATACTTCTTCTTCTTCAAAACCAGTAAGATCCCATTTGTAATTCAGGCGCATCTGTTTTCTCTTCCAGTGTTCCATAAAGGTAGCAGCTGCATAGTTGGAAGGAAAGAAAAAAGGAAGAAGGAAATTATCTCTATCCATCATTTAGTTGTTGCGCCTGATCTTAATCTGCACTATTTTCCATTCTGTGAAAATATAAACCCCAAAGTGAAATTGCTTATAACTCTGCCAATTTTAAGACAATGCGAAATATTAATAATTGATTTGAGTCAGTTATTAGAAATTTTAAAAATGATCCAGGCATCAGATTTTTGCACATCTACAAATGTAAAAAAAAAAAAAAAACCACTGCAGGCAATTCTACAAGAGCTGGTTATAGCTTATTTGGCTTTAATATAAGAGCAGAAATAAATGACAGAATGAGAAATCAATAATTAGAGTGCTCTCTGTTTTGTTTAAAGATTAAAATGCAATTTTGGAACAGAAGAAGTCCATTTGGATTGAGATCCTGACACTGAGGAAATTGATTTTTTTTATTCATTCCATTTATAATTTGCCCTTCAAAAATCCTTAAAACGGCTTACAAAAAATTAAAACCACAAACAAAACAAAATAAGATAAAAATCTATATCCCAGTATAAAACCATAAAGCAAATATAAAAAAAAAATAAACAAAAAATGGGCACAGAAATAAAAACAAGAGGAAAATAAAATTGGCTTGTTTCACTTGAAGTATCAATACAGTTGTGTTACCAGAGTTTCTCTGGAGAGGACATTCCAAAAAGGGCCTTATATAGGATACCTTTAGTACTGCATTGCTTTCTCAATTGGAATTACTCTCAGAAACTATTCCTCCGAAGAATAAAACTTTGGAAAGGAGAATTATGTCCTACCCAACAAATTTCCATTAGATCTGAATCAGTCACTACCAAATGTTTTTGACATAAAGAAACATGAATGATCGTTCCACAGATGTCCGGCCTTCATCTACTTTAACTTTTTGGTTAAGTACTCAAGGAAAGCATGGCTTTGATTTGTCCGTAATTTCCTGATATGTTTATTGGCTTGCAACTGTTTCATATCTATAATGAGGAATTACAAGTAGGAGAAGACCTTTCCAAAGTCATCAACCAACAAATTAGTTAACAATAAAAAATAATAATACAAAGTGAATATCAGATTTTGAACTAAAAGTGAGAGGCTCAAGTGTACCTCCTGCTTACAATGACATGAGAAGTGCCTGTAAGGGTTTCAGGCGAATAGTGCACCTTGATATAAACCTTTATTTATAGCAGTTTTGAAAATTATTCAGTTACCTTACATAAATCAGGTAGTATCATGCTAGAGAACCTCACCATGGTTTGTATTCTTGGAACACCTCCTTCCCCTCAGTTTCCTTGAAAAGGCTACTTAGAATTTATTTCCTTGGGTAAAAATCCCCTTTGGAACTGAGCAGTTGAGACAATAATACAGTGAATCAGAAGCTACAATATTATTTTCGGCCCTTAGGGTATTTTTACCCGAAACTTTTCTCCAACTCTTGCTAGGAGGTCTGCTTGTGCAAACTTATTTAAAATCCTTGCACTTTTAGTTCAGTCAGGCTATTAGTTACAGGTCAATATATATACATGAGGAGCTGAAGCTGGTAACTGGAATGGGATCCAGAAAGCAGCTACATTTTAATTTTCAGCAGGAAAACTATTATAAAACAGGAAATGGTGACAAATTACAATACTCGCAGCTTGTTTAAAAACACTCTACCCAACATTATAGAATGTCTTTGGGACATGGATGTGAATAATGGGAACAAACCCACGCTATACAGTAAACAATTGTGAAAGAAGTAAGCATACGGAGAAAAGCTAACCAACCCCATGAGAGTAATTCTGAAGTAACTATGAATAGATATGATCAACAGACTGTACTATGGTCTTCAACAAACCACCAGAGATTTGGAAAATGAGAGGAATCAGACAAGGTCTCCATGTAGCTTAACTGTGTGGTAACTCCATGTATCTTAATGGGAGTTTGCAATTGGTTTTTTTTTTAGTATGAATAATTTCTATTTTGGTCTTATCCAGTATTCTTAATCAGTTTTGTGTATCCTGTATGTAAGTTTAAATATTCCTTCACAATATCAATATTATGTACAGTATAAGCTTCTTTAAAGTAACTATACAGCTTGCAAGCTACTTTTAGTTCTATGCCTACCTGTTGCATGCTGCAAATAACAAAATACCTGCCCCACTTCCTGCTCCTATTCTATCAAAATTCCTATCAATGCCATTCATTCATTAAACAAGGAAAAATGCAACATCATCGCCCATGCTTATAGGAACGCCTCAGGCAACAGGAAAACGTTGCTAAAATTTGAAACAACTGGAGGCCAAAAGCTGTGCAGCATTTTGTAACCTCTGTTAGACCATTATTCAACTAACCTTCAGACCACAGTCTTAAACTTCTGGCCCATAACTCAGTGGTATAATATTTGCCTTCCAAGCAATTGGACAGAGTCCTGTTTGGATTTGACAGGTGGAACAGCCTGAGGTGTATAAGCATTCTATTACCATTGCAGTAGCAATGTCAGGATCGAGGGGCTGCTTGACAATATGCTTCCAGGTCTCCCTCCTTAGCAATTATATTTTCTTGCCTGTCTTTTCCACTCTGTTTACTCCATGCTCCCTGTTGCCTGGTTACCTCCCATTCTGGTAGCTGCACCATAAAAGAAAGTCTGGATGGACTGGCCAGTTCAGACCAGACTGTAATCCCCCACTGGTCAGCATCTTTTTGCATACATATTGTGCATAATTCATCTTCCAGCACTTCTGAACTGGATCTGGAAATATACTGATACAGCACATGGAGCACAGCTGAAATGTGTGTTGTTCTAGAAAAACACATAACTGCCTGTGCTGCTGTATTTTGCACTAGCTGAAATTTCCAGATACTCTTCAAGGGCTTCCCCATGTACTGCACATTACGGTAATCCAATTGGGAGATGACTAAGGCATGTGTGACCATAATAAGCCAAGAGTCACTTAGTTGAGTTGGGCAGTTATAGAAATTGAATAAATAAAAATAAAATATGTAATATGATGTATTTGTTATAAAGGAACAAAAATGGTCTAGTAAACAATAGGTTGAAAAGAAGGGAGTGAAGAAGAAGACGACAGGCTAAGAAGAATCATTTCCTGTTCCCCTATAACAGTGTTTCCCAACCTTGGCAACTTGAAGATGTCTGGACTTCAACTCCCAGAATTCCCCAGCCAGCATTCGCTGGCTGGGGAATTCTGGGAGTTGAAGTCCAGACATCTTCAAGTTGCCAAGGTTGGGAAACACTGCCCTATAAGGAAGAAAGCTCAGTAAAGGGAAAAGACTAAGTAGGTTAATTTTGATTTTTCTCCATGATGATTTGCCATTCCTCTCCTTATGTTAATAACTTTCCAAACATGTTTAGTGCAAGATATGTGGCACTATCTTCTAAATCTAATTTTGATTTAAATCTAATCATCTTGTTCAACCTATACTTCCATTTTATCTCAAAATAACCTCGTGATTTAAATGTCTTTAAGAAGATCCAGAAGACACAAGTTGCAGAGAATGTATTCTGACAGGATATATTTGATAATGGGAATATTAATTTGCAACAGTAGTATGTGAGATTAAAACAAGAATTAATACAGGTAGTCATTATTTAGCAACCATTTGCAATTATGATAGTGATGAAAGATTAACTTTGGGACCAAACCTCACATTTATGATCTTCTCAGGTTTGTAAAGCAAAGGAAAGATGAAGTAACCTCATAAGAGCTGTGGTGGCATAGTGGCTAGAATGCAGTATTGCAGGCTAATTCTGCTGACTGACAGCAGTTCGATTCTCACCAGCTCAAGGTTGACTCAGCTTTCCATCCTACCGAGGTTGGTAAAATGAGGACCCAGATCGTCGGGGGCAATTTGCTGACTCTGTAAACCGCTTAGAGAGGGCTGTAAAGTGCTATAAAGCAGTATATAAGTCTAAGTGCTATTGCTATTGCTATAAGCACAACTGCTGTTTTACTTAAGATAGACCACTTTACTTAATGACTGAAGTGCTGAACAAAATTGTGGTTGCTGTATGAGGACTGTCTGTACTCAAGGGAATAAGTATCTGTATAACGATTATGAGAATTAGGATTGCGTATTTACAATATAAACTGTTTTGTTCTTAGGCTTGACAGTTAATTATGAAACTGAATTTGTATTTTGCTTTTGACAAAAAAAGCATGTATGAAACCAAACCATCATGATAAACACTAAACACAGAGCACAGAGATGCCTTTATGTGTACCAGTTGTTCAAAATAAGCTTAGAACTATTAGCTCTCTGATTACACAAAGCTTGTGCCTGCATTTTCCTTGGACAATGCCCAGATGCCTTGGCTCACCATTTGTTCCGGAAAAACGAGCCAAACTAAAAGTTTGTGAGCCTGTTAGGAATGCTTTGGAAATGTATTTAAAAAAGAAGAGAAAAAAAAAAGAAATGGGAAGAATATGATTATTAAAAAAAAAAAAACCAGATCTCTTCAGGAGCAGATTCTAGGTACAAAGCAAACTGCCTTCAAATGAGTTAGTTCTTTCTCCCAGCTCGCTGATATTTGAAACAGAGAAAAATAATAGCTGATTCATTTTATCCAAAATTGAACATGAGATTTCAGCAGTAAAACTGGTGCTCTATTTTCATTTTCTACAAGTTGGCTCATAGCTACCATCACCTTTTTCCTTCTCCCATTCTGCATTCTCTTTTTGTATGTGTCCACGCATACAGCAGCAGAGGAACACTTTTCCAGTTTTTGGGATCAATCCCTGTGCATTATTCTGTTGTCAGCCAGACTGATATGGGGCTATGAGATTCTAGTCTCTGCTCTTGACCACTGGATTTCTTTTTTTGTGTGTGTGTGAATTTTTATTTTTTTTAACATTCTTCATATAAATATCCATACATATTTCTGTGATTTCCTGACTTCTGTGCTGTGCTCATAAATTTGTAAACTTTCTTCCATGATCAAAAGACAACAGTCTTTAAAATGATGTTTATTTATTTATTTTATTTATTTATTAGTGACATTTATATACCGCCTCACAGTGCAAGCACTCTCTAAGCGTTTTACACCAGTAAGCAATGTATATTTATATTGGCCCCAACAATCTGGGTCCTCATTTTACCTACCCTGGAAGAATGGAAGGCTGAGTCAACCTTGAGCCGGTGAGATTTGAACCGCTGACCTGCACATCACAGTCAGCTAAAGTGGCCTGCAGTACTGCCTCTAACCGCTGCGCCACCTCGGCTCTTTTTTTTTTTAAATTCAAAAAGTTTTATAAGTACATTTTATAAGTACATCCGATTATGCTTTGAATAGTTTAGAAAAATTTGGAGTTAAAGATTCCAAAAAATGGGGAAATTAAGAATTTGTTTTAACTCAATTTAAATTTATTTTATTGAATATTATACCCTGTACTTTCTCTGGGAAGTCCAGGGGGGAGGGGGGAAGGGAAGGGAGCGGATTGGGGGTAGGGGGTAGGGGGGGGAGAAAAATGAAAAATGTTTGTACTCTCCACCTCGGCTCTTTTTAATGTTCAGCAGGATGACATCTTCTGTAATGTACATTGCTAAATAGCACCCATGCAGACACACATAATATATAAAAGGGTCACAGCACCCAAAGGGGAAAAAATACCCAAAGCTGATGGTTAAAAACCAGCATCTATATCAAGTTATTACAATTAAAATCATGTCACTTCACATGTTTTTGATATTCTACTGAAGCATAACATGAGAGTTTTTAAGCTGCAGAATGTAAGGGTTTTGCACTACAAGCCTGAGACATTCATTATTTTGCTGGAGCAAAATGTTTTCAAAGGAATCAAACTGGGTTGTATGTACTAAACTAGGAATGGACTATGTATCCGCTCCATATCTTTTAACACCGCATTTATAAAACCTGCGCTGTAAGGAAACAAACATAGGGATCATAGAACAAATCTGTCAGAATTCTCACCAATCATCAGGTTGAAATTATCATATTTTGTGCACATTATGTGAAGACTTAACTCTCTTCAGAAGTCTGTAATACTGGGAAAGGTAAAAGAAAAGAGAAAGCAGGATGACAGTAGCAAGGGAGATGAATGTAATTATAGCAGCTATGGATACCTTGCTGGAGTACCTGAAGAACTAAGATAGGGACAGATCAACCTGCAAAAAATATATCTATGCAGTTTCTAAAAGTCAAAATTGATTCAATGGCATATAATAATGATCAATCAGTTTGTGCTGAGCTAAACCTCTGTATTACTGTTTCTTTGGAATTTCATTTGTTTTAGACACTTAGGTCAAGTGTACATCTGTATATAGCAAGGAGAGGTTTTTTAAAGACTTTTTGGCATACATTATCTGGAAGTTAATCCAAACACTAGACTGATGCTGAAGCTGTAACTTTACAACTATTTACTGCCTTCACATGAGTTAGTTCTTTCTCCCAGCTCACTGATATTTTTAACAGAGAAAAATAATAACTGAGAGTAAGCCCCATTCAACTAAATAGGTTACACTATGCCTGAGTGAATATCTGTATGATTGAATGGTTGAAGTCCATTAGCTCAGAGCCATAGGACTGAAATCAGACAGAATATGAATAATATGTTCTACAGTTTTACAACTTGACGATGAGGCAATAGCAGGTCCCAGGCATAATATCTTGTCATTATTAGCTTGATATAATATCGGAATTCATCCAGCAACCAGGTTTGGAATGTCTCCTTGATCTATGATGGATGACCAGCATCTAACAGAGAATAATGTAGAGCTTTAATTTTATTCTTAATAATTGGGTTGATGAGGGAATTTCAATGTGTGTAGCTGTCAGCCTCCACGCTGCCTGCTTGCTTCAGCTGCCATAGAAATGGGGGGAGGAGGGAAGGTTAGGTATTTGGGAAGGGGGAAAGCTGTGCTGGAGGAGTCTCATCTTGTGTCTGATTAGGAGTTTAGGGAGGAAAGTTCTCATCACATATGGCCAGGCTGCATGGACATGTTTACAGCCTGCTCAAAGTCAACGGCTTTGACTGACCAGATGTGGAGGCTCCACCTTGACGTGTGCCCACATGACATCTTGGGGTGCCGGATTGGAGGATTTGCCCGGGGGGTTATGTGGGGAGGGATTTGGAATTATTTCTATAGTTATTTATTTATTTATTTATTTATTTATTTATTTATTTATTTATTTATTTGTTTGTTTGTTTGTTTGTTTGTTTGTTTGTGAGATTTATATACCGCCTCACAGTGCAAGCACGCTCTAAGTGGTTTACACCAGTAAGCAATGTATATTTATATTGCCCCCAACAATCTGGGTCCTCATTTTACCTACCTCGGAAGGATGGAAGGCTGAGTCAACCTTGAGCTGGTGAGATTTGAACTGCTGACCTGGGGATCACAGTCAGCTAAAGTAGCCTGCAGTACTGCCTCTAACCGCTGCGCCACCTCGGCTCAGGGGTTACGCGTCTTTTGCCTCAGATCTTGCTTTCATTTTGTCGCTATTGATTCTTGTCTAGTAAAAGTACTCTTCTCTATCATCATGGAGTTGGGGTCTCTCTTTCCTGGATTTTGAACGGAAGCACAACTGACAGTAGCTTGCATTAACAAATTGCATTTTCTGAGCCTTTCCCCCCCCACTTTATGGATTTATTAAAGGTCAGGAGCCTCTTGTTTTATATTGGTCCATGTGTTTTTGCAGAACCTATTCAATCATCTTGGTCTTCTGATAGCTGTACCAAAAGGGACTAACAATGGGGAATCTATGGCCAACAGAACTCTCAAGTTGACTTCCTAGATTTTTACAACATTGGCTAGTCTGACCAGGACTTCTGGAAGTTTCTAGGCTTTGAACTAGACTATGCCAAGAATGGAGACCACAAATGAAAGAAATAGATAACCTTGTTTCCTTCAGCTATCTTGGATTTCATTCACAGATGACATGTCTAAAGGCAGGGGACTGTAGTGATTGCAGTTTTAAGGTACTGTATCTGTAATCAGTAGGGTCCTTATAGCCACAGCAATGGCTTTATGACATAATAAACCATTATATATCATCAGGGTAAATTGGCATGGGTCAGACTGTACCAGTACTGTCTATATCAGTGATGGCGAACCCTTTTTCCCTCGGGTGCCGAAAACGCGTGCGCACGCGCTGTCACGTACGTGTGAGTGCCCACACCCATAATTCAATGCCTGGGGAGGGTGAAAACGGCCTCTCCCGCCCCCGCAGAGGCCCTCTAGAGGCCGGAAATGGCCCATTTCCCGACTTCCAGTGGGCATGGTAGGCCCATTTTTCGCCCTCCCCAGGCTCCAGAGGCTTCTCTCGAGCCTGGGGAGGGTGAAAACACCCCCTCGGAGGCCCTCTGGAAACCTAAAATGCCCTCACAGAGCCTCCACACGAGCCAAAAATCAGCTGGCCGGCACGCATATGCATGCTGGAGTTGACCTAGGGCAACGGCTCACGTGCCGGCAGATATGGTTCCGCGTGCCACCTGTGGCAGACGTGCCATAGGTTCGCCATCACTGGTCTATATGATGAATAGTAGTAGCTTTCTAAGGCTTCAGCAGCTTTTTCTGAACTGTATTTGGACACAATGGAACTTATAACTATGTTGCAGAAACATCCTCTTTCAAGCCATACATATGACTAATAACATATGTAAATACACGAAAGAAGAAACCATGAAATGGCATAGGATGGATGCCTCACATGCAATGATGCTTTTCTTAGGAAAGACATGTCCTTCAAGTAATACCGTGTTTTCCCAAAAACAAGACAGGGACTTATTTTCTTTTGACCCTCCCCCCAAAATAAGTGCTTGGTCTTATTTTCGGGGAGGTCTTATTATTTTTGAGGTGCAGGAGGCGGCGAGCATAGTCACTTCATGGCTGCTGCTGTGTTGTGTTGCTGTGGCAGCGCAACACAGCCACTCATCATATGTTCGCCCTGAGGCCGTGCACGTGCTTCCAGCCATGCTTCCCAGGACTCTGCACCATGCCATCAGCCTGGCCATGCCGCTGAGACCGGCTGTCCCGTTGCCGCCATTGCCTTGCCATTAGCATGACAGAAGGGGCGTGGTGGCTAGGGTTGCAGGAGCGGCTGTTAGGTAAGGGCAGGTGGGCTGTGTGGGGCATGGTCCCCGCCCTTCAGCCTCACCTTACCTCATGTTGTTTGCATAGCAAACAACCAGAGGAAATGGCGGGGACCGGCTGTGCATGTGTTTAAGTATTTTCGGAGAGGGCTTATTTTTGGGGAAGGGCTTACTTTAGCGCATGTGCTCAAAAGCCTGATTAGGCTTATTATCCAGGGAGGTCTTATTTTCGGGGAAATAGGGTATGTGAAGATCACCTGAATAGAAATTGTAGTGTACTTTATAGAAAAGTATTTCTTGCTTCATTTTTAGTAATTCAGCTTTAATATGCCGTATTTGGGAATGGTGCTTCATACAACAATTTCATGCATTAGATTCTGATCCTGACAATCAGCTTAGTGCAAATTTGAAGACGTGGATTCCTGTCATGAGCTATGCAGGAGCCGATATGAGTCACTCTGCTGAAATTCTTTGCAGTGGATTCCCTCTTCTGAAATTATAGCTTACTTTGTTGGCCTAACTTTATACCAGAATTCCTGAGGCAAGGAAAATTGTAGAGAGCTGCATTAATGTTGGTTTTGTGCATAGGGTAAAACAGAAGCTTGTCCAATTTCCCTCCTATGAGTTATATACAAGTTTTACAAAATTTCATGCCCAAAGTAGGCCTGAATGACACATCAGATTTTGAGGTGCTTACATCTGTAGGCAATTATCTCACAGTGTCTTTTTCTGAAGGATGAATATCAGTAATCAGGTGAAGAATCTAAAGAGAAATCTCTCTCTCTCTCTCTCTCTCTCTCTCTCTCTCTCTCTCTCTCCCCCCCCTCTGTTCTAGTTTATGTTGGAAACAAATAAGGGGTGATACTGAATAGGTGTCCCTCCTTAAAAAAGGGAGGGCAATAATTTCCAGTAATCTCCTCTGCAGACCTTATACAATTTCCTGTGACTGATACTTTCCAGCAATAGAAAAACATGAGTTGTGTCCACCCACAGTTTTAATATCTTAGCATTTGTCCAAGGATAAGAGAAAACTTGGTCACACAATAAGAAGAACAGGAGAGTATGTGAAGAAAGATTTTCCTCCTGTACTGGCTTTTGGTGAGGAGAATCACAAGAAATATTACAGTTATATTACAACGAATAATTAGCCAGGCTCAGTGTATATATATATGACTGCTGGTGACCAAGATCAGAAAAAAATAGTTGTTTTACAGTGTTTGTGCTAGACGGCTACTTTCTGGTATCTGATCATTTGCCTGATTGTATCACTCATATCTCCATCTTCTGGCCCTTAAGAATTACATTTGCTATCTTTAGTCAATCTGCAGTGCCCCTCGGTATAAAACAAAAGGTTTGGGGAGCAACAATTAAAGTTAAAAAAAAAGTTTTAGCCCAAAACTGAGTTGAAAATAAGACAGAAATGGATCCATAAGACTATCTGAAAATAATCTCTTCCTTCTGGTTTAAGCATCTTGCCCCAGATGAGAGACTACATTAAACTACAATTGATATTAGATGAAATATTAAACTTAGAATCCAGAGACAACTTTTGGAATAATTTCACAAATCTATTTCCTTCAAAACAACTGGAACTGTATTTTTTCTCTTTGCAAGAATTAACTACTTTCTGTATATTTATATGATGATACCAGGCTAAAACGCAACCATAAAGGCAAAGATTATACAGCTATCAATTCATAAATAGTTCTATGAAAGTGTTCTGCATAGGAACTACATTAAACATGTCCCCCAGGGTTTTATCTCCTCTTCCTCCAATTTGGCACCTTCCAGACATGTTGATATGGCCAATACTCAATATCAACACACAGTTGGAGGGTTCCATGTTATGGTGTAGGATGGCTACCGTAGTAAAGGGGTGTCAAACTCATGGCCCACGGGCCAGATGAGTCACGTGCTGGCCATGCCTTCCCCCGTTTTAGCGAAGGGGAAAAAAGTTGCGATACATCACGTGATAACAATGTGTCGCGAGTTTGACACTCCTGGCCTTGTAGAACTGCTATGGAAAGCAATCAGATCAATATGAGAAGCACAAAATCAAAAAATACTGCTGAACCTTCCAGCTCCTACTCCCTAACAACTGGTATGCAGAACCATGTGATTTGATGCAGGAAATAATAAACAACCATCATGATGGTTGTAGCCATTGGCAGAGTTGGAATGTGCCTTTACCATGTACAAACATTCACATCAGCAGTGGGTTGCTCCTGGTTCGGCCCGGTTCTAAGAACCGGTAGTGCTGGAGGCGGGAGGCTTTTGCGCATGCGCAGTAGCGTCACGCGCGAACCGGTAGTAAAGTGGGTTTTAGAACCCACTACTGAATAGATTCACATCCCAAAATCTCTTACCTCTAAATCATATGCAGGTATCCCACCACTGAAACACTAGGATGTTTTACCAGAATTTAAGTGTCCCAAATTCATAAGCAAAGAAAACTTTTACTTTTTTAAAAACTAAAGTTTTACACTGTTGTTTCCCACAAATCATTTTGCATGATTTTCTATTGCTACAGCATCTCAATATGTGAAGTTTATATGAGATTATGTAGGTGCTTCACAAATAGGAGATGCCTTCAAAATTGAAAGGGCACCTTGAGTGATATAAACAATATCCTACTGGTAACATTAATGCAGTTAAGTAAGTTTAACTATGATTCAGTGTTATAGTCTCCTGATCAGATCAACACCAAGTCTGCAAACAGATATTGTTGACATGCTATACAACCCCTAAGCAGTTTTGTGCCAAGTGCTTTGCTTTGTATTCATCCAAGCAACTTTTTGAATTTTAACTTTCAGTTCAGAACATAAATGTGACAGTTTTATAACAGAAGGACCAAAAAGGAACAGTACAGATAATTAACTGTTGATGACATATTGTCCTACTTGTTCTCCATATAAGGAAAGTTAAACTCAAAGTCAAATGAAAACTTCAAGCATATTATTCCAAAGTGATATAAGCATTCTTACCCCAGAGAGCCATGAAGACTGAGAAGAAGACAGTGGCTGGATTATCAAAAAGATGGCTAGCCCGAGCAGTGGCACAAGCAGAGCTCAATTTCCAATAGCTACATGTGCTGTCACATAAGGGGCACATGGTGATATTGTTTCTCTGGTCACACATCTCCATGCTGAGGGAAAGCAAACAGCAAATGAAAGGTGAGCATATCCTTCCCTTTGCTTTGTACTGAAACCCTGAGTTGTGAAATACATGCACTGAATATGACTTGAATCTAAGCATATTTATCCAATCTTAATTTTTCCCCGTTTCAAATGCATTGTATTGCAGCATCAGCTGCATGGCATGCACATTATAAATGTAAGTTACATTTTAAAGGACAGCAGCCAAATGGCATCATGGATTCCTGACAACTGGAAAAAGCAGATTAAACAATTGAGTTTATTACTCTGGGACATTCTTCTGCACTTAACACCTGGGCTTTCTGAGTACTTTTATATTAGTATAATCACTTGGGCTCTGTTTTTTATACTCTATTACTTCACAAGACTGCAGTAGTGCAGTGCACTAAGACTATCTACTCAGATCTTTTGAAATATAATCCAGTCTTCTAATCACAGAAATATAGTGGTCTAATACTGTATCAAAGGATCACTATCCATTTTTAAACTATGACAGAGTGATTTGAAGCAGGCTGCAGAATCATGCATTCCAAGATTCTCCTTGATCTTTCTCTTCTCTTCTCTTCTCTTCCCTTCCCTTCCCAGCATAAATTATTACTATATTTGTATTATTCAAGTTTAGCACTAGCTGGTGTTAGCTTTCATCCAGAATTCCTCCCTATTTGAGCATCATGTCTGAACAAGGTAAACTGTCTGAAATAAGAAGGGTTGAGCCATGCACATGATCTATGTCATCAGCAAATTAAACCTCATGGTTTGTAACAAGTTTTAGACAATATGAATAAAAGGTAAAAAAACTGTCATTTATCCAGACAAATCTGAATGGTAGGTGCACTGCCTTTGTTTATCCAATCCATCAATTCATGTTTTCACCATGAGACCCTTTCCAGTTACAACAATTTATTTATTTAATGAATTTATATATCACTTTCCTTATCAGATGGTACTTATCTGATCATGGTTAACAATAAAAACAACATAGCAGGGTCAAATGTGGTAAAAACCAGATGGAACATGTCCATTAATCATCAGGAATAAAACTTGCCTCAAAAGGAGTCTTTAATTAAACATATTTCAGAGCTGTGTAAATCTATTTTAATGAATTTAACTTCTTGTGACATTGAATACAGGCCACAGACTGAAATTTTAGTTGATGACACACACTGTACAGGACTGAACACATTAATGTATTTTCTCCAAATCTATCTGATTATTACATTAATATATTGTTATTTTACGACATTTTTATGGCTGTGTAGTTTATGTATTTTATACTTTATGGCTGTGTTAACATTTTTGGCTACAGTGGTTTAGTTATGCAAACAAGGTGGGAGTTGTTTTTGGGTGGGATAGAGGGGACCTTGAAGACAGTTTGTAAATTTATGTTAAGTTTATTGCATGACATATGCCATGGTTTCCATGTCACAATGATCAGGAATTGTACCACCACATTTCAACATTAGCAGTCATAGGAGACTCTGGGGCTGCAAAGACTGGGCCCACTGCTGATCATTTTGGGCTCCATGGATGCAGGGGTGAAATCCTCTGAAGTCTGCTACCGGTTCGCTTTGCGCGCAGCGCATGCATGTGCACTGCAGGCACTACCGTGCAGCGCTGAAAAAGGAGCATTTTGAAGCCATCAGAGTCTGCAAAGGTAAGTAGAACAGCAAGGGGGGGATCAGCTGTGTTGCGTGATTTAGATCAGCTGATCGTCGCATATACCGGTTTGCCCGAACTGGTAGCATTTTTTACTACCAGTTCAGGTAAACCAGTCCAAACCGGTAGCATTTCACCTCTGCATAGATGCCAACTAAGCATACTGAAGACACAACACTAAATTATACATGAAAAGGGCAGACTATGGATATGTCAGTCCCGATAACAGAAGAACGGATAGAAAAAATGGTGGAGCTAGCAAAGATGACAAAAATGACTATTTTAATTAGAGAAAAGAATATGTTTGGTTTTGTTTCGATTTGGAAACTACTTCTGCATTCTATACTCAAGACTGAAAAATAATTATCCTTTGGACTTTTGCTGATTAATATAATTTGTTATCATAGAAATGTTAGTATTTGTTAAATTGGTAAAATAAAAAGTTGAAGCTTAATTGCATGTTGTGCTTTCCAAAGAGTTGGAAAGCAATGCTCCCTCATCCCCCCGTTTAGCTATACTTCTCTTTTCCCTTTCTTTCCCTTCCCCAATTTCCTGTTATTTTTATTTTCATCTGTATTTTACATCATGAGAATCTAAATACAATTCTGGAAAACATAAAGGGCAGACTGTGCTCTATTTCCATACACTAAAATCTCATAATTGAAAGAGGCTGTAAGTACAGGTCCACTATACAGTGGACTATACAGTGAAGTCCATGTTTTCATACAGTTAAGAAGAGGCACTTGCTATCCTCAAGTAATTTTGTGGCTCTGAGTATACTGAGAAGTGGAAATTTATTGGAGCATAAATGTTATAAACTATTTAGTTTTTGATTGTGCTTATTTGCATTAACCACCCTTATGTCTCAGAAACTTTATTATATCCCTGTGACCAAGAAGACTGAATTCTGGGGAAATGCTAGTAGTATTTAGTAGTGCTAAATACTACTAAATGCTACTATTTAGTAGCATTGGGAATGGAATCCCAAGTTGATTTTTGGCATCCCGAATTGTGGGTTTTTTTGTGTGTGGTCACATTGCCAATTTAATTTTACAAATGGGTTACATCTGAAAAAAGGTTGTGATATATATAGGCAAAAGGAAGCTGTGATGCTTTCTCCCATATTTGGGTACACCAGGATGATACGACAGAAAAACATATATAACCCTTTCCTGGTGAAGAGCTGATAGGGAATAGATCAGCCTAGTGACTAAACTGCTGCCTTACAAGGCAGGCGGCCCAGGTTCAAATCCCAGTAAAGGTATGGCTATCTGATGAGAGCTAAATAGCTAAAAATAGATCTATAATAGTCTCCCTTTATTTTCATTTATCAGCAAAAAATGCTACACACACACACACACACACACACACACACACACACACGCACACACGTATGGTTGCAGAACCTAAAGCATTAGCTTTAGTCAAAATCATTTAGGATATTTTTCAGCATACTGAACACAAGTGAAAAAGATGGTTTTGTACAAAGTGCAGATAATTATGTATGTATATTTTACCTTGGTATATTCTCATCAACAGTTGCACAACCATAAAGGAACACGATAATTCCCACAATAGAAGCTGGAATGAGCATTTGTGTATAAACTCCCAGCCAGGCAAAATATAGTCCAATCTTTTCACCAAAGTACTTCCTGAAATAAATTATAGGAAGAAAACACTATATATCATGGCAAACGTAGCATGGCTAAATTTATGAATTAGACAGCAGGGCTGACTGAATGAGAAAATAAATCCTGTTGATTAGCCAAAATGCATTTCCTCTTGGAGAATTCATGTCCACATGCCATTTGGAACAGATCCAGGACAAAAACACCAAGTAAATATTCCACTCTTGCTTATTAAATAGCTTCACCTTTCTGTTTCTATAGTTATATTTGGCACTGTTTCATAGAGGGAACCAGAAGCATACTCACTTTGTGAAACATGGGACAGGAAGAAATTGGATATTGGTTTATGGCTCCATAAACAACCTTTCTGGTCTTGTGCCATGAATGGCTTTATAAGTGGTAGCCATCACCTTGAATTGTACCTGGAACCAGGGGCAGGTTCCTAATTTTTTTACTACCACTCTGTGGGCATGGCTTATTTTCTGGGTGTGGCTTGCCAGCCATGTGACCGGGTGGGCGTGGGCCTCGGGAGATTGGCAGCGGCCGGAGAAGTGAGGGGGGCATTGCCCATCCGCAACACAACCCCCTGCAGCGGGAGCAGCAAGACCGCGGCAGCAGTTCTTCTAGGAGGCTCCGTTCAGCCTGAATGCTTCTCCCCATTCGATTATCCTAGGCTCCTGCCGCCCGTTCCCCCTCCCCTCAGCAGCTCAAGAAGCCTCGAACGTGCAAAAATGCCTAGGATCATCACCGCGCGTTTGTGGCTTCTTGGACTGCTGAAGGGAGGGGAACTGAGATAGGTCCTGACACCCATTCCCCCTCCCCTCAGCAGCTTGAGAAGCCTCAAACGTGCAAAAATGCCTAGGATCATCACTGCGCATTCGTGGCTTCTCGGACTGCTGAAGGGAGGGGAATGGAGATAGCTCCTGCCGCCCGTTCTTTCAGCGTCTCACGCGCTCCCGCAGCCATCCTCCCCTGCTTGGACTCACTGTGGGATAGGAAGGCAGCGCATGTGTAGTGCCGGAAGCTCGACTTCTGGGCATGCGCAGAAGAAAATTTTTGAAAAAATAAAAAAAAACCTTTTTTTAAAAAATGGCGGCGCCCAGGCCCCGGCAACCAACTGCACCGGTACTGTGACGTCACCAGCGGGCCGCTACCGGTGCTATAGAGTGGACCGCACTGGTAGGAACCCACCACTGCCTGGAACCCTATTGGGAGTTAGCGCGACTTGCAAAGCTGTGGTCTTACATGGGAGAAGTTTAGTGTACCCATTATTACATGAGCTGCTGCATTCCAAATCAATTGTGACTTCCACATGGTCTTTATTAATAGAGCAAAAGGCCTGCAGACAAAAAATTCCAGATTGACTCTCTTGGTGGAACTGGGAAAGAGCTAACTGCAATTTTAGACACTTGCTGTTGTTCAGTGTGTACTAGGCATCCTGAACTTGGTACCCTCCAGTTGTGTTGGGAAAACTAGTCTGGAATTTTGCGACCAGAAGACTCAATACATTTAGAGACCATTAAATTCAGGAGAGCTTGTATAGACCACAATGTTCTAAATCAGTATTTCTCAGATTTGACAACTTTAGGATGCGTGGACTTCAACTTCCAGAATCTCCCCATCAGCATGAAGTCCGCACATCTTAACGTTGCCAAGTTTAAGAAACATTGTTCTAGATGGGTCAATGGTTTGATTCAATATAAAACAATATAAAACTCTGCCATTATGGCAGAGGTTCCCAAGCTTCTTCAGTCCATAGTATCCTTTAATGTCTCAGTAATAGTTTCATCCCTACACCCAAAGAAATACTGAACAGTTCTGTTTATTAAGAAGTTACTGTAGGTCAAAATTTAAAGTACCGCATGCAAGTGCCCTGGTACATTTGCTATGGCAATCGCTTTTTAATGAAACTCAAGAAAAAAAATCCCAAGTAAATAAACAATAAAATTTAATAGCAAGGGATGTAAGGATTGACAAAAAATAGGTGAAAAAAGATTTAGACACATATTGATCTGGAAACATGAGAACTACTCATATTGGAAATGGTTTATAATATCCCTTTAAAATTATTTTAGCTGATTTTGTTTCCAACTAAGATCCATGCATTTTAGTATATTTGTTGAAGAAGCAAAAAACAGAACAAAAACAAACAAACAAAACCCATCCCAAACTGCACTGTTCAAATGGTTTAAGATCATTGCTTGTAAATCTGGGAAAAAACAGAGGACTATAGTATGGCTTGTGCAATATGAATTTTTATCCTAAACTTAAGTATGCTTTATTTCTTTGGATCTGTTTTTCAAAGGCCACTTTTCATAAGCCGATGACTAGCTATATGAAAGATACCGCTTTCTGAGTACTGTAGCAGGCTACAACTGTTACCCAAAAGCTGCAATCTGCTACTATTAATGCACATATACAAACACATAAGCACTTAGAGTAAGGGACAAGTAAGGAGTTTTACTGTTTCTTACCTAACTAAATCAATTGGTTGATATTTATAAAATACTCCATAACTTGCCCATTCTTCACACAGGAGCTAGAAAAGAAATTTAAACAGAAAATGAAAACTGGAAACAAGTAATTTCTTATTTCAATTCTACTGCTTAGTTCTCAATGTCTTTAGTGTCATTATATTTTAGGTTTTTTTTTAATGTTCCACCAATATATTCAGCTTGCATTAAAAATTGATGATGTCTGTGGTTTGGCTCACGGTCATATTCTTGTATTCATTTATAGAAAAACTAATAAACAGAGAGTAGTGAGATGCAACTGAGATACTAAAGCTGGGACTGGATATATGCAGTTACTACCCGTGTTTTCCCCAAAATAAGACCCTGTCTTATATTTTTTTGAACCCTGAAATAAGCGATTGGCCTTATTGCCATGTACTCAAAAGCCCGATTAGGCTTATTATCAGGGGATGTCTTATTTTGGGGGAAACAGGGTAAGCTAATGTGAGATCCAGTTTGATGTAGTGGTTAAGAACATCAGGCTAGAAACTAGGAGATCACGAGTTCTATCTCCACCTTCGGCATGTAATCAGCTGGATGACCTTGGGCCAGTCACTTTCTCTCAACTCTAGAAAACAGGAAAGGGCAAACAACCTTTGAAAAACTTTGCCAAAATCTTGCCAAGAAATTAAATTAAATTAAGGTGTTACTTTGCTATTCACTTTCTTTGCTTTTCTTAAGTGCAGTCATAAAAAGTCATAAAAAAGAAGAAAATTAGGCCATATATTTAGAATGTTTCTGACATGTTAACTATTCATGATTAAATACATCCAGTAAAACAATTTGAGATGTTATTTTTCAGAGGCTACAGAAAGTTTTAATTTTACATTAGGATGGATACCTCTTTTAAAGAAAGTGAGGAGGTAGCAGGACAGTTCTGAACTTAGATGAAAAGCTCTTTCATGGATAACTACCTCCAATCCTTCTTCAGAGCTTATGGTCGGAATGTTAATATGCCACTAAATAACTTTTGAATTCTGAGCTGCGGCCAGCATACTTAACTCTAGATTCAATAACCCATACATTTAAAAAAATCCTTTTATTTTTAGAAATGGGTTCATTTAAACATTTGTACTGATAACAATATGCATGTTGGACTATTTATCCACCAGCAACACTATTTTCATTCACAGCATACTTTCATGACAGCTGAATTGAATTTTCTATGCTATGGAAAATGGTGTAAGATGCTATTAACAACTGAAATATGAAAAATCCCTGAATGATGAATATATTAAGGGAGAACAAGAATGGAAAAGGAATGTGATAAATTTTCTGGGGGGTGGAGCTGGTGAAAGTTACTAGGGATTAGGAGCCTTAAAAGGCAATTGTGATTATATGAAATCTTGTATCTAATGGAGCTGTACATGTTTTGATGCCCCTTGGAACATGCGCAAATGAAGCTGCTGCATTAAATGGTCCAGGTCTGCATCGTTCCCCCATATGATGATGTAGTTGCTAACCATGCAATCAGGAATACACATGGTCACATAATTAAGTCAAAACCCTCTAGACTGGACTGAGGTGGAATAGAAAATGATCCCCTCCCCAATGAAGTTCTAGAATAGTAAGGATGGCCAAGCTTTTAAAAATAAAAAAATATATCCAAAACTATTTGTCCTTTAGCATAAAAACAGATAAATTCGTATTGAAATATGATTTTTCCAAAGTTCTCTAGTAGATCCAGATTTCTACCTTCTTATCTGAGTGCTTTACAATCTGAGCTTATTTTATTGTCATGAGATGGCAGGTGTTCCCGATGTTGTTTTTCTATTGTGCATCTCTCCACCATCCTGCAATTTCCCTGGGTACCTGCCTTTCCTTGGAATTGAATGCCAGGTAGCAGATTGCTGTAGAGATAATTATATAGTGCAAAACAGGACACCTATTTGCACCACTTATTCACACAGAACTAAATCAAGTGATAGCGCTCTATACTTTACTTATCAGGATTTGCCTTGGAAAAAAAACACCAAAATCTATTTCTTTTCCTTTAGTATTGATAAAAATGGCAGCAAAAAGGAGAAAGTTTAGTGCAGCACTAAAAAAATTGCATAAAAATGTAATAAGCAATTTGCTAGCTTTCATTACACAAATTAGCAATTGTATTTCATATAAGTATGACACTGTTGTGTTAATTACCATGATAGGAGAAGTGGCCTTAAGTTACTTGAGTTTTGTTTAATACACTAGTCTCCAACCTTGCTAATATTAAAATGGTTTCTTTTTGCTTTTGCCATCCACTTATTGTGTGATTGACAGTATGCATGTGCAGAATATGTCATGTTTGAGGACTGAAGCTTCCAGGAAGTGTGCAACTGGAAATCAATATGTAGGTTGGCTACTCAGCTTGGATATTCCTGATTGTCAAAATATTAGGGAAGTTATTATTGCGCCTCTTAGTAACTACAACCAGATACACAAGCTCTAAGAGAAACAATTATGTGCCTGCAGCACTTCAACCTTTTAAAACGAAATTGCTAAGTCTTGCTGTATAGCACATGGAGTTCTGCTAATGAACAGTGTTATGCCAGAAGCAGTTCAGTCCAATTTCTGAGGTCTCTGCTCTGAGTTCCTCTTATAGTTGCAAATGCACTTCTTTAGATCTTGGACTTGAGGCCCCTCCACTTAAAAGTTCTGTCTTAAACAAACCTATCCAACTTGTACTAATAGACCAATTAGTTCTAATCCGACTTGTACTAATAGGCCAATACAATTCCCCATGGAAGAAGTAAGTAACATCCAGCATAGTCTGTTATGTGCTTCTCCTCACAATCCTTATCTTTGCTGAGCTTAGCCAAAGCCTGGAGCAAGATCAACCAGAGAATGTTCAATCTCAACATCATGCCCATTGCCATCTAACGCTATAAATTAATCTATGTGTTTGTATATTTATTTCATGAAGCTTACTTTAAATCATATTTTTATGTGTGTGTTTGTGTGTGTGTCATATTGATTCATTGGATTTATATATATATATATATATATATATATATATATATATATATATATATATATATATATATATATATATATATATATATATATATATATATATATATATGAGATACAGTATATTTGATATATATTTGACATATTGAAATAATGATAGCTGTCTTCCAGTAGCTGAGGAGCAGTCAAGAGGGTTGATTGCCCCAGAGGACAGGACAAGAAGCAACAGGTGGAAGCTTATTAAAGAGAGGTCCAACCTGGGACCAAGGAGAAATTTCCTGGCAGTGAGAGCAATTAACCTGTGGAAAAGCTTGCCTTCTGGTGTTGTGAATGGCCATCACTGGTTTTCAAGAAAAGATTGGACATTCATTTGTGCGAGATGGTATAAGAAATCTTGTTTTGAGCAAGGGTTGAACTAGAAGACCTCCAAGGTCCCTTCTGGCTCTATGATATGATTCTAGATGATATACAAAGGGATAGATTTACAGTAAACCTTGCACATTTACTACTATGAGTTCAGGTATTCCCTTTCACCACATACTTTTAGATATTCTTGTGTCATTATAGAGGTGGGTACTCACATACTTAAGTGCTCTGCCCTTCAATGGTATTCACTGGGAGATTCAATAATACTTCTATTCAAAATGCTTATGACTAAAATTGAGACAGTTGCATGCACACTTTTGAAAGGTCATTCTTTGTGGGATGGAGCTAATCTATCCTCAACTCTCAAATTATCAAAGTATCAAACTAGTCCCGACGGGCAACTATACGATTCCTATTAAATATCCAATATTGTGAAGTCTCTAAGAAAGTGACCAAATTCTTGCCACAGCAATGGCAGTCAGAACCTGTTAGAGCTGAACATAACAGAGGCCTATTTAGTTTTTGCTGTGAATAAGAATTCATGGGAAATACTGCATATTGATTTTCCTTTTTGGTCTGCGATTGTAAATTCTTCAATAAATAATGTCTGCCTCCATCTACAGAGGATGTCCTGCCACAGTTAATACAAGAGTTTAAAAGAGCACTTCTAAATACCTCTGACTTTCTGTAAAATATTGGCAAACGTCTAGATCATATGATTCTTAAAATTGACACTTGAACATGCTTCTGTTCCCCTTTATCAACTTACTTTTCTGTCATTAGACTCAACATATTCGCCTTCATAATCACCCTTTAAGAAAAGAAAAATGATGTTATTCCACAAGGAATACCCAAAGCTGGAATATATTTTATTTGCATCTAGCAGTCCTTTCCACAAAAACCTAATAATAATCCAAAGGTCCAGAATCAGTGAAAAATATATTCCCTTCAGAATATTTTATTCTAAATCTTATGATTGAGTAGATATAGCCCAAACAATATAAGATTTGTGTTATTAAAACATAAGTCATTTTTTAAAGTTTGTGTTAACATTCCTTTTTCCAGCATGACATTGACTAAATTGTCACTTTTAAACAAAACGTTTTATTTATTTGCTTATTTGCTTGCTTATTTATTTATTTATTTATTTATTTATTTATTTATTTATTTATTTATTTATTTATTTATTTATTTATTTATTTATTTATTTAGATTTTAATATTGCCCGTCTCCCCTATAAAGTGACTCTGGATTTTAATATTATGATCATAAACATCTATCATATAAATGTATATTATTCATGACTAAGAATCCACCAGAATTGACAGCTACCTGCACTTTTATATTGTATTTTGTATATAAAAAGTCACCAAAGAGTGCCATGTATGCAAAAATATAAGCATCATTTAATATGTAGCCAGAATAAAAAAAATAAATTGAATGGTTAATATATCTTCCTATTCTATCACCATCCAAACCTTTATAAGCATAAAAAGATAGATTTAAATCAGAATATAGATAGGTAAGTAGGATATATACATCTTGAAGGCAGAAAATCAAAGTGAGTATTTGCTGAGTTGGTTACCGTATTTGCTGAGTAGTCTGTATAGTTCTATTTCATGTAAAATGAAAAGAAATTAAGTTTGGGACTAAACCTATAACAAGTTGGCAGATTCTTAAACAAACTGCTAATTTTTAATCTAAATGTACAGCTGGCTGGCTCATGAAATACTGAAGATGTTTAGCATAGTGTCATTCATACCTAATGCATTAGGGATTCTTGGTATCATCTTCCAGAAACACAAAATGTATTTCAAGACTACTTACATCATGCAAGGGATATGCAGCACTGTAAACACTATTGGCAAGTAGACTGGTGATCCCTGAAAAAACAAGAAGAGATACTTATTTATATTACCACAATTGAATCCTCTCAAGTAATTCCCGCACTTTCCATTTGTGGAGGTTTTCCTCTCAAAACTTTAATAATTTTATTAAAGAATGAATCTTGGCCCATTTCATTTGATTCCATAACTTTTAACTGTATGGACTATAAAGTGGATTGATATCAAGAAAAGGAAATCTACAGAGAATCAGAAATCATGATTTTCAAATCAAGAGAGGAAGCCAATGAACTTCAAATTAATCATTGTAATAACTTACCTACCTTGAATCTTTAAATTGGATTTGAAAAGCAAGCCCATAGATTTGGAAGGGTAGCAAAAGGCGAGATTGTAAGAAAGAGAAAGCTTGGATTGAGCATTGGGGACAGGACACATCCCCACCCACATCCTCATGCAAACCATACGCACACACTCACACAGAGAGTTTTAAAATCAGATTTAAGCTTGATTAGAGAAGCTATTTGGAAAGCCTTTGGAAAGGCCTTGGCATCATACTTACCATATTTATCACATTTTCGTCTTTTATTTAAAAGGGTAGTGTCCTTCTTTCTTCCCTCTCCTTTCCCTGTTTACACATTTGTCTATTAGTTATATAATTGAGCAATTACAATGCTTGTGCGACGGGAGACTCTGGGAAATATACATTATTCCTTCAGAGGAATCATCTTTAGTTTGGAATTAAATAAGATTTGACATACTGGGAGATGCTGAGATTTTGTAGTGAATGAAGAATGTACTTTGATAAAGCTGATCATAGTCCAGCCGTCTATAAATTTTTGAAAGCTGTATTTTATTCCTAAATGGTTTTTTTTTTCATTACAGCAGCCAACATTAAAGTAGCAGCTTTCTAATATGGGAATCCTAACAAACTTTGAAGGGATTATGTTACCTAAGAATACATGCTTAAGGTTCCCGATAGCCTGTTTTGAACACTGGCTTTAATCTAATCAGTAAAATAAAAAATAAAAATAAAAAAGCACTGGACAGGAATGCAAAAGGGTATACCATTGTTTGTTAAATAGTATTTTGAGAAAATGTTTTCAGTTTCCTTAAAACCTAAAATTTGTCTTAACAAACAGGTTACTTCACTATAATTATTTCTTCAGAATGCAGCATTATAACATTTCCAGTTGTATTTTGTGCTAGCTTCCCATTGATTATTGTTGCCAAATGTTCTAGAAGGCATTTATGTGCAATGGTTGGTTTTCTCCTGATAATAATCTAACAGACAATTGGGATATTCCACAAAAAGCTTACTAGGAATACCAAAACTTTGCCTTTGCTTTTTAAGCACTTTTTAAGAAAGTGAAATGATCAGTGCAACTGATTTTGACATTATTTACATAATTGCAATATAAAAAGGAGCACTTAGGCATGCACAAGTTAGTCTATTATCAACATTAGCAGCAACCTTAGTGAATTTCCCTCTCTAAATCATCTGGCAATATATATTTATAATATTTAAAATGGCAAAGTGATACAGAACTACCTGGCCGCAAGATAATCAGTTTTATTTTCTCAAGTGTTCTAGTATATTCTTCTGTTTGTGGCTCTAAGTGGCAAATTTAAAACTGGTTCTCTAAAGTGACAAAGACTACTGTAACTGATTCACTTTTAAATGGGGTAATTCTCAGAAGCCTAGATCTTGTTGTAAAAAATAAATAAATGGAAAAGCTAACCCTGCTCATGTGTTAAACATCATGAGCAGGGGCGGGTTCCTAATTTTTTTTACTACCGCTCTGTGGGCGTGGCTTATTTTGTGGGTGTGGCTTGCCAGCCATGTGACCGGGTAGGCTTGCCAGCCATGTGACCGGGTAGGCGTGGCTTGCCAGCCATGTGACTGGGTGGACGTGGCTTCTCGGACTGCTGAAGGGAGGGGAACTGAGATAGGTCCTGCCACCCATTCCCCCTCCCCTCAGCAGCTTGAGAAGCCTCAAACGTGTGAAAATGCCTAGGATCATCACCACGCGTTTGTGGCTTCTCGGACTGCTGAAGGGAGGGGAATGGATATAGCTCCTGCCGCCCGTTCTTTCAGCATCTCACGCGCTCCCGCAGCCATCCTCCCCTGCTTGGACTCACTGTGGGGTAGGAAGGCAGCGCATGCGCCGTGCCGGAAGCTCGGCTTCTGGGCATGCGCAGAAGAAAATTTTAAAAAACCGACCGCACCGGTACTGTGACATCACCAGTAGGCCGCTACTGCTGCTATAAAGTGGACCGCACCAGTAGGAACCCACCACTGATCATGAGCATAATAATCCTACCTGCAGCACACAGAGGCTGTAACTAAATTCTTCCATTGAGCCTTAAAAGCTTGAAACTATACACCTACATTTTGACTACAGATTGGTCAAGTACCAACAATAGTCCAAACAAATGGCAGGAAACATTTGTTGGTATAGTATAATCTTCCTCTTCCAATACTGAAGCTGCTGGTCCATTCATTTGAGGGTAAAATACTAATTATTTGAAAACAGAACCCTGGAGACCTCTTAGGTCAGTTTGGAGATAATGAGCTTTAGAGACCGCATTTCACATCTATACATTTTATCAGTATCTTGATGCATTCAAAATAAATTATCACTTTTTCTAACCAATAATTCCTATTATTATTTATGTTAATGGACTGCAAGCATTCACATTTTTTAATATAAATGCATTCCAGGAGATCCATTTACATTCAATCTACTTTTTTAAAATTAGGGTTTTTCCTATATACATATCTGGTGAAGGGAGATGTATTAATGTAATCATGCTTATTAATTTAGCTTATAATCATAATCACAAACTGCTTGGTAAATGCTAGGAAACAGTTCTGTGCGAAGAAGGCATAAATTCCTTGATCTTGATTTTTCATCCTGCAGAAAATATCCTTTTCCAAAGATACCATCCAAGGTTTAAAAAGTGGGGTTGATTCCCATATTCAACAGGTTCAGTAAATGAATGCAAGAAAGTGATCTACTACACTCCATAACTTAAATTATGATTGCCACATTTCCTTTCTATGTAGTATTTGGGTATAATCCAAAAAATCTGGAGAGCACCCATTTGAGAAATGGTATCCTAGATCAGGGCTGTTAAACTTGCGGTCCTTGGCCCGGATGCATCATGTGCTTGCCACGCCCACGCCCGGTTTAGCGAACGGGGAAAATAGTCCCGATAGTTATGTGATGCCGCCGTGACGCTGCAAGTTTGACACCCCTGCCCTAGATGAACCAAACTACTTCAACACATGCCTGTAGCAATCCGAAGTGATATGTGTAAAATGTAATTTGGAACATATGTAGACATACCTGTCAGAAAATAGAGGAACTTTTAATTGCATGGTAGAAAAACTGTGTTTGGCTTAAAGTGCTCTCAACAAGTACACACATTTGGTCCTTTGAATCTGATTGTCTTCAACTCATTAAAAAAATTTATAACGTTTATTGCAATGATCAACACAACAATAGAGAGTCAAGTTGATCTAGTGTTAAGGACCAGGCTAGAAAGCAGGAGATTGTGAGTTCAAGTCCCACCGTGAAAACCAGTTGGGTGACTGAGCCAGTCACTCTCTCTCAGCTGAACCCACCTTACAAGGTTATTGTTGTGGGGAAAACAGGAGGAGAAAGGTGCGTTGGATATATTCGCCGCCTTGAGTTATTTGTCAAAATAATAAAGGAGGGATACAAATAAATAAAATAAATAAAAATTCAACTCTACAGCTTCCCTTAATGACGTATCTAATGTCATTTGCATTTATGCAGAGACCGGTAGTGGGTTTCACTTACCTTCTCTACCGGTTCGGAACTGTGAATGAGAGTGCATGCATGCTCGCTTTGCTTGCAACGCTTCTGCGCATGCACAGAACCTTCTGCACATGTGCAGATAGTCCGTGATGATCTCTGGGTGGGTGGGTGGAGCCTCCCACCGCCGCTACTGGTTCACCTGAACCGGGGCGAACTGGTAGCAATCCACCACTGGCAGAGACATGTCTCTAGGTATTTCCTGCAAAGTGTTCACAGCTGCTTACTATGGAAGAAAAGCTGCTGTACACACAAAAAAGTAGAATGCAATGCCTTGAAGCTATGAAAGCTACTCAGCAAATGTAAATAATGGTTCGTGCTAGGGCTGATTAGTGCTTCAGATGTGGGAAAAAGGATATAGCCACCCTGACCTTATTTAAAAAAAATATTGTTGTGAAAATTATGTTTATGAAAAGCTTTGGATTCAAAGAGAAAAATGCCTTTCTGCATGCATGAGTACATATGCAGGATCTTTTTACAACTGTTTAAATCAAAAATGACTTCTATTGGGATCATACTAAAGCTGAAGAGGGCAGTCACGCAGCCCTAGGAAAAGTTGCGTCTGTTTTAAGGAGCTACAGACAGGTTCCACAAGTTCTTAAATGCCTTTTGCTTTGAATCTGAAATGTTGCATAGTTTTCATTTTCACAATAATATATTGAATTAAAAACACTGTTTAATGGGGCCACATAATTACCGGTAATGAACTGTTTAGAATGCAAGGAATAGAGCTGACACAATGTTCTTGAATGAGATGTAAATATATGATTAAAATTCAGCATGTGTGACATCAGATTTAAGATTTTTCTTTGCTAATTCATTATGCCCTTAGTTTAAAAATTTTTTAAAAAAATTATAGTTCCTATTTTTATGATAAACAATAAACTGTTCCAAAATATATTTTAAGGATCAGTCCATTTATATCCAAATATACAAGCAGCAGTGATATGTTGACAGCATGACATGCTTTACATCAGAATTGATACGATCAACTTGATTTGCCTTTTGTTTTCAAAAAAGTGAATCACTGGGGTTTTTTTGTCAATACATGTATTTATATCAGGGGTGGGTTCCAACTTACCTCGCTGCCAGTTTGCTTCCTCCCACGCCGCGTGGCCACGCATGCGCAGAAGAAAAAATAATTTCAAAAAATTCGGGGGGGGGGGGGGAAATGCGAAAAAAATTCAAAAAAAAGATGGCGGCGCCCACAGAGCGGCACCGACTGATCCGTTTGGTGATGTAATCATGATGTCACCAGCGGGTCGCTACCAGTTCGGGTGAACTGGTCCAAACTGGGAGGAACCCACCCCTGATTTATATACAAATAGCATTAATTCAGTTTCCCTTTTTAAATTAAATTCTTTACTGACAAAGAGCTTGTTTACATAGTGCAAATTAAAATAACAATACTGAAATTCAGAAAGAAAAGTCACATACTGAAACTAAATTACAGTTCTCAAATCTGGGTTGCAAAAATCCAAAAAGCCACTATATCAGAATAAATGCATCTTTGCTTCCATTAGGTAGATTTTTATAGGTTAGATCTAGAAACTTTTCCCATACTTTCTAGGGTTAGGGAAAACAAATGACATTTGCTTCTAAGTAAATATGGAAAGGAATATAATACATGTATTTGTATGACAGAACCAAATCCAACAATCTTGAACAATGGTTCTTATAAATAAAATTTATATTAACAGACATATGTAAGCAATTATTATATCTATAAGAAATTGTTTTATTTATTAAAATCTTGTATATACGTTATGAGCTAAAAATCATTTCACAAAACATCCTTAAGCAGGTCATCTACTGTATATTGCATTCAGCTTCTTATTGAAAGGTGTAAAAACTTACAAGTATAAACTAAAAACATTCTGAAAGCTAGGATACAGACTAATTTGAAATGTAAATAAATTTTCTTACCCATGCTATACTTGGCTTTGGTGCATGTAGTTCTTTTCAGTATTTCATAAACCTATAGGAAAAATGTTTCATAAACATTAGAGAACAAGTAGCTGCTTCGGAAATGGGAAATAATATTTTCTCTGTGTACCACTCCAAAGACTAACAAATGCAATTCTTAAGCAAGCAAAATATTAAAAACGTGAAATTCCTATTATGAAAAACAATTATTTTAAGAAATGCCATTATTATCAGCTACTCCTTTTTTCCTAGGGTTAGAAAAAAGGATGTTTCCACAGTATCAATGAATAATTAAATGGGCTGCTATTTAATTATTATTAAACCAATCTATTTGATTACTTACTCATATTGTAGAAGCATCCTATTAACATTCAAAACAAATTTATTCATTGTTGTGACTTTTATTTCTGACTATTTCGGGGTAGTAATAATAGTACTTGTCTCAACACATAAAGCAAACACCACCCATTTATCAATTAGATTTAATGCTAATGTTGGGTGGAATAATATGTTTCAGCGATGGGTTGCTCCTGGTTTGGCCCGGTTCTGCGAATCGGTACTGGCGGCGGCGGCAGGCTCCGCCCGCCCACCCGGGATGCTTCTGCACATGTGCAGAAGCGTTGCACGTGCAAATGCGCGCACGAACCGGTAGCAACAGGTTTTAGAACCCACTACTGATAAGTTTCCTTCATTCATTTCTATCCATTTAGTTGGGCTACAAAAATCCAAATTAATCAAAGAGATTTAGAAAATTTTAACTATGGTAGTTCAGATTTTTGCAGCCCAACTGCTGTATTTTTGCAACTACATCTCCCCCCCCCTTCTTTGCAGATATTGTTAGTTGAATAGATGGGACAGTAGAAAAATTATTTGCAAAAAAATTTGAAATAATTTCAGAAATAACTATTTTGGGGGAGGTTAGTTGATTTCCAAGACAATCCAAGTGGCTAGCTTTTGAATCAGCAGTGAATTCTGTCCTGCAGAAAGTCTGCTGCATTTATTAATACCTTTGTAATACATGATTATAACAAAGCAAATCCCTTTGAGTTCAGGTAAGTATGCTTATGCCTTCAACAAGTAAAGATTAAGATCACATAAAAACATTTTTCTTATAGTTTTTAAAAACCAGAATTCGTTAGTAAACTTTGCTTTATTAGTATAAATATTTCAAAATGTTAAATTATTTATTATGGTATATTACCAATTTTCCAGTTATAAAATTATTGCTCTTTCCAGTGAAGTGGGCACAGATGATGTTGAAAAATACATCATTGGTCTTAACATGGAAATTAGTCATCAAGGAATTAACTTATATAAATTCATATCTCTCCAAACTAGCATTCAAGAATAATAGTGGAATATAAAAAGTGACTTTAAAAGGCAGACCTTTTTAAAATTCTAACATGGGGAATATCCAATGTTTACATTTATATCAGTATCACCTCATTTTGTTCAGTATAAATGTAGATAATATCACCAGGCAAATGTTGACCAGGCACAAATGAATAAAATATACATTAGTCAACTGTCTGTAATAACTGTTTTCAATATAAATGAAAGTATTGACTAATAAGATACAGTTGGTATGAGCCCCACATGACATATATAATTCATTCATATATTTATGAATGCAATCCTTCTGAAATGAAGATTAAAATTATTATAAAACTTCAAAACCTTTCCAGCCTAATGAGTCACAAAATGGCATACCGTATTTTTCGGAGTATAAGACGCACCGGAGTATAAGACGCACCTTAGTTTTTGGGGGAGGAAAATAAGAAAAAAAAATTCTGCCTACCAGCATCCATCTGGCTAGCGTCCTTAGCAAACAGCCTGGAACAGGTATATTAGCCTTCCATTTGAAAAGCTGCTTTTTCAGGCTTGCAAAGCTCGGTTTGAGATGTTGTTTTCAGGCTTGCAAAGGTCCGTTTCAGAGGCTGCTTTTTCAGGCTTGCAAAGTTCGGTTTGAGAGATTGTTTTAGCCTTGCAAAGTTCGGTTTGAGAGGTTGTTTTCAGGCTTGCAAAGCTTGGTTTGAGAGGTTGTTTTAGCCTTGCAAAGGCAAAGTGACCAGATTTTTTTATTTTTAAGCGGGACGGGGGGGGGGCGCCTGGGCGCCGCCATTTGTTTTGCCCTCTGCGCATGCGCAGAACGCTGCTCATGCGCAGAGGACAAAACAGCAAATGTCGGCGTCTAGGTGAGGTGGGGGGGAGAGGGGGGGAGGCGGGAGGGCTCTTGGATTCCTGCAGCTCGCGACAGGTAAGCTGCCGGCTGCCTCCTTTCCCCGTCTCCCGCCTCCCGTTTGTTGCTTGCCAGCCCGGCCGAAGGGAAGGCGGGAGGCGAGAAAAGGAGGCAGCCGGCAGCTTACCTGTCGCGAGCTGCAGGCATCCAAGCGCCCTCCCGCCTCCCCCCCTCTCCCCCCCCTTTTGGGAGGCCTTTCCTCGCCTCCCGCCTTCCCTTCGGCCGGGCTGGCAAGCAACAAATGGGAGGCGGGAGACGGGGAAAGGAGGCAGCCGGCAGCTTACCTGCTCCAAGTATCCAAGCGCCGCGGTCTCCCGGTCGCCCGCCCGGCCCCAGGGCAACGGCGGCAGCGAGGCGACGGGGGGGAAGAAAGGGGAGGGGGACGAGGAAGGGCTGTTTGCGCTGCTCGTAAACTCAAAGCGGCGACGGCTCCTCATCCCTCACCCCTCCCAACAGCAGCGGCGCCTTCGAGGGCGGGGCTAGGGATGGGGCGGGGGAAGGAGAGGAGGAGCAGCCTCCCTTCCCCCTCCCCCCAGCTTCCAGCCGCCGCCGGAGGAGTCAACAACGCGGGACGCCCGCCCGCCGCCAACGCCGCCCATGGCCGGCCCGAGCTGAGAGGCCTGCTGCCTTTCAGGCCGATTTTTTGAAAGAATGCCCTAGTCGTGCATTCTTTCAAAAAATCGGGACTTTTTAGAGGACGGGCGGGACGCGGGACAAATGATGAAAAAGCGGGTCTGTCCCGCCAAAATCGGGACGTCTGGTCACCTTATGCAAAGGTCTGTTTCAGAGGCTGCTTTTTCAGCCTTGCAAAGTTCGGTTTGAGAGGTTGTTTTAGCCTTGCAAAGCTCCATTTCAGAGGTTGGGCGGGGCTACATTCGGTGTATAAGACGCACCCAGATTTTCACCCTCTTTTAGGGGGGGAAAAGGTGCGTTTTATACTCTGAAAAATACGGTATATAATCTCCAGGGCTAGTCACACCTTTAGAAACAGTGTCATATCTTTTTTCTATTTTGTTTTGCTTAATTAAGTCTTATTTTTTAAATGGATGGTGGTGAATAAAACAATAGTAGCCATACCTAGTAATTAGCTCTTACACAGTTGTGTTCCCAAGGCATGGAAACCAATTAAAATGACTTGCCACCTTTCCTCACCTTTCTATTTTTCAAGGGGGGGGGCAAGCATTCTGGACAAAAAACAATATTGACAGAATAACCCAACTAATTTATGTTTAACAATTCCCAATTAGTTCAGAAAACAATGGATAGGATTGCAGTTCACAGAGATTTTTTGGAATGCAGAGTTGTAAAAAAAACATTTGTATGAAATTGTATAATTAGGAACAACTTTGTATATGTTAACATGTGGCATTAGACAGTGAGGAAGTGTATTCTTATTGGGTCATTTGCAAGCTATGTGTGTAAATATACAATTATACATAATTATTCTATCTATCTATCTATCTATCTATCTATCTATCTATCTATCTATCTATCTATCTATCTATCTATCTATCTATCTATCTCTATCTATCATCTATCTATCATCTATTTATCTTCTATCCATTATAGGAAGTAGAAAAAACCTGATGACTATAGAATTTTTTAAATATATACTTTATATCCTACTGGGCTGTGTCAATTGTAGATTGACTGTACACCTGTACAACCTGTGATTGTACTTCAAAATATCTGAATGGCAACACTTTGTCCATCTTCTACTTTCTATTTCTTAAGAAATTAAAATAACATATTCACATTTCCTTTCCTTTCCCTTCCATTCCTGAACTGTATATGCTACTCCTTGATGTACTGTAAGGGGGTTTTTAAGTTAAAAGAAATAAAATCTATGTAGAAATAATTGTGTCTTCCCTAACGTGGATTTATGGAAAAATCAATTCTCATAAATTCTATATGATAGCAACTGTCATTCATTAACAATTTAAACTCTTCATAGCTAAATGAAAAAAAACCTTTTTAAACATAGATTTTAATAAAATACATTCATTAATAATATTAGCTGGCCTGTTTAATCAAAATAAATTGAAGGAAAATGGGACAAAACTAACCAGTAGTAGAATAATTAAAGAATCTTAGGGCATTATATGTTCTTCAGATAAGAAAAGTGGGAGTTGGAAGCAGAATTTATTATGGTATTTGGTGTAGGATTACTGATGACAGTTTAGTATATGGAGGAAGATGCAGGAAGTACACAAAGGCAATATCATTCTTGGTGCTATAAAACTGACAAAAGGAATCTACTACAAGCTGAATACTAATCCATAGCAACTTATAGTTAGCTCTGGGTATTGGAGCTTCTTCATAATGCAAATGTTCCAGTTAAACATGAACTATACCACTTTAAAGCAAGATACCCCAAATGCCGAGAAAGGGTCACACTGCTACTAAATCTGGCATCCCTTCAGAGCCATTCTTCAGGGCATTTAAAAGTTGATGTTGTCCTACACCAGAGTAGGAACCATCAAATATTTTTAATTATTTATGATGAAACTGTAGCAATTTTTAAAATTTTATTGTTTAAATTTTTATTAATGTAAATTGCTATGAGCTCTCTCTCATACACACACACACACACACATATAGTACACACACACACACACACACACACACACACACACACACACAAGGGAGAGGGGGGGCATATAAAAATACAGTTCAGGTGAGGATCTGAGAAATAAAAAGCCTTGCATCTCTAAATCACTTATTACAGAAGATTCCTGAAACACATCTAAGCTTATTCCTTGTGAAGCATGCTACAGGAATGCACTAAGGAATGTTAATGTTAAACAGTAGTTCAGACAGGAGCTACTAGGAGGAATTCTGGGCAAACATTTTACAGCTGAACTGGTATGCCATGATATCTCAACATTTTCAGGGAGTCACCATGATGATGTAGAGCAGAGCCATCTATAACAAGAGGGGAAGGGGCTAAAATAGTTGCACAACCACAGAATGAAATCCCTACTGAAAGCCAATCGGGACAACAGCTTGCCTCCAGAAGTTGTGAATGCTCCAACACTGGAAGTTTTTAAGAAGATGTTGGATAACCATTTGTCTGAAGTAGTGTAGGGTTTCCTGCCTAGGCAGGGGGTTGGACTAGAAGACCTCCAAGGTCCCTTCCAATTTGTTGTTGTTGTTGTTGTTGTTGTTATTATTATATGGCAGGAAGTTTTATCTAGCTGAATTATTACTATCATTGCAAATTATCAAACTTCCACAACTTCCAAAATGTGTTTTAAAAAGACAATACAGGAATGAATTAGTCTCTCTGTAAAATTTTTGCTTATCTACTGAGAGCAGTTGCTGCTAAGTCACACAGCTGGCCCTTCAGAAGCATTTACAGAACTTAAGAATGGAAGACTTTCCAATAGTACAGCCTCTATATTTCAGTTCTTAAGGGTTACATCCTTGCTAAATCTTGGTGGCAGCATCACTTTGAAAAACCCTGAGAGGAGAGGAGGTTATATCAGGCAAGACAAAGCAACATAACCCAAGCCCCATCCCTTCTTCATGGATTAGAGTGCCACTTTCATCATCTTGCCTGTTCTGATCCCCTTAAAGTCATGCTGTTCAAGGTAAGGTACAACCTCCAGGGCTATCACTAACGCTATTGACCACAGAAGTGGGTCAAGCAAGGCTCCATACTAAACTCGTTCCTAGTCAAAGTTCATTTTAAGGTAGGCCAGCTCAATAACACAGTCTTTCAACCCCTAAAACTTTCGGGGGGATAAATTTCTGCTCTGCTAAATACAGATGACACAGCAATATTCCTCAAGGATACCTACTGGCTTTCAAAGAGCATTGAGGGCCCTAGCCCAGGACTGCAATGAAGACCTGCTCGAACTCCGTATTTTTTGGAGTATAAGACGCACCTTAGTTTTTGGAGAGGAAAATAGGGGGGAAGGGAATTCTGCCTACCAGGTATTCATCTGGCTAGTCCTTAGTCTGGTCAGCTTTAACACATTAGTTTGCTGGTTTTGAGCGCTCCTGTTTGCTTTTGCTTATCCCCTGGTTGGGGATAAAAAAGAGTTTCTAAAACACTTCACTTCTCTCTCTCTTCAGAGAGAGAAACAATGAGAAAAGCAGGCAAAGGGAAGATCACTTCGCTAGTAAAGCACGACCATTGCTTCACTCGTTAGCACCTCGTTAGGGCTGAAAAAAAAGGCGGAAGATCTCACAGCTGATTGTCGGAGGGAGCAGCAATGAAAAAAGCAGGCAAAGGGAAGATCGCTTAGCTATGGAAGATCGCTTCACTGTTAGCACCTCGTTAGGGCTGAAAAAAAGCTTAGTAAAAGCTACATTCGGAGTATAAGACGCACCCAAATTTTCAGCCTCTTTTAGGGGGGGGAAAGGTGCGTTGTAAGTATCAGAAAAACTAAAATCATGGCATCGTCTTGAGCCCCAAGACCCATTAACAGAATGCAGAGGGCCACAAGACTAAGGAAGTGTCATACTTCAACTATTTTGAGATAGTTTTTCACTTTACCAGCAATAGGAAATTCATGGAGATTATACAGGTAGGCCTCGACTTACAACAGTTCATTTAGTTATCAAAGTTATAATGGCACTGAAAAAAGTGACTTATGACCATTTTTCACCTTTGCAGCATTCCCATGGTCACATGATCAACATTCAGATGCTTGGTAACTGGTGCATATTTATGATGGTTGCCGTGTCCTGAGGTCATGTGATTAGCTTTTGTGACCTTCTGACAAGCAAAGTCAATGGGGAATCCAGATTCACTTAACAACCATGTTACTAATTTAACAAATGCAATGATTCACTTAACAATTGTGGCAAGAAAAGTTGTAAAATGGGGCAAACTCACTTAACAAATGTATCACTTAGCAACATAAATTTTGAGCTCAATTGTGATCATAACTTGAGGACTACCTGTATGGCTTACAGTCATACAGGAGCTCATGTGCCATCCTTAAATACCTCATGTCAAAAGCAATGTTCCCTCCAACATTGAAAATCACTGCGCGGCAGTTGGAAACTGCTGTGCCACGTTTTTTTTTCTGGAGGGACTGAACCGGCCTCCCTGGATGAAGAGTAAGCTGGTGGGCAGCAGCCTTTGATCTCGCTCTCCTCCTCTCCCTAGCAGCAGAGCCCGCCTGGGGAAGCAAGAGTTAAAGCCTCCGCCTCTCTTCGTTGAAGGCTCCTTTCCCCCACCCACCACATCGGCTGGTGATCAATGTTCCCTCTGACATAAGAAAACACCGCAGGGCAGTTGGAAACTGCTGCACAGAGTTTTCTTATCAAGTGCGTGGCCGCGCGGCCGCGCAGCTTAGAGGGAACATTGGTCAAAAAGTAGCAATACATATCAGTAGCTCTTAAATTGTCTGAAAACAGTCATTTAGAGGGTTTCTCTACAATTGGATTCCTTTTCTAATTTGACCCGCTGAAGCTTAATTAAAATTCTTAAGAGCAGCCCTTCAAATCCCACACAGTATCTCCAGTGCCACTCTGTGACTCAAGACAGCCGCATGAAACCAGAGGCTTTAAGCTCCATCCCTTGCACTGGACTCACACGATCAGCAATGATTTGCCATTCAATTTGATATTGGTAGTAGTGATTAAAATCTCACCCTTGAGCCTTTCTCTGTATTTCTACTTGGAATAAACTTCGGGTTACTTAACAACAATGGTAATGGGGACTTACAAATTCCATTGCCAAGCAATGCACTTGTAAAGCCAAGTTCACATGATTACATAGCTCAGCATTGGCAATCCTGGCAGTCACCATTGCCATTGTTAAGTAAAAATCATGGCTCATTAAGTAAGAACATCACTTGCTACTTCTTGCTGACTTCCAACAAGCAAAATCAATGAAGACGCTGAAGTGTTTTAATTATGATTTTATCTTAATGTAATATATTATCTATATTGTATGTATGTATATGTATGTATGTATATTCAAATGTTTTATTTAAACTACATTTGTATATCAGTGATTGCATGGCCTCTGTAGATCCATACGCTAAACAAATTTTAAAAATGAAAAAGCTGGCTGGAAGTTGCAAGTCCTGGGCAGCTCTCAAGCAGATGGAGAGTGGGTGACTATTAGACTGAGGCAAGGGGTGCTCCTGCAAGTGCATTTGGGCTGGAGAGGGGTTGCTGCAATGCCGCACAAATGTCTGCAGATGTTGTGGCACAAGCTCACTACAGAGTACAAGATCCCTGGAATTTTGTACTCCATAGGGGGACTCCTTAGGAGAAAAAGCGGCAGGAGTAACTTGTAACCTTCCCTATTGGCTTCCCCTTTGACTCTGCTTCAGGGGCGGGTTGCTCTCTTACCTCGGTACCAGTGTGCTGCACGTGCATCGCCACATTTCGTGCGTGTGTCCCCCTCGTGCGATTTTGCTTCCGCGCATATGCAGAAAGCAAAAATCGGCAAAATCTTGCAAGGGGACGTGAGCGCGATATTTTTTGTTTCTGTGCATGTGCGGAAGCAAAAAAATCGCTGAAATCTCGTGCACACTTGTGAGATTTTGCTTTTGCGCATGCGCAAGAAGCAAAAAAAGCCCAAAAATTCTGAAAAAAGATGGTGACGTGCGATGGCCCAGTGAAGACGGAACCGGAGCCGTCGCATGCACATTGCGTAATCTGCCGGCCGCTACCGGTGCGGCAGAGTCGACCGCACCCGTAGGAACCCATCACTGCTCTGCTTGTAGAAAGCTGCCAGGGAAGTTGGGAATGGTAATCATTTGAGAATGGGGGGCTGCAACCATTGTAAGTATGAACTGGTTGCAAAGTGTCTGGATCACAATCACATGATAGTGGAGATACTGTGATGGGCATATCTTTGAGGACAAATCATTCATTCAGTTCTGTTGAAATGGTCACTGAACAAGTGGTTGTTAACTAAGGTCTACCAGTACAGTCTGCCTGAAACTGTCACTAAACAAAACATATGGAGAGTAGCAGTCTGACTTAGCCAGGGCCCCAAAGTACTTCATCAGCAAAAGTCTCAAATATTTTGTCTCTCGCATAGCTACATACCTGGAAATCCCAAAGCAAAGAACGGCCTTTACTTTACCAGAGTGTCACGCTCTCCCCTTAGCCATGCTTGAAGCAGATACAAACACTCCCCACTTCCTTTCTCAGAATGGCAATGCCCTTGTGACTCTGGGCATGTAGAAGCAAGAGACCATGTCCTCCTCCAGTGCTTGTATTACAGAGAAATGTGTATTAACATCATCCAAACTACAAGCAATTTTACTACTCTTTCCTGCTGCTTTCAGACATCAACCCTGCCACAACATAAAGCTCAAAATTAACTATATGTTGCTCAAAATTGAGCATCATCTATATGATGCTCAAAATTAACTATATGATCACTTCTGACTTGGTCTTAGATTCCAGTCTTACAACTTAGTCTCAGATTCCCTTAATCTACTCTGAGAGTGTCTTATTATCTAGCAGTTTTACTCTATCCTATTTTTAAAAATCTGTTCTACATCATGTTTCATGTCCCCCTGTACCAGGGTTCCCCAACTGGTCCATATTGAGCCCCCAAGGGTTGATGCCACTATTTATTATTGTTTTATTGTTATTATTTTATTCATGGTACCATTAATTAAAGTAGATTAAATTAAATTATTTTCATGTAATAAAAATTTGCAGGGTTCAATAAACAATCTGAACTTCACAAAAGAGACTGGGGGCCACTACTATAATTTTTGTGTATGCTCCTAGGTCTTCTTTTATTGCCCTCCCTGTGCTTTACACTGTCTATTGTCACAATAAAAAATGGTTTGAAACCTACCCCCCATGTTGTCACTGAACCCCAGTATTTTCTAAAAGAGAGCAAAAGAGTTTGGCATCAGTTCCAAACAACTCCAAATGCATTTTGTTTCACTACAGCAAGGGTGTCAAACTCACGCGTCATGCGCTGGCCATGCCCACCCCAATTTTAGCAAACGGGGGGGAAGTCACAATATGTCACGTGACGACAACGTGACGACGTGAGTTTGACACCCCTGCACTACAGCAAGGAATGGGTGACTCTGTTTACAAAGTATATTTATCCTAATTACTGATGTAACTTTTTTCTAGTTTTGCGCAATAAAGTAAAATGTACATTAAAAAATGGAGCACAACCTGCTAAAGAATGGAGCACAACCTGCTAAAGAACAAGACAAGCCCAGTTCATGCAGCGGGCATGCTGTGCAAACACTGACTCAAGCAAGTTCTCCAGAAAAGCTTTCTCTGGTGACATATAGTTAAAATTACAGTAAAAATGAACATTAAAAAGTAGGAAGGAGAATTATTGAACTAAAAGAGGAAGGTCATGTAAGATCATGTAAATAATGTAAGGTCATGTAAAAAGGAAGGTCATGATTTCCACATTTTTTCCAAAGAGAAAATGCATATACAAGCTCATAAAGAATTAACATTTTCAATTAAATTTTTTGTATTGCTTATTAACATGCAATACAATGCAAAATGACATACATTTGAGCCGAGGTGGCGCAGAGGTTAGAGGCAGGTACTGCAGGCCACTTTAGCTGACACTGATCCGCAGGTCAGCGGTTCAAATCTCACCGGCTCAAGGTTGACTCAGCCTTCCATCCTTCCGAGGTAGGTAAAATGAGGACCCAGATTGTTGGGGGCAATATATATATAAATTGCTTACTGGTGTAAACCGCTTAGAGAGTGCTTGCACTGTGAGGCGGTATATAAATCTCACAAAATAAATAAAATAAAATAAATAAATACACAAATATCTCTCTGTTACAACTTCTTTCTATGGTTGTCTTTTCACATGATGTTGGGATAAAATTCCTTGAAATCAAAGCAGGGCTTTACTACTCATAGCCCTTACAGGTCTAGTATGCATATTATGCTTTCCCTTTTAGCCATGCTCTGGTTAGGTGTCACAGTACTTTTCCTAGTTCATCACTATATTTTTACATATCTTGTATCATATGGTTGGCATACTGCTTCAGCTGATTAGCTCAACTTCTGGTGTTAACAAAACCACATTTTGAAATCTGTTTTTTATTTTCTGGTTCTCAATAAGTGGAGAGAAGTCAACATATGAGACAAGCATTCCTAATTTTTTCTTATATCTTCTTCAGAAAAAAATGTCTATCTGGGTTCTGAAAAATTATTTTTGGTAAAGAGTTACTGTTGAAGCTGTTTATAAAATCTTTTTTAGCACTCTTGTTTTCCCCTAGAGCAGTGATGGTGAACTTTTTCGCCACCGAGTGCTGAAAAGGAAGCACACGTGCACGCTCGTCTGAGCCGCAACCTGGAAGAGGAGCTGCCCAGGGCGCATGCGAGTGCCCAAAAATGAACTTCCTGTTTCTGGTGTGTGCATGTGTGCCGGCCAGCTAGTCTTCCGGGTTTCTGTTGCACATGTGCGCGTGACGATTAGCTCAGCGCATGCTCATGCAGGAAAATGGAAGACCAGCTCTTCCAGTTTCCGGCACTGCCGCAGGCACGATGGCCAGTTGATCATTGTGCGGGCATGCGCGCCAGAAACCCGGAAGAGGAATGGGCGACACTGCACATGCCAGGTGACATGGCTCCGCGTGCCACTTTAGGCACGCGTGCCATAGGTTTGCCATCATGGCCCTAGATGACTGTCATCATTAGCTAATCAGAAGCCTGCTTTCATAGATAATGTTTAACTACAACCTTAAGAGGCAAGCTAGGAATAAACCACAGTTAGATTCTAGCTAATCATTTTTTTAGCTGTCAGTGTGTCTTCATCCATTATACAAAGCCATTAATTAACAAACCATTACATCATTTGTGTCATGGAAAGATAGCCAATGGCAGCAATCCATACCTATATCAGCAAGGAGAATTTCTATACATCCAATTCCATGACTATCTAAGTTTGTTGATGATTACATTACAAATTCTGTTTGGGACTACTTTTCTATGCATAGAAAATTATCCCATTGAATTATCCCTTTTTCAGGGAGTGAAAACTTTATTCAGTATTCTGAATAAAGAATGAATTATACAGTGATGTGTTTGATAGCATTTGTTATTTTATATTTCACACTAATTCTACCTAGAGAAAAGGAATATAGTTCAGGTTGAATTTGTTCAGTATGTACAGTGTACTATTTTTTCTGCAACATACTGTGACATCATACTAGAAAAGAGCTCTATTACATTGAACTGACAATATTTCTATATACAGCTTTAAGAGACGAGAAAGCAGGGAAGGCCACTTTCCTTTACCTTCCTATTCAGTTGGGAACCATGAGCTCTTAATTGGAGCAGCCTTCACTTATGTTACAGGATTTTTGTGAAGAAAACTAATTAAGTTTTTCAGCTGTGGGAATTGTTTGTATTAGCAGAACTAGTAGACACTTTCCTACTATCTTGAAGTTCCTTCAGATGTCCTCAGAATCTAGTCCCAAAGTCTTCCCAATTCTCTAGAACTGACTTTGGTGGCACCTACAATGGGAAAAGTGGAAAAGAAAGCTTTCCTGCGTGAGCAGCAATGCATTCAGGCATACTTTAGTCCTAGATATTTATCCTGCCTTATGACATCAACATGTTTTGCAACATTTCCCAATAATGTATTGTATGTTTATATATTAACAAAATGTTTTAAGACTGAGCAATAAAAATCAGTTATTCACCACTACCTTTTCTTCATTTTTTTTTGTTTCTATGAAAAATATTTCTTTTGGATTTTTGTTCTAGTTGTTTTTTTTTTGTTTCTTTTGTTTTGTTTCTTGTATTATCATTTATGTTTGAACTGATTATTTTTATTTTTTTAAGATTAAAAAAATAAAATACATATTTTTAGATTGACTAGTAGGTATGCAGAACTTTTTCTGAATTGAGAGTCATAATTCAAAAGAATAGTGGCCTGGGACAAGAACTCAATTTTGTTTCATTTCATTTACATTTAATTAACATTAAACAGTTTACACTTTACACTCACATATTTAATGAGTTTCCTCTTCTACCACATTAAAAATTAAGATATGATGGAGAGATGCATGAGTCAGATTATTCACTTCTGATGTAGATTTTTCATATAATGAATTATATAGAAATCATGAAAACAGCTAAAGAGGAATACTGTACCATATTACTCTAATAATTTATAAATACATACTTACTATGGTACTTCTAGTTTTGCTATCAAAAAAGAAGTCTTTATCAGAGAGGTCAAACCTGTGATAATAGTAGAGAAGGAAAAAAAACCCAAATAAATGTAAAGCAATATACAACAGAATCATATTTTTGGTCAAAACTTTATTTCAACAAAGTCTTCAGAAAGTTGCTACTCTTCTTTTGAAGCCTCAGAGTTCAAACGTTTCAGCTATTAACATATACCCAACCCATTGCATGTAGGATGTTATGTTCAATCTCAACTATTGTTGCTGCTTTCTAGGTAATATATAGACCTGTTGCTTGAGCCTACAATTCGGAAAGGGCTCTCTGCTGATGACCATATCAAAACATTGCTTTTCAAGAAAAAATGTACAGTAGAATCATAAGGGGGCACAGTGTAATTACATTCCTATTAACTAAAAGTTATATTCTTTATTCAACTGAGAAATATCCTGTAATGACTGCTAAAGAGAATACTGTCACATGGAGACCGAATGGCATTGCATTTTGACTCTCCCTCGTATATAAAAAATGTCCTGCTGGATCAGATCCCTGACTCATCTAGTCCAGCAGTCAATTCTTACAATGCCCAACATCTGCACAAGGAAGCCCACTAGTGTCCCAGTAGAAGTTCATATACTTTAATTGACTGTGTGCTGTTTTTCCTTGTATTACAACTTTCATGAATTTTAATAGGTTGCTTTTCTCATGGTTTGCATTGTATTCTGCTTGTGGTAAAGAGATTATAAGGCAGACTTGGCCACAGAATGTGATGCCGCTTGGATGCTTTCTCTCTCGAGCCACTTTTGGGAAAGTGTGGCATACACACCAATGGATTTTTAGTAAAGAAAAAGAAAAAGCAGCCAAATAAGATGTCTACCATTCTTTTATTAGTCTTAGCTTTGGGAATCCAACTATTTGTGTATCAAGCTACTTGTATGTCTTTAGAAGTAAGCCTGATTGGATTCAGCTGGCTTATTTCCCAATCAGTCAGGACAGAACTATAGCCTGAAACTGGAATACTATATCTGTTTACTTGGGGGCATCGCTTGAACTCAGTGGGATTTAACTTGCACAAGGATATAGGATTATTCCGTAAGTCCTTAAGGAAATTCATCATGACAAAAATCTTCCATGAGCTAGACAAGGTCTTGTTTATTTGAAAAAAATGATAAATTTAGTGCAAATTGTATTCAAGCACAAGCCTACACATTTCTATTAATATTCACATATTTGAGCCTAGTGCTATTCCCAGGGGCTAATTCTGTTGTAAATGACATTAACTAAAACCAATGAACTTTAACTTACAAGTGTTGCTTCTCTCTTGAGAAAGGATAGGAAAGTCGTTTCACTGTCTGATGCTTATGTTCTGCCACTTTAGGTTGAATGGGTTCTGTTATTTTTTGGATTACAGAATTGATCTTTTTCAAAAGGCCATGAGGTTGATGAATTTGATACACCTAAGGATTAAAAAGACTTTTAAAAAAATCCCACTTCATTTAAATCATTTGTACAATGTACCACGGCTTAAAAAAACGTAAAACTTTTAATCAGGATAATTAAAATTAGAAAATCATTATGGGTGGTGGTCTCCAAATGTTGAAATGAAAGGTCAAGTAAAGATAGGACCATAGGAGTATGAGACTTATGCAATTATGGTTCTTATCATGACAGAATGTGTTCCAATAACAGAAATTTGATGATAATTTCCATATTACATAAACTTTCTGTAAGGGGGGGAAAGCAAATTTTTGTTTATAATGTATCCCCCATTACATTATACAAAATTCTGCTTCCAGCACCTTGTCCTTGCTAATTTGGATATTACTTTCATGTTTCTGGCCATGGAGACTCAATTCCTTCTGATCTCCTTAATTCAGATTTTCCAAAAATGATGGATGGGTTACTTTAAATTTGGAAATATAATTAAAATAAATAACATGATAAATAGAACTTGATCAGATACTGTTACAAAATTGAAGCCTCCTGTTTAATTTTAGTTTTACTTAAAATGAATTACTTTGTACTCTAAGGCTGTCTCTTCTTCCATTAGAGACATTTCCCTGGAGAGTCTGAGTTCTGCACTTAGTATGTCATTAAATATTGATCCATTTCTCAATTTTGCACCCCGAACAGGTACAGACACATCTTTAAAAAGCTTAATATTCAATCATATAATATTCTATGGTGACAATGGGCTCTTAGAATTGTACTTCAAATATTCATTAGAAATTAAAACTAGATTCTACTGGTTCTTTTATGCTTGTCATTCACATATCCATGTCTATATATAGCAGAGGTCAAATTTGGCAACTTTAAGACTTGTGGACTTCAACTCCCAGAATTCTCCAGCCAGAGTCTTAAAGTTGCCAAGTTTGGGGAGCCCTGATATATAGAATCATAATATAGCCATAATAGCCATTAAAATAATTTGACTTTTTAAAATTTCTGTAATGAGAGAAGTATTTGACTGAAAACACAGAATAATCTTATTTATATAGACATACATTAAAATTTCCACAGTAGAGACAGAAGACTAGAATGTTTTAAACAACAGTTTGTTGTGCCGACTGGTCAGACTCAGATGTAACCCAGATTCACAGGGAAATGTCTCTAGTGGAAGAAGAGCCAGCCTTAAAGTACAAAATAATTTATTTTAAGTAAAACTAAAATTAAACATTAGGATTGAATTTTGTAAGAGTATCTGTTCAAGTTCTATTTATCTATTTATTTATTTTAATTATATTTCCAAATTTAAAGTAACACAAAGCTATAATAGATAGGTTCACACATTACACTAAACCCAAAACCTATTAAGTTTGATCTAGGGCAGTGGTTCTCAACCTGGGGGTCGAATGACCATTTCACAGGGGTCGCCTAAGACCATCGGAAACAACACAGAGAATGGTAAATCATAGGAAACTTTAATGAAATTGGGGTCACCACAATATGAGGAATTGTATTAAAGGGTCACGGCATTAGGAAGGTTGAGAACCACTGATCTAGGGCGTTAAGTAAATTCACTGAAATCAATGGGACTTAAGTAGTGATATGTTAGTCATGATTTCAGTAAATTTATTCTTACTATGATGATCCACCCCATCCTCTCACAGGATCCTCTAGAATTGTAGTCTCATAAACTATGATTAGGAAAGATGAAATTTAGCAAAGTTAAGGCATACACAGATTTATGTCTGTAGAATAGCTATTGGCCTTTTCTGCTTTAGTGTAGTCATATTTTCTTTTTAAAAATCTACTTTATTTAGCTTGTGCCATAGTAATTCTTTTTCTTGAGATTTTTCTCAAGCAGTGCTGTTTCTTTATGAAATGATGTCGAATTGCCATTCCAAAGGCTGTCTTGCTGAGCATCTGCCATTTTAAACCTCAATACACATGCACATTGTGTATTGATAAAAGCACATTGAAGACAATAGTGGTTTTATCTGTGGTGTAAGATCAGAAAAAGATAACAAACACTCACTTAATTGTGGAAGACCCTTGGTTACCTTGTACTTCCCAAATATTTTGGACTATCAGGGATGAAATCCTCCCGGTTCGCTAGTCGCCGCAGAGCCGATGGAGCTGGTGGCATTCGCGGCGTGGGGCTGCCCCCGCCTGCTTCCCCCGCCCACCTGGACGCCATTTGAGTTCTTTTGCCCTCTGTGCATGCACAAAGCGTTCTGCATGCGCAGAGGGCAAAAGAACTCAAATGGCGGTGTCCAGGCAGGCGGGGGAAGCGGGCGGGGGCAGCCCCGCGCCGCGACCGCCACCAGCTCCATCGGCTCTGCGGCGACCGACAGGTAAGAGCGAACCGGGAGGATTTCACCCCTGCTATTATTCTATAAATCATATCCAATGTGACTAAAGTCAGAGAGAATTCTAATACTGACTGAAGAGCATCAGGTTGCACATTGTTAATATCAGTGAAACCAGCATTGTAGGATGGGTTGAGTGGGGTGGCTGATGGCAATAGAAAAAAAATCTGCAGCTGTATCAAAAGCAAACACAGGCAGCCTGTCTTATGCATGATTTTTGGAAAGACATGTGATAAATATTTATAAGATTAACTACAAAATGGCACCAACTATGTCTATGTATCTTTTAAGAAACACATTTCTGCAATGCAGTGCAATGAACATGCATAAACATTTATATCTTGCAGCATTACAATTCATACATTGCTCTGTAAATTGTGTCACAAACTGTACCAAGAGGTTTAGTTGAATATCCTGCTTCTCTTACAGGCAGACAATTTTAATTTATGAGGAGACTATGAAAAGTTAATGTCATGTCATTTAAATGTTTAGACCTCCTGATGTTAAAGAATACTAAAACTAACCTTTTTTGTGGGCATCTTCAGTTTCATAAACTCTGCTTCGCGGCACAAAACATTCCAAGGAGCATGAATTTTTATAAATCCAAGACCATGTATTTTTGTCTTTAAAAAAAACAGACAGAAAAATGAACCTTTAAACTAAATAAACACAAAGCGCCATTTGTTCAATTTCATTTATATTGCCCTGCAAGTTTTTCTTCTTTAAAAGGAGAACATAATGATTATGGGGCAAATAAAAGAAAGCTGATGGAAGATATATAGACCAGGTAAAGCATTTTGGCAGAAGTAAACGAAACCCAGTTTAAATAATATGCCTTAAATAAAGCTCTAGAAATCAACACTAACATTTAATTGTATTCTTTTCAAATGAAATACTACTACTATAAAAAGTTACTAACCTAAATCTATCAGTTGAATATTGCAATCTGACAATTCACCAGAAACATTTGGCTACAATTTATTACTCATTTACTCAGAGGTCCCACTCACTGTAATTGAAATTTCACTTTATTTATGCTCAAATTAATTAACACCTTCAAATTCCTTGTCTAATTGACAAGATCATTGTTTTAATATTAATTATTTCAGATACACCAGACCCTCTTATTCAAAGTATTAGTGCTAATGGATTTCCTGGGCAATCCACTTTGACAATCCTACAGATTTTTGTTTTTAAGGCAATTTTCCAAAGTCTGTGCAAGTTAACCCAAGAAGACAAGTTCCAGAGCTAAGATCTGTTCTCTGTCTTTGCTTGATTGCCATTATTGCTATGCTAGTTTACACAAGCACAAAAGCTTGTTTTCATAATGATGCCCTGAACACCTGCTTACAAGAAATACATTACTCAAGAGACATAAGTAGCTGCCAATCTCAATATGGCAGAGCTTCAAAAACATGTACGGTATTAGCTTACTTCATGGAGGAGAATTTAATCAATTTAATATATGCTTTCCTTGAAACAAGCTTTTACTTTTATCCAATATTAAGGTCAGCAATAAGGTTTCAGTGACACACAATTGCAAGAAATTCTTTTGCCACATATGCCATTTTATTTTCCTGTGAACATCACCGGACATTTGCTTATGTTTTTGATATTGCTGAGTAGTGTCTTACTGAGTAGTTTCTTATTCATGCTTATATGGAAGACAGTCTCACTGAATTCAATGACTCAATTCAATGACTTGATTCAATCTTATAGATTCAGACTTATACTCAAGAAGTTATTATAGGATTATAATAACTCTATAATAAATTAGAACTGTAATGTTCTAGGTTTTTCCTGGGATTAGGTCCTAGAGAATACAGTAGGGCTTACATCCATATATGCATTCAATTGTACAACTGGTATATCAAAATGCCTTGAAATAAACTATTTATTTAAAATTAACTCATACAAATTGTAGTTAACTAATCCCTTATTATTTATCATTGCTATGATCCCACTTTCAGTGATTTTTGCAGAAAACAAATTTTGGTCATCAGATTTCAAAAAATGCTAATAAAATCTCACATTTGCTTTATATAGATGATCTGAAGCTTTATGGGAAATCAGAAATTGAAATGCAGTTATTAACAAAAATTATAAGAATTTTTAGCACGATGGTATTTGGCCTAGAGAAATGTGCCGTAGCAATAAATAGAGGTAAAATCATGAATGTAGTAGAATTTAAATACTGAATGGCTAAATCATCAGGAGCCATCAGGATGGAGCCTACAGGTATCTCGGCCATTTACAGTTGGATAACATCAAGCATGGAAAAGTTAAAAATGTGATTAGTAAAGTATATATCCAAAGAGTAAGAACATTGCTAAAGACAAAATTAAATGGTGGAAACACCCTTCAAAGCTTTTAATTAATTAATTAAAAACAATTATATAGCTGCCCATTTTATACCAAAATCTGGGCGGCTCCCAATCAAGAATTAAAACAACATAAAAGCCATATTAAAACTATTAAAACCATAAGCATTAAAAACAAAAACCTGGCACCAAGTCAAGCTACCAATACCAACATGTACTGTAGTTACCAATACCTAGGCCATATGTGTGACACGATACTGTCAGGCCGAAGCCATATTTTATTAGAGACTTTGGCCTGCCACACTTGAGGCTTTAGAATGTATTCTTGCTATGGGAATTTGGGAGGGGCTGTTACATGAGCAATGTAGACATGTAGCCATAACAAATTTCTTTTAGGTTTTCAAAGTCATCCTTTGTTCAGCACCTGGCCGGAAACTGTTGGGAGTAACGGGGACGTTAGCAAAAGATGACTGGTCAACGTGATGAACTTGTGGGTGTGGGAACAAGGGAATGAACTTTAAACTGGGTGGAGAAACCCTCGTAGCTTTAGATTCAGGTTTCTCACAGATGTGCCAACATGGCTCTGTTAATAAATTGGAACTCTGACTCTCGGACTCTGATTTAGTTTTGCCTCGGACTCTGATTTAGTTTTGGATGCTATTTGGAACCCTGACAGATACACTCCTAGAATTATTAACTAGTTGCAAGTTGAACTAGACAGTTTGGACTGAAAAACAAGAAAACTGATGACTATTCATTATACATTAAATCCCCGTAGTGATATTGACACATTACACCTGCCTGCAAAAATGGAGGCAAGGTTTACTTCAAGTCAAATAACCTTCTGAAGAAGAAAAGCATGCACTACACTAATTACATTAAAAAACAGGCAAGAATGAGCTTTGATGCAAGTTAAAAACTGGAACTCATTGAATGTTCTGGAAACAAAATATGACTATCAAAATAACATTATGAAAACACAGAGAGAATGCTGGAAAGGAAAAATATTACACGGTCAATTTGTACAAAAGATTAAGGGGAAAGTGAATTAAGATAACACCTGGCAATGGGTGACAACTGAAACATTCAAGAAAAGAAACTGAAGGCTTGATTTTGTCTGCTCAAGAGCAAGTTATTTGAACTAATGTAGAGGAAATCTCTAAGCTACACTAACAACCTGCTAATGCATTTGAAAGCGTTGATGCTTATAGTCAGCTACACCAAAATAGATAATAGATAATTGATTAATTGATGTTTTAATTTAGCTAGCAGATATACCTGGTATTACCGTATTTTTCGGAGTACAAGACGCACCTTAGTTTTGGGGGAGGAAAACAAGGGGGGAAAATCTGCCTCTGCCTCCCAGCAAACAGCAAACAGTACAGATGATAAACACTGTTTGCTGTGTATTTCTGTACATGTGTGCCTGACCCATAGAAATAGCAAAGAAATGGAGAAATGAACATTATGGCAGTATATTAATGCCAGAAAGTTTTCTTAAATGTAGTCACACTAACTCCTCCCAATTATTTAAATAGATCTACTCCAAACATGACTAAGTCAGGGTTTAACTCAGTTGCCTTATCTTAATACTAAACAGGACACTGTTACATTTCAGATTATACTTGTATAGATGCTGTTAACATTGGTGTGGCTTTCTTGAAGTATACATTATTCTCTGCTATTTAAAAGAAGATACAATAGCACTGGGCCTCTTCAGATTAAGCATTTATTTTAAAAAGCTTCTTCATTTTGTTAAGCTGTCTAGAACAATAATAAAGCAGTTTTTAAAAAATAAGTCTAATAATTTGAACATTCTATAGACATTTATAGTTATTGACTTACCTCCTTGCATCCAGTTTCAGCAACTGATTAGCACAAGAAAATAAAATTCTGCCTCTGCCTCTCCCTCCCAGCAATTTGCCTCCTTGCAGTTTTAGTTTCACTTTCATTTTAGCACGTGGGCCTGCCTGCAAGCCTCAATCAGCTGCTGGTCGGGAGGCCGATAATCAGTTGCTTGTGCTAATCAGGTTCTGCGCTGTTTGCTGCAAGGAGGTAAAAACTTTAACCTTAGACTGTCTACAGTCGACCTCTCCCCATTTCTAAGAGGTCTGTAAGGGGCGTGCATAAGCGCACCACTGTGCCTACCGTCCCTGTCCTACAGTCCTATTGTCCTCTTTTATCGGTACTTTTTTTACTTGTTATGTTTATACAAACAACTACCATCCTATACATGTTTGACAAATAAATAAATAAATAAATCCATAAGATTTAATTCAATGATGTACAGGAAAAAATAATGAGGTTCATTTTATATCTTCCATATAAGGCCAGATCATATGATCAAAATCAGTAATTTAGGAATATGGTTTGAGTAAGATTAAGATCATGGATTAAAAACATAGGATATACATCAATATGTGTTTGAATGTTTGCTAGTAATACAGCTCTCAAAGACACAGCTTTTGTCATGAAATGACAACAAACCTTTATTTAATGTAAAGGCATTTCTATCAATGATGGAATATCTCTCTCTCTCTCTCTCTCTCTCTCTCTCTCTCTCTCTCACACACACACACACACACACACACACACACACACACACACACACACGCCTCTGGACACATACCAAACTTTTGACAGGGCATTATCACAGTATATATATGGCCACATGAATGGACTAGTTGTACTGGATTATATCAAGGCTTCTATAAAATAGGGAAATCCTATAGGAATAGCATAATAGTTTATTATAAGAAAGAATTTATAGTAATCTGAATTAGTTGGAGTCCTAAAGGAAACAAATCTGGCAAGATTAAGCAGATTTTCAGAGAAAACTTGTAAAAGTGTGTATTTCTTCAGGCATTCTACTGGCATTAGAGTGTACTGGGATATTTCTACAAAACCCTAGGCCTTGGTCTTATTTTAGTAAATATGACTCTTGTTGTTTAGTTACTCATCTTCACCCTTGCGTGACTATCCCTGCAAAAGGCCACTGGCAGAGAGGGACACATCCCTTTGGGAAATAATACTGTCATGTCAAAATATACTTCTGTGGGAATCTCTCTACTTGTTTGTTTTGGAACCCTGCCCCTTGAAGAAAAACATATTCTCCCACCTATTTATCTCTCTATTGTACAGATTCATACATGGGCTGAAATGACTATGAGCTAAAGTGAAATTTTCTGAATATAACAGTAGAAGCCCTTTAGAATATTGACCTTTGTGTTATTCTTTCAGAACTAAAATCTTTGTACAGATAGGATAGTAATTCCATGGAAATGGGTACCTATCTTAAAATATTATATAATGACAATGCTGTAAGTTCTGGCTATGTCTCCAAATTCAAAGTTATCCAGGCAAACTAAATGCACGGATATTCAGGACCAACAGAAGAAATACTTTTTTCTGAATGTAATTAAATTGCCCTCCTATGAAGAAAGACTACACTAACCGAGCCTCCTTAGCTTGTAGTAAGAGCCAGTTGGTATAATGGTTGCAGGCTAGAAACCAAGAGACCGCGAGTTCTAGTCCTGCCTTAGGCACAAAGCCAACTGAGTGATCTTGGGCCAGTCACTTTCTTCAGCCCAAGGAAGGAGGCAATGGCAAACCACTTCTGAAAAACCTTGCCAAGAAAACTACAGGGACTTGTCCAGGCAATCTCTGTAAATTAGACACAATTGAACAGAAAGAAAAAAAAGAAGGTAAGAACATGATAGTTATATATAAATTCATTCATGTCCATAGATAATAGGCAGAGAGGAAACCTTCATCATTCTTAAAATTTTAGAAGTTTAAGTTTAATCCACCAACATTAAATACAAGCAGTTTCAGAACCAACAAAATAAAATACCACAGCACAAACTGTGGAATTGGCTACCAGTAGTTGTAATGGTAGCCAATTTCTGCCATTTTAAAAGAGGACAGGAGAGGTTGATGGAGGAATAGGCTGTGAATGGCTACTAACACTGATTGACTCTTTATCACCTTATGAATTATAGAGAGTTTACCATACGTTATGGTGGTTGAGAAATGACGGGGATCTCTATACTCCCGTCCAGCCTTATGAACTTTCCAAATGCATCTAGTTGGCCATGGTGTGGCCTGGAACATTAGACTACCTGCGACTATGATTTGATCTACAAGTGTCTTTCCTATGTTCCTCTCTTTAAATTTGGAACTTAAAATATATAATATAAGAAATATTTTAAAAAATAACTTTTTATAGCCTACTTAAACCTTTTATATTTTATACCCAGTACAACCCTATGCACTGTTGCAAAACCTGAATATGAAGGGAAGGGGCATTGGTCCTACCTGATACGCTCCTTCTCATTATGAAAATCTGCATCCAGTAAATTTAGTATTGTCTCTTTTCCCAAGCTTATTAAATGTATTATGAAAGGTATATAGTATTACATACCATGAATGATACACAAGGCACTATCACTGCTACTATTTTATAATGTCCCATCTAGATATAGACCACATGTATTGTTTCTGCTTGCTTCCACTTCTTTTTTTAAGTAAGCTGAAAACATTGTTATTTATTTTGGCAATGGCATTGTGGTAGACTAACCACATTCATTTGTATGCATGTTTTGATACCTTTTTGTACTGCTTTAGATCAGGGGTGTCAAACATGTGACCGTGGGCCAGATGCGTCACATGCTGGACACCCCCACCCTCATTTTAGCAAAGGGGAAAAAATTGTGATACATCACATGATCACAACGTGACGACGCAAGTTTGACACCCCTGCTCTAGATCATAAATTGCATTTTAAATTCTATATAAGAAATGTTAATATTGTACAATGTGGGGATATGCATAACATGATAGGCAGAATAAAAATATTGTAAACGAATAAAGTGATTTTGCAAATTAGATTAGACTCTGTCTTCTTATATATTGAGGTTAACATGAGTTTCAAATGAAAAGCAGTACAGCATTCCTCAACATTATGAAGCATTATATTTGATTTGGTAAAAAAATTATAACCACCATCTGCCCAAGTGCCCAACGTTAGTTGTCCCAGATATAAATAGATTATGCCTGATTTCATCATAATTTAATTTCTCACGTAACATGTAGATTTAGTTGTACCACCAGAAATTCCTGCCATTTATGAGAAAGATGCTGCGTAATTACCATTACCATTATTTAGCTTTTTTCTTCTTTTAACTGATATACCACATTTGACTAATTTCTTTGATAAGTTAGGAGGTACTTTTAACTTTTCAAAATTTCTGAAATCATTGTTCTTTGCTCAAGCTCTAAAACCTTGCATGTCTAAATGCTGCAATGCTAGGTGTCCTAAAAGATATTGAGACTAATTCCTTGTAACTACATGGGCAAGTTTTTGACATGTATTGAGAATAAAATACAAATAGTCAGGAACTTTTTCTTGCTTCCGTTGGGATTTTTCCATCAAACTTCAGCCAGTTGTGTCCTGTTTAGCCTTTTCTAGATCAGTCAAGGTTACGTAATGGCTCCTATGGTCCATTGTAGGCTGAATGTTAATAACACTCAATACCTGGACAGTTTATATTCTTTCATTATGTTTTGATAAGAGATTTAAAAAAAGTTTAAGGAAACTCATCAGTTTCTCATTTTAAAATGATCACTTGAGATATGATCATTAGAAATGAAAGCCATGGGCCCTTATACAAGTTTGTTAAATATAATGGCTGTAATAATATACAGTGGTGTTCAATTTTCATTTTTGTTCAATCACTTTTAAGAAGAAGTCCATTATATAAATAAAGCTAAGTCAATAAATACACCAAATATAATGTATAATATTTTGTGTGAATAAAGGTGACATACTCTCATTTATATGCAAATTGGGTTTGAACATGGTATGTGTATGTATGTATGTATATACACCCACACATTATATACTGTATGTGTGTGTGGGGGTTGCTCCTGGTTTGCCCTGGTTCTCCAATCAGGAGGCTCCGCCCACCCACCCAGGACGCTTCTGCGCATGTGTGAACCAGTAGCAAAAGCATTTAGAACCCACCACTTACACACACACACACACACACACACATATAAACTGCACTGTCAGCAAGTATTATCCCATAGAAAATCATCGCTATATGTAAAGAATGCGGTGCAAATGTTCCTTCTTGGTAAATATAAAATATGGATGGCCAGGGCCACATGAAAAATATATGATATTAAAGACTAGTTTCCAAGTACGTTAGAAAAAATATGCTTAATGGCATGGGAACCTATGAAGGCTTTGAGATTCTCATGAACTTTTCAGCAACCAATCAATATACTAACACTTTTTATATGCACAGTAAAATAAAAGAAAAAAGAGTAATTACATCTTCATCCCTTTCCAGCTCAAGGCCAGCCTGCATAAGGTTGCTTTCATATTCTTCTCTGCGGAATCTCTTGTCATCTTCATGATAATCCATGTGAGGTGCACTTTCATCCATGCTAAGCTGACCGGCTTTTCCAGGAAGTGGTTTATCTTGCTTAACGCTTCGAGGCCCCAAATCATTGAAATGGATTCGCCGAGTGAGTGTCCTACTAAATGAGGACTTCTTGTAGTGGTAAACCAGAATATAATCCACTTTTCTTTTGCCATCTCTGAAAAAAAGTCCATATTTGCAGTTGGCATCTGGATCTTGTGAGAATGAATTTAATAGCTGTAAATGAAATGAAAGAGATTGAAATAAATGTTGGCATTAAACATGAAAATAGTTAAGGATTAAAAGTTATTTTCGGACACAGCAAAGATCACCAATGGGTAATCTTGCCAAACTGTAAACTTACAAAACACTGCTCTTTAATATTTAAAACTCTGTTGGTGGGTCAGGGGCCTGAAATGCTAAACAAAGAACGAACAAATAACAAGCCATCTGAGGTAATAGATGACTTCACTCATTTGTTTTGCACAGTACACTGGCTTTGTGAAATCTCTGTATGTTAAGATCTCAAATTACTGCATCTTGAAAATCATTAGCTGATTTTCAACTAGAGATACAGATCACATTAAGCGCTTTGGGTTTTTTGTTTAACAGTGTCTTAAACATGTGTTGAGATCACATGCTTTACTCTACAAAGGATATTTGTCTTTTTACTACTGACAAATATATTAATATTACATTCAAATATTTGTCACTTTTCTTCTTCATCTGAAAAAGAGATCAGTTTTAATAGAGACTGAAAGAAACCAGCTGGTCATACAGCTCAGCCAAAAAGATCCATGGACTTCGGCCAGTAAGGGACCAAGGTTCAGTTTTTGCTTCATTCGTGATTTTTTCTCATGGAAAATTAAAATGGAAATACAACTGTCATCCTACCCCCTGCAGTTTCATGATAACTGGAAGTAGTATTGCAATTAAAGTTTGCATTTTTCAAAACACACGTGCTTCTTAAAAATAGGTTTCTGAGTAAGAAAATGTAAGGGTTATGAATCCCAATTTATCTTCCATTAAACGTATTTGTGCTTATTTGTAGATCATGATTAAGGAAACCATGGTTTAGTGCAGTGGTTTCCAAACTTTTTCAGTCCACTGCCCCCTTGGTGCTACAAACTCATCCCCACCACCCCCACCCCCATCCCCTCAGGTGGGCGTGGCTTGGTGGTCAGGTGACCGGGTGGGCATGGCCAACTTGTAAAATGTGGTGAAACTCACTTAACAACGCTCTTGCTTAGCAACCAAAATGTTAGGCTCAATTGTGGTCATAAGTCTTCCTTTCTTTCTTTCTTCTCTCCCTTCCCCCTTCTTTCTTTCTTTTTCTTTCTTTCTCTCTTCCTTCCTTCCTACCATCTTTCTTTTTCTTTTTTCTTTTTCTTTCTTTCTGTCTGTCTTCCTTCCTTCCTATTATCTTTTTCTTTCTTTCTGTCTTCCTTCCTTCCTATCATCTTTCTTTCTTTCTGTCTTCCTCCCTCCCTCCCTCTCTTTCTTTTTTCTTTCCTTTTTCTTTTCTTCCTCCCTCTCTTCCCTCCCTCCTTTTTCTGTCTTCCTTCCTTCCTTCCTACCATCTTTCGTCCTCCCTTCCTACCATCTTTCTTTCTTTCTTTCTTTCTTTCTTTCTTTCTTTCTTTCTTTCTTTCTTTCTTTCTTTCTTTCTTTCTTTCTTTTTCTCTTCCCTCTCTCCTTTCTTTTTCTGTCTGTCTGTCTGTCTTCCTTCCTTCCAGATTTCTTTCTTTCTTCCTTTCTTTCTTTCTTTCTTTCTTCTTCCTTTCTTTCTTTCTTCCCTCCCTCCCTCCCTCCCTCCTTTCTTTTTCTGTCTGTCTGTCTTCCTTCCTATCATCTTCCCCCATTGAGGAAGGCTGGCCGGGGAGGTGCGGCCGATTGTGTTGCTGGCGGCTTGGCCAAGGAAGAGGCAGCCCAGAACAGCCGAGCCAGTCCCGTGAGGTGTATGCGTAGCTGCCTCTCGATTGCTCTAGCTCTGTCTCTCTCTCGCGGCAAGGGGGAGAATCGGGACAGGCAGAAGCCGGCGGGTAAAGAGTGACCAGAATCGAGGGAATCCTCTCCCGCAACAGCCGAAGAGCAGTAAAAACCATATTTTTACTTCCAGTAAAGAGAAAAGTATGCAAAATAATGTGGCTTAAGCACCATGAATAATTCATTTTATTTAAAAAGCCCACAAGCAGCTAAGGAATCCTAGCACTTTTTAAAATGCCCGCCCTTTTATTGTCACCAGCCTGCACAGATTACAATCTTGAAAGCATAGGATCTGGGCACATATAACTCCAGTAAGACGCTCATCTCGCGGCCCATCCAGCCCCCGCCGGGAAAAGACTGGCGGGAAAAGCGGCAAGTGGGCGATTGTGTGGACATGGGAGGCGGCACGGTGACAGGACCGGCGAACCACCTGCCGCCCCCTGGCCCCTCTTAGTGCCCCCTGCCACCATCCTTGCCTCTTAGCACCCCCCTAAGTCATCCCACCGCCCCCCAGGGGGCAGTACCACCCACTTTGGGAACCATTGGTTTAGTGTAATATGTGGGCACATTTAATGTGGATAAACCAAGTATACTCAGAGAAGTACAGCAGAATCTTATTTACAATTCCTAAAACAATTACGACACTTAGGATTGTTATTTTATCCCCTTAAACTCTCAAACTAAAATGTAGGTCACAGGATAGAACTTCTAAACAGAAGATAGCTTTCAAAATGGTGAAGTATCGAGTGCTACATAAATAGATGCACCTGTAAAGACTTTTGCAACTCACTACATTAGGAAAATTTGATACCTTAGAATCACCATATGACTAAAAAGATTGAGTTACTTTGGGCAGTGAAAACTCATGTTGATGTTTCAGATTGGGAATGCCATTTATAAACCTACTTATCAGTAGTGGGTTCCTACCGGTGCGCTCTCCGCCTTTCTTCGCCGCCGAGCCGAAGACGCTGGCGGCGTTTGCGGCGGGGGCCTTCCCCCGCCCGCTTTCCCGGGACGCCGGGATGCCGCCATTTGCGTTCTTCTGCACTCTGCGCAAGCGCTGCTTGCGCAAAGTGCAGAAGAACGTAAATGGCGGCATTCCGGCGTCCTGGGAAAGCGGGCGGGGGAAGGCCCCCGCCGCAAACGCCGCCAGCGTCTTCGGCTCGGCGGCGAAGAAAGGCGGAGAGCGCACCGGTAGGAACCCACTACTGCTACTTATCCTTAATTAAACAAAGTATTTCAAATTTTATTGGATTGTAAGAAGAAAGAAAATCATCAATGCTTCCAAGTTTGCATGTGTGGTCTTTCTCCAGAGACCACTTTCTATAAATTGGACTGAGGCATAAAAAACAGATGCTTCCTTTTTAAGGGAAAAAAGTTTAATCCATCTTTTTTTATACCTTTTGACAAAGATACTCTGACCTTTTGAGTCTGTGAAGTGTTTTTGTTTAAGAACTTTAGTAAGTTTTAGTATATAAATGTTAGCTAAAGTGACTAAAATGCCTTTAAAATCTGGGGTAATAGAATTAGTTGGTTGTTTAAGGTTATGCTAGTCCACGATAGAAGACTGCATATAGACAATTTAATTTTTTAGTGATCTATTAAATATATTATGGATTTCAACACTGTGTCTTTGCTATTTTTTATTTCTTCTGTTTTTGTACTGTCTACATTTATTGTAGTGGACCTATAGAACAGTTTTTAAAATTTTTTAATCTTTTTATTCAGGGTGTGTGCCTGTTTGTCTGTCTGTTTCTCTCTCTCTATATATATATATATACACACATGCACATAAACACAATTTACTTTTCCATTCATTATCACTGACAATCTCTAATTAGTTTCTTGTTACATGTGTTTGTATTGCTTTCATGTCATGTTTACTTATTTATTTATGGCAGTAAGAAACTTAGGCAGATTTCTCCACTGGAAAAACATGGTTGTTTCAAGTGCTCTAACACTCTTTTAAAGCACTGAATCAAACTTGTGTTTGATTCTTAGTTTTGCAATTTATAAGAAATTAAAAAAGGGTACAAGATTCTATTGAAAGCAAATTGGTTCCTTTTCAGCTATATTGCTTCATTCAATTCCCTATTGCTTGTAAGAATTGTCTATCGAATTTAACAATCATTGTACTCAACCCACAAATGGAGTACCGTATTTTTTGGAGTATAAGACGCACCAGAGTATAAGACGCACCTTAGTTTTGGGGGAGGAAAACAAGGAAAAAAGGCCTTTGCCTCTAAGCAATTTGCCAAACAGCAAACAGCAAACAGCACAGATGATATACACTGTTTGCTGTGTATTTCTATGCATGTGTGCTTGACCCATAGAAATAGCAAAGAATTGGAGAAATGTACATTATGCCAGAAAGTTTTCTTAAATCCAGTCACACTAACTCCTCCCAATTATTTAAATAGATCTACTCCAAGGTAAGTCAGGATTTAACTCTAATACTAAACAGGACACTGTTACATTTCAGACTATACTTGTACAGAGCTGTTAAAATTAATTAAAATTTCTGGAAGTATACATTATTCTCTATTATTTAAAAGAAGATACAATAGCACTGGGCCTCTTCAGAGCAAGCATTTATTTTAAAAAGCTTCTTTATTTTGTTAAGTTGTCTAGATTTACAGGGGTCTCCAACCTTGGCAACTTTAAGACTTGTGGACTTCAACTCCCAGAATTCCACAGCCTGCAAAGCTAACAAAGCTGGCTGTGGACTTCTGGGAGTTGAAGTCCACAAGTCTTAAAATTGCCAAGGTTGGAGACCTCCGGCTCTAGAACAATAATAAAGCAGTCTTTAAAAAACAAGTCTAATAATTTGAACATTCTACAGACATTTACCCCCTTTCATCCAGTTCAGCAGAAAATAAAAATTTGCGTCTCTCTCCCAGCTATTTGCCTCTTTGCAGTTTCAGTTTCATTTTAGCATGTGGCAAATCAGCTGGGGATCGGGAAGCTGCTAAGGACTTGCTTGTCTTAACAGGCTCTTCCCTGTTTGCTGCAAACAGGTAAATTGCTGGAAGACAGAGGCCAAAGGGTGGGGGTGGCTGGGTGGGTGGGGCTACATTCGGTGTATAAGACGCACCCAAGTTTTCACCCTCTTTTTGGGGGTAAAAAGGTGTGTCTTATACTCCAAAAAATACGGTATATTGATTAATTTTTATTAACTTTTTATATTCCTAACTAGCAATTCAGACTTCCAAATATTTTGAATCAATATAAAAATGTTGCTTCCATATTTGGCTCAATGGATCCTTAATGTAATCCTTTCAAAGAGCTGCTTCCCACACTATTACAATTATGAATTACCATGGCACCATAATTCCAGTGCTTACATATACCCCCCATTCTGACCAAATCATGTAGACACAGGAATATATTCTTTCCCCTTTAATGTTTGTATCGTGGGAGAGAAACATGAAAGTGTGCAATTATACACCCTAATTGCAATATGTGCCTCTAAAAGTATTTTTTCCAGGTCATTATGTTATTACATTATGTTATTGTTACACTGATTTCAATTTTTTATTGGAAATCCCAGAGTTAAATTTTATAAAAAAAAACCTTTGTCCTTAAAAAGGACATATAAAGCCTGAATGCATATGCATTCAGTTATTCCTGCCAAATGCCATATAAATTCACTAACCAATAAGTAATTATTAATGGAAAGGCTACAAATATTTTCTCTCCACCATTTCTGAAAGGCAATTCAAGTTCTATGACTTTGCAAGTCATAGTTCTTCTAAGTTCTTCTCTTAGTGGAGTATTTACAATGTTCTATTAAGAAACAAAACATTATGTTCCAATTTTCTTAACCTATTGTCTTTTTTATTCTTAATTTTATTAGTTTACTCAATCAAAAGGCCTTATCCTATTTATTAGCAAGGTTTTTTTAACCATGCCATTTGTACTATTATAATTTTGTCTTCTCTACATATATGGATTTCTAAGCCTATTAACTTCATTCTTTTATTTGTATTTGTTTATATATATAGATTTATATCTCTGTTTTTTTCCAGAACTACATGGCACTCCTTCCTCTAGCTTTTTTCCACAACAACAATCCTGTACAATTCAAAATCATCCCTCAAATTTCAGTAGCTATCCATAGATTTGGACCTTGGTCCCCCTGTCTTGCTCCAATACTTTAATTGCTATTTCTTGAAAGCTTTTGCCATCCTATTTGATATGTTAAAATTTATATTTTGATTTTTTAAGAATAGTTGAAACAATGAGCTTTGAAAATTGATTATATATACAAAATTGGCTTATGAATATGTTAAGATTGTTACTTTGTTTCTGATCATGTTGCAAAGTAAGCAGATTAATTTAATTTAAAAATTCAAATTAGACTTGACTTTGCATGTCTGTATAAGGTTAAATACCCCTAACGATTTAATTCTGATCAATAATCACATATTTTTGAGGATTGCATTGATGTAAATATAAAAAATCAATAAGATTAAACTTACTTTGAAAAGTTATACAACGTGGGTACTTAAAGATACAATTGAGATCAGTGCAAAAAGTCAGAAACTCTATATATTATTTCTGTAATGCAATTAGATGCAAAATTCTTACCTACATATTTGTGTGTTTATGCATATGTATGTGTTTGTATGTGTGTATACACAGAACAGTTGTAAACACACACACACACAAACTCACAGAGAGAGATGTCTGTCTTTTTTCCCCATACGGTTCTTCAGAATGATGCAATTCCAAAGAGAAACTTTTCATTCTTATTTTTTTATAAATGACCAAAAAAGCTATGCCATGTTTTTAGTTACTAACACCAAAGCCCTGCATTTGGAAGGAAGAAAGTACTGTGAGCTGTACAACGTCAGCCACAAAATTGTACGGCACTAGGGAAATTAAGCTGCATTGCCTAGGTGCCTCCTGAACCCACAGACCAGGTGAGCAAGCAGCTCTTCTACTCACCGTACTTTCTGTGCGAACATAGCCGATGTCTTCAATAGCTCTGATGTTGATGATGTGGATTCCCTTCTCCTCGGCAGGTAATGTGGAGTATTTCTCATTCATCCTCATTGTTGTTTCATTAGAAGCATCTCTGAAATTTTCTGGGAGAAACTCCACCCCATGAAATGAACCGTCAGGGTCTAAAGAAAAGAGAAACAGCTTAGCTTAGAGCTTTTCATGGCATCTCTTTTCCAGCTGGAACATGTCCAGGTCTGCCTCTCCCCCCTGCCTTTTGTTTTCTGAAAGGACCTCCCCTGTCTTTTCTCCCTTATGCTCCCCGGCTCTACTCTGAACACTTGTATGCTTTGCCCAGGTTCCTTCTTGGCATTGGCTCAGCTAATCAGCTCTGTAGAAAAGATTCTGTGTCACAATATAGATGCTGCCAGACTCTTTAGACTGCAGTAGCAGCTGAATGAATTGAATGTCTAATTAATTGTTTCACAAACAGCCATTACAAATTCATTGTCCTCAACACACAAACAAATAATAGTAGCATATAAGCAGAACAAAACAGAGACCCACACGGAATATGCTGCATGCTAACTTACCTACACAGCCTGCCGTACCGTATAAATAATGTTATAGTCAGAACACGAATTGAGTCGATTCTGTCAATTGTAAAGAATTATGAAATTTTAAACAATGACAATCTGCCAGTGTGTACACTTGAGCACCTACTGTTACAAGTGTTAACAATGTAAGATGTAAGGCAGAACAAATGTATCACATAATGAACAGGAAATCATAAACAGATGACATGTAAATACTTTAATACTATAAAGCTGTAACCTATAAAGTAAAAATGAACTTCTAGTAAATTCCAGGATAAGTGTAATTTAAATCCCAACTTTCGTATCACCAGTACATTATATAGATGCTGGTTTATTTACAAAAGACTAATAGGGATGCATTATAATACAGCACATTTTTCTCAATTGTCAGTATGTTACACTAAAACAATACCTTTATTGTGATTTTTTTTTTGAGATTGCCATCACTCCTTTAGTCACTATGTGAGGATAACAGGGTGAGTCAAGAGTCTTCACACATCAAGTAATCTATAAACCTGAATCTTACATTAAGAATGAGATGGTCTAATGAACATGGTATTTTAAAAGATCCAGAGAAGATTAGACATGCATAACTTGCTTCTCAAATTATTTTCCCCCATGAAGCACAATGTTTGGGTGACTGCCAGGCAAAGCTAACTATCATGCAACTATTGGCAGCACATCTCCAACTTTCCTGTATGAAATCTATGAAGAACTATATTTGGGACCTTCTTGTAGGAATATGACAGAATGCTCTGCAACAGAGGGCAATCTTCATTGTAACACCTGTTGAATTGATGCAATATCAAAAAAATATCACAAACTATGAACCCAATCTGCCACAAATAAAAAATTATGACTAGAACACTAATCACACTAAACACTAATTAATCCATCATTTGTATCCACAATTATTTTACACTACAGCAATACTATATTTAAATAAACTGATAATAAAATATACAAATTTTCCCTACTGGTAATTGCTTAGAAAACTGAAACTAAACTGTGAACCAAAGCAAGTTCACCCTCTGGCAGAGAAACCAAATCATTTCTTCTTCTAGATCCATTATACTTTGGTTTGAAAGAGATAGGTATTTCTGACAGTGACAGCTCTTCCTCCTCTCTCTCCTATCAGCAACAGAAAAAAAATCAATTACAAATGCTTTGTGGATTGGTTGCACAAAACGGATGTAAAAGCTGACCTGTGACCCCTGTTGGAAACATGTAAAGTTGTAAAGAGACAGCCATGCTTGCACATACTTGCTTCCAAACTTTATCTGGTGTAATATTGGCGCATTATTACTGGGTTAAACTGGAGGTCTACAGTTGTCCCTAATTCCAATGAACGTGCAAACAACATGACGGATCATGATCCAGGTGCATATTTTGTTATTATTTATTATCTTATATACATCACAGAAATAATGGCCTGGTGTACATATATAAACTGGACCTTGGTATTGTATTTGGTTGGCATAAATTGTATTTGTAGTATTATGAAGACATTTTAATCATAACAAGGTTATGTGGGTTAACCCAAATAAAGTATCATCCCAACCAAATCCTTTCAGAATCAACTCAAAAAAGCTGCATATATAAATTTTTGAGAATACAGTAAACTCATTTGGGAATAAGAACGTATAATTGGATTGCTTGACTACTATCCTACAGTAGATATACTTGAAGAGAAGATAATATCCGTAGTATCAATCCTGTAGCTTAGGAGTGAACTATAGAGTCCTTGGTGCTCTCTTAGCTTTGTTATTTGCTTGTAGATATTTCATTACCTAACTAGATAGCATCATCAGATGATGCTATCTAATCAGCTAATGAAATGTATGCAAGCAGAAACAAAGCTAGAACAGCATCAAGAAGTCTACATACTTGAAGAGCTATCACTTCCAACTGGTACATTCAGAATATTAATCACATCATTTAACCAAAGGCAATATTTTAATAAGACCATGTGTACTGAAAGTTCAGACATTATGATAACTAAGAAGTGTTTTCATTGTTGCTTCACTATGTGGAAAGATCTACTACTGAAGACTTAAGAAAACTTACTAGTAAATTCTTTGTGCCTGAGCTTATTCCAGAAGCTACAGTTAAATTGACTGGAATTAACAAACATTGTGATCTATTTGGGGAATGTTGTATTGTATTTTGTATACAATTGAATGTTGTACTGTAAGACATGGCTCTTCCTGCAGGCGGGGTGATTTGAGACCATTAATTTCTTAGGTCTCCCCCATGTATGTATGGTTGGTTTGTTTTTAATTTTTTAAACTGTTATTAATTTTACTAATATTGTTTTTATTGTTGTTCTTAACATGTTGTACTATGCCGCCCTACTCCAAGGTAAGTCAGGATTTAACTGTAATACTAAACAGGACACTGTTACATTTCAGACTATACTTGTACAGAGCTGTTAAAATTAATTAAAATTTCTGGAAGTATACATTATTCTCTATTATTTAAAAGAAGATACAATAGCACTGGACCTCTTCAGAGCAAGCATTTATTTTAAAAAGCTTCTTTATTTTGTTAAGTTGTCTAGAGGTCTCCAATTGAGCCGAGGTGGCGTAGCGGTTAGAGGCAGTACTGCAGGCCACTTTAGCTGACTGTGATCCACAGGTCAGCGGTTCAAATCTCACCGGCTCAAGGTTGACTCAGCCTTCCATCTTTCCGAGGTAGGTAAAATGAGGACCCAGATTGTTGGGGGCAATATAAATATACATTGCTTACTGGTGTAAACCGCTTAGAGAGTGCTTGCACTGTGAGGCGGTATATAAATCTCACAAATAAATAAATAATAAATAAATAAACCTTGGCAACTTTAAGACTTGTGGACTTCAACTCCCAGAATTCCACAAGTCTTAAAATTGCCAAGGTTGGAGACACTCTAGAATAGGGGTGGCCAAACTATGGTTCTTTGAGTACCTGTGGACTTCAACTCCCAGAATTCCTGAGCTAGCCATGCATGCATGGTTGGCTCAGGAATTCTGGGAGTTGAAGTCCACAGGTGCTCAAAGAACCATAGTTTGGCCACCCCTGCTCTAGAACAATAATAAAGCAGTCTTTAAAAAAATAAGTCTAATAATTTGAACATTCTATAGACATTTATAGTTATTCACTTATCCCCTTGCATCCAGTTTAGCAGAAAATAAAAATCTGTGTGTCTCTCCCAGCTATTTGCCTCTTTGCAGCTAGTTTCAGTTTCATTTTAGCACGTGGCAAATCAGCTGTAGGTCGGGAAGCTGCTAATGACTTGCTTGGCTTTACAGGCTCTTCCCTGTTTCCTGCAAGCAGGTAAATTGCTGGAAGACAGAGGCCAAAGGGTGGGGAGTGGGTGGGGGGGTACATTCGGTGTATAAGACGCACCCAGGTTTTCACCCTCTTTTTGGGGGTAAAAAGATGCGTCTTATACTCCGAAAAATACCGTAAATGTTAATTTCAATGTTACAATAACTTTTTAAATGGGTCATGTTACTTAATTCAAAATTAAACAAAATCATTTTATGTATAAAATATCTTTCTAAAACATCTAGTTTAATCATTTTGTTTTCTCAATCAAATAACACATTTGATAATAATGTGTTACTTTTAGAATACAGCAGTGCCAAAGAGATAATGAGTGTCTATTTACAAATGCACGCACCCACGCGCGCACACACACACACACGCATACACACACAATACAGATTCTTAACATTCTTTAGTATTCTTATTAGGTAAAATTGAACAAAGAGTAGATGCAAGGAAGTAAACTATAAACCTTTCATTCAATTATTGTAAACTGAAGCACTGTAAACTTAAGTGAATTTCCGGAACCACACAGGAAATTTTTGTTAGAGTCAAGTATTTGCTCAATCCGTGAACACTAAATCCATCATTTTAATCTATACTTCCCCTTTTCTCACTTATTTTATGTTCCATAAATATCAAAAATATTGTAAAATAAATATTGTAGTTTGGACTTCATATATGCTTGTTCCATCAAAACCAACTAAAGTTGCTAATGGCTGATCCTTCTTCATTGTTATCAGCCATTCAGTCATGTCCAACAACCCTTGGCCACTCTCAGCACTCTCCATAATTCTGTGTCATGGTCATCCTGGTGTCATTCTTTATAGTGTCCAGACAATAGGTACTAAGGTGGCCCCTTCTCCTTTTTCTGCTGATCACTCCCAGCATGATTGACTTTTCGAGTGAGTCAGCTTAGATTTAATATATTAACAGAGTTGGAAGGGACCTTGCAGGTCATCTAGTCCAACCCCCTGCCCAAGCAGGAGACCCTATACCTGCCTCTACCTAGGATAGAACTCACAACCTCCTGATTGTGAGGCAAGAGCTCCACCTCTAGGCCACAGCAGCTGGGGGATTGCATGATATGGTCAAAGTATGACAGCCTCTGTTTGGCAATCTTGGTTTCAAGTGATTTTGAAGTGATCCTTCCTATGCTTATTGAAATAGCCCGAGTCATATTATTCAGAAAGTAGGCCTTAAAAGAAGGGGTATTTATACCCCCAGCACAAATCCTCTTGTTACTCATCATCTGTACATGACAAAATGAACAGACATAATTCTTGCTCTGAACTAAGTGATTCTGTTGTCATTCAACTTTTCTGATAAGAATTGGTTCTCACTACTGTTTCAGTAGAACAAAGTATATGGTTGATGAGAAGGAGAAAGAAGTTTGATGAGGACCTGAAGGCAAGACGGCTAGCCTGGTGAGCCTGATTAAGCCTATAGGTTACAGCAGGGGTGTCAAACTCAGGGCCCGCGGGCCAGATCCGGCCCATGGGGTGCTTAGATCTGGCCCGCAGGGCAGCCCTGGAAACGTCGAAGGACAACCTTGGCTTTAGTTTGGGAACTTCAACAAGTGTAGCTCACTAGGTAGGGAGAACAGGAGCAAAAAATTACTACTGTGAGTCCTAACCCAGGGAAAAGAGTCCCTACTAATATTAAATGATGACAGTTGAAAGAGCATCCTTCTCAGAGGCCACTCAGCAACAATAGTCACTTTTGGATTACAATTCATGATTGAACATCTTAAATTTTTTGTATAATAAAAAGTAGGAAGTCCTAAGCAAGCATGTGAAGGCCTCATGGAAAGAAAAATATCAAAGATATATGATCTCTGTAGTGGTAACCATTTTATAAATGTCCTCATTATTAAGATGGTATGTGGATAAGACATAGAAATTAGAGATTAGAGAGATAAAATAGAGATTAGAATAGCTCTCCTCAATCATCTTGGCTGCAGAAAGCTGATAGAAAGCCAATCATATTGTCCATTGAATATAAACTGCATTACGTTTAATGTACAAATGTATCAATAATACATTATTTATAAGTATTTGCAAATATTTTTAAGTATCCTCTGAAGAAACAAGAGATTTTAAATTAAGTTGGAAATGGAATAGTATTTTCTCAGAGATTTATAGAACACCCACCATAATGATGTTTCAAAAATGTTTGAAAACCTTGCTTTTCCTCCAGGCTTTGGGGTAAGGTAGTTGTTGAGCTCCTGTAAATTGTTTTTATTGTTATGTATGGCTTTCCTTTCTGGACACATATGATGTGTTCCATAATTTTTATTATTCTTTGCTTTTAAAGAAAACTGTTTTTAGTAAGGTGGCCTCTAAACTCCATAAATAAATAACTAGACCCTTTAACCCCAGGCATTCTCCCTGAAGCAGGTAAGAGGTTATAAGATTTCTTCATGCATATGCTTGGAAATACTTTGATGCTTAGACTATGATGCGCCTTGAATTTAAACATCTGGGAATAAAAAACAGATGATGCAGAATAATTGCTGTTTCCTATTAAGTTATTCCTATGCATGTTATTTCTTTAGACTGCCAAAAGATTTTGCTGCAGTTCTTCACCAATATGCTAATACCTAAATTGAAGGTTGCCAACCTGATGTCCATCAGATTTGAACATATCTGTCCAAATAACAACATGATTAACAATTAAGGATTATAGAAGTTTATTCTATCAAGTTATATAGTTGCCCACTTCAACAATGAGTCTTAGAGTTGCAGTCTAGCGCGTGCGCACACACACACACACATACATGCACGCACACACACTTTTCAGTCTCAACAAATGCATCTTAAACTGGGGAGACATAAAAGCATCAGGTTGTCTACCATGGTCTGAACTGGGTACCCTTTGCACCAACTCCACTACAATACAAATCCTTCTACTGGTGTTCCCGGCAACAATGACCCACACAATCTCTCAAAATTCCAATTTATCCACTGGCCTAAAATATTAGGATCTAAACTTTTCCTTCTTGAGAGAATACGTGTCTTCCTATTTTGTCCATCATATGCCTTTTCCAATTTGCTTTTTCTAGTTCACATTATATAGCTCATGTTAGTTGCTCTAATTAACTTCTTATATAAAGTTGTGGTCCCTGAAATGTTCCATTTTCATTGAATAGTCTTTCCCAACTTGCATCTCTCCAGAAATCCATGCCAGAATAGCCATCAACTGTATTGGCAGGTAGTCTAAAAATTATAATTCCAAACATCTGGAAGACTGCACTAAACTGAGTATGGGAATGTAGCTCTGTTATAAAATCTGAAGAGGATTCTGGATTTAAGGGATGGATGAAAAAATGTTCTATTAAAAGGATCAAAGCAAATTTGTATTTTTTGTACCTTCCAACAAACAAATACAAACACATACAAGAGTACAATAAACAACCCAGGATGTACAATTAGGATGAACAGTTATGGCGTGCAGAGTAGATTGCTTCATTTCAATGGCAGTGAACACATAAACTATGGACTTTCAGGAACATTGTTCAAAGTATGTCTGTCTCTCTCTCTGTCTCACTCTCTCTCTCTCTCTCTCTCTTTTACAAATGTCCTCTTTGTTCTTTGCTTACTGTACCCAGCAACTTGCCTCATTTAAATGCAACTTTAACCACAAATGCAAATTTTTCTGTGTTTAAAAAATGATAAAGTGACCATAAAAACAAATTAAACAATCTCCTTAAGATAAACTACCAGGAAAACTAATAAGGCCTGCCTCTTGTCAAAAGTTATTAGGAAACAAGTGTGACAGACTTGTCTGCAAAAAGACATCACTTATACATAGGACATATTTAAGGCCTGTCAGTGATTTTCCTCTGTTGATAGGTCTGCTTATTCTTAATATACACATCCTTTTATATTTGAATTAATCTAGTGCATTGTACAGAACAGTGATTTATTTGCTGAAGGAAATAGCATGGCTTTCCAGTACCTAAATTTGAGCCCCTGCACATTACAGTCTTTTGTTTACCGAGATTATAAAAGAGCAAGGTCTTAAACTAAAACCAGTCTCCTTATATTTTTCTTCCTTTTACATAAGAACTAAAGTCAATAAGGCTTTGCAAATCAATGTATATACAAAAATAGGATTGTTTCATCTAAAAATAAAATGTTTGCTTGATTGATATGCCTAAAGTAGTTATTCTTAACGTACCTAAGTAACACTACTGATCCAGTGGTGGGTTCCTACCGGTGCGGTCCACTCTATAGCACCGGTAGCGGCCCACTGGTGACGTCACAGTACCGGTGCGGTCGGTTGCTGGTGCCTGGGCGCCACCATTAAAAAAAATGTTTTTTAATTTTTTAAAAAAATTTCTTCTGCGCATGCCCAGAAGCCGAGCTTCCGGCACTGCGATGCGCTGCCTTCCTACCCCACAGTGAGTCCAAGCAGGGGAGGATGGCTGAGGGAGTGCGTGAGACGCTGAAAGAACGGGCGGCAGGAACTATCTCCATTCCCTTTCCTTCAGCAGTCCGAGAAGCCACGAATGTGTGGTGATGATCCTAGGCATTTTCGCACGTTTGAGGCTTCTCGAGCTGCTGAGGGGAGGGGGAATGGCCGGCAGGACCTATCTCAGTTCCCCTCCCTTCAGCAGTCTGAAAAGCCACGTCCACCCGGTCACATGGCCGGCAAGCCACACCCACCCGGTAAACATGGCTGGCAAGCCTCCCCCACAAAATAAGCCACACCCACAGAGTGGTAGTAAAAAAATTAGGAACCCGCCCCTGTACTGATCAAACAATTGCACCCATATGACAGTGCATAAAATATTGGTGGTAAAGGAAAACATTTCAAGTTTTCCAATATAAATACCAATCCTGCAAAAGATAAACTAGTATTTTACCTCTTCCATGGCACTGAACCATCTAAGAATCACTATTTGTTAATTAGATAAACCTTCTCCAACTCGTTGCCTGTCTGCTCTCATATTGGCTGGGAATTGTATGAGTTGAAACCGACCACATCTCCAGGAAATCAGGAGGCAGAAATTCCAGCATTTTGTTTCTAACAGCAGCTAGCTAGTCTAGCAAGGCATGATGGAGGTGCTTTTTTGATTGTACCAACAACTGCGTAATCAAAATTTGATTGATTTTGAAAGCATAGTGAATAAACACTCCCTTGCAAGTTCATTTTGTTTGCTCTAAAATTAATAACAGTCAAATTTACTCAGTCCCATTAGTTTTGCAGCTTTTGGGAACAATAATCATCATCTAAACTGTACATGAGGATTGGGTCTAGCCAGTTTGGTGCAGTGGTTAAGGTACCAGGCCAGAAACTGGGAGTCTGTGAATTCTAGTCCCACTTTAGGAAAAAGTGGGTAATCTTGGTCCAATCACTTTCTCTTAGTCTTAGGAATGAGGCAAATTACTCCTGAAAAACCTTGTCAGGAAAACTGCAGGGACATGTCCAGGCAGTCTCTGAGAACTGGACACGATTGAACAGAAGAAAAAAAAAAGCTAAACATATAACATATCTGGTAAACTGGAAACATCTGAACATGGGAAGACTGTTCAGATGAAGTTGTTCTGTACTATAATTAAAAAGGAAATTGTGCCAAATGAAAAGTTTACTGGAGGAGAATTTTTTTTTAAATTCCTCATGGGACTGACGACCTCAATTGTGAATATTCTTTTACAAAGCTCCTACAATTGGGTACCCAAGCATAAAGTTTGTAAGGATCTCAATCTTTTAAAGAGAGGAAAAATAAGATCTTGAATGCAATTGTTAGGATAAGCAGAGAACTTGGTATATTCATATCTATCCCATTTCAAAAGAATTCATGTGAATCAACAGAGAAAGGCTTTTCTAAGAACCACAGGATTTTGCTATCCATGCCATCAGGGACATAAATTTTAGTAAAGCCTCTTTAAAAGAGGCTTCACTAAAATTTTCAAAATAACCTGTTCTTTTCTCTTTCATTTCACAAATTAACTTTCTTCACAATACTGAGGACTATCTTAAGAAACACATAAGTCAATTTATTTTTAACATCTATAGCAATGCTAATCAGATACTACATTAAGTCGCTGTTAAGTAAAGAAAAGACCAAAATTAGCTATTCTTTCAGTTCCTATATAATAAATAGATCAGGGAACTCTGAGAGTTGTATTCAAATCTCCCACCAAAATCACATTTTGATGATAAGTAAACACATTCTTAAATTTGTGATTTCCCTTTTTCAACTCATTTCCCCTTGTACAAGTAGTTCATTATTTTCCCCCTCTCCATTCTAGCCCTAAAACAAACCACAGTTCACATTTTTATATGAACAAATTCTGATTTCCTTACAACCTAAATTATAAACAGAATCAAACAGTGCCTTCCAATCCTGATTCACAATGCAAATGAAAATCAATATGATATTCATATAAATGGATAAATTAAGGTTGATAGAAACCAAGGAGGTGAAGAGGGAAATGCAAGCTCAAGGATTCTTAAGACTCATTCATATAGTGTCAAGTCTTAGTTTGATATTATGTTCTAAGCTAGATCTACGTATTTGGCTTTGAGTTAAAACTTGGGTTAAAGTATACAGTATGTCAGTATAAAAGCACAACAGAAAAACCAGCTGACTGTTCAAATGCAAGTATTACATTGTCTATTAATATTTTAAATAAGTAATCTTACAACATTATTAAACAAAATTATGCATAATCATTACAAAAATCAGTGAAATGATTGATCCCAAACATTATTCATTTGCACAATAGCAATAGCACTTAGACTTATATACCACTTCATAGTGCTTTACAGCCCTCTCTAAGCAGTTTACAGAGTCAGCATAGTGCCCCTAACAATCTGGGTCCTCATTTTACCAACCTCGGAAGGATGGAAGACTGAGTCAACCTTGAGCCAGTCAAAATGGAACTGCTGGCAGTTGGCAGAATTAGCCTGCAATACTGCATTCCAACCACTGCGCCACCACAAAACTGCCTGAGGTAATTGCCTTATTTAACTGAGCCCTTTTTAAACAAGTGCAGTTCTTGTGAATCAGGCATACCACAACTAATATTAGGTACACTTAATAATATATACTTCTCCGCTTACTATATTGCCTAAAGAGATTCACAAATATTCATGTCTACATTGTTCACAACCATTTTCACATATCTAGATTCACTATTCAGAATATTAATGCATATTGAGCTACACCTTAGTTTTAAAAGGAAATTCTGAATTCTCAGAATATTCATTCTTACATAAACTGATTTTTCGGCAGAGGTCCTGAAAATCAGAGTAAGAAAGATTATGGACTATATGGGCTAAAAATGGACTTAACAGATTAGCCTTCAGCCAGGGCAGCCTATTTTACAATGTTTTCTTTCTTTAACTCTACATGGCAGGAGCACACAATCAACACATATAAATTGTATATAGTACTGTATACTATCATTTTAATGTCTGGTTTTTTAGTTTCCTTTAGAAAAGTTCATTCCAGCCAAACAGGGAAGCAGATGCATTAAAATAATGAAACTGCTCCAAATCTTATCCATGTTCCGGAGAGCGACTACAAACTTCCATTCCCCTGTTTATACAAACATGCATATCCTTCTTGAGCATATGTCACTGTTTTATCTCCATTTTTGTTAAAAATAAAATATGAAGTCTTCCAAAGTAGTGGTAAGGAAAGGATAGAAAACACAGAAATAGCTGTACTTTTACATGAAGTTCAGAAGAAAGCCTGGAAAGCATGCATGTCTAAATCAAAGAATAAATCAATTAATTAATAAACCTGTTATTCAGGAGAAAAAAGTCAAAATATGATTTCAACTAAATTTAGCCTGATATGGGCAGATCTCTCTAAAGTAATATCCTGCAGACATGTCAGTCATGTTATCAGATAATTCTGCAAATTGTAGTCCAAATATCTGGAGACACAAGCTTGGGAAAGACTAAACAAGAAAATTCAGAAAATTATTTTGTTTGCTTTTACTGAGTCTTGTGAACATAGGGTATGAAAACTGAAAATTCGTGACAGATGAAAGGATTGTTATCTTCAGAAATATAGTAGTTGGCAACATTTAGCGTAGCCATTTCAATGATGACATCTTACATTTGGAATCTCCTGCCCCCAGCAGTTCAAGATGCACCTCGTTAAAATTTTGCATTTACTGGTGGTTGCCAAATGAATCGACTTTTAATATTTGTTATTTTAAATATGTCTAATTTTTTTTTAAAAAATCCATTTATCACTTTGTGGGACTTAGATACAGGGATAAGATAAATGCATTTTAATACTGTAGAACAGTGGTTGCCAACCTTAAGCATACCACGCACCAATTTTTTCACAGATGAGTTCAGATGCGCCATACAACTCAAGCACGTTTTTACCTTCTTACTTTCACGTTTGGGGTTGTAAAATAGGGATAGGAGTAGGATCTGCTTTGCTTAAGGGAGGAAAAGGAATAACTCAATCACACAATTCAATTTTCTTTTGCACTGTAATGGATAACAGGAATTTAAGCATAGAAAAGTATAAAACTAAAAAAAAGTGAAAAAGAACAAATAGATCACAAGTACGTACATCGTATCACACAGAATATCAATTATGTGAAATCTGAATTCTATGTTAGTGTCAAGAAAAAGTAGTAGCGCTCTTCTTTGACAAACATAATATATATTTAATCTTGAATCTGTCTTTCAATCACTCTCAATACAAAAACCACGCTAGTACACTCAATAAAACACTGCTTCAAACTCCATGCCACGATGGCTCACTCAGAACTGACTGACCATATCGAACGCTCGCCGCTCATTCACACGTGACTTCAGACACATGATGTGTTGCTAGTGCGCGGTGTTTGCGATCGTTTGAGCAGGAACGCGCAATGGCAACACCGATAAAAATATTTGTACATTAGTAAACCCGCCTAAAGTAATATCTCACAAGTTCCATTCTAAGTTTCAGACACCGAGAAGTTGAACATTACTTAAGGCTGTACGAATTGAACTGAGATCACTTTGGTGTTGAAAATATTAAGATGGATTCAGTTATGACACCTATTTAAAAAAAATAAATAGGCGCAAGGATGAAATGCGCCACTTGTAATCATACAATGCGCCACATTTGGCGCATGCGCCACAGTTTGGTCACCCCTGCTGTAGAATTAAAAAATCATTAAGTTATGCCAAGAAACTAAGTCAGTGAACAAAACAGTGAAGAGGATACCCAATATTCAATGTGCTGCCAAGATGGTTGTACGTTAGCAACAGAGTTCCAGGGGTGGGTTCCTCCTGGTTCGGACCAGATCGCCCAAACCGTTAGCAACCCGCTGGTGATGTGACGATGGCGTCACGGATCCGGTTCGGTTGGTGCCGGTCCGTGGGCGCCGCCATCTTTTTGGGGGAATTTTTGGTGAATTTTTCCGTGTTTGGATGGCTTCTCCTCTTCCGCGGCTTGAAAAAGAGCCTGCCCCCGGATTAATACTCATCTTTATTTCTTCGCCCGAAGCACAGCTGATCAGCTCCTCAGCTGTGTTTCGGGCTGAATCCTGCTACTGAGCATGCGCGGAAATGAAATTGCACGGGGGAACACGTGAAATGTCGCAATGCGAACCGGTGGCGAAGGTAAGTGGAACCCACCCCTGCAGAGTTCACAGCTGAGTTAAAAGATCAAGGCTCAGTTGAAAAACTAATATAAATTTCAATACCTGTAACTGGAAAAACGAGACAACCTCCTTTCCTGAGTTTTACCGTATACCTTTGAAATTAAAAAAAGAATTGTAGCTGCCTCGATTTTGCTGTAAGTATATGGCAGTGTATACATTAATGCAAATTGGAAGTGGTTGACTAAGAAACGATGTTGGAGTCATGATAGACAGGTTTATGAAAATGCCAAGATAGTATACAGCTTTTTTTAATTAAAAAAATGCAATTTGCATGTTTGGAATTAACAGGGACTGGAAATGTAACTGTTGATATGATACCCTTATATAAATCTGTGGTCCGACCATATTTGGAATATTGTGTAAGTTCTGGTCACCACATCTTTAAAAAGTTATACATATTGTACAGAAGTAAAAAATAATAAAGACGCAAGCAACATTATTAGATGCTTGGAACAACTGCTCCATTAAAAATGCTACAGCAATTAGAACTTTTTAGCTTGAAATGAAGGAGGAAATGGAAGACATAACAGAAGGCATTGATAATGGGGAGGAAATTTCCTCATTCACAGAATTTCTAATCATTCTTTAAAATTAAATGTAGATTAGATTCAGGATTTGTTTTAACTCAGCATAGATTTAAACCAGGGAATTTGCTAATAGTTGTGGTAATTGTCCCAACTGGTTGGCTTTAAAAGAGACCAAATGCCTTTGGTTGGCCATGGTGAGACATAGAATCCTGGATTTCATGGGCTTTAACCAGGCGGCTTCTTTTTATATCCTTGATGGAATTAAGTAACAGAAGGATTGAACAAATAATAGAGTTATAAAGAAAATGAAAAACTACAGGTAGTCCTCGATTTACAATAGGTCACTTAGTGACCGTTCAAAGCTACAATGGCATTGAAAAAAGTGACTTATGACCATTTTTCACACTTATGACCGTTGCAGCATCCCCATGGTCATGTGATTTGCATTCAGGTGCTTGACAACTGACTCATATTTATGACAGTTGCAGTGTCTTGTGGTCATGTGATCACCGTTTGCAATCTTCTGAGAAGCAAAGTCAACGGGGGAAACCGGATTCACTTAACAACCGGGTTACTAATTTAAGAACTGCAGTGATTCACTTAACATATGTGGCAAGAAAAGTCGTAAAATGGGGCAAAACAAATTTTTCACTCAGCAACATAAATTTTGGACTCAATTGTCGTACGTTGAGGACTACCGTACCTATATTTCAAAGATGAGAGGTTACGGCAGAGAGTGAGTATTTAGGTGCTTTCTTTTCTTTATTATTCAGATGATCGTCCTCTTCAAAGATTCTAAAACTTAGATGCAAAGAGAGAACTTATTAAAAACCCAGTAAGGGTAAAAAGTAGCAAAGGACGCTATTGAAAAATAGAGAACAAGACTCCATTTTTCAAAACTCCTGCAAGTTTCATCTAGCATCAGAGGTGGGTTCCTCCCGGTTCGCACCGGCTCTATAGAACCGGTAGCAAACCGCTGGTGATGTCACGGAACCGGTTCTGTCAGTGCTGGTCCCTGGATGGTGCCATCTTTTTGGGGGGATTTTTTGGGGGGGAAATTTGTTTTTTTGGGGAATTTTTTTCTGATTATTTTTCCTTCTGCAGAAGCTGAGTTTCCGGCACTGCGCATGCGCCGCCATCTTGTTTTTGACTTTTTTTAAAAAAATTGAGAATTTTTGTCACTGCGGCACAGCAAATTGGTGCGGGAGTAAGCAAACTGGCGGTGAGGTAAGTTAGAACCCACCCCTGTCTAGCATCCTTAACTCCTGAACTGTAGCAAAGTTGAGTTGAAAGTAAAGAGTTGACATTGAATGAAAAGGGGACAGCAGTGCTCTGGGAATGGTGCTTCCCAAGATAGATGGAATCGGAACATCTTTTTCTGATCATATCAAGAACGTCGGTGGGCTTCTGGGCACCAGTTTTCTCCTGAATAAGCAGGCATCAATAATGCAAAAATGGGGGTGGGTTGGCTTAAAATCATTTTTCTAATTTTTATCTGCAACATATTCTTTTATATATAAACTGTTCCCTTTTCAAACAAAGGAGATTTTTCTTGCCAGGACCTCATATTATGCAAGAAATAATGAATGCTAAATGGGAATGCTTTTAAAAGACAACTTCAAAACTTCTGCCATCTCCTATTAAGGACAGTCTGTCATTAAAGAAGCTGTTACTTGGAATCAGGCCTTAAAATGAGCTGATATTTTTTATCCTCAACACTTTTGAATATCTAACGCAATGCTTTCCCCCTCACAATGTAGCAGTTGCTTGTTTTCACCAATATGCCTATCCTGTTCGAAGAAGGACATCTGCAGTAATAAAGCTGACAAACCCGGGTTGCAGAAATCTGAATAAACACTATATAGCAGGAGAGAGACACAGAAAGTAACGGTGCCTTGCATATGTGTCAAATGCTCTATAATTTATTACTGAAAAATGTACTTTTCAGATAAATAAATAAATTTGAAAAATGGACATCACAACTATATGATGGATGCTTACACTTGTACTTTATTTTTTCTATTGATGAATACATAAGAGTCCCAAGTTGGTTTGTATTTTCACAACTCAACGTGCACACAATATTTTTTTCTGCTATTGTGCTATCCTAACATATTTTGATGCAGGTTTTTGAAATATCTGTGAGAGAGAGAGGGAGGGAGGGAGAGGAAGAGAGAAATTACATCATCTTCCAAATGAAGTGCTTTGACTCACCTCTCATGGTAAAATGCATTAAGCCCAGGCCCAATCACTTGCCAAAGATCATTATTGATAAGGGTAACAAATGTAAAGTAAAGTAATGCATAAATCTTCTCCCATGCTGACATCAGCACAAATTGCTGGAAAACAGGTTAAACATTCTGCTTGTCTGTTAATAAGCCACATCTCTTTTCTACATTAAAATGCTGTTGGATGTTGCCACATTATCAAGTGTTAAGGCCTAGAGTTTATTTCTGCACACCTATTACTTAGTACTGAACTCAAAGGTTAGCAGAAAATGTTTTAAAAGATTAGTTCATACCTTTTACATCCATACTTCCATGCGTCCACTGTATCTAATGTTATTTAGTTAATGGAAACTTGAAAATTTCTAGAAAATATTTCTCTAACCTAAAAAGAAGGGAATCCTGAACCATTTCCCCCCTCCCCAAATTTGGATGCAACCCGAAATAGATATGCCAACCTGCTTTCATTAGGAAGACTGTTAGTTCTTAACAACGAGTGGTCTGTTAAGAATTAATAACTAGGAGTTAGTTGAAAATATTCCTCTACATTTAAAAAAAAAACCTAACAAAGCCTGGGAAATTCACTGCGTTCCCTCCAATTTAAAAATCTTCCACAGAAAGAAAAAAGAGAAAGTAGTTTGTTACTTGAACAGGGCAAAAAAAGTAAGAACACCTTGGAGAGGAACAGTGTCTCAGTAAAGACCAAATGTGGACTTGTAGTTTTGAGTATATTTTCATTCAAGCGCATTTTAAGAAGTGCAAAACATAAAAGTGCTTTAAAGCCCTAAATCCTCTCTGATTCTAGCAGGGCACTGATTTCTTCTAGGGAATTCTAAAATCCACAGAAATGCATTTGCAGGTCATACAGTGCAGTGGTTTCTCAATTGTGATATTTCTACTCAGAAACTACCAATTTCTCCAGACGGCTAAGTTCATTTCCTTTCTGTTAATATTTCAACATCTAGTTAAGGGCAAACCAACCCAGGCTTCTGTTTCCTGAACACGTGTCTGCATATCTCTAGCTATATTTCAGTGTCCTTCTACAGATGAGACCGCTCAAGGATGGGTAAAAAGGCTAGACCCAGGGAAGTTTGACGTTTATTTATTTTATTATTTATTAGTGAGATTTATATACTGCCTCACAGTGCAAGCACTCTCTAAGCGGTTTACACCATTAACAATGTATATTTATATTGCCCCCAACAATCTGGGTCCTCATTTTACCTACCTCGGAAGGATGGAAGGCTGAGTCAACCTTGAGCCGGTGAGATTTGAACTGCTGACCTGCGGATCAGTCAGCTAAAGTGGCCTGCAGTACTGCACTCTAACCGCTGCACTACCTCGGCTCTTATACTAAAGTGGCGTTTACCGTTAATATTCCGTCTTAAAATGTGGCGGGCAACAAAAAGCACACTGATGGGCAGCCTGAAAGGATGTCCTTTGTGCTGGCAATTGTGTGATTCTAATTTTGCTGGTTTCTTATGGGTTTCAGCTTTCAATTTGATTGCTTATCTCTTCACTCATTTCTTAGTCCACTTCTGGCTGCTTGAGACACAGTGTTAAGGAATTTGTGCTTGTAAGCTTGTGAACAGTGAAACGTGGTGTTGTAGTTGATATGAGTTGATATGATTCAGTCAATAAACAGATACGTTTAAAGTGTATACAAATAGTTTACTCAAAGAATTTAGCAAAGTCCAAATAAGAAGTCCAAGTCATACACGTTAAGTCAGTCAATACGAAGAATCTTCTTACAAGCCTGACTTTGTCTTAATTAGCAAACAAAGATTACAGCTAACAAACAAATCTATACTATCACAGATAGTTACGCTATACACAGCAGCTCTTCACAGTACTTTCACAGGCACGAAGTCAATTACTCAATGAATCAGCAGTGAATCAGCAGAGACAATCAGCAGAGAGAGTCAGCAGGGAGAATGAGCCTGTTCTCTAGCTCCCTTTTATAGTAATCAGAAAGCTTACAATGCATTTAAAGCAATATTACTTATATTCACATAAACATTGATTTGTGGCTTGTTTATATAGTAGCAAACCCAACCATTTGGACAGAGTCCTAACACACAGCCATTTTTTTTCTTTTTGAATGGGTTGGTTGACTGGTTAATGCCTTGAAATTGACCAGCCCATGCCTCATTAAATGTATGCAACTGAAAGCATAATTGTACTTAGCTCTTGGATTTATGTAACCTGCCAGGTAGAATTCTTTTCCATTCCCATTGTTCCCAGGAAGGAGCTACCTGATCACTACTTTTCCTCACATTACATTCTTAGGGTAGTCTTCAGCCCCTCATGGTTCCACAGAACTTCCTCAAGTTCCAATTCTTCAACAGGACTTACCCACTGGCTGCATCTTGGCTAGTCAGATCCTGACACTCACCAGACGGCAGTGAAGCAATAAAAAAACTGAACTCATTCCTGCCACCCTGAAATCAATAGGTAGAACAATTGACCGGTCAACCAAGAGTTTTAAGACTCTTAAAAAAAAGTTCCATTGATTGACCCTACAGAAAACTCAATTCTTTTTTACAAAGAAAAATAAAATGCAGTCTGTAGTGTAATCAAAGAATTGTGCATGGCAAACGAAGAAGGTTTTTCACATGCTGAATAGCATCTGGATGAGGCTGGATTTTTGCTGAGGGAACCACCAATCATCACCCTTAAAATATGCTAAAACTTTCTGGAAGCAGCTGAGCAGAAACCCATTCCAACTGTGTAACAAGGATTATCTTGTGTGGGCGGCAACACTTAAGATATTGGCTTCAGGATGGAAGGGAAAACTAGCAAAGTAGATACACTGGATGTATTGCTTTAAAATCCTCTTCATTTACTAAGCAGTGTTGCTACTTGTTACAAATCGTGAAGCTTGGTACTATACGCTGGTTTCATAGCATTCATTTTAAGCTTGGTATAAATAAAATTATACTTCGTTAGCCACTCTTATTTTGTGGGGCAGAGGTTTGGAATATATAGAGTTAAATAAATAACATAAACTAAAACTAAGTCATAATCCTCAAGCTCTCTTCCTCCCAAAGAAAACAAAAAACAATGAAGCATTGGCCTGGAACTTGTCACAGAAAGGGAAAGTAGCAAAACAAAACAGAATAATCAGAATAGCCAGCAGTTAATTCACACTGAAATTTTCTTCAATGGGTTACTTTTCCAGTCCATCTGTACTCCCCAAAATTATTCTTAAATAAATAATCTGTTTCTCTGCAAAGAAGAGAAACAGATTATTTTATTTAGGAAATAAGATAACCCAGCTATAAGGCCATGGCCAATGTTATGGTTCTGCAAAGAAAATGTTAACATAATTATTTCATTAGAAACAGATTCATAAATAGAGATTTTAACAGACTAAAGTGCACAGAAACGGTGCATACCATTCGTACCAGATAACCTGAAGGGTCTGTATTGCAGAACAGTCCATAAAGGAATGCATGGATGGAAAGGATAAGAATTCTTATTTATCTTATAAGACACACAAGGTCAGAGAGAGCACAGGAAAGCTGTATATATTTCTAGGGGAGATGGACGAAAATTCTTTAATCCCTTGACTGCATACAGGAGATTCCTGAGTTCCCTATAATATTAAGATGATAATCAAAGCCATGGGCAGTTATTTCTTCGGACAATTCAATCACTGTATTTTGCATCAGTGTCTTGTTCTGAGATTCCATCTAAACTATTCTACTCAAAAGAATAGTTGAAACTGTATCCGACGTAGACCAGAGGTGGGTTCCTCCTGGTTCGGACTGGTTCTATGGAACTGGTAGTAACTTGGTGGCCTGGGTTGCTAGAATCAACAGTGACCCAGGCCTGCCAAGCCCATGAACTGGCTCTCTCGGCGGCACCATAGGTGCCGCCATCTTGTTTTTTGCTTCTGCACGCGCGCAGAAGCTGTTTTTTGCTTCTGCGCATGCGCAGAAGCCGGTTTTTAGCACTGGGCATGCACCCCGCGTGGCGTGTAAAGGAGTGAACCGGCAGCGAAGAAAAACAGAACTCATCCCTGATGTAGACACATCTTACCTTTAAAAGCGAAACCATATACAAGATAATCCATTTTTATTTATCCTATAGTTTTATGGTTATCAGAGGTTCTCCAGCAATTATTTGTTCTCTATATAACTGAGTTTCAATAAAAGCATTCCAAATATTGCTTTTGGGTGAAATGAAAGAGGAGGTGGGGCAGTGATTAGAATACAGTATTGCAGGCTAACTCTGCCCACAATCTGGAGTTTTATCCTGACTGGCTCCAGGTTCACTCAGCCTACCATTCTTCCGAGGACAGTAAAATTAGGTTCCAGATTGTTGGGGGCAATATGCTGACTCTGTAACCTGCTCAGGGTGCTGTAAAGCACCATGAGACGGTATATATGTCTATTGCTATTGCTATGGAGATTTCATCTGAAAGAGCTATACTTGAGTCCAGAGATCTGCCAACCTAGTTATGATCCCTTTAAGGACTAACTTCCTTGACTATAAGAGCATTTTTTTCCCCTTTCCCTATGGGTTACGGACTGATTGGAGAACCGCAAATTTCAGACACTTCCTTCAGAGCAGCAACTGCAACATGTGAAAATGAGAAAACAGTTCTTATTAATTTAAAGAGAAACCTGTTCCCTATTATGTACTTTATGTCACCAGTTATGTGTTGTGATACATGAGTTTTCTTAAGCTGAAAAAAAGTCTTACTGCGAGACCAACTGGAGTCAATTATATTCTTTGCCAGAGCTCATAAAACAAGTAGAGAAACAGCAGTTGTAACCCTGTGTGGTTACCTAGATCTTTGCATTCTACATCATATGAAATAGCTCATAAGAACAAAATCAAACTGGTATATGAATATTGAATAGTTATTTCCGAGAAATATCATTAAGAATATAATTTATAAAACAATTATAAACATAAATTGGTGATAATAATATATAATTGGCTATGAACCTCTTTCTCATCAGCTTTTAGAATAAACTTTTTCTATTTTGAAGAAACAAAACAAATATTGGAAATCATGCAGCTAATTGGAGTGGATGGCAGTAATGAAATAGGTGAAGGAGGAGTTTTATGTAAAGTCAGGTTATCTGGCATCCTTACAGAAAGATAAATGAAGAAGCATTACTCTTAAAAGAATGCAGCAACAGGAACTCAACTGTGAATGCCAGTTGGGAGAGTAAAATTGAGCAGAACCTCATGAACCATATATAAAGTAGACTCCTTACAGCAAAACAATAAGCTAGCAAACCCTTAACATGCCTAAATATATTTTCAGGAGGCAGGATGTACATTCATTATAATTCACAGGCATCACAAACTCCAAGTTAGGCCGAGTTTCTGCTTATTCTCAAGATTAGCGAGGTAACAAATACAGGACCCAGTTGGAGCCCTTCAGCTCTCCTTAAAATACAAAATAATATCCTTCCCGTATGTGCAAGTAAAAGTAGCTGCTTTCAACTTCTAAGTTAACAAAAGCAGGGCAGAAAGAGTATTGATGCTTTTGAATTTGGTGTTGGAGGAGACTCCTGAGGGTACCATAGACAGCCAAGAAAACAAACTGATGGATCATCAAACAGATCAGTCCAGAGTCCCCACTTGAGACATAAATGACCAGGCTGAAATTATTCTACTTCTGATATATTATGCAAAGACCTAGATCTCTGGAAAAGGCTCTAATGCAGGGAAAGGTGGAATGAAAAAGATGACAACCAGCAGCAAAGTGGATGGACTCAGTTACAATGGCAATGAACACACACCTTTGTGAATCTTGAAATAACAGCTTAGGGATAAGATCATTATGGAGAAAATTTATCTTTGTAGTCACAAGGAGTTGAAAATGACTTGATGACACATAGTCAATCAAAATCGTAACACAGAAGGCAATGTGTACCTAGTGGCATCACTATACAATTTCCTATTGGCATCTATCAGTGGTAGCTGGCTTGTACCTAATACACCATGGCTCCAGTCTGTAGCATAATCTGTACTTACTAAGCCCCATAATAATTCTTGGAAAATAAAAATAGTAGGTGGCTGCAAGCCAGTCCTGAGAAAGAGAATGGACGTTGGTTCTTACGTCCTTTCTCATGAGGATCGATGGGGGAGTCCAGGATGGGTCATCTCTAGTCTTCTAGCTCTATTGACTGCATTGATTGAACTGAAGACACACCTCCCTGGTCACAGCCTCCAATTTGGAAATGAAGTTGAAGCGAATCAAGAGGAACTGTACTCAAATTAAAGAGAACTCTGGAACAAGAAACAAGCAGCAACAACTGGCAAAAATGCCAACAAAAAGACCAACCACCACTACCACCCGGTGAGCCACCAGACCACACACCGGGCGGGACTGGACTCCCCTGTCGATCCACATGAGAAAGGACGTATCAGGTAAGAACCAACGTCCATTCTCCATGCTCCGATCAATGGGGGAGTCCAGGATGGGACATACCAAAGCAGTTTGGCAGTCTCAAGGGCAGGAAACGGTCTGGTCTGGAACTTCAGCCTCCACCAAAACCCATTGGAGGACCTGCCTGCCAAAGGCAGCATCAGATGAGGCATAAACATCGAGACAGTAGTGTCTGATAAAGGGAGACGGGGACGACCAGGTCGCTGCCTGGCAGATCTCCTCCACTGACGTCTGAGAAGCCCAGGCCGTGGAAGTGGCCGCACTCCTAGTTGAGTGGGCCGTGATGCCCCCAGGCACTGGGAGCAATTGAAGCTCGTAGGCCTTGGCTATACAGGCCCTCAGCCACCTATCCACCGTGGAAGGTGTTACCTTTTGGCCTAGAGTTGATGGTAAGAATGAGACTAACAGTGATTCCAACTTCCAGAACAACGAGGTCCTGGCTATATAAACGCGGAGCGCCCGCCTTACATCCAGAGCATGCCACTTGCATTCCAAGGGGTGACAAGGTCTTTGACAGAAGGCAGGCAAGATCAACTCCTGAGCTCGGTGAAACCAGGTGTTGATCTTGGGGAGAAAGGCGGGATCCAGACATAAGACCACCCAGTTAGAATGGAAAACACAAAGGTCCCTACGAGCCGACAGAGCCGCCAACTCTGAGATCCTCCTTGCTGATGTTATAGCCACCAGGAAGACCACCTTAAGAGAGAGAAAACGAAGGCTGGCTTCCCTAAGCGGCTCGAAGGGAGGAAGGGTGAGGGTCTGTAGAACTTTTGAGAGATCCCAAGTGGGAAACCTGTGAACCACAGGGGGCCTAAGGTTAGAAGCCCCCCTGAGGAAAGAGCTCACTCTGGGGTGACTAGCTAGGGAACCCAGAGGGGAGATCTGCAGGACCGAACCCAACACCACCACCTAGCGTCTTAAGGTGTTGGGGGAAAGGCTCTGAACCAGCCCTGGTGTAGGAAATCCAAGATATCCGTCACTGATGCCACAACCGGATCCCGATTCCGCCCGGCGCACCAGATAGAGAGGGAGCACCAGGTCGCCTCGTAAATACGAACCGTGGACGGCCGCCTGGCCGCCTGGATGACCCAGATGACCCCCCCCCCGAGAAAGGTTCTCTCCCTTCAGCATTTGCCACTCAACTGCCACACAGTGAGTTGGAACCACTGCGGATCTGGATGGAAGACGGGCCCTTGGGACAGAGCGACTTTCTCTGGAGGAATCCGCCAAGGACGGGCGACCGACAGACCCACGAGGTTGGCAAACCACAGTCTCCTGGGCCAGTGGGGCACTACCAAAATGATCTCCGCCTTCTCCAGGAGAACCTTCCTGATCACTGCTGGGATGAGGGGAAGGAATGTGTACAGCAACTCCTTGGGCCAAGGGCAATGAAGGGCATCCACCCACTCCGCCCCCTGAGTTGGGAACCGGGAGAAGAAGCATGGGAGTTGCGAGTTCGCCGGGGAGGCAAACAGATCCAGGGCCAGGCAGGAGAACCGGTTCAACAGTTCCGAGAAGAGACTAGGCGCCAGGCGCCACTCCCACTGGTCGAGCGTGGCCCTGCTCAGCCAATCCGCCTGAACGTTCTCCACCCCCGCAATGTGATCTGCCTTGAGGGACCCCAAGTTGGCCTCCGCCCAGCTGCACAGGGCCTCCAATTCCTCCATGAGTAGGGAAGACCAGGTGCCCCCGTGCCGGTTGATGTGGGCCTTCGTGGCTACATTGTCTGTTAGGAGGAGGACATGGCAACCCCTGATGTCCTATTGGAAAGCCAGCAGAGCTAACCTGGCTGCCCTGAGCTCCAGCCAGTTGATATTGTGCTGGAGCTCCTGTGAAGACCATTGACCCTGGGCGACCCTCCACCTCAAGTGGGCCTAGCCACCGCACCCCTTCTGTCATGCTAATGGCCATCACAAAAGCTATTAGTGAAGAACAGGGAGGCGGAGACGGGACATCCAGTCGCAGCAGCATGGCTGGGCCGACAGCATGGTGCAGAGTCCTGGGAAGCAGCAGCGCAACAGCGCAGCAGCGCAACACAACAGCAGCCATGAGGTGACCACGCTCACCACCTCCTGCACCTCAAAAATAATAAGACCTCCTTGAAAATAAGACCAAGCGCTTATTTTGGGGTTCAAAAGAAAATAAGACCCTTCTTTATTTTGGGGGAAACATGGTAGTCAGCAGCAACTGTTTTAATACAAGTAAAAAGAAAGGGCTAATATAAAAGAGACTGCCTGGGAAATTGTGATTGAACAGAATCATAAAATTAGAAAATCTCTCAGTACTATCTGTAAAAGACAATACAAATTTATCCTATATTTCAGTTATTACAACAGATATGTTAACTGAAGACTCTGTCATGTGTAGTACATCTTGGGTATCCATAGTACTGGTAAGCCTATACTTTTCAGGATAGCATAAGGCATTCAAGAATCATTTCCAGGAGGTCAGTTCATGAAAGCTAGTTTTACTGATCTCCATAAGGCCAATGCAACATTTTATTTACCGTATTTTTCAGAGTATAAGACGCACCTTTTTACCCCCCCAAAGAGGGTGAAAACATGGGTGTGTCTTATACGCCGAATGTAGCCCCACCCACCCAGCCACCTCCACCCTTTGGCCTCTGTCTTCCAGCAATTTATCTGTTTGCAGCAAACAGGGAAGAGCCTGTTAAGACAAGCAAGTCCTTAGCAGCTTCCCGATCTCCAGCTGATTTGCCACGTGCTAAAATGAAACTGAAACTGAAACTGCAAAGAGGCAAATAGCTGGGAGAGACATGCAGATTTTTATTTTCTGCTGAACTGGATGATAGTGAATAACTATAAATGTCTGTAGAATGTTCAAATTATTAGACTTATTTTTTAAAGACTGCTTTATTATTGTTCTAGAGCCAGGGTCTCCAACCTTGGCAATTTTAAGACTTGTGGACTTCAACTCCCAGAATTCCACAGCCAGCTTTGTTAGCTTTGCTGGCTGTGGAATTCTGGGAGTTGAAGTCCACAAGTCTTAAAGTTGCCAAGGTTGGAGATCCCTGTAAATCTAGACAACGTAGCAAAATAAAGAAGCTTTTTTAAAATAAATGCTTGCTCTGAAGAGGCCCAGTGCTATTGTATCTTCTTTTAAATAATAAAGAATAATGTATACTTCCAGAAATTTTAATTAATTTTAACAGCTCTGTACAAATATAGTCTGAAATATAACAGTGTCCTGTTTAGTATTAGAATTAAATCCTCACTTACCTTGGAGTAGATCTATTTAAATAATTGGGAGGAGTTAGTGTGACTGGATTTAAGAAAACTTTCTGGCATAATGTACATTTCTCCAATTCTTTGCTATTTCTATGGGTCAGGCACACATGCACAGAAATACACAGCAAACAGTGTATATCATCTGTGCTGTTTGCTGTTTGGCAAATTGCTTGGAGGCAGAGGCCTTTTTTCCTTGTTTTCCTCCCCCAAAACTAAGGTGTGTCTTATACTCCGGTGCGTCTTATACTCCGAAAAATACGGTAGATCACCAAAGCTTCAACTTCTTGAGAAAGCTTATTATTTCAACATGCTTGAGTCCTTACATTATAATTTTGATTGTGTTACATCTGAGTTTTGCTTCTCAACTATACTGATTTGGACATAAGCTTTTTTTCTTTGTGACCTAAGGTTCTGGCTTCTGAAAGAATATCTTACTTTCAATTCAGGTTATTGCAATCATAGCCCACTTACAGATGATAAGCAAATAAAGTTTAAGATTTGAAATACATTTGTTAAATAACTTAACATCTATAAGTGAAGTCTAGGATGTAGCTTATATTAAATTATAATGTAAACCCTAAAATTATATTAAATATGATAACGATAAAGTAATAGTATCTAAAACTATCAGTATTAACAAAGTAATACTATCTAAAATTTAAATGAATTATAGTTACAAAGAATAAATGCATTGAGGAAAATTGATCTTCCAAACTGCTGCACACAACATAACTACATCTACTGTAATAAAGGGGAGTACCGTATTTTTTGGAGTATAAGACGCGCCTTAGTTTTTGGGGAGGAAAATAGGGGAAAACAATCTGCCTACCAGGTATTCATCTGGCTAGCATCCTTAGTCTGGTCAGCTTCAGCACATTATTTTATCTCCTGGTTAGGACTTAAAAAAACCTTCTTCTGACAGAATAACAATGAAAGAGCCTGCAAGCCAGTAAGAGCTGGGAAGATCGTTAGCACCTGGTAGGGCTAGAAAAAAAACTTCTTTGGAGCAAGTAGAGCAATGAAAAAAAAACCTGCAAAGACTTAGGGCTGGAAAAATATTCTTCTGAGAGAGTAACAATGAAAAAGCCTGCAAGGTAAGAGCTGGGAAGATCTGTTAGCACCTAGTTAGGGCTGGGAAAAAAAAGCTACATTCGAAGTATAAGACGCACCCAAATTTTCAGCCACTTTTAGGGAGGAAAAAGGTGCGTCTTATACTCAGTAAAATACGGTATTTTATTTGTTTTGCGGTGGGAAAATAGCAAATGGAGGTTGCATCTCCTTGCTCCATCTTTTGGATGTGACCAGGGTCAAACCCATCTCCTCTCTTTGCCTAATCCTATCAAACCCAATTTGATCCTCTCTGCCCCTAGACAAAGTCCCCTGCAGTTCCATCTAAACCAGTGGTTCCCAACCTTTTTTTGGCTATGCCCCACCTAAGCATCTCTAAATTCCCCGTGACATGTAATTCTTACTATTCAAAAAGTGAACTCCTACTCACGCGGACGAATCCTAAAAGGTTTTAGATTATTATTAGAGTTGGAAGGGATCTTGTAGGTCATCTAGTCCAACCCTCCGCTCAAGCAGGAGTCCCTACACCATTTCGGACAAGTGGCAGTCCAATCTCCTTTTGAAAGTCTCAAGTGTTGGAGCTCTCATAACCTCCGCAGGCAAGCTGTTCCACTGGTTGATCGCTCTCACTGTCAGAAAGTTCCTCCTTATTTCCAGGTTGAATCTCTCTTTGGTCAGTTTCCATACATTATTCCTTGTCTGGCTTTCTGGTGCTTTGGAAAACAGCCCAATCCCCTCCTCTCTGTGGCAGCCCCTCAAGTATTGGAACACTGTTATCATGTCACTCCTGGTCCTTCTCTTCGCCAGACTGGCCAAGCACAGTTCCTGCAACCGCTCTTCATATGTTTTAGTTTCCAGTCCCCTTATCATCCTGGTTGCTCTCCTCTGCACTTTCTCTAGAGCTTCAACATCTTTTTAATAGTGTGGTGACCAGAACTGGATGCAGTACTCTAGTTGTGGTCTAACTAAGGCTTTATAGAGTGGTATTAGTACCTCCCTAGTTCCAGATTGTATCCCTTTGTTAATGCAACTCAGGATTGTATTGGCTTTTTTGGCTGCCACTGCACATTGCTGGCTCATATCTAGTTGGTTGTCCACCAAGACTCCTAGATCCCTCTCGCAGTCGCTGCTATTGAGTGTGGTTTCACCCAGTTTATATGCGTATCTTTGGTTTTTCTTACCTAGGTGTAGGATTTTACTTTTCTCTGCATTGAATTTCATTTTGTTTGATTGGGCCCAATGTTCAAGTCTATCAAGATCCATCTGGATCCTGAGCCTGTCCTCTGGGATATTAGCTACTCCCGCCAGCTTGGTATCGTCATGGTATAAACATGGTTTAAACAAGGTTCCAATTTCCCCCATTAAAAATCAAATTGCCCCCCCCTGTGGGGCGTGGGGCCCACATTGGGAACCACTGATCTAAACCAAAGAATAGAAACCTTACTCAATTGCTCAAAGTACAGCTCAAAGACAACCCTAATAAAGGAATTGCAACAGGGTAAGATGTGAAAACTCAACCTTCCATCCTTAATAAAGTATACCCCAAAATTCATCTCCTTCACAATGGATGTCTCCTGCTCTGCTGCCATTCTGAAAGGACAGTTTTGCCTAAGAAGGACTGTCCAGCTTCTGCAAGTTTCAACAAATGAAATTCCTAGGATTTCCCATTCTCTATCCCTCAACTTCCATAACAATCTTTGCTTTCCAATTGTTCAGGGATCCTCTTTCCTCAACAAACGCCACAAAACCGGGACATAAACTGTTTCAAGTCCTCCCCTTGGGATGCTGCTATAGGACACTGAATGCCAAAACAACTTTTTCCCTCGTGCCATAACTCTGCTGAACATTTAATTCCCACACTTCTATCTTTTGGCTAAGGACATTACCCATGCAGTATGACTGTATTACTATTTATTTTATTTATTTTATTTAAATGGATTTATATGCCGCCCAACTCCCAGGGGACTCTGGGCGGCTCACAACATGTCCAGTCCATTTATCAATATAAAAAAAAGAAACAACAATTAAAAACTACAAAAATTAAAAAGAGCATCTAACATTCATAATCAAGGGGGGAGACCCATATCTGATCTGGTTGGTCTCACTTTCACCCCGCCTGCCGGAAGAGCCAAGTTTTTATTGCTTTACGGAAGGCCAGCAGGGTGGGGATAGTCCTGATCTCTGGAGGAAGCTGGTTCCAAAGGGAGGGAGCTCCCACAGAGAAGGCTCTCCCCCTCGGCCCCACCAACCGGCATTGCTTGGTCGATGGGACCTGGAGGAGACCAACTCTGTGGGCCCTGACTGGTCGTAGGGAGGTATGCGGCAGGATGCGGTCCTGAAGGTAACCTGGCCCTGAGCCATGTAGGGCTTTAAAGGTTAAAACCAACACCTTAAATTGGATCCGGAGACTAATGGGCAACCAATGCAGCTGGCGGAGGATAGGTGTTACGTCGGTATATCTAGGTACACCCACCACAGCTCGTGCAGCTGCATTTTGCACCAATTGCAGTCGCCGGACACTCTTCAAGGGTAGCCCCATGTAGAGTGCGTTGCAGTAATCCAGCCGGGAGGTGATAAGGGCATGAGTGACTGTGAGAAGTGCCTCCTTCTCCAAGTAGGGTCGCAATTGGTGCACCAGGCGTACCTGTGCAAAGGTCCCCCTTTGCACTATTATCCTTCTCATCTTTTCTACTACCTTCTCTTCTTGGTATCTTATGATTATATTACTTTGTTGTTTGTATGTATATTTAGAGCTTATGCACATGAGACAAATTCCTTGTATGTCCAATCATACTTGCCCAATACAGTATTCTATTCTAGTCTATTCTTATAAAGTTGGTACCCTAATTGTTGAATCAATTGTTGGTTGTTTCTCCTCAGTGTTGGGCCATGTTGTTCTGAATTTTCCACAATAGTCTTACTTTATTTCTTATCTATCAAATCAAACCAACCTTTATTATAGTCAAATACCAACATAAAGAAGTGAGGGTAGAAGACATTTAAAAACATAAAAAATACAAAAATAACATTACATAAATCTAAAAGAAGGGGTAAAAAACACAGCCAACTAAATCTACTTAATGATATAATAAATCTTATACAAAACACTATAGTAATGATTTAAATACTCATTAAAACTGATTTGTGGCACAGGTCATTTTCTGATGTATTTTAAGTGCTGCAGACCCTGGCAACACTGAAGGTTGTAGCAGAGTTGGTATCTGAGAGCAGCATGGATGTCAGGCCGAAGCCATATTTAATTAGGGACTTTGGCCTGCCACACGTGATGCTTAGAATGTATTCTTGCTGTGGGAATTTGGGAGGGGCTGTTGTATGCGCAATGTAGACATGTAGCCATAACAAATTCCTTTTAGGCTTTCAAGGTCATCCTTTGTCCAGCACCTGGCCGGAAGCTGATGGGAGGAACGGACACGTTGGGAGAAGCCCACTGGGCAACGTGATGAACTTGTGGGTGTGGGACCAAGGGAATGAACTTTAAACTGGGTGGAGAAACCCTCTTAGCTTTAGATTCGGGTTTCTCCCAGATGTGCCAACATGGCTCTGTTAATAAATTGGAACTTTGAGGAATATCCTGCCTCAGACTCTGATTTAGTTTTGGATGCTATTTGGAACCCTGACACTGGAAGCACAGAATTATACTTTGCGCCCAAGATAGTTATGCAATAATGGTAAAATGAGACCAATGCAAATGTCTCTGTAGTATAGGCACAGGAGAAATACATCTTGTGTTGTAGTAGTTCACATATGTAAGGTATTATTTGAGAAACAGATTAGGAACTTGTATCTCTGCTCCTTGTTAGTTATGCTATGGCATTTCACAAACACATTTACTCTGGTTGCTGTTTAACATCCATATGAAAAATAACTGTGTGGCCTTAAGATTTTGAACAACATCATCAACATGCAGTTCACTACAACACACAACTCTATTTTATTTGAGTCAAATAAATACAAATAAGATTGGTGCTTGAATACAACTGTGGGGTGGATGTTGGAGAGCAGAGGTATTTTCAGATAATTACTAGTCTACTGGTGGCGTGAGATAAACTTTACTGAGTACTACATTGTGTGTGTGTGTGTGTGCGCGCTCGCGTGCCCATGTATGCATGTTTTTAATATAACATGAATAAATTGCACCCCTACCCCCAAATTAATACATATCAATCAGTAGTGGGTTCCGAATTAGTTTGCTAGACCAAAATGAATACATACAGTAGTTGATAGTTTACCAATTAACAGTAAACCCAAGAAATGGGATCCTTAACACATTTAAGGCCCCTTATCAACTTTTATGTAGCAAACTACAGAATTTGTATCAGTCTCCGGAAGAGACTCTGATTTCCAATTAATATATAAAGTTAATGATATACATGTCTGCCAGCTTCAAGGACAAAAGTAGGGTCTAATTAAATTAAAGTAGTTATTAATCTTTTGTCAGTACTGATTAATGGTTAACATGAGGTACTTAATCATTTCAATATGTGCTGGAAATAGCTATCTGCACACCCAGTATAGAATCGGAATAAAGACAATAAAGCTGTAGACTTATCCTGGAAGTTCTAATTCAGGGCAGAACTGGATAATTTTTAATCTTAGAAAATATCTCATTACAAAAAAAGTTAGAGGAAATGAATATGATGTCATTTTAAATTCATACCTTTTTCATCATATTCCAAAGGAACATTTCACTATTAGCAGAATCATAAAAACCTATACCATAGGCATGGTTCTGAAAATAGCTGGATGTAAGGTCCTGTTTCTGAAGTTGGACTCAAGGGAGAAGTTGGGGCTGATACTTCTGTATCATTTTCTGTATCATTGTACAACAATGTCCTTCCTGAGCTAACCTGATCTCATTTCTGGGTTGCTATTGGACTCTCCCAAGCTAATAGTTCTGAATGGTTTCGATGTACCTTTCCTGGGACCGAGTTCAGAGACTGTGAAGAGCTCAACAAATGAGGCTGGCGATACATATACTGTATAGGTTTTGTTTCTTGACTCAGAGCAGACACAATGTGATTCAAGTTTAGTTTAGTTTACTTTATTGTCATTGCATCTCATACAACGAAATTAAGTGCCATCTTCAATGTACATCATACATAAGAAAACTATAAAAATAAAACAAAAACACACATCCTTCACATTCTATACAACTGAATTGAAAACCCGATACTGGTTTAGTATTACACTACACAGTAGAATTCAATATAGTTACTGCTCTGGGATAGAAGCTGTTTTTCAGCCTATTTGTCCTTGTTTTTATTGTCCTGTACCGTCCGCCAGATGGTAATAGTTTTAAAAAAAAGGGTGCCCAGGATGAGATGGTTCTTTAAGAATGTTTTGAACTTTCTTAAGGCAGCAGGAACTATAAAGCTCTTCCAAGGAGGGGAGAGGGCAACCAATGATCCTCTGGGCGATGATGTTAACCCTCTGAAGCGCCGTCCTATCTGCCACTGTGCAATTGGCAAACCATACACGGGTGCAGTAAGTTAAAATACTCTCTATAGTGCAGTGGTAGAGGGTCACCAGCAATTTTTCATTCAGTTGTTGTTTCCTGAGAAGTCTCAGGTAGTATAATCTCTGCTGGGCCCTTTTGACCAGTGCTGCAATGTGAGCGCCCCAGGTCAGGTCCTCTTTTATGATAACACCCAAAAACTTAAAAATGGCCACTTGCTCCACTTGGTCTCCATTGATAACCAAGGGCTGGATGTCTGATCTATTCCTTCTGCAGTCCACTATAAGCTCCTTGGTCTTATTGGTGTTAAGGACCAAGTTATTGTCTCCACACTACGAAAGCAATTGGTCTACCTCATCTCGATAGGCAGAATTATCCCCCCCAGAGATGAGTCCCACCACTGTTGTATCATCTGCAAATTTAATAACAGTATTACTGGCATGAGTGGGAATGCAGTCATGTACATAAAGAGTAGAGTAAGGGACTCAATGCACAACCCTGTGGTGTACCAGTGTTAAGAATAAGGGCCGAGGAGGTATGATTACCTAATCTGACCCTCTGAGAGCGGCCAGACAGGAAAACCATAATCCAAAGGCAGACTGAATAAGAAAGCCCAAGGTCCATAAGTTTAGACACTAGTCTATGTGGAAGAATTGTGTTAAATGCAGAATTAAAATCTACAAAAAGCATCCTCACAACCCCCCCCCCGTTGTTCCAGATGACTCAGAGCAGTGTGAAGAGTGATGGCTATAGTGTCATCTGTATGCAAACTGGTGTTTATCAAATATATGCGGAAAACCAGAAATGATGTGCCAACAGTCCAATTTCTCAAAGCACTTCATGATGATAGGAGTGAGTGCCACTGGTCTGTAATCGTTGAGGTTATTAATAGGGAACTTCTTTGACAGCGGAACAATGATGGAAGCCTTCAAACAAAATGGAATAGTGGACTGGGATAAAGACCGGTTGAAGATCCTGGTAAAGACTCCACCCAACTGATCAGCACAGTATCTAAGCACTCGGCAAGAGATACCGTCAGGACCGGCAGCCTTTCTAGGGTCCACAGCAGAGGTGGGTTCCTGCTGGTGCGGTTAATAGCTGTTGTTCGGCGCAGAGCCAAAGACGCTGCTGCCGTTCGCGGCGCGGGAGCTTTCCCCGGGCGCTTTCCCTGCCCGCATGGAAACCGCCAATTGCGTTCTTTTGCCCTCTGCGCATGCGCAAAGCGTTCTGCATGCGCAGAGGGCAAAAGAACGCAATTGGCGGCTTCCATGCGGGCGGGGAAAGCTCCCGTGCAGCGAACAGCAGCAGCGTCTTCGGCTCTGCGCCAAACAACAGCTATTAACCGCACCGGCAAAAACAGGCAGGAACCCACCTCTGGTCCACAGCCCTCAGAATGCTCCTCACCTCCTGTTCCTCCACAATGAAGTAGGGACTACAATGGGCTGGTAGCTGTATTTTAGCTGTCTCTGATGTCTCCACTTCAAAGTGAGCAAAAAAATGATTCAGCTCCTCTGCCAACGAAGCATCCCCCTCAGCAGGGATGACATTGGTTGGTTGATGGTTGGTGATGGGGAACATTAACCTCTGTCCTTCATCATGTCGGTTCACTGCTATAGAACTAAGCTGTGCCTCCTTCAGTAATAGAGAGGGACCTATTTGATTGATTCATCCTGGATTCTAATAACTCCATTAACAGATCCAAAAGGGAATTTTCTGAACTAATGCACAGTTTTGCTGAGGCCGTGGTTACTTGAAAATTTGACAAGAGCAGCCTTTACTTGCTTACTAATAGAGGAAAGCTCACTGATTTCTTGAGAAATTCCAGGTCATAAAGTGGAAAGGTGGGAAGTGAAAGACAAAGTGGGTTTGAAAATAGCCTACCCTATGATGGTAAGAATCGTAAAGCAGCAATATTTGTCTGCTCTTATGAAATCTTCTGATTGCTGCCCACTTTCCATTTTTAGAGTTCTTCAGATACTAACGGAGAAAGGATAAGCTGGAAGAATGTGCCAAGCCACTGTGGATAATTTTCAGTGCATCTTGAGGATAAAATATTTCGAATCGACTTGGAATTAGATGACAGCTAGGCAAGTCCAAGAAAGATTATTTTGAAAAATTGTTCTTTCAAGGACATAGGCAGAGTTCTTCAAACCATCAGTCTTTCCATCTGTGGACTAAACCCCTGGTCCTATTGACTGATAAAATCCACTAGGGTGATAATGGGTGACTAGGTCAGAATGGTGGTAAATGCATCCATAAAAGTACTGCCATATTTGAAAGAGACAATTGTTTGTCCCATCCATAAAAAGACATCACTCAATCCAGGTGTTTTGATAGTGTAATTATCAATCTGTTTTTAATTTTCCATTTTGTCAAGAAGGTAGTGGGCCCACAGATATGGAGGGCCCCAAAGAAAAAGATTATTTGAATCTGTTTAAATTGGATTCAGGCTGGATACGGCAACTAGACCACAGCGCTTAATTTTGTGGCTCTCCCTTGGTAGGACCAGGATAAAGGAGGTATGCCCATCTGGTTCTATTTGACCTCTCAGCCCTTCAGTACTATAAATCATGATACCATTCTGGTCTACCTCTGGGGTTGAGAGTTGGCATACTTCAGTGATTCTTCTCCTTCCTCTGGAAATCAAATTCAGTCAGTGATAGTGAATGGCCCTCTATTAATATGCCACACGTCTATTCTTTCACTTTGTGTAGATTAACATCTTCACAAAGCCACTAGGAGATATTATCCACCAGAACAGGTTGAACTATCATCAATATTCAGATAATACTCACTTGTATATCTTGATCATGTGCTGAACAGGAGATGCAATCAATGTATGTTAGTGCCCAGAGGCTATGCAAGAGAGATAGGGAAGAACAGACTCAGGGGCATTCTCAGTCTGACAGAATAGCAATAGCTTCAGAAAAAGGGCGTTGTATACTTACCTGAACGCCCCTTCTCGTGGGGCGGAGCTAGCCTCCAAGAATGGGTTAAATCTGCCCTCCAGCCAATCAGGACCAAGATTCCAAAGCTATAAATAAGACCCCCTGTGCCTCAGCACCCCCTCTTTTACGAGGGACGAAGGTCAATCTCAGAGTGCTTTTCCCAAATTGAAACAACTTTATTAAAAAAACCAACATGAGTTTCAACATGTTAACTATCGCACTTCATAAACTTATTCAATACTTTTATAACCAGTAATGTTACAATAAACAAATAAACATAATAATTACCCTCAACAATACTTTATATAATTCATAGGGAGGGACTTGGAGGCTAGCTCCGCCCCACGAGAAGGGGCGTTCAGGTAAGTATACAACGCCCTTTCTCCATACTGGGCGAAGCTAGCCTCCAAGAATGGGACATACCAAAGTATTTTCGTCCCAGGGTGGGTCAACTCATTGTTAACCAGAAGGGCTTGCGTCCCTTACCACCTGCTGTAAAACACGCCTTCCAAATTCCGCCTCCTCAGAGGCGTAAATATCCAATTTATAATGTCTTACAAATGGTGTTAACGTTGACCATGTTGCAGCCTTGCAAACCTCCTCAATTGTAGCCCGACCATACCATGCCGCAGTAGTGGCGGCACTGCGGGTTGAATGTGCTGTGAGACCCCTAGGGAGAGGCAATGATAGATTATCATATGCCCTAGCAATAGCCGCCCGAAGCCAGCGTCCCACCATGAAGGAGGAAACTTTGTTGCCCATGGAAGAGGGTTTGAAGGACACGAATAGTGCCTCTGTTCGTCTAAAACTAGTCGTGCGTTCAATGTAAACGAGTAATGCTCTCCTAACATCTAGAAGATGCCACCTCTGTTCATCATCATTAGTTGGAGATTGGAAAAAACTTGGCAAAACAATCTCCTGTGCCCTATGAAAATAAGTGTTAACTTTTGGCACAAATGTTGGGTCCAACCTGAGAACTACCCTGTTAGAGTGAAAGATACACAAATCACCTCTTACAGATAAGGCCGCCAACTCAGAAATTCTTCTTGCGGACGTTATTGCAATTAAAAATAATACCTTGTAAGTCAATAGTTCAAGGGAAACCTGATTAATTGGTTCGAATGGATCCTTGGTCATTGCATCAAGTACCTGAAGAAGATCCCAAGTGGGGAATCTGTGGACCGTGGGTGGACATAGGTTTACTGCTCCCTTTAAAAATTGTCTGAGGAGTGATGTGATGATAGGGGATTCCCTGAAGGACTAGATAATACGGTGGATAATGCCGCCACTTGGCGTCGGAGTGTACCTGGGGAAAGACCCCTGGCTAAACCCTGCCTTAGGAACTGGATAATATTGATTATGTTTAAATCCACTGGGGAGTATCCCACCTGTACACACCAGTCCCTAAATACTCTCCAGGTAGCAGAATAAATTCTTTGCGTGGAAGGCCTCCTAAAGGCTAACATAATTTAAGCAATGTTATCAGGTACCCCACGATGCCTTAGAGTGATCCGCTCAACCTCCATGCGGTCAGCTGAAACCAATGGGGCTCTGAATGGTAAACTGACCCCTGGGAAAGCGACCACCTTGTCTGCGGGATCCGCCACGGAGGTGATACAGAGAGGGACATAAGGTCCGCGAACCATGCTCTCCTGGGCCAGTGTGGAGCTAACAGTATCACCTCCGCTCTCTCCTGCAGGATCCACCTGATTACTCTGGGAATCAATGGTAAAGGGGGGAATGTGTATGGTAACCCTCGCGGCCAAACGCATCGAAGAGCGTCTGTTCCTTCCGTCCCTGGAGTCTGGTACCTGGTAAGGAACCGTGGCAACCTGGTATTCTTTGGGGTGGCAAACAGATCCATGACTGGTAGACCAAACCGACTGACTATCTGCTGGAATAGGTCCTGATGGAGGGACCATTCCGCTGGGTCGATGGGATTCCGACTGAGCCAGTCGGCTGTCAAGTTGTTTACCCCTGAGATATGTTCTGCTGTGATCGATTGGAGAGTTTTCTCTGCCCATAGACCTAGATCCATGGCCTCCTTCATGAGGACCTTGGACATAGTACCCCCTTGTCTGTTTATATGGGCCTTGGTTGTAACATTGTCTGTCTAAACTAGTAAATTCTGGCCCGACAAGGGGACCTGAAAATGATCCAGGGCTAACCGTACAGCCCTGAGTTCCAGTAAATTGATAGGTAGGCTCTGTTCCTCGAGGGACCAAGTTCCTTGAGCCACTTGCGATCACATGTGGGCTCCCCATCCAAAGGTACTTGCATCTGTTGTTAGAGTCATACGTTGTGTATCCAAAAAGAGAGACCCTTTGTTGACCGCCGTTGAAGTCCACCATTGGAGAGATCTGCGGACCTCCGATGGTAGGCGGACCCTGGCCGGGGAGTTGCTGCGTTGAGACCGCTGAAAGGGTAGAAGGAACCCTTGTAGTTCTCTGGAGTGCAGATGGGCCCAAGGGATGATGTGTATTGCTGAAATCATGGTGCCCAGGAGAGAGGATAGTTGGTTTAAAGGAACCAATGATTTTGGTCGAATCTGCTGAATCAAATCCAATAGTTTAGCTCTTCTCTCCTGGGACAGGTACACCCTGCACTCCAGAGAATCAATGATGGCCCCAAGGTGAGTTATCCTGGTACGCGGGAACAGTTGACTTTTCCCCAAATTAGCTAGGAACCCGTGGTGTTCCAGTGTAGATAGTGTTACCTGGACATCCCGTTCTGCTTGGGACATAGAAGACGACTGTATGAGAATGTCGTCCAGGTAACACTGGACACGCACGGGAAAGGATCGTAAATGCGCCGTTAGGGCAGCTCATACTTTTGTAAAAACCCTTGGCGCTGATGACAGACCAAAGGGTAGCGCTCTGTATTCATAATGTGCACCAGCATAACAAAAACGTAAGTATTTGCGATGGTCTTGACTAATTGGGATGTGAAGATAAGCTTCAGAGAGGTCAATGGATGTTAAAAAATCCCCTTCTCTGATACCTGCCAAAATAGATTGTAAGTTGTGAATTTTAAATCTTTTGTATACCCCGTATTTATTCAGACGTTTTAAATCCAGAATGGTTCTCCACCCTCCCGAGGATTTTGGAACCACAAATAAAATTGAATAAAATCCCTGTCCCTGTAGATCATCAGGCACTTTCTGGATTGCTTTAATATCCAATAAATGCTGGATTGCCTGATTTAGAAAGGTCCGTTTTGAAGGATTTGATGAAACGGGACAGCGAATAAAAAACGTTGGAGGAGTGGAGAGAAATTCAAGAGTTAATCCTGATGACAGGGTTTTTAACACCCATGCGTCATTGGTGATTTCCTCCCATCAACTGGCAAATAATGCCAGACGACCTAATGGGAGGATCCGGTATTGACTTACTTATACCGGCGGAAGGGGCGTCCACCGGCGCCTCTAAAGGGCCATTTGGATTGTGACCCACTATAATTTCTATCAGAAGCTGGTCGCTGCTGCTGCTGTTGTTGTTGTTATTGGTAGTGGCTGCCATATTGGCCCTGATACTGCCCCTGATACCTATTGTAAGGTTGGAATGTGGTCTTAGATCCCTTTCTGGAATCGGAAGAAGACCTTAAAGTGGATTTTTTTGTACAAGGGGCCAAAAACTTACGTTTGTCCTTTGTCTCGGTAACAACTGGATCAATTGCTGGACCAAACAGAGATTGGCCAGTGATTGGAGCTGCTGCCAACTTACATTTGTGGCAAAGATCAGCGGGCCAACTTCGAAGCCAGTGCATGCGTCTGGCCACCACAGCAGACCCCATTGCTCGTGCTGAAAAGCGAGCTGCTTGGAGTGTAGCATCCAATGTAAATTGAGCTGCTGCAAGCAATTTATTAATGTCTTGGTGTGCGCGGGTGTCAGCTGGGGGAATGTGGTCGCGCAACGCATTCAGCCATTTTAAAGATGTGTGACAGAAAAAAGATGCTGTCATTGAGGCTTTCACCGCCCAGGCAGCCGCCTGGTGCGTGCGTTGTAGGACTGCCTCTGTACGACGCTCTTCCGGCCTGAGAAGGTTGTCCGGATCTCCAGCCATCGGTGTGTTAGAATAAAGAGCCAAAACAGGGGTATCAACTGTTGGTACTGGCAAATGTTGTGCTAGCCTGGTAGAGACGTTAAAGTAACGTTTGTCCAAATTGTTTGGCAATGGACCACTTGCCGGAGCCTGCCACTGTTTTGTTATTGCTTCCACAAACATATTTGGGGTTGGAATTACCTCACTGCTGTTTGCAGTAGTTTCCCCAAAAATTGGACCCTCTTGGGTTACAGAACCCTTAGGATCTGTTGGGGAATATGAAATTTTTGCAGTTGCTTTTGCCTTGTTCAATAGCGATCTGAATAATGCAGGCTGGAATAGAGCCGTGGATACATTTGGCTCTGGAGCTAAGTCCTCATCATCTGACAATTGGGATTCCCACTGAACCTGATATGAAGGTTCTGGCTCTGTTAATCCCTGTTCAGTATTTGGTGTTTCCAGGGACAAAGGTGATCCCAAAGGAGGAGATTCTTCATCCTCCAGATCTTGATATTGAGATATGCCAGGCTCTTGAAAGCTTCAGCTTGGTATAGGGGGACTGATGTTACCTGTAGGTTGCCTGGATCATGACATAGCCCTAATTCCAGCAGTCACCCCCTTTTTAATGGCTGCATTTATACGTGACTAAATAGTAGGGTCCTCTAAGGGATCCCTATGACTAATGCTATAGCCTCCTTGAGCCTCATGACTCATGTCAGCGACTGGGGCTCCCCAGACATCCCCCTCCCTTAGACACACATTAAAATTGTCTAAGGATAAATTCCCCATAGACTGAACAGGAGAGGGAAGTTTGGCCTGGGTTGCTTCATATGGTCTGGTACTTGAAGCAGATTTTTGAGAAGCAGCTGGCTGCTGCAATACCCCCTGAGTGCCTGTCACTTTAATTGGGGCTGTGCCAGCTGTCTGCTCTTTTGAATTTAATTTCGGCTTCTTAGCCCTCTGTGGGGGGGGCGAAGCCTTCGCTGATGTGTCCCTGGTGGGTGTAGTGATTGTGACAGTCTCCCTGGAGGCAACAGGAATAGCGGCAGGCATCTTGTCGGTCTTAGCCTTGGCCTTGCCGCTCCTGTTCCCCTTCTCAGCCATGTCTTCAAGCGTGCAAAGACACTCTGATCTGCCCGACGAAGCTGCTGGGAGGGCTGTCTTTCTATTCTGACGTCAGGCGCGCCACAGCCAATCAGATGAGCCTTCAAAATAGCCACCGGATGACATCAGCTGTCTACTGAGGCTAGCAACGGCTATTTTGCCAAGCTGCCTCTGCCCAAAGATTCTAAAGCCGTTAGCAGGTCAGTTAAATGAAATTGAGGCCTCTCACTGTTTGAGGAGTTGGTCAGCCAGGAAAAGTGCCTTACCGGCTATCGGAGCACAGGCTCCAGCCGGAGGGAGAGGTACGGTGGCCGCCCAAGCGTGGTAGCTTCTGCGGCTTGTTGACTTTAGGATGAGAATAAGGACCTCTCTCCCTATTAATGCAGACAATTGTGGTCAAAAATTGTTTTGAAAATTATAATGGACCAAATATTGTCTGTTCACTGCCAGCCGGAATATGGCACTAGGTGATTTATGGGCCTTCGGCTGGAGTGTTATTGGCGGTTGGGCAATTGCCCCCCCGCACCCCTCCCACCCAAGTGAATTGACAGCTGTCACTTGGGGAGGCTTAACAGAGAAAAAATTGTTTTAAACTCACACTGAAGAACTGGTAGGAACTAGAATCCAAGAATGGGTAAAAGCACTATGTCCTATATGGCTCAGGACCGAAGTAAAAGAGGGGGTGCTGAGGCACAGGGGGTCTTATTTATAGCTTTGGAATCTTGGTCCTGATTGGCTGGAGGGCAGATTTAACCCATTCTTGGAGGCTAGCTCCGCCCAGTATGGAGAACAATTGATATCAATTATATTTCATTTTTTGTTCTGGACAGAGTCATGTTGACTCATAACTTTAGGTTCCTCTTGGACTCTCATCTCTTTGTCAAATAGCAGCTATGGTTAGAGTGGATTTCAAACTTCCATATTGTGTGCTAGTTACAACCATTCATAGATCAGGAGGTCCTGCCTTTATCACCTCTTAACTGCACTACTCCAACCCAGCTGCTTTTTATATCATTATGTCTATTCATTAAGTGAGGCAGCCAAGGGATTGCCATACTTGCACCTATTCCTGCTGTCACCAATGCAGTCATTAATCTCCGGTGATTGTATTGGGGAAACAGAGCAGGCCACTCTACCTTTCAGCCTCCGTGGCGGCCATGTGGCTGTGTCACAAAAGTGTGTACCATTTTGGGAGCAACCTGAATGAATTGAGGCCGCTCCAAAATGGTGCCTGCTTCAAAGTTGGAGTTTTGTAGCCTCCACTGTGTAGAAAGGCTGAATGGCAGAGCAGTTGCTTCTAGGAGATCCAGTACCACAAAAAGTGGCCGATTGGTGATGGGGTGTGTGTAGAGATGGGTATGGGAGTCAACAGGATAGGAAGCAGGCCCAAGGTCTGCAGAGACCCAGTGGGAATTAATAGGTACCAGGGCTGCTGCAACAGCCCTGCAATCAGTCATAAAGGCAGGAGGATTGTCAAGGGCCCAAATTTTGACTACAGGAATGCTGCAGTGGCCATAACTTGGGCAGGAGATTTAAGTTGCTACATTCAACTCCATCGTAATTTTGCAGACCCTGCACTTGTGGGAATACGCTAGGAAGAAGAAGATTCAGCACCATCGTAATTTTGAAAGGTCACTGAATGAACAGTCGTAAGTTGAGGATATTCTGTATAAATTTTTCAGCCATTTTTTTGTGATCCAAATATTTCATATCTTTTTTCCTAATATCAGTAAGCAAATTTATTTATTTATTTATTTATTGGTGTTTCTTATATGCCGCCCAACTCCCGAAGGACTCCGGGCGGCTTACAACAGAAAATTTGTAAGCAAATCACGTTTCATTTTAATGTTTTCAAATAAAGATTTTTTTTCTCTTTTGAAGAATATTTCCTCCATTTATATTCCATGTTAAACAGTGGAATTATTGAGTCTGTCATCTGCACCTCTATAACTGTCTGGTTTGGTTCTGCAACCCAACAAGACAGATACAGACTTCAGAGGATAATTAGAACTGCAGAAAAAACAATTACTACCAACCTGCTTTCCACTGAGGACCTGTATATTGCACGAGTCAAAAAGAGGGCTGTGAAAATATTTACAGACCAGTGGTAGGATTCAATTTTTTTACTACTGGTTCTGTGGGCATGGCTTGATGGGCGTGGTGTGGCTTGATGGGCATGGCAGGGGAAGGATACTGTAAAATCTCCATTCCCACCCCACTCCAGAGAAAGGTTACTGCAAAATCCCCATTTCCTCCTGATCATCTGGGACACGGGAGGCAGAGAATAGATGGGGGTATTTACCGGTTCTCTGAACTACTCAAAATTTCTGCTACCGGTTCTCCGAACTACTCAAAATTTCCGCTACTGGTTCTCCAGAACTGGTCAGAACCTGCTGAAATCCACCTCTGTTACAGACCCCTCGCATCCTGAACATAAATTGTTTCAACTCCTACCCTCAAAACGATGCTATAGAGCACTGCACACCAGAACAACTAGACACAAGAGCAGTTTTTCCCAGAACACCATCACTCTGCTAAACAAATAATTCCCTCAACACTGTCAAACTATTCACTAAGTCTGCATTACTATTATTATTAATCTTCTCATCGTTCCTATCACCCATCTCCTCCCACTTATGACTGCATGACTATAACTTTGTTGCTTGTATCCTTATGATTTATACTGATTGTTTCCCAGTCTGATTTGTTTGCTTATTTGTACCCTATGACTATCATTAAGTGTTGTACCTTATGATTCTTGACAAATGTATCTTGTCTTTTTATGTACATTGAGAGCATATGCACCAAAGAGAAATTCCTTGTGTGTCCAATCACACTTGGCCAATAAAGAATTATTATTATTATTATTATTATTATTATTATTATTATTATTATTATTATTATTATTATTATTATTATTATTATTATTATTATTATTATTATTATTATTATTATACAATTGTATCACAGCGGCCAGTTGTTTCGCCGGGTTTGGCATTGATTACTAGTTGAGCCCCACCCAGGGGCCTAGGATGTCGTAATGTATTTTCGAAGTATATGTGCGGAACCGAGAAGTACGGCTTTCTGCATTTGACTGATGGTGATTTTGTCAATTTTGAGCTGTTTTAAATGTAATTCCAGTGCTTTTGGGATAGCACCCAGTGTTCCAATCACCACTGGAATTACCACTGCTGGTTTGTGCCATAATCGTTGAATTTCGATTTTTAAGTCCTGGTATTTTGCGATTTTTTCGTGTTCTTTTTCATCGACCTTGCTATCACCTGGTATTGCAATGTCAATGATAGCCACCTTGTTTTTCTCGACCAGTGTGATGTCTGGTGTATTATGCGCCAGTACCTTGTCTGTTTGTATACGAAAATCCCACAAGATCTTGACCATCTGATTTTCAGTGACTTTTTCAGGCTTGTGTTCCCACCAGTTTGTAGCAGTATGGATGTTATAATTTTTGCATAAATTCCATTATTATTATTATTATTATTATTATTATTATTATTATTATTATTATTATTATTATTATTATTATTATTATTATTATTATTATTATTATTATTATTATTATTATTATTATTATTATTCCTCCTCTTCCTCTCCCCTCCCCTGGAATTGCTTTAAATCTTAAAGAAAATGCTTTTTCTCTCAGTTCCAGTAATGCCAAGTTGGCAATTATGTCTCCACCTCTCTATTTATAACTTTTTTCTTACCTTCCAAAACGTTCATATTGTTATTAATTCATTTTAGATCTTCAGCCAATTGTTCTACAGATTATTCATTCTTCTTCTTTTAGATCCCTTTTTATTTCTGCAAATGCTACCATTTCTTGTTAAAACATCCAAATTATTGGCAGCCATTACAGTAATCTTCTTGCCAAATTCCTCAACATTTTTGCAATCTAGTAAAATGACCTTATCTGTAAGTTGTTCGATTGAACTCTCCTTCTTTCTCCAAATTTTGCTACTTTTTCTTATAGTGGCCACTATGAAAAAATAAAAGTATGTTAATTACTAGGGTGGAAGTAAAAGGGAAAGTTCCTCCTTTTTGTTCTATTTTGCTTTTCTCTATCTTTAACACTTTAGTCCCAATTAACTCTCTATAGTTATAGTCCCACAGTTTGACTCATATTACCCTTACGTTCTGTAAAATTCACCAATTATCTTTTTTCCTTACTAATAAACAATCAGCATTCTCATGAAGGTCTGTTCAGTTTGTCCAATTAATTTAATTAGTTTTAAAAGGCGGTTCCATATATATAAAATAAATCTTCTGTTTTCTAAAATTCTATGCTCTTTAAAGGGCATAGTAATTTCTTGGCATCACAATGTTCTTAAACTTTTTGTTTCTAAATTAAAAATTTTAAGATAGCATTTTTTCCTCTTTTTAATTTCATAAAATGTTTTTATTCTTATCTTCTATTTGGAATATCTTTCTATATTGTGGTGTTTAAGAAAGTGAGAGGGGTTTTTTGCCAATCATACGTCCATAAATGCTGCACAGCAATCCTGGGTGCATTGATATTCCCTTGTCTCTCAAACCACTCAACTCATGAGAAGGGAAGGGAGGGAAGGAGAAGGAAGAGGGAAAGAGATGGGCTGTTGTTGTAAAATTGGGTGAAATATGGTGTGTATGAGAAAGGAAAACAGACGGGTAATTTATTTATTTATTTATTTTTACTTGATGGTTATATAATCAACACCATAATGGAAGACAATATATGTTATAATATGATGGATGTTATTGCCATGCTCCCGAGGCCCACGCCCACCCGGTCACATGGCCCCTGATATATATATATATATATATATATATATATATATATATATATATATATATATATATATATATATATATATATATATATATATATATATATATATATATATATATATGTTTATTCTGTCGAGTCATCCTGGTGTATGGAAGGAAACATCACAGCTTCCTTTTGCCTTTCAGCCCCTCCTGGGACCATCCAGGCAGTTTTCTATAGTCGACAAACTATATTGTCTATATGTGTAACATTTTTTGCTGATAAATGAAAATGAAAAATCTATAATAGTCTCCCTTTATGTTCATTTATCAGCAAAAAATGTTACATATATATATATATATATATATATATATATATATATATATATATATATATATATATATATATATATATATATATATATATATGATAATGATGTTTGTATGTTCGTAAGTTAACATCTTGGACACATAGAGAGCATACTGCTCAACATAGAAAGGAAATGTATGATATAAAACAATTAAAAAATATTTAAACAAAAAAAACCCCTCATGATCTTGCACAAGAAACTTAATTCCTGTCGTCTCCTCACAAGGAGCAGCTATCCATAGTGCAAGTGCCTTGATCTCTTCTTCCTCTGGAGGAATTTGTCTTCTACCTGCCTATTTCAGTGTGGTTCTGTCCCTGTTCTGTTCACAAGGATAACTTACCTGCCAAAGGTCCTTATCAGGAAGCCCTTATGGAACTCTTTTAATAACGGTTATGAAAAATTCAGAGTTTTTCCAGCAGCTGTCCAACTAATGAGAATATTAATTATTGGGTCTTTTTGCACGCAGCCTTAAAATAATGGTAGGCAACATTGTGCCCTCCTAATATTTTAGATGTCAATGCACATGAACTCCAGCCAGCATTGCCAAAGGAAATGATGAATTATGGTTCAAAATTATCTACCCATACTCTAAACACAATTCAGCAGTAAGGGGATAGATTGAAACTCATGTGTTTTGTTTTTTTTAAATCAATCTTTCTGTCCTTGCAGGGTTCCCCCTGTAGCCATGAGAGGAAAAGTGTAAGCTTTACTTCTATTTTCAATCCAATTTACTAGTTATGTCTCAATTTATTGAATTTGTTTTGATTTCAGGCCATATGTCCAAAACACCGAATTCTCCTGAGTACAATGCTGTACTGCTGAATTTTCAGGGTAATTTAATGTCTGCTATGGGAGAAAACAAAATTATAGAGCTGCTGTTACAGTGTATTGTTGCAACGTCTACTGCAGTAATGGTATTTTGATACCAAAATGGTAGTTTACTATAAAATATGGTTGCAAGCTGGCTAACTTCTCTTTTTCAACAGTAGAAAAAATGAATTGTGAACTTTGAGAAGTTTTGAGAAGAATGAAATTCAACACATTTCCCATTCCTGCCCTTCAAACACAATCAGGCCTTTAACTTGCTTTGAATTATCACTCAGGTCTAGAGGTCACAAATACTGATGGGGCAGATACAGTAATGCAGGTTCGTTAGAAACATGATAACATTTGTTAATGCTTCCCTGGCCTGCCCCCAACCAGTATGTCACACATACTCTCAAACTTCTCTAGGAAACAGCAGGATCAACATAAACTAGGGCTAGAAATAACAATGTTTGTCTCACAGGGTAACATGCCTATGACTCTGAAGGATTGTGACAGAGCAGGAAAGTAGTCATCTCATTTATCCTTTCAGGGGAAACCACAAACTCATGAAAGAGAATTCCTGTGACTCAGAGGGACAGAATAACCATATTCCAGAACAGTTTTCTGACTCTTTAATACATCTAAGTGGTTTACAAAAATCCCACTAAATGCAATGTTTTTCATGTCTCTATGGCAGGACCAAAGCTATAGCTCGGCAGCTACTAAATGAGCCTTCCCAAACCTGGTGTCCTACAAAAGGACACCAATGACTGATGGCTGGGAATTATGGGAGTTCAAGGGTACCAGATTCAGACATCTGTGCCATATGCTATCTTATATTTCAGAACACAGTGTACCACAGTGTACACTACAAAACAGAACATTGCCAATCAGTGCTGTGGAGTCGGAGTCGAGGAGTCGGAGGAAATTTTGGGTACCTGGAGTCGGAGTCGGAGTCGGAAGTACAAAAAACTGAGGAGTCGGAGTCGGAGTCGGAACATTTATCTACTGACTCCACAGCCCTGGTCAGGGCTGTGGAGTCGGAGTCGAGGAGTCGGAGGAAATTTTGGGTACCTGGAGTCGGAGTCGGAGTCGGAAGTACAAAAAACTGAGGAGTCGGAGTCGGAACATTTATCTACCGACTCCACAGCCCTGTTGCCAATACTGACTACTAGAAACAAATGAGTGGCAAATAAGTCTAATAATAAGTAAATAAAGAAACAGGGCATCTGTAGTCTTCCAGTTGTTGTTAGACTCCCGGCTACCTATCTTTACCAGCTAGCACAGGGGTGTCAAACTCAAGGCCTGGGGGGCGGATCCGGCCTGCTGGGTGCTTAGATCTGGCCCGCAGGGCCGCCCTGGAAACAGCTGCCTCTGCCAGCGAAAACGGAGCTCAGGGGGGCTGCATGCAGCCCTCCCGAGCTCCATTTTCGCTGGCAGAGGTTTGCAGGCGGCTGTTGCAGCCCAAAATGGAGCTCGGGAGCCCATTTTCTCTGGCAAAGTGCTCAAGCCACCACAGGTGCCCCCGACACAAATGACATTGAGCTGGCCACACCCACCCTGGCCATGCCCACTCTGGTCCCCCAAGGTCAAACACAACCCTGATGCAGCCCTCAATGAAATCAAGTTTGACACCCCTGAGCTAGCATAATTAATTACCGTATTTCCTATAGTCCAAATTTTTTTTGGAAGACCATTATTTCTCTGTTTTCAGATACCAGGCTATAAGTGAACATTATCAAAAGGAATACTAAAAATCTGAAATTAATTCTTTCTATGTCCTACGCAGATAAAAATGATAAAAATGTGCTCATTTCAAGATTTTGTGCTGACTCTTCAATGAACAAAAATTACCTTTCTTCATTCTTACAGATTATGCAGCTATTGGGTGATTTACAAGGTTAGAACAACAACAACAACAAACATTCCAATTCACAATTTGAGGCAAAAAAAAAAATAGAATGGGCCTTTCAATGAAATGCATTCCCACCTCCCACTTTTAGCTAATCATATATTTTCTGTAGCTTTTTCAAAATAGTATATATAAGGAAAGGCATCACAAAAACCTTTCCCCTGCCCCTTCTGCAATTAGAGAACTTTTTTTCTATGATAAAGAACCATAAGTCATATAGATGGGGGAGTCAGTAAGCATTGATAATAAAGATTGGAACAGAGTAAGATATTCATAGTATCAGAGCAAGGGTCAAGCCTACCTCTGGATCTAATATTTTTATGTAGCCCATATTTCTGAATATTCATAGAAAGCAATTGTTTTCTGTTGATTAAAATGAATCTGATATCTACAGACCTTTTAGTAATGGTCTTATGCCATGGTACTTGGCTAATAGTCAATGCTATATAACTATTCTGTAGAACTAAATCTAGATCTTTTAAAATGTACATATTCTATTAGCTAGGGAAAAAACACATCTCTTCTCTTTTGGAGTATATCCTACATGCTTAACACAGAATAATATAATTCTATGTGGTCTAAGTTACTAGTACTAAGTTGAAGAAATGAAAATACAAATGTCAAATATTAATTTGTTCATTTGATGTTCTACAGATCTGTTGATGCATATGACTAGTTCCCTGTAGACCCTATGAATTTTATAGTACCTTGTACCCACTGGCCCAAATATTAATAATTAATGCCCTAAGTTCTAGCTGACTTGTCTTTTTAAACAAAACCTCCATCCCTTGTGCTAAATTTTGATAAGGGGCTTTTTCACACTGATAATCAGAGTTATACCTACTATCACAAAAAGTGCCAGTGATCAAACCACAGCTGATTCATATCAGGCTAATTTTCTTAAGTGCCCCTTGTCTGCACTTTCCTCTCCTCTGGCCTGAGAGATTGGATGAGCATACAGCGATACTTTTAGATATGGGCTGAACTCCAATTTAATATTTGGCTGCTTTAATAAACAGCTCCAGGATACTGGTGGCACTTCATTTTAAAGAAGGAAGTGAAGAAAAGGGTTCCCCATTCTATTCTTAGAATCAAACAGCCAGATTTGGCCTCTTGATTACAAAGCAAGGAATGTATAAATGGTGCCATTCTAAATTTACATTTCATTTGTATACAGTTCAGCTGGCAGTATTTCTGCATATTCCAACTTTAACCACTGAGTTTTGAAAAATCCTGGAAAGAAACTAGAACTGCACAATGATTATCACCTGTTGTGCAGCTCTGAAAAACATAGAGATATCAAATGGATATTAAAATGTGAATGTGTCATCTCTATCAATTAATTTTGGGGAATATGGAATCACTTCTACGATTCAATTTTCTTCTACTTTTAAAAATTCAATATCTTCTCAATAGCCTCTCATCTTGGCTTCACCTGAAGTATTTTGTCATCCTATTATGAATGAAATTCATGACGATCCCATTACTTTTTACTTCTTTAATAACCATCTCAGATTTTTACCTATGTAGTCTTTACACACACACACACACACAGCTCAGTCCCTATTATCAGTAGCTAAGTTGCACGTTCATTTTATAGTTATAAATGAAGTTGGAGCACAATTCCCTGAACATTGAGCACCACAAATAATGACTATGTAATCATTAGTAAATACATATGCAACCATGGTAAATAATCATAACGCCATTCATATATGACAGCTGTTATTTGCATGGTGACGTTTCAAAATCAATCTACGAATAAAATCTATACGCGAGTGAACAGAAATACATCTGAAAACATTCCTTTTGTGGGTCATAGGCGCAATAGAAACAATTACCCAGAGAATCCCCCTTGAGAAAATAAGCTGAGCATCTAATGCTTGTCCGATATTAAAACCCCAATTTCATTTTTTAAAAGAACGCCGCCGCGTTCGTCCTTCCTTTTCAGCAAAACTGGCATGACTACAACGCAATGCCATCCTATTCCATTTATGAGGAAGGTCCAGATGTTTTCGGTGGGAGGGTTTTTGATCACTTGCATCCCGGGAAGAATAACTAAAGCTAAAAGAGAGACTTTTACGGTCCCTGCTGCTGCCGCCCCTGAAACCCAAACTCTGCATTTCCTTCCCAAAGGAAACGAGTAACACTTACATGACGCGCGGGCCATTCTGTGGAGGTGAATCCCATCCTCATCCATCTCGAGGCGGCTGAATTGAAAACTTGGAGTAGAGAAAGAGACGCGTCCTGTGGGTTTTTTTTTTCTCCTTCCTCCTTAGTTTGGCTCCCTTCTCTCCCGCCGGGCGCGTTTCATTCAAGACAGCTCACAACCGCATGGCAGGCAGCAAGCACAACTTGCTAGAAGCAGTTTAATAGTTCACGCTCGGGAATCCATTACCCCGAGGCAGTCAGGTAGGGATTGAAGGCAAAGGGGGGGGGGGCTGGAAAACGGGACGTTCCGCCTCAGAAGGCGAGATTCCGCTGCTTTACCCCGGACACGTGCGCGCGCACAAGGCGCCTACGAGTATAACCTTTATTGCCTGGGAGCCGGAGGTTGGAAACTGAGACGGGTCCCGAGCTAGGAGGAACTCCCTGTTGTAGAGAGAGAGGTGGTGGTGGTGGTGGTGGGGATTGACTTTAAAATAGCCACGCCGCTACTGCGATCGCGGAGACTGGGAAAGGAGCCAGCCCTCCACGTGATTTCTGCCGGCGAGGAAGAAGAGCAACGGCGAAACGGGGCGACCTTCCCCTTGGAGATGGGAGCACTGCAGGAGCTGGAACTGGAGCTGTTAGCGCTTTAGTCGGTGCGGCTGGACTGCTGCCTTCCTCCTCCTCATGGTTGTAAGCCATGCCCTTCTAGGACGGCCGCCAATGCAAACGTTGCGAACTCTTTGCTTAAAGGAGGGCGGGAAAAGAGGGGTGGAGGCGGAGAGCTGCCGCCCGTTTTCCTGGTACCGTCTCGCGAAAAAAAAACAAAAAACCCCAGCCCAGGACTCTTTAAGCACGCCGGTCCCATTTAGGCTCCGAGGACTCGGAGACAACGCCTTTGGGTAAAACTTAGCTTAGTTTTTGACCGAGACGCTTAGCTCTCTTGAAGTGCAGAACTCGGACCTTAAGTTTTGAGCGGCCCAGAGGCTGGGGAACCCGACTCAGCCTTTTCTTCCTATGCCAAAATTCCGATTTACGGGGCTGTTTTTAAGTGTGCTCAAAGAAATCTCTTCCCTATTCTCTGCAGATATTTATTTATTTATTTATTTGTCGCATTTGTATGCCGCCCACTTCATAGAGACTCTGGGCGGCTCACAACAATAAAAATTTACATGCAACAATAAATATAAAAAGCATTAAAAACAATTATTAAAACATTAAACAACATTAAAAACAACAATTTAAAAAACCCCATACAATAATTCATTCATGGGGCCAAGAGTAATCGGTGTTATATTAAAATCATTGGCCTCAGATAGTGTTGGGAAACTATAAAGGCAAATGCCTTATTGCAGTGATGGCGAACCTATGGCACGCGTGCCACAGGTGGCACGCGGAGCCATATCTGAGGGCACGCGAGGCATTGCCCTATGTCAGCTCCAGCGCACATGCGAGCGCTGGCCAGCTGATTTTTGGCCGCCTTTTCGGCCATTTTCACTCTCCTCAAGCTTCAGGAAAGCCTCCTGAAGCCTGGGGATGGCGAAAAAACGGCCCAACAGGCCAACCGGAAGTTTGGAAACTAACTTCCAGTTGGCCTGTTGGGTTGTTTTTCGCCATCCCCTGGCTTCAGGAGGCTTTCCTGAACCCTGGGAAGAGCGAAAAACAGCTCAACGAGCCTACCGGAAGTCCGGAGGCTTCAGTGAGGCCTGTGTGCATGCGCCGGGGGAGCATGGGGGGTTGTGCGCATGCACGGGAGGCAGCATGGCGGTTTTGTGCATGCATGGGGGGAGGGCATTGCATTATGTGTATTGGCACATGCGCGCACGCTATCGGGCACGCGCGCTCTTTTTTGGCACATGAGCCAAAAAAGGTTCGCCATCACTGCCTTATTGGTTGCAGGCTTCAGTTAGATACACTCTAATCATCTGGGGGATGTCGACAAAAAAAACCCCAACCATATTGAATCCTTGCTATTTTCCCCCCATTACTCTATAGTTTAGACTTAGTCTGCTCTCATAGTTATCTTCCATTTGCTATGCTTTTAGTTCTTTCCTGTTTCTTTCACCCCTTTTGTCAGATGTTCTATGCCTCTGCCTTCCTAAACCAACCTTGCCTTCGTTGAATAAATGGGTTTGCAGGATCCCAGTATGACCCATCTGTACTGATAGCTGCATGGACGTTGGGCTAATAGAGAAAATGTTTGAAAAAGATTCCATGGATACCTAGAGGCTACAGAGCATACCACAGTAGCTGACAGAATTTTTGATCCTTCTCCAGCCTCCCTGATGAAATGATGCTATTCTGGCTTTGAGGAAATTAAAATGGCAGCTTCTACCCACTGTCACCTATTATTTATTTCAGAGTTGCTCCTATTCTCATAGTGCAGTAAAGGTCATCCAGGGGATCCAATAACATTGAAAGAGAGGAAAGTTTAGGAACTCCCTTTGTCTCATTGGGACAAGGAATAAGCAGATTCTCGTTTCCAAGGAGAGCTTCTTCAAGACTCAGTATTCTGGCATTAATAGATGTGAGAGAAATGTAAGAAAAGCACTAGTGGCATTGCACAGAACAAGACTATAGGGATTTGATTTTTTCCAATATAATTCCCTGCCAGGCTTTCAGGGATGGGCCTCCCAAGCCCAAAAAACAAAGGGAGACCCTCTGGTGGGCTATGCATTCTTATAAAGGAAGAGTCGCAATGGCAGGGGGAGAAACTATATAATAAAGATAAGTATTCGTACTTCCTAGCAGTAAAATTTGAATATGAAAAGTTCGAGTTAATACTGGTAAATGTGTATATCCCTCCTGACACATCCCGGTATTATAACTTCTATATCTTCTATATGAGGGAGTTACACCCATACATTTCCTAAGTGACAGGTTAGTGCCTATGATCACAGACATTATAGGAGGAACAAGACTCAAAATAAGGACAAAAGGTTATCAGAGAATTCAAGCTGCCAGGATACCATAACAGGCCCCAAAGTCACCATTTTGAAGACAAGAGATGTTAACTCTACCATTAAGACCATTTCTAAATTATACATCAAAAGATTTTAGGCTATCTCAAAAGGTCTTAACAAACACAATGGGTTTTTACCACTTTGCAATTGTTAATTGATAAGGTACTTATAATCTGTATCTCAGATAACCTGTATCTGCATAGCTAACCTGTTCCCCCCCCCTCAATTAAATCTAACATCAGTCACTCTTTGCATCTGGTGAAGTGGTCTGAAGCTCACAAAAGTTGATGTATTTTCATAAAATTTGTTAGTTGGAAAAGGTGCTGCCAGACTCCTGATTGTCATCGCTATGTTTCTTTCGTACGTTATTTCACCATTTTGTTTTTATCACTTGTGCTCAAAACACACACAGCATAAGGTTGACATATTACCTCTATTAAAGGAGGGTTTATTACTTCAAAGGCCGAAGAAAATGGAACCACCTGCCAGTTTTAGGGAAACTCAACTCAAAAGGGGGGGGGATAAGGGATCTGCGTACCTTTAGATTTAGATTTATTATTAGAGTTGGAAGGGACCTTGTAGGTCATCTAGTCCAACCCCCTGCTCAAGCAGGAGTTCCTACACCATTTGAGACAGATGGCAGTCCAGTCTTCCCTTGAAGGTCGCAAGTGTTGGGGCTCTCACAACCTCCGCTGGCAAGCCGTTCCACTGGTTGATTGCTCTCACCGTCAGAAAGTTCCTCCTCACTTCCTTGGTCAGTTTCCATCCCTTATTCCTTGTTTGGCTTTCTGGTGCCATAGAGAACAGCCTGACCCCCTCCTCTCTGTGGCATCCCCTCAAGTATTGGAACACTGCTATCATGTCACCCCTGGTCCTTCTCTTCGCCAGACTGGCCAAGCTCAGTTCCTGCAACCGCTCTTTGTATGTTTTATTTTCCAGACCCTTTATCATCCTGGTTGCTCTCTTCTGCACTTTCTCTAGAGTTTCAATGTCTTTTTTGTAGTGTGGTGACCAAAACTGGATGCAGTACTCTAGGTATGGTCTGACCAAGGCTTTATAGAGTGGTACTAGTACCTCTCTGGTCCTTGATTGTATCCCTCTATTTATGCAGCTCAGGACTGCGTTGGCCTTTTTGGCTGCTGCTGCACACTGCTGGCTCATATTTAGTTGGCTGTATACCAAGACTCCAAAATTCCTCTCGCAATTGCTGCTATTGAGTGTGGTTTCACCCAGTTTGTATGTGTATTTTTGATTCTTCTTACCTAGGTGTAGAATTTTACTTTTCTCCGTGTTAAATTTCATTTTATTGGTTTGGGCCCAGTGTTCGAGTCTGTCAAGGTCCCTCTGGATTTTGAGTCTGTCCTCTGGGGTGTTTGCTACTCCCGCCAGCTTGGTATCATCTGCAAATTTGGTTAGTTCTCCTGCTATTCCCTCATCTAGGTCATTTATGAAGATATTAAAGAGTACTGGGCCTAGGACAGAACCTTGTGGTACACCACTGCTTACTTCTCTCCATGTGGACTTAGAGCCATTGAGGACTACTCGCTGGGTACAGTTGGTCAGCCAGTTGTTAATCCATCTGGTTGTGTAGCTGTCTATCCCGCTTTTTTCTAGCTTATGAAGAAGTAGGTTGTGGTCTACTTTGTCAAATGGCTTGGGTAAGCTAATAGGTACTTTATGGCTTGGGTAAGCTAATAGGTATTATATGGTCAAGAGTGTTTTAAGTATTTTGGTTTCACGGTATAAAGTCAATTCTGTTGAGATGGTCGAAACTACACATTAAACCTAAGACAGGTTGTAGTGGTTAAAGTGTTGAGCTAAAATCAGGAGACTTTGAGTTCTAGTTCCGCCTTAGGCATGAAAAACTGGCTGGGTGACTTTAGGCCAATCATTTTCTTTCTTGGCCTAACCCAGGCTCCAGCCATAAGCTGGTCGGTCAATTCTTATCACAACCAGTGGATCAACACTGGATTAATCTGAAGAAAGCTGACCCTGCCCTTGCAAAAAAAAATCCTAGAAAGAAAAGAAAAAAACCTCAGCCCAACTCATCTCATAGGCTTGTTAATGTGGAGAAAATAGGAAGTGGAAGGAGTATTGGTGTATTTGCTATTTTGAGCTGTATATGGAAAAAAAGGTGAGATAAAAATATAAATAAGCCCTCTTGATTTTTAAAAAAATATTAATTAGCACTAATTTGTTTATTCTTTTAAAAAAAGCTACCAAAGGCATGATCTGGATGATACCCACGAGGAATGGGATTTAATATTTTCTTCCCTGTGCAATTTTTTTGATACCAATCTGCATTAAGCTGCTGTTTAATTCAACATAAACAACTGTGAAGGGCTGAAAAAGAAAGTTGAATAAGCTTTCCTATGATGCCATGTTTTGCTACATTGAGGAAAGTCTCTGAGCAAGTTTTATCCTGACTGAGTTTTTTATATCAGCTTTAATGATAATGCTGCAAAACATCTCTGTTCTAAATGGGTGTAAATGCAATGCTTGTAAAGTAAGCCTTTAAATTATTGTTTATGATTTTTAAAATTTCAGGTTATCATAATCCTAGAAGTTCAGACCTGATCTTACTTTACATCCATTTCACATCCATGCAGTTCATAGAGATCAATAGATGAAAAAAAAACATGTTTTGTGACTTTTGAATATATTTAAGGCTATACCATTTAAACAGGACAACTATTATATTCATGGATATTCAGAATCCCAGCAGTTTCAAGTATAGATTTTACTTTAAAGTATATGGCTTTTAACAAAAGCTGGATTTGTTTTTCTCCTGCTTAACTAGGTAAAGAAAAATGATAATGTCCTTGTCATTTTATTTAGTAGAGCAAGGGTGTCAAACTGTTGGCCTGTGGGCCGGATGCGTCATGCATAGGCTACACCCACCCCAGTTCTGCAAATCGGAAAAATATCACAAAACGTAGTGTGATGGTGACATGACACGGTGAGTTGGACACCTGTGATTTAGAGGCTGAGGGATAATAAAAGGAGCCGTGCTGATGTCAATTTGAAATTTGCATTAGGCAGTAACTTACCAAGTCTGAAGTATTTAAAGGGAAGGGAAAAAAGAAAGGGAGAACTTTGGCAGCTTCTGATATTTTGTTAGTGCAAAAGTTATACAGTAAAGTAAAATCCAGCTAGATTGGATCACAGAACAGCTAGCGATTAAGGCACCAGGCTAGAAGCTGGGAGGCTTGAGTTTTAGTCTTGCCTTAGGCATGAAAACTGATTGGGTAACTGGGCCAGTCGCTCTCTCTCTCAGCCCAACTCACCTTACAGGGTTGTTGTTATGAGAGAAATAGGAGGAGGAAGGAATATCAGGTATGTTTGTAGCCTTGAGTTATTTATAAAAATAATAAATATGGGATGTATATATAAATACTAAATAAAATAACTAAATAGCAGAGTACATTCCCTTAGTTTATCAGCACTATCAAATCATCGGGGGAGAGTCAGGGACTCCTGAAGCAGATCGAAGTGCGTGGGAGCTACAGGGAAAGAAGGCGATGGGAATGTCGAATTGAAGAATCCCAAGTTCTATTTTTACCAAAGGATAAGCAATATAATTTTCTTTTTTAGGAGTTTTGTGTTCTGTCTTTAAGGCTTAATCTACTTTAGCTAATCAATAAGGTGGATCAGATGGCTGAATAAACTATACAAGTGGGAGGGGAATAACAAGCCACTTAAGCAACCAAAAGAAAAGCATAATACACTTTATTTAAAATGCATTTCAAGATATTGTCCTTACTAAGTAATGCAGTCTTTAAAATTACAACAAAGGAGCCTAATATTTGTCTGCTTGTTTTTTAAAAGCAATACCTCCAACTCTATTTCAATACAGAGTAGCTTCTCCTACACAATTGTTTCCTCTTCAAACCTCCTCCTAATTTGTTTTTTTAACTTGCTGATATATTTCATCTTTCTCCCAGGTTTATAGGTAGTATCCATAGTTTTCTCCAATCCATCTCTCCTTTTCATCACCACTGGTGGGACAGGCAAGTATTAAAAGAGAGAGCAATTTTTCCAAAATCTGCAGACAAAGTAAATGGCCAAATTTGAACCCAATCCTTCGTCTCCTGTCCCTTACCTTACTATCTCAAAATTGTGTAGTAAGCCCAGTCCTGGTTTTCTTCATGCTTCTGCCCTCACTCTGTAAAAACCTGATAATTTCAAAGAACTGAAATATGTCAGGCTGTTCTGCAAATGCCCTGGAGTCTCTCCACTCCAGATTGGCTGCAACATTAAAAGAGCATGAGTGAGAGAGAAATCCCTTACAGTGATGGCGCCTTTTTGTGTACCATAAAACTTGAGGAATGACATCCACAGATAAATATAATAAATTAAGCTCAGACTACCTTAAACAAAGCGATTGCAGGGAGAACTGACCTTGGGCTTTTGAGCAACGGTGCCCCTGAATGATAGCAGCAGCTGACATGTGCAGGGAGAATTCAGCATTAAAGGTCACTAATATACGATGCCAGCAGACTGCAAAAGAAAAAACATCAGCTACTGGAAAACCACAGGCTGCCAGCCCAAGAGAGAGGAGAGGTTGGGTTTTGAACCACATCCCGTGTGCTTAGGGAGCCAAGATCATGATCCATTCCTCTACCATTAAGGACTGTTACAAGCGAAATATAATTAAAAGATGTTCTTAAGAAGTTCTACGGAGTAAAATGTTGAGTTCTCCTTGCTTTTTCCAAGTGGATGGTTAGAAGTGGATGGTTGATTGATATTGATTTAAAGGAAATAAATTTGGTAATAATAATAATCATCATCATCATCATCATCATCATCATCATCATCATCATCATCATCTCCCTGCCTCTTTTTTGTAGAGTACTGTGTGATTATTTGCTTACCTGACTTAAGTTTGGTTTTTCTTTTTCTCATTTTCCATAAATTGCTAAGCTGCTCTGTAGGAGGTGGTCTTGTTAAATACATTGGCACTTCTTGAGCTCTCAAAGTCAACAGGGCTGCACACACAGAATTTACTCATACGAAAACCAAGTAAATCTTGTTAAGTCAGAGATTCAGCGATCTATTCTCATGGACCCATTTTGGCAGTCAGTGTCTCTAATGTGTTCATTGCTTACAATGCATAGGTCTGAGGTAATTTAACTATTATTAGTATAGACGCAATTTCTACTACCACCATTACTATTTTTTTAAAAAAAGAGAAGTGATCAAGAGTACCAGAATGAAATAAGCCAATATTGGAAATCATTTTTTGACACTGGTGGTATATATACGGTATTCGATCAATCAATTGATCCTAAAATGGAAAAATCTAAAGCAAGTAATATTTTCAGATGGCAAAAGGCATTCAGATGTCATGAAGTCTTGATCTAGATATCAAGAAGAGAAATGATCTTTTAGACAAGATGGACGGCACAAAAATCAAACAGAGAAATAAATGTTGGGCTGGTGCTCACCACCCATGCTTGAACAAGCAGGATTAGCATAGGATTTGACTCTTGATTCATGGGGATGAAAGCAATATTATATGGAAAGAGCAGGAAAAAAAAGATTCTGCCAGGAGATACTAGTATCAAAGCTGAGTGCAAGGAGGATCACAGCCTTGTCACACAATCAGAGTAAGGAAGTTCTTGATTGCTGAATGAGTCCATCTCTAATAGCATATAATGCCTTCCCCCTTTTCTTTCCTATTATGCTCAGTTTTTGGACTCGTGAGTTATGGGAGGGCCTGCTTTGTTTAATCACTACATAGAAACTCATCATTTTTTTATGGTTATAAAATGGAAAAATAATATATTGGCTGTAACCTAGGAAAACATATATTTTGTAGTCACACATGCATAGAGAGATGAAGTGGAATATGAACATTTCCCAGTTAAAGGACAGAAGAAATATTAACCATAGTGGATCTAGGAGCACAGAATTAACTTCTAGTGTGAAGTTAGCACAGAATTCACTTCCTCTGTGAAAAGCAACATTTAAAATTCCGGATGTGTAAATAACAAGTTTTTTTCCTTGTACAGCTTGTGATCATCAGAATTGTCTTCCCTTTGACAAGATACTATCTCAACTTTAACCTTCATCTGAAACACAGTGCTGACTACACCTTCTTTTTCCATAAGTGTGGGAAGTGGAGGAGCATTTCACTCCATTATGGATTCATCTAAAATCTGAAATGAGACAACCCAGAAAACACGCACCAAGAACTAAGCCAGAGAAGGAAAGTTTAAAACAGCTGATACCAGAGTTAGTATTAGAAATGGCGCAGCGGTTAGAGGCAATAGTGCAGGTCACTTTAGCTGACTGTGATCCGCAGGTCAGCGGTTCAAATCTCACCGGCTCAAGGTTGACTCAGCCTTCCATCCTTTCGAGGTAGGTAAAATGAGGACCCAGATTGTTGGGGGCAATATAAATATATATTGCTTACTGGTGTAAACTGCTTAGAGAGTGGTTGCACTGTGAGGCGGTATATAAATCTCACAAAATAAATAAAATACTTGGCAGATGTTTCTACTGTGGCTGTTAATATTTGACAACATGGTTAATTCTCTGAAGAAAAGAGCTTGAATATGGATAATCAATTTATATTTGTTTGTTTGTATCCTGCCTTTATTATTTTGACAAATAACTCAAGTGGTGAACATTTTCAACATACCACCACCCTCCTATTTTCAAGAACAACCCTGTGAGATGAGTTGGACTAAGAGACAGTGACTGGCCCAGAATCTCCCACCTGGCTTTCATGGCTAAGATGGGACTTGAACTCGTATATAGTTAACTTTCCATGTTCAGAGGTTTTTTTAAGATGTTTCTTTCTTTAAAAGGGAACAGTAATTGGTAAAATTGTATATAAAAGAGAGTTCTTAAGAATATATACATGAGATTTATTCTAAAGCATTGTTTCAATAAAATATGTACAGGTAGGACAAAATATTTTCAAAAGAATAAATGAGCTAAGCTTTATTTTAACACTCATCATCCAATTACTATAAATTGTGTAGTTCACTCTGCAAATATGAATTTAGATAAGTTTGCAAAATGCTCATTATTTTATTAGAGAGTACAGGATGCAATGTTCTAGATGTGTGATAAATTGGAGCCTGGCTTTTCTGTACGTGTGGGGTTTTTTTCCCCCTGCTTGTACAAGTTAACTAAGGCAAAAGTGAGGCTGCTTTTCCAAAGCGAAGTATCCTTTTGTCAGCCTAAATCCCTGCCTGACGGAATGCATGGCAAATAAAATAAATGAAGTTACTTTAGAGAAGCATTTTTACAACATTTATTGAAAAGAACAATCTTTAAAAGCCATTGTGCTCAAAAACAAATGTGGGAAATGTTTTAATTCAAAACCAAAGCTTTGCTAACCTTCTAATAAAGCTAAATTATGGCCGAGACTTTTCTGAATTTATTTCTGCTCTCAGAACATGGCCTTTACAATTTCCCTTTCAGAATAAAAAAAAAAAACCAGAATGACAAGAGTTGGAAGAGATCTTGGAGGTCTTTTAATCTAACCCAGGGGTGTCAAACTGGCGGCCCACAGGCTGGATGCATCACACACAGGCCATGCCCACCCCAGCTCCGCGAAGGGGAAAAACATCGTGAAACGTCACATGATGGCAACGTGGTGCTGCGAGTTTGATACCATGATCTAACCAATTCTGCACAAGCAGAAGATTCTATTCCAACCGAGGCTCTGAAAAACTGCCCTTGAAGATTGGGGTGGTTTTCTGAAACAACACAGGTCACTGTAACATAAAGGGGAAATTGATAAAAATTGGCGTCTACTTGCTTGCACAGATTTTGCCTTTCTAGTGGTACAAGCATTATTAAGTCCCAAACATAATCTTGTTTGCTTAGTCATAATTTACTATTGTCATTTTGCCTCTCTTCAGCTGTATTGGAGATTTGGAGAATAGTATGTACCGAGTTTGGATGCAATACAGGTAGTACTTACGACCATGACCGAGCCCAAAATTTCTGTTGTTAAGTGAGACATTTGTTAAGTGAGTTTTGCCCCATTTTATGACCTACCTTGCCACAGTTGTTAAATGAATCCCTGCAGTTGTTAAGTTAGCAACACGGTTGTTAAGTGAATCTGGCTTCCCCATTGACTTTGCTTGTCAAAAGGTTGCAAACGGTGATCACATGACCTTGGGACACAGCAACGGTCATAAGTACGAACCAATGGCCAAGCATCTGAATTATGATTACATGATCATGGGAATGCTGCAAAGGTCATAACTCTGAAAAATGGTCATAAGTCACATTTTTCAGTGCTGTTGTAATTCTGAACGGTCACTAAATGAACTGTTGTAAGTCGAGGACTACTTATACTAAAATTAAAAGGAAATATAATTTCCCCTTGATTTGGCACTGCTGCAAACTGAAATCACTTTGAACTTTCTACATAGTGAGGAAGTTTAATAAATTAATTAAATCTAACTTGAATATTCTCATTAATCTGAATATTGGGCATGTGCTAATGATTCCAAGGGGGCTGCAAACATACATTTTACAGAATTATATTTAGGGTGCTATTTATTACCTTTTTAGGGCACAGAATTCTAGTGGACTCATGGATAAAAAGATCTTTTCTTCAAGAAAAGATCTAAGTAAGTTTCATTTGTTTTCAGATAAATGCATCATTATTTAAAAAATACATATATGCAAACATACATGCATGCATACATGAAGTACTGCATTATTGGAGTGCAGGGTATAAGTTATTGGAAATAATAACCTATATCCAATACCTTCCTGGATATTTGCCACTTACCAGTTTTCTAAAGCAGACGTTTTGATGATGTATTGTTTTGCAACTATTTTTGAACCATTTTTCATGTCTAATATTTTAAAAATTTGTTGTATGAGTCAAAGAATAATAAACCCAACCACCCTAAAAGAAGCGACAGTGATTAAAGGGTACAATGTGAAGTGCTAATATAATGTCCAGAGTTCTGGAAAATTACAAGAATGGGTAAGTACCATATTTTTCGGAGTATAAGACGCACCTTTTTGCCCCCCAAAAGAGGGTGGAAATGTCGGTGCGTCTTATACACCGAATACAGCCATTTTTGGCCCCACCCCCGCATCCTATTTTTACAAAAAATGAGCCGTTTTTTGTAAAAATGGGGGCATTTTTGCATTCCCCCACCCCCGCTCTGCAGGCTTCCCAAATCCTCTGCATGCCCTGTTTTTGCAAAAAAAAAAAAAAGAGCAAAAAACAGGCCGTTTTTTGCAAAAACTGGGGTGTTTTGGCCTTCTAATTATCCCATCTAGTATGACTGGAGGAGGAATTCTGGGAGTTGAAGTCCACTAGTCTTAAGGCTGTCAAGTTTGAGGACCCCTGGGTTAGGGGTTAAGGGTGCAAAGGTCTTCAAACTTGACAGCTTTAAGACTTGTGGACTTCAACTCCCATTCCTGAGCTAGCATGACTGGAGGAGGAATTCTGGGAGTTGAAGTCCACTAGTCTTAAAGCTGTCAAGTTTGAAGTTTGTAAAAAGTATACATGGCTGTAAAAAGTGTACATGGTTGTAAAAAGTATACATGGTTGTAAAAAGTATTCTGCTACACTGGTATTTTATTAAATAATATATTACTACACCATTTGGTTCAGAATACTTTTTTCCTTGTTTTCCTCCTCTAAAATCTAGGTGCATCTTATACTCCAGTGCGTCTTATACTCCGAAAAATACGGTATTCAAATCAAATACAGTAGTCACAATTAATTATTTTTCAAGCATATATTACACTGACATGAAATTGTAATAAGCTGTTCAGTAAATTTCATCTCTTGTAGGGATGTCTGAAGGGTATGTTAAACAAAATCAAGATGGCAGCCATGACATTGTGATCAAAGTGCCTGCTGTTTTTTGTTTTGATTTGTGCATCACAAAGTATATAAGAAACAGGTAGGGCTTTGATCATGCCATCATAGTCACCATCTTGACTTTTTTAAAAACACACCCAGTAGACATCTGTGATCTCTTGTATATTGAAAGGGTTTCTTAGATTAGTCTATTAGGAATTCCATCAGGAATTTGTGCTGTCCATAATTGAAAACCGCCACCCATAGTAAGCTTTGTAATACATTAACAAGCCAAGCTTTAAATATGCATTTCTGGTTTGCTTTTCCATCTGGAAAAGTTAGTTTAATTTATGTGGTATAAGAAACTTCACAAGTTCTGACATTTTCTTACAGCAATTTACCTCTTATGACCTCAAAATAGGGAAATACTGGGAAATGTTATCTTAATATTTTCTGGATTGTTATCTAGGACAAATAAGCATTAAACCTACCCCCAGTCATAACTGTTGTTATTTGTATATTTGTATTATTATTTGAAAATTCCTTATTTGGGAACTGGTAAGTTATATTCTCATTTTCTACCCTAGTTATCGAATTTTCTTCACTATATAAACTTCTATGTTGAAAATACAAAAAATACGAATATTCCAAAATACAAGTATTCTAATAGAAGTACAATTTGTCATGTTGGTCTTTTCTCTCTCTCTTTTTATCTTCACACATGAAGTGACCAGCTCATAGTCATCCAGGAAACTTTGTAGCTGAGTATGGATCTAACCTAGATTTCTAGAATCATCATTCAACATATTGATGTAAACTTATTACTTGGATCAAAGTATTGCTTGCATGTATTGGTCCCAGTCCCTTCCTTCAGCCACTATATATAAAATGATATATACAAATGGGTGCTAAAAAATAAAAATGATAATGCAACTTAGCAATGAAATGTTATTTAGGAGCCATCCTGCTGATAATTTTTGGAGGTCATCCTAAAATATTCAGAGGGCTGTCCTTTTTTAGAATATCCTGGAAGCTTTTTCTGTGGGTGAGGCACAGGTAACTAGTAATCAGCTCTGGTTATCTGTGGTTTAGATAGAGTTATAAATGAGGACTGTGTCTTGATCAGATCCACACCCATTTTTTTTTTTAAAATGGAATCTCCATAGCAGTAACAAAACACAGTGACTCAAGTACTATTTCTGACTCATAGTCCTTCAGGAGCCCTCCTTAATTCCACAGAAAATAATGCCTTCATGGTTACCATAAGACACTGGCTGGCTGCCAGGTAGGTGGAAATAATCTTCTTATCATTTTGCAATCTTATTCTTTACTAATATCTTCAAAGGTGAACAGCTCATAATGTAAAATGTATGAGAGAAACAGAGAGATACAATCTAATTGCAAAACCAAGTGGGAACATGCAAACTGTTCCATACACAAACTGTCCCATGCATGGAGCAGCCAGTTTCAAGTGATCTTTGTCTAGACTGAACTACGTCTGATATGGGTTCAAATCCAATGCGGGAGTATTTGTCAGGGATCTGAAATGTGTGTTCCATCTAGAAGTATTGAATAGGGAAAGCAGGGGAAAAACCCCCAAAGCCATCACTGGTGGTAGTGTTGGTACATGGAGGGAGCTAAAGAGGTGGTAGGGAAAGGAAGTTATTGCGAAGAAAGTTCAGTTGCCTTTTGGAAAAAGCCCCTCTGAGACAAACATGACCTGGATGTTTGAGAATCTCGATGGGCCTTCTGTGGTTAGTCTTGTCTGTGTTATTGTCAAAATCATCAACTGGACCTTTCCTTTTTGCAGAACACTTATAATTTCAACCCTCAAGATTCATAATTGCTTGTTTATTTCTTTATAGCCTGGCTGTGGTATAGGTTCAAATCAGGTTAAGAGTATCCTCAAAAGGCTAACTTCTCTGTCTTGTCAGCAATTTGAACTTTTAAAACTTTTCTTTCTAGAACCTAATCTGGTAAATCCCCAACTTCCCTTGACATGTCTGATATCTAAATATAGCAATTGAGATGCTTCCACTAGCAATATGCAAGGTCCCCTTCTGGCTGTTAGAATTAAAATAACACTAAGAGAGACCCATTTTAAAAAGCTACAACAAGGGTCTTCTTCTGGTGTGATCTCAGCCACTTTGGGTCTATGTCTTTCTCTTTTCCCCTCCCACATTTATTTATTTATTTTATTTTATTAAATTTATATGCCGCCCAACTCCAAAGACTCACTGTTGATGTATACCATAGTCGTGAACATAGTGGTGAAACATCATTTGACATCCTTCCCCACCAGAATAAATTGATATGGATATTTTGTAAGATGATACACAATATGTACAGTATTTCAGGAAAGTATTTCAGCTGAGAAACAGCTATTAGTGTTTTATTGATTTACAGGCATAATAAATATTTAATGCCTATATTCTTTTGTCTTCTCTCTTTAATAGTTCCTTTGAGTTGTAAGAACCTTTTAATATATGAATATTCAGCAAATACATGTACTTTAGTTTGGCCTTAAGAACACAAGACTCTGCACCATTACAACAATATGTCCAATATTGTATCAAATCTGCATTAAACATCCCAAAGAAATGTAATTGATGATCAAAAGTTATGTTTTTCATAAATAAATGCACCTAACAATTGTGAGAAGATTTGTAGAAGGCTGCTATAAAAAAGATCAAGGTCCAATATTTGAAAGACTGTATTGGCCATAAGTTGGTAGCCCACAAGCTAGGCGTCACCTTCACAGGCCTCTAATTCAGATGCCTGAGCAGTTTACCAAAATTCTTTACTAGTAAATTGTGCTGCCATTTAAATAAAGATACTTGCTAGGATTTAATAACATGACCAATTAACTGAGTAGGAACAGGTATAGTCCTTCATTAGAAATTCATCAAGTTGCATTCATATTATTTATTTAATATATGTTTATGTTGCCTTTCCTAGCACGTTGCTTCCAAAATTCATTCAGAGTAAATTGGTCATAATTAAGTAATGGACCTTGAAGTCATTAAAATTCATTCTCATTTATTTTGATGGCATTTCTGACAAGTCAGAAATGGATAATTGCTGTGACAAACATTTTTTTTAAAAAAAATTCAGCATTAAGAGAAAATAGCAGAACTAAGCAACAATAATATCTCAAACAATTCAAACTGATGGTAGGTTAAGGTAAAGCATTTTTTTAAAAAACTTATTGTGTACCACCAGAATGTGAAGAAAATATGCTCCTTATTCACTTAAAAAAGAACATGGCATTTTAATCCTAAATTATATGCAATTCCGTATAGTTGTGAACATGTGGCACAGTTACCCAGGCACATATCTCAGCTATTCAGTGTGTTATGTGCAATATGGTTTTCTTTGGAGGGGCCACATGCAGGAGTGACCTGTTCTTTGCACCATCTTATCAAAGTAAATCACAACCTGTTGGCAGGCTGGAATGGGAGAACACAGTTTGCACAAGAAGTGAGAAGATAGTATACAGGAACAGAAAGTTAATTTTTCTCACGGTTCCAATCCTCTAATATTATGGACATTGTTAGAAACAGGGAAAAGAGGCCACATGAGCGTATACAGATATACATCATATACACGTGCTTAGGACAATGAGGGAAAGCTGTGTATGTGACTATAGGTAAGGGTTGCTTCTGTGGTTGCCCATGTATACAGTACATAAGGAATGCTTTTGAATGTAGAACATATTAGACCTGCCATGTCCCTGACAGCATAGCCTTATTCCATTGCCTGTTCTGGCCATAGTAGAGCCACTAGCAGGTGGCATTCATGGCAAAAAGGTCAAGGGCCAAGCAAATATAGGCACTTAATGATTGCCCTGTGACTATGCGAAGTTGCAGCAGTGTTGAAAAAGTAACTTGAAAGCTGCTTCTCGCATTAATAACTGTCACAGCATCTCTGTGATCACATGATTGAGCTTGGGTACCAATGAGTGTTTACGACGGTTGCAGCATCCCATACTCATAGTTGCCATTTGCAGGCTGCATAGCTGACTCCCAACAAGCAGAGTCAATGGAGAAGCTGGCAATAAAACATCAAGTCCCAGTCACATGAGGTCATGCTTAATGATTGCAAATTTTTTTGTTAATGATAAAGGAAACAAAGTCATAAGTCCTTCATGGTCATCTGATGTTTCCCTTCAAGACCATACCACTTAGTGATGGAGTTGCCAGTCTCATTTGTGATCATTAACCAAGAACTACTGCAGGTTTCCAGTTAGTTTCGCAAGTATGCTCAGCAAGCTGGCCATCTCGTGATTGAGGACAAGTTTCTGAATAAAGTCCAAGCTGGGTTCAGGACAGGGTGAGCTATTATAGACCTTGATCTAGTACTTGTTGTGGCCCGCCAGCAGCCCGTGCAGCTGGTAGCTGATTCCGACAGTGCAGAGGCTGATGTGGTGATGCGCCAGAGGCCTGTGCAGCTGGCACCCGAGTCGGACAGTGAGGAGGCTGGAGAGGACTTGGTGCCAGAGGCGGAGATTCAGCCAGGGCCTTCAGAACCTCCAGAAGCTCCCATCAGTGATGAGGAAGAAGAGGGGGAGCCTATTCTCAATGCACGGGCACGTAGAGCTGCCAAAAGGCAGGAATGGTTCCTCAGGAGGAGGTCTCCTCGGGAGTAATGCTTGGAGCTAATTGGCCACTCCCCTAGCCTATTTAAAGGATAACGACGAAGGGAGCAATTTACAGGAAACAAAGTTTGTTCATATTCCTTTGTGTCTTGACTCTGATTGGCTCTTGTTCTCTCTCTTGCCATTTTTCCTGCAAATTGTTTCTGGGCATTTTGCCAACCACTGTAAGATTGCTGATATCTACAAGATTGTTTACTCAGCATTGAGTTATTATTTCGTGGACTCGTGCTGGCTGTTAATGAAGTTGAATTAACAGCTGGTGTTCAGAAAAGACTGCTTTAAACTGTATTTGTGTGTGAGACAACTACTAAGAAAGCTCATTAGTAGTCCTTAATTAGTAAACTACGGTTTGTACAGACTTTGTGTGTGCTGCGTTCTTTGTGGTCCGTAGCTGGGGCAGAACAGTACTATACCATCTAGTGAAAAAAAATCTAACCAAGTTGTCATCTTTCTTGATTTAAAGGTGGCTTTTAATCAATTCCCAGGGTAGACGGGTTCTTAGCAAAGCTAACCACTCTACAAGTTGTCTTCATTTAGCCACTGCCCCTTTTAGCAACTGTTCCCAGTTATGACAGTTTACAACCAATCTTGCATTTACGACCCTTGCAGTTCTACAAAGCAAAGGAAAGCTTAAATAAGATCATAAGCATAGTTGTGATTACACTTAGTGATCATTTTACTTAATGATTGAGCTGCCAGTCCCAATTGTGAGGACTAGCTGTAATTGATTGAAGGCTTCTATTTTGGATCATTAAAACACTGTCTCGTAGGTTAAATGCATTCTGTGACATATTTCTACATCAAGCCAGAGTGAAAAAAGGAAGGAAGGGTGTGCAATTTATTTATTTGTTAAATTTATCTGCCACCTATCTCACTGTGGGACTACTCTAGGCAGCTTACAACAACAAAAAGGAAGAAATGAAAAGAGTGTAAACAGAACAGAAGTAAAGTAATAAAACAATAAAATGAACAAGGAAAAGGAGCACAATGAGAATACATCTATGATAACAATTGCCCCTTCTATTTATTGTTTATATACTTTCCCTAACTCAAGCCCTGATGGCATAACTCTATTCCACGTAACACAGAGAGGTTTCAAGTTGTAGCTGTATAGAGAGGAAAAACGGAGTTACACCAAAACAAAAGTATTTGTCTTTACCAAAAGACTGGCCAGCCACACCCACTCCTAGAAAATAAGCAACAATCTCAAAGAACAAACTAAGGCCTTCAAATACCTGAGTATTATGGTGTACTGTCACATGATCTATCTATATTTGTAAAATTTACCCCCCTTTTTATGTGTAAATTGGTCTCCGACCACAATAAAAGCTACCTATCTATCTATACCTGAGTATTATCTTCCAGCCCTCTGCTTCCTGGAGGGAAACAAAGCAAAACTTGTCATTGAAAGGATCCAAAAAGTTGCTAATACAATTCTGTATCTCCTGGCAGCAGAGGCAACAATTATATACCCATCACTATTCACACCTACAAGGCCAGTTGGTCTAGTGGTTAAGACAGCAGGATAGAAACTGACGGTTGACCTTGAACCAGTAATTCTCTCTCAGCCAAACTCATCTCACAAGGTTGTTGTTATTGTTGTGGTGGGGAAAATATGAGGATATTATGTGTTGGATATTTTCACTGTCTTGTGTTATTTGTGGAAATAATAAAGGCAGGATATAAATAAATAAACAGAATGATGTATACTTATCAAGACCGACACACTTTCAAAAGCCATCAACTTTTGAGCTCCTCAGTGTGCATCTCAAACTGGTGTGGTTGGAACCAGAAATAACTTCTACTGTGTCCCATATTGAGACTAAGTCACCTTAGATGCTAGTCCAAACTGATCTTTAACCTGAAATTTCTCTTCTTCACACAACTGGATACAGTATTGAGTGAAAGGTATTGAATTATACTTTAGAAGACACAGTTAGTCAACTGAATATTTAATTTCATTGGAGGTGGAAATCAATTTGGAATTGAAACAGTTCTCAGAATTATTCAAGTTCCATTCCCTTCTCCCCTTTAAGATTTGGGATGGAATTAATATTACTATCACTTTATGCTAGCTACATCAGATAGCATTCTACTTGGTGAGACTCAATAATGTGCTTTCAGAATTACTGGAAGCGAGATTTCGTTCAGAACTAAACTTGTCCTGCTAGCTGGGTGACCTTGAGAGTCCCCCATGGTTTATTCTGCTGCCCTTTCCACATGGGTTAGAGTTCAGAGCTACTAGTCCCCCACTGCTAAACTGTTCTGGAAAATGAGGTTATGTAAGGGTTGGTTCCCAGACTGATAGAATTGTCATTATGTAAACAGCCAGCTGCAAGCTTCCCTGTTGGTACAGAACGGACCTGCCTCCCCATGAGATCATAGGAAGGCTGTTAAAAAGAAAATTGGAATGCCTTTGCCCTAAGATACATTGGTTCCAGATGGGAAATAATTTAGTTGTTGAAATTCTTGTAATCCCATTTCATTTATTTTGATGAATCTTGTTAAAGAGAACTCTGTGAAAATTATGCTGGGCAAGGAATCAAGGTCTGTTTCAGGCAGCTGTCCCAAAGCCTGATACTGTAGATGAGGAGAAAATTGCTGTGGCTTTTGATGGAGAAGCATGTGGAAGTTTCTACAATGTAGCTAAATTCTGTGTTTTTGCTGTTCACTACATGGAGGCTAACAGTTACCGTCCCTGTCCTACTGTCTCCATTTTTTTTTGTACCCATTTACTATGTTCATATTTATGTTTATACTATACCTGTTATCTTGTACATGTTTGACAAACTAAATGAATAAATAAATAATAAATAAAGATTTCTCATCTCCCCAATTAAATACACACTTCTCCTGTACCATGAGAGAACTTGACCTGTATAGCCTGCTTTGTGATTTTTTAAAATAACTTTTACTCCTTTAACATCTGTGTACTGCAGGATATGTACAGTATATCTATTCCTTTGGGACATGAATCATTTTATTTATTTATTTATTTGGTATTCTTATATGCCGCCCAACTCCCGAAGGACTCAGGGCGGCGTACAACAGAAAAATTACAGAATAACCAATTTATAAATAATACTTAAAAGCAATATAAAAGTTAAAAAAGTCACAATGATGTCTTTATGATGTTGATCTATAACTGTAAAAAATGTTAATCAACACTCAGGAACTACAACAAATAATTCAGGAAGATAAAAACTCCTCCAGTCATTCACATCTTTCATATTCTTCAAGAGTAAGAATTCTCAAATTCAGCAGAGAGGATACAAATGAATATTTTTAGAGAGAGTTTTCCACAATCAGGACATCACCATGGAGAAGGCCTGGCCACCACCTGTCCAGAGCAGTTAAGAGCTGGAACAAGACTTCCAAGAATTTTCTGAAGGGACATGTGGAAGAAGTCCACTCTTTCTGTCATTTAGAATTACACTGGAAGTATCTGAGTCTATAATTGGAGCCTTCTAAGGAATATCCATCTATCCTCTGAAGACAGGGTGAAATGAACAGTTTATGCTCTCTTCCATCTCTAGCAGATCTTTCTTCCTGCCAGAATGCAATTGCTTTCTCTCACACTCCTTGTTAAGTGCCAAAATACACATTATGTGGGAGTCCCATGATTTCATCTCCTGATATTTTTGTTTTGATTTGAAGATAGTTGAGGAGAGAGTGGACAGCTGATTTAACTGGAGCCACTGTCAGTGAAAGAGATACTTAGATTAGCCATTTTGTGGAGGGCAAGGTTATAAAACTCCTTCCCCCTGCAGCTACTCCAGCTACTCCAAAGAAATGTAAGGATCTTTAACATACACTGACTTTAAAAGATCTGACTATGCAACAGTGTCACAGAGATGGGTTTTTGAGTTCTGACTGAGATTTTCGGTGAAAACAGTCTTTTACCCCATCTGGCAAACATGATATTTTTAATTCTGCTACATAAGAAATAAGGTTGTGGAATGCTGTAGTTATCATTGGGAATAATGTTTCATGGAAATATGAATGAAATATGAATGTCTGAGACTCTGTAAAGCAGGCTACATGTATTTCCAGGATTTCATGATGTAGTTACTTTAATGAGTTGTAAGCAGTGTGGCACAGTGGTTAAAGTGCAGCACTGCAGTTCAGCAGTTCAGCTGTTCAAATCTCACCAGGCTCAAGGTTGACTCAGCCTTCCATCCTTCCGAGGTGGGTAAAATGAGGACCCAGATTGTTGGGGGCAATATGCTGAACTCTGTAAACCGCTTAGAGAGGGCTGTAAAGCACTATGAAGCGGTATATAAGTCTAAGTGCTATTGCTATTTCTTGACTTTGCATATTCCAAAGCACCTCCTCCGAATCAAGATTGAACTACTGCACAGTCCTAATAAGAAAGACTATAATATGCATTTTTTTAAAAAATAAAGTCAAACATATAAATATTTATATATTCCTTGTTTTGAGTGCCAGATTTGGAGAGAAAGAAGTTGCTAAACATGTTGGATTGTCTTAAACACAAGGGGGAGCTATTGAGAAGCTGATTGTTCTCAGCTTCATCAGATAATGCTTCCACTAATCCTACCACTGTAAAGGGGTCAATGAGATAATAATATTAAAAGTGACAGGGAACTTGGTTTGTTTTCTAATTGTATATGAACTGATTAAAAAAAATCCACATTACATGGTTCATGTGAAGTATATAAGCAAATAGTGAAGTCACAATAAGTAGTTTCTCAAGCCAATAACCAATGAAACCAAATGGATATAACTCAGGGGTGAAATCCAGCAGGTTCTGACAGGTTCTGGAGAACCGGTAGTGGAAATTTTGAGTAGTTCGGAGAACCGGTAGCGGAAATTTCGAGTAATTCAGAGAACCGGCAAATACCACCTCTGGCTGGCCCCAGAGTGGGGTGGGAATGGAGATTTTGCCATATCCATCCCCCAGGAGTGGGGAGGGAATGGGGATTTTGCAGTATCCTTCCCCCAGGAGTGGGGAGGGAATGGGGATTTTGCAGTATCCTTCCCCCAGGAGTGGGGAGGAAATGGAGATTTTGCAGTATCCTTCCCCTGGAGTGGGGAGGGAATGGGGATTTTGCAGTATCCTTCCCCTGCCATGCCCACCAGGTCATGCCCACCAAGCCACAATACGCCCACCAAGCTATGCCCACAGAACCGGTAGTAAAAAAAATTGGATTTCACCACTGATATAACTCCACATTGGTCTGCAGGGGAATGTAGTCATAACTACCAAAGAATAAGGACCTAAGTGTTGATTTCTATACATGGAATGAATTTCTCCTACAAAATTCACACATGCTTTGCCTGGTCTAGTAAAAACCAGTCATTTCAAGAAGAAACTCTGAAATGGGATCGTCTATTCATTTAGATTGGGTTTTATCAAAATTAGCATTTTCAGGACTGTATTTACCACACATTTCTTTAACTGCCATCTTGAAGCACAGCTTTTAGACAGCAAAGGATTACTGCAATCTTAGACAGGAGAAGGAGACTGGCCATTGGATCTACACCAGGTAATCATCACAGTGCTTCTGCAGCTCTCCAGCTCCAAATAGTCTTGATAATACCATAGCAAGATCAGAATTTGTATTTGTATATATAATACTATTAACATATGGGCAACATTTGACTTGTGGTATACTTTCCAAAATTGTTGAACACAACTGGCATACAGCATATACTACATAAATATTTTACAAAGCTATAACCCTATTTATACTCATATTCCTCATTATGTCCAGGCAGGAGGAACTAGCGGAAGCCACGAGTTAATTGAAAAACCCATGTTGTTATTGCTGTACTTCAACCCTGAGAACACTCAACTGGAGAGACTTGTGCAAACATCATACACTTATAATTCAAGAATCATGAGACACTGCCCAGGAATTTGTTTGGAATACTAGAACTGAAAACAGTTTCTATTCCTTCTAAACAAACATCTAGTTCTAGTTCTCCCAAGCTTTATTCATTTCAGGAGCATTATGTTTGGGTGCAGATGGGTAGGTATATCACTTTATATGTACAATCATTTTGCTGTTGCTGTTTTTAAAGAACTGGGAATCAGAAGTAATGATCTACTGGAAATAATTAAGAGATGGGAAGTAAGTCCAAGATCCACCCACCAGGGGTGGGTTCCTGCCGGTTCAGACCGGATCACCCGAATCAGTAGCGACCCACTGATGACGTAATGATGGTGTCACAGATCCGGTTCGGTCAATGCCAGTCCATGGGTGCAACTATCTTTTTTTTTGGATTTTTTTTTTATTTTTTACTGTTTTTAAGTTTTTTCTTCTGCTGCTGCTTGAAAAAGGGCCCTCTCGCCTGCCACCGGGTTTATACTTACCTTTATTCCTTCGCCCGAAGCACAGCTGATCAACTCAGCTGTGTTTCGGGATGATTCTAGCTACTGAGCATGCACGGAAGCAGAATTGCAGGAGGGGACGTGTGTGTGTGTGTGTGTGTGTGTGTGTGTAAGCATATCATGTGTGTGTGCACGCGAAACATGATGCGAACCGGTGGCAAAGGTAAGTGGAACCCACCCCTGCCACCCACTACTTGGTACCTAAAAGCTCTTCTCTGCTGGGCAAGCTGTTTGCATCAAGTTCATAATCAGTTAAGTATCCCTGAGCTCCTATTTATAAATGATGTTGAGAGCCAAGTCCATTATTTTTTTCTGGTTCCTTGCTGGTTTATGTGAAATCAGAGCACAGCTGGTCTTTTCACTTGCAATACAGCAGTTTGGTAGAACTTGGACTCTTTCCTTTGCCCAGTGAGGGCAACTGTTGCCTCATCTAGCTTCCTAGCTCTTAGCTTTACAGTATGTCCTATTTCTAATGCCTGTATGTATTTCTCTGTCCTCCCTTCAGCTGTCCAAACAGTGTGCAACCACGGTTGTACAAATGCTGATATGTTTTCATGGGGGTGTCATTTTTATTTTACGTTTTTTTAACCAGGGTTTGTCACCCAGAGTTATGATGTTAAGATGAGCGGCCATATTAATTGAAATAAATGAATAAATTCCACCTTCCTACCTTCCAAGATGACTTTAGGAGAAAACTGTAAACTGCATAGTTTTTTTTTCTTAGCAAGAACTCAGCTTTTTCCCTCCCCCACTTTTTTTTACAAGCAACCAGTTATGCATAGTGTAAGCTACAAATGTCAAAGGTAGAAAGCCTAGCTATTTATTTTATTTCTGTTTTATGTGGAGTGGAAGGGAAAGGATTTCTGATGCTCCAGGGTCTATAGTAACCCACCAGACAGAGTGGCGGGGGGAGGGGGGGAGACATGATTTTTCCTGCACTCTTATTGGTCTGTTGAAAAAAAAGACGAATGCTGATTGGCTCAAGTGCACACTGCAACTTCTCAATATTTTGAGATCCCTAAAATTTAGAAGAACAAAGCTCATCTTGAAATTGCTTTAGGAGGAGAATGGAAGTGCCCTGAAAGTTGCAATTACAATTTCAAATATATAATGTAAGAAGCCTCTCTTGATTCGCTTACTACACATTAACACAGTGCATACATTTGCAGTTTTTTCATTGTTAAATGTTGTAATTATAAGTGTGTCCTGCTGACAGATCTGGATCATTTCACAATTAGGCAATTCCTCACCCGCTCACCAAGCTCTGTTTTCTCCAACTTTCTTGGAAATGAATAAAACAGAAAAAAGGAAAGGAAAGATTGATACGTGGGTAGGGAGCATATCCCGGACTATCATCAAGTGTTGTACCTTATGATTCTTGACGAACTTATCTTTTCTTTTATGTACACTGAGAGCATATGCATCAAGACAAATTCCTTGTGTGTCCAATCACACTTGGCCAATAAAATTCTATTCTATTCTATTCTATTCTATTCTATTCTATCCTATCCTATCCTATCCTATCCTATCCTATCACTAATGGGGACAATAAGAAAGGAATGGACAAAGGACAGAACAAAAGAGAATTCAGATTAAGGACATTCACACAACCTACAGTTCTTTGCTCATCTCAATCTACCTTTTTTCAGCTTTTGATTCCTGCTTTCTTTCTACAGGTCTTGGAGCTGTACTTGATTGGCCAAGTAAACTCAGGCAAGCTGCCATATAATAACAGCCTGAATTAAAAAGCTATTACACAGATGCATTAAATTTTCCATAGGATTAATATACTGTACCTATTCACTAAAGAGACTCAAACAAGAACTGCAGAAAAGCAAAGCCTCCAATCCTGAAAAACACCGAACTAACTTTTTCTAGCAATGCCATGATCTCATTGTTATAACCGCTGCACCTCCAATACTCCAAAATCAGTGAGAAAGAAAAACCATGAGCTCCTCCTCATTCTCATAATGGCTAACTTTCCTGTCCAGTTTTAGGTTGCTTCCAGTCTCACACAGCCAGACATGTGTTTCCACAAGAGTGCTGTTTTGATCTCCCACGATCCCCTTTCCCTTCCCCAAATCTAGTTTAACAACAACAACAACAACAACAACAACAACAACAACAACAACAACACCTTATTCCACCAGACTTGAAATATTGGGATTAGACAATTTACAACTGCATCGCCTCCAATCTGATCTAAATGTAGTTCATAAAATCATATACCAAAATGTCCTTCCTGTCAATGATTTCTTCTGCTTCAACCGCAACAATACACGAGCACGTAATAGATTCAAACTTAATGTAAACTGCTCCAAACTCGACTGCAGAAAATACGACTTCAGCAACAGAGTGATCAATGCCTGGAATGCACTACCTGACTCTGTGGTTTCTTCCCCAAACCCCAAAAACTTTAACCTTAGACTGTCTACAATCGACCTCTCCCTATTCCTAAGAGGTCTGTAAGAGGCATGCATAAGCGCACCACTGTGCCTACCGTCCCTGTCCTACTGTCCTATTGTCCTCTTTTATCGGTACTTTTTACTTATGTTATGTTTATACAAACAATTACTATCCTGTACATGTTTGACAAATAAAATAATAATAAAAAAATAAAATAAAATAAAAATAAATAAATAAATAAATAAAATAAATAAATAAATAAAAAAAATAAAATAGAGCAGATTTTGGAGACCTACAGGTACTATGGGAGGAATGTAATCCAGTGCCTGCAGCAGATTTCACGCTATTGCTTTAAACACCAGCTCACTGAAAACAGCACTTCTACCTCCCACATATGCACACCAACACCAAGCAGGGAACTCTGAAACAGGCACTGTCCTGCTTGTGACATATGTCCCAGCAGTACTTTGATGATTTCCTAACCATCCCAGTCGTTCTGCCTCATCCTGTGAAAGGATGCAAGACTACACATGGCGATGACCACAGGATCTGTTTATTATTTCCAGTGTTACTAATAAAATATGTTTATTCCCTTTGAAAAAAAATATGTACTATTATGAACACAGAGGGCCATCCTGTAATTTATTGTTCTGGAGTTGTGCTGTGGCCCTATGTTGCTCTTTTGCCTGGGCCCTACAATTATTTTCTTAAGTTGCATGATGTTTGACTATCTTAAGGATTATCTGTCCATTTCCTCAAATTGATTTTGCACCAAGAAATAGAGTCGGATTTTATTCCCTCTTAGGACAATTAATTCTATTCATAAAAAATTTAAACACAACTACTTGTACATTTTGCTCTCATGTGCAAGGTATTGAACTACTGCATTTATCTGGAATTGGCAACTTTTTATCTGACATTGTTAAAATTTTGTCACAGATCCTATTCCCTACTGGGCCACAGGTTATTCCTTACGGCTGCAATATTTTATCCACTTATTTGTACTTAAACTATTCCAAATTATGTGAGACTTATTTTGCGTAGGCACACACAGGATTGTATTTTTAAGTACACTCTAAACTTAAAAGAGAGATGGATTTGCCTCTAAATCAAAGGAGACATCTGTTCCTAACAGAATCAATATTTTAAAATTTGAAACTGTGTGAAAAATCAAAGGAAGCTTTTTAAAAGTGGCCAGGCAATCTATTTTAATTCTGAAAAGATCGAACACATTGCAAATCCCAAGTCATTCACTCAGAGGAATGCTTGTTCCTTATTTCAACTTTTTCAAAGGAAAAATGAAGGTTAATTCTTGATTACTGGAGGGTGGGGGGAGAAAGCTAATGTTACTGATTATTTTGTACTCTGTACATGTACTCTGTACATCAGAGTATTTTGTACTATTTAGGTTATCTTATTGCAATATAGGATCATTACTTGCCTCACAGAGTTACCTATAGGTGCTTCAAAAGAAAACATCCCATTAGTTTTGAATTGTAAAAATAAGCTGATGACACCTATGCTTTGTGATTTAAGTTGCCAGCGGTTTGTGATTTTAAAATGTTTCATCTGTAGCCTTGAGAGGAGGGGAATTATGTCAATGGCACAGAGTTTTTTAAATTTAATAAAAGTGATCCTCACACTGTTACAACCAGCAGAACCATCTTGAAGAAAGATACAAAATGCCACAAGAGAACTTACTTGCCACAGGTTGGTTGTGGTGGTGGGGAAACTACCCTCTCTGATCTTAACAAAACAAATGTAATTTCCTTTTTTAATGTGACCTTATTTTCTTTTATGTTTTAGTCATTTAGATCTAAGTCTGGATAAGAAAGCTGCCTCCCTTTAATTTGAAAATGGCAAACATATGTAAAATAAAACAGGTATTCATGTATTCTGCAATATACATATCTTCGAAAGAACAGGTTGCCTGTTATTTTATTATTTCTATTTTTGACACAGTATTAGTTAGTTCTACTAAAATAACCTGGATGCATCCAAATAGTCCCTTACAATTACAGATACTGGTGCTTAATAGAGCTAAGTTTACATGGGGAAAAACATACTATAGTGGCTTTTAGAAAATTAAGTATATATACGCACATACATACTGTATGTATGTACATATGTATATTTAACAGTATTGTAACCCATCCCAACCGCAAAGGACTCTGGGTAGAGCGCACAACACAGAAAAAAAATTATAACAACAGAACCAAAACAATAAAAACCTTCCTATGATATTTTCTATTCATGAAAATGACCCATTTCTGCTTGTAAGTGAGATCTCCCCACCCCCGTGCCCAATTGGGACCCGGATTGTTGGGGGCAATATCCTGACTCTGTAAACTGCTTAGAGAGGGCTGTAAAGCACTGTGAAGCAGTATATAAGTCTAAGTGCTATTGCTGTTATGGGCAATTGAATAAAACATCAATATCTGATTAGTGATTTAGATTAAGGCATCTTGAATTTCTGCCCGAACAGTTTCACAACCAATAGTTGCCATCCACCCATATGGTTCTCCAGTTTTCATGGTATTTAGTTCTCACATATGTTAAAGTGTTTTGTGGCAAGGTCTTTAAATTGGTACTCTGTTGATGCCAAATGAAACCTTAGTCTTTAAAAAAAATCTTGCCATAAAACAAATTATACCTGTTTCCCCTAGTAAACAAATTGTGATTTTACATAGACAATACTGTAAGTGGATAGTGATACTAAAGGAAAATACCCGTTGATAGAAGGAAGCAAAAACAAGATTTTTTTAAAAAAAACACAACTATCATTTACAGAAGGCATAATAATAGGTCACTTGTCTTGCTGACTTACCTATTACTGAGTAAAATACATTCTCCAGAATCATAAATCAAATAGTTGCTTTCCAAGTAATCCTCTCCGAAATGGGATTATTGCAGAAATGAAACACCAAAAGTTGAATATTTAAAAAAATGAAAGAAAGGTGTGGCTCAAAATTCTGAACAGAGCACACCTTTGTACCATTAGAGACACTTAAAATCATAATTGGTTAGTGACACATGCCATGCCAGCATTTGTAAAGGAAGCTCACTTTGCTTCAACCCTAAGTTTAGTTCCGGTTTACAAACTAGGCAATATTTCAACCTTGCAAATAGAAAGACATCACAGTTCAGTGGTGGCGTACACACTTTTCTATACCGGCTCATTGTAGAATACCCTCTTTAAAGTCACAGGTGGTGAGGAATGGATTGCTTTGGCCAGTTTGAAAAGGTAACTCTAGGCTACATGGAGAAATTACTTTTTAACCCTATGTTGTCCTTGCTTGCCACTCAAAGCATTCACTTAATTCTGTCTTCTGATTGCACCAGATTTGAACCTCATGCAATAGGGCTAATGATGAGGGATTTAGGACATTTGGAAAGAGTAAAGTACATGATACAGTGTCTGGTTGCCATCTGGACAAGGCAGTAGTAAACCACTCCTCTGTTTTTACTAAGGATGGAAAATATTCAATGTTGTGATGTGTCTGTACCTACAAAGATCAGATGCGTGCAGGAAATGATATTACCTGTGACTTTCTATGGAAGTGAAAGTTAGACTTTGAAGAAATAGAATAGGAAGAATTCTGACATTTCTGAGCTTTGGTGTTGGAGAAGAGTCCTGAGAATACGTGGACAACCAAGAAAATAAACAAATAGATCACTGAAGAACTCAATCCAGAGTTCTCACTTGAGACACAAATGACCAGTATCAAATGATCCTATTTTGGATGCATTATGCATAGACTAAGCTCCCTGGAGAAGATGCTAATCTGGGAGGAAAGATAAGAAGTAGCAAGGTGGATGGACTCTGTTACAGTGGCAATGGAAATCACCATTGGAAGGTGACATGCCACAGAGTTTGGCAATGCAATATGCAGGATGCTGGGGACCGTCATTCACATGTGCTCACCTCAGGTTTAAATTATAATGATATAATGTCTATTATTTCAAAATATGTCAGTTCAGAGCCATGGTGGCGCAGTGGTAAGAATGCAGTATTGCAGGCTAATTCTGCTGACTGCCAGGGGTTCAATCCTCACCAGCCCAAGGTTGACTCAGCCTTTCATCCTTCCGAGGCAGGTAAAATGAGGACCCAGATTGTTAGGGGCAATATGCTGACTCGTTAAACCTGCTTAGAGAGGGCTGTAAAGCACGATGAAATGGCATATAAGTCTAAGTCCTATTGCTATTGCTATATTGCAATGGCTATTTTAGTGAGGGAGCAGGATTTCTGTCCAAAATCCTGGCCTAATGTTATTATATTATATAAAGAAAGTTCTTTGCTTCATGCTTCTGCTTCTTCAGACATCAATCTGCTGAGACAAGCTGCACTTTGAGTTTGTCACTCAATCATTGCAATCATAAGGACACAGTTGCAAAGGAATCTGGTAAGTAACATGATAATGTCCTGTAATTCTGTAAATGACAATAATATAATTTGGGTAATACATGTGACATCACTTCCATAACTACTGTAACTAAGTCTCTTTCCTCATGAGACATCCTGCTCTGCTTATCCAATTGTAATTCAGAACTTCTTTTATATTTCATTGAAATTTCTGTTTTGATTGCTTTAGTTTTCTAGTTTGTTTTCATGCTCACCATTTTCCATTCCTTTTTAAAACCTACTGTGATAATCTTAATCTGAGGCGGGTGGCGAGCAGGCGGCGGCTCTGGGGCATGGCCAGAGCCGGGGAATTGGGCATTCCAGCTGAGGTGGGCGGCGGCTCCGGGGCCTCGGTGAATGGCACATCCCTGGGGGCCAGCCCCTGACCCAAGGCGAAGGGTGAGCAGGCGGCATGCATTGCTTACCTTTGGTGAGCTGAGCTGAGTGGGCGTCAGTGAGGCAACTGGCAAGGCGATTAGCTGGGCTGTGTGGTGAAGGCCACATATATAGGGCAGGGGGTGGGCGGGGTGAGCGGCGAGTGGCCAGAAGGGGTGAGTGGCGAGCGGCCAGAAGGGGCAAGCAGCCAGAAGGGGTGACTGGGCAGGCGTGGGCAGGGTCAGCCAGAGGTGGTATTTACCAGTTCGGCGAACCAATTCAAATTTGTCTGAAGTGGCACAGGGTATCCTGCCTAAGCAGAGGATTGGACTAGAAGACCTCCAAGGTCCCTTCCAACTCTGTTATTCTATTCTGTTCTGTTCTGTTCTATTCCTCTTTTGTCTCCCATTATGTCTCCTTTTGTCTCCTAACCATCATTATGTTGCCTTTAGTGCCCCAATTCATCCTTAGCTGAAGATACCAACCTTTTTAGTTTAACCAGATACTTCTAGAAGTTGTTCACAAGCAGGTAATGAAGGAAGGAATCCCAGAAAGTATTTATCAGCTTATCAAATTGGAACATTAAACATTTTGACCATTGTAGTCACAGACATTTATGCATGTATCACTATCAATTTGTTTAATGTCTTGTTAAAGCTGCCCAAGTAATTGGCCTTCATTATACCCCGTGATAGTGAATTCCAAAAGTTAAGGATGTGTAATGTGTCAAACAGGGTTTTTTTCTGTCATAAATGTGCTGCCAACTGATTTCATTAGCTGTCTTTGAATTCTAATATTATGACAGATGAAGAAAAATGTCTGTCCACATTCACCATCTGCCACATTGTTTAGACCCTTCTCATGCACCCACTCAAAGTCCTCTTTTTATTGCTTTACTAGATAAAAAACAGTGAAGAAACCTAAAAAAATTAAAAAAGGAAAGGGGAAAAAGGAAAAGATAAAAAGAAAACATACAAATGCATGATGTACATAGGGGAAATTATTCAGCCTAATTTTTATTCAGCCTACTTTTAAAAACATCACTAAGCCTTGAACAGACAGAATATTATGGATCAGTCTTTTCTTTATGGAGAGCTAGTTCATAAACATAAAACAAATGTTGGTTGTAAATCCGGGGTCATACTATCTACCCAACATGGGACACTCATTGTTCCCCCCCCTTTTTCCCCTGCCTCCAGTAACAGTCATTTTTTTGTTAAGCCCCAACCAGAGTCTTTATATATCCAGACCAGGGGTGGGTTCCTACCGGTGCGGTCTGGTGCTAGCGTTCCGGTAGCAGCCCACTGGTGATGTAATTTAGGCGCGCCGGCTCCAGTGCCATCTGTGCCGGTCCATGTGCGCTGCCATCTTTTTTTTGTAAGTTTCAGCTTGAAATGTCCTTCTGAGCATGCCCAGAAGTAGAATTGCGAGATGGGACGGCTTGTTCTTCTGAGCATGCACGGAAGTAGAATCGCGAGACAGGACGGCTTGAAATGTCCTTCTGAGCATGTGCGGAAGTAGAATCGCAAGACGGGATGCACACAAAACGTCGCAATGCGCACCGGTAGCAAAACGTAAGTGGAACCCGCCCCTGATCCAGACTTAAAGAATTTGTCTACTGTGCTCACTTTCACCCAGATAGATATATTTAGGAAAAACCCCCTGTGATTTAGAGATCCTATTCATCCCATTAGGAAGAACTTAATATACAGTGCTGACATGAATAACTGACATGCCTACAGGTAGTCCTCAAATTACGACTAGTCACTTAATAACAGTTCAGTGTTAAGATGAACCCTGAAATGGGGACTTATGACTTGGTTTCAAAGTTGCAATGTTTGGACCCCCCACCATGGTCACATGATTGCATTTTGGGTGCTCAGCAATCAGCTCACATGTACAGCCATTTGCAGTGCCCCACATTTCCATGACTGTGATTTATTGTGTTTTTGCCCATTTCTGGTTTCCGATAAAAACTGCCCCAGAGCAAACAATGGGTTTGCTTAACAACTGCAGCACCCGCTTTACGAGCATTAGAAAGAAAGACAAAATGGCAGCTATTACTTCTCAGTGTTAGGCCTGTGACAGAGTTCTAGAATCAGCCTTGCATTTGACTATTTTAATGGGCAGAAGGCATAACACTGAGGGACAGGAGGAAGAGCTGCAGCCAAGGACAATGGTCTGATTAAAGAAATCTGAATCCAAGGCAGACATGTATTTGAAAAAGTATCTTAGGCGTGACTCTCCATAATTGTCATGAAGGGAGGGACTGGGAAAGTACATTCAGTACATGCAAGACTGATGTCAGCCCTCCAAGGTGGACCGTATTTGGAAACCCCAAACACACAAGCTAATACTGCTTTTATTATAAGATTATAGAAACAGAGTTTTGCAAGTCTGAATATATTTCCTCAACTAGGGGAGAAGAGTCATTAATACTGAATCTGTTTAATCTGGAACAGACTCTTCTAATCTACCCAAGGGTCTTAATGGAAGTACTGGCCAATACAAATATTATTAATTTACCTTGTCCACCAAATAGAGATTTCTACCTCTAAAGGTTAGTATACTGATTCTTATCTACAAGCATCTCTGCAAAGAAAATTAGTTGAAGATGAGAATTTAATTAAGTGGAAAGGAATCTGTTGTGGGAACAGTGATTTATGAATCAGCCAGTGCATGCCTGAATCTTCAAATTGCCCCATAAGGAGTGCAACAAACTCCAGGCAAAGTCTTAATACTCCCTTTTGTTTCCACACAGGAACAAAAAGTCCTATTTCTAGTTCTAATCCCAATTCTTATTAGAACCCAGGTCTAGCCTGGCTTCGTATGTGTTGAATAAGAAGTTATTTCTTTGCTAAACCCCTCAAGAAATGTTCTCTTCCATTTGGGCCTCAAAATGATAACTACTAAAACATGACTGACATCATTATCTTTTCACCCAGAGTAGCTATTTTTGGGGGCTTTTAATAAATTCCACTTTTTATCACTGACTATAAATTATTGTTGAGTTGATTTTTCGTTCTTTCTCTTGGATCTCCATTAAAGTATTATTTAATAGAGACAAGGGGGAATCTCTATAAATCTATCCAGGAATCATAGCCAGCTTCTTAGAGGAAGAACCTTGGAAATGGACAAGAAAAAATGAATTGTGTTTTCTTGTAACCATTTGAAACATCATATTTCATGTCTGTATTATAAGCAGAAGGGGAAAGCTGTATTGCCTTATTTGGTCAAAAAGTCCTACTATGAACAAATAGTCCAGAATCACCAGCCATTCTTCTGTTACAGCTGCACAATATTTATTAATTGCACTAGAAGTAGTTTTCACGCTAGTTTTCACACCAGAGTAATGCTACTGGTTTTTGGAACTAAATATTGAAAGGATTAGTTTAGAGATAAAGTTCATAACCTCTGTTTTGCTTCAAAAGAGGCACAGAGTTTCTTACAGTGTAACCCAAACTTCAGATGCTTAACAAAAGGATGTTGAAAGATAATGCCTTTCTCCTAAGACAATTCAACATTAACAGTGATTTTTTTAAAAGTTTCATATATGGAATATCTAAACTTACTTTGAATCTATCTTCGACACTAATTTGATGTGCTAAATAATTATTTGCACTTTTTTATTGCAAATATCATTGAGAGTCATTTCACAAATTATGAAGTGGAATACCCAGGTTTGCCATTAACAATACACTTGATGGTAAAAATAGCTGGTGATATGTAGCAAAGGTGGGGAATAAAACTATTTCTGTAGGGAAAAAAATTGAAATAACTCTGGTTAGGTTAAATGCGTTAGACCCTACATTATAAAACATCAACATCAAGCTGCGAACTAAAAAACTGAAAAGAAAAATGCAGCTAATTACCTTCTTGCATGGTCAATATATAAGAGGTAAATTAAACCCCAAGTCTCTTTACTGTGATCATGATTGAGCAGTATTTTGTCCTTTTTTTGGAAATGTCTGAAGATTTATCAACTAGTATCTTTGTCTGAAAACCTCCACTAAATTTATTGGATTTGATATTTAGTAGATCATATGTATGTGAATGGAGCTAAGTCTGTTAAGAAAATGATTGTGAATTTTTAAGGCCCAAAAGAACAAATACAGTTTATTACAGAAGCCTAGTGCTGCAACAGAAACTGATGTTTTTGAGTTTTCTTTTGTTAGAGGAAGAGATGTGGAAGCATAGATTTTGTGGCTGGAAATATGTCTCCCAATGTTGTTAAAAAATATAATTAAAGAAGCCAGTACTTTAATAGGAAATTAGATTCATATAATGGGATCCAATGCTCCAGTTGCTTTAATTAAAATGGCAAATATAGTATTGTGACACAGGCTCCATCACTTTTGGAGGTGTATTTAATATCATGACACCTGTACTAATAGGGGTGAGTCTTATGGCATAATGGCAGAATTATGCCATTCTGATTATTTTGATCAGAGCAACTAGTTTGACACAGAACCAAACATCCTGCAGACTCTATGTTCACACATTATGTTGATCCCTGGTTTCCTGAGTTATTATTGAATGCATTGGATTCATACAAGATGACAAGACAAAATGAAATAAACCTTACTAGGAAATAATAGAAAATATTTATAGCTCGGGTTTTAGATTTTGACAGTGGTTTGCTCTCCAAGCAAACTTACTAGGATGTTGGTGAGTACACCAAGGAAATCCCATGGATTTAGTTTAGGAAAGTGGGAGAAAAGGCAGTAAGTAAACAACAGCAAATAAATTCCATGTTTTTGCCAAGAAAACGACATGGATATATGCATGTAATCAGCTGAAGTCAAACTCAGTATCAGTGAAACTTTATTCTTAATGGGTAGATCATTAGTTACTTTAGCTGCCATAGGTTGAACCTTCTAATATGATCTGAAATATGGCTGCATGCTTAAAAATATAGATCTAATTAAGAAATCATTGTGAGTCAACAAACTGTAAAGGTAATTGATCTATTGGTTGATCTAAACAAAAGATCCTTTGTATAGTATTTCCAAACCAAACATCACACCACAGGCAGTTACGTTTTAAAGATTGTCTTTTATTAATTGCAAATATGGTGTGTGTGTGTGGGGGGGGGGAATTGGCATATACTACTTCTGATGAGACTGCCACAAACAGGGAGGAGAATTTTTTTCCTTTACTCTTAGCCATGAACAGACAATTCTCCCCTCCTTCTAACATCTGCAGTGCTTAGAAATCCATTCCCATTGGTATCAATAGAAACTTTTTCTGAACCACATCGCCACCCAACTGAAGATAGTATAATAGAGATTTTTATATCAAGAAAAATATTGATCCCTTCTCCCATGTGCTGTGGTCATGATCAGAATTGGAATTCCTTCCTACAACTGTCACTCTTTTAAAAAAAAGATTGAGTTGATTTTCATGCCACAGAATGCATAGCTTGGCCTTCAGCTGAAACACCTTTGACCTTGCTTGAGGTTTCTCTTCCTTTTTTCTGGAACTGCCAACAAATGAACATGGAATTTTCTACCACAAAGAAAACATGTGCTTCAGCCCTGAACTGTTGCCCTTCCAGATCAATAATGTTGAATAATAATTCTAAAATCCAAGGCATGAAATGAATCTTTGTGTTCTGTCCCCTATTATAAATGACAACTTTCTTCCTTCTTGACATTCAGAATCCAGGCTCAGGTTTTGAAGCTGAGTAGAAACCAGGCCATGAAGCAAACCAGCCATTCCGAAGTAAGATGTTCCACTGTTTCTCCATTCCATGTTTGCTTTTCCAATTCTGATTATACATTCCAGAGACACTGTTCATGCTTTGTCCTCCTGAGCTGTTATTTGTGAGGAGAATTTTTTCCTTCAACACCATTTCTGTAAGCATGTGGATATATCCTTCTTGATTTCAAGGAACCATCTCTGCTCCAACCCTGCCTTTACTCAGTCTTCTAAATTCATTATTATACTGTAGAATTCAGGGGTGGCCAAACTATGGTTCTTTGAGGACCTGGGGACTTCAACTCCCAGAATTCCTGAGCTAGCCATGCATGCATGGCTAGCTCAGGAATTCTGGGAGTTGAAGTCCACAGATCCTCAAAGAACCATATTTTGGCCACCTCTGCGGAGACAGCACATTTTCATTTGTCCCTCAGCTTTCTTTGGATATTTTCTGGTTATGGAGGTTCTTGCCAAGGTGATTATGACTGCCATAGCATTTATTTTCATCAACTCTGGAGAGCCCCCCTATCCACTACAGGTGGTTCTCAACTTATGTCCACAACTGAGATCAGAATTCCCATTGCTAAGTAAGGAAGTTAAGTCAGTCACGCCTGATTTTACAACTTTTTTTGGCCACTGTTACTGTAGGTGAATCACTGCACTTGTTATGTGGACCATGCAATTATTAAGAGAATCTGGCCTCCCCGCATTGACTTTGCTTGTCAGAAGCTGGCTGGGAAAGTCGCAAATGATGGTCAGATGAAGTCAGCCAGCTACAATCATTGTATAGTTGCCTGAATTTTTATCAAGTGACTGTGGAGATATTGTGGCGATCACAAGTGCGAGAATTGGTTGTAAGTAACTTTTTTCCAGTGCTGTTGTAACTTTGAAGAATTGCCAAACACATGATTGTAAGTTGAGGACTACCTGTACAAACATCTTTTTAGGGGATGTTATACAATCAGATCACTACTGGCTGAACCTCTGCTCCAGCTGGTAGAGCCCCAGATCTTTAATTGCTTTTCATCTTTTTCTCCCTAGCCTGGTTTGTCCTACTTCTGTATTATTCAGCTCAGTTTTCCTACCTATATTGCAGATGCATTCGCTACAACAGAGGTCTTCAAACTTGGTAACTTTAAGACTTGTGGACTTCAACTCCCAGGGCTGGAGAATTCTGAGAGTTGAAGTCCACATGTCTTAAAGTTGCCAAGTTTGGGGACCCCTGCTCTACAACCAAATAAAGGTGCACCTCCATCAAGCTGTTATTTCAGTAAAAAGTCACCTACTCATCTAATGTGTGAGCAAACAGTGACATTTAGAAAACTAAATAAAATCTTTGTATTAAATAAATAAAATCATATTACACACATGAATAACTGGTGTTAAAGTAAACAAGTCGCTACTTGCTCCATGTGATAATGGGGGCTGCAGTTGATTGAATTTCTCACAACACAAAGAAAGATTATGTGGAAGCTGGTGCAGAATTTCATCCTGTTTAAGCCATGACCAAGCCCAGTCATGCCTTAATGATAATGATAATAATACTAATACGAAATAAAATAATAATAATGACCAGTCAATTGCAAAGGCACCTTTACTTGGAACAGATTGCATTCTGTGACAAAACCTTTAACATCATCAAACAACAACATCAGCCTGTCCCAGGTCCGTCCTTCCTTCCTTCCTTCCTTCCTTCCTTCCTTCCTTCCTTCCTTCCTTCCTTCCTTCCTTCCTTCCTTCCTTCCTTCCTTCCTTCCTTCCTTCCTCAGTAGTTTATCAACTTGTGAATAGCAGTCCTGGTTGGCTGACATAAAACACAAGACAAGAGAGACAATAGATATAAAAGTCACAAAACCACAAACTATAATACCATGATCATATTAACATTCCCAAATATTTTAGGAAGGATTCATCAACTATCCTGTCCTAATTATTATGGGAAAAGATAGGTTTTCAAGACATTACAGAAGGGCAGCAGAATCTCATAGAGATCAGCTGTTCCAAAGGGCAGGTTCTATAATAGAGAAGATATCCTTCTTGAGTCCTGTTAGATAGGATGTTTTCACAGAATAATACAACCCATTCCAACCCATGCTCACCAGCCCTGTTCAAGTGTTCCGAAAATTGTAAACTTAAAGAAGAAATCCTAAATATTGTTCAACTGTCTGGAATCCTTCCTGCATATAGGACATTAATAGCAATAGCACTTAGACAGTGGTGAAATCCATTTTTACCATTTCTGTGGGTGTGGCTTGGTGGGCGTGGCTTGGTGGGCATGGCAGGGGAAGGATACTGCAAAATCCCCATTCCCCCTGCACTCCAGGGGAAGGATACTGTAAAATCCCCATTCCCTCCCCACTCCTGGGGGAAGTATATTGCAAAATCTCCATCCCCACCCCACTCTGGGGCCAGGCAGAGGTGGTATTTGCCGGTTCTCCGAACTACTCAAAATTTTCACTACTGGTTCTCTGAACTATTCAAAATTTCCACTACCGGTTCTCCGAACTACTCAAAATTTCCACTACCGGTTCTCCGAACTACTCAAAATTTCCACTACCAGTTCTCTAGAACCTGTCAGAACCTGCTGAATTTCACCCCTGTAGACTTATATATCACTTCACAGTGCTTTTCAGCCCTCCCTAACTTTACAGAGTCAGCATATTTCCCCCAACCTCATTTTACCGACCTCGGAAGGATGGAAGTCTGAGTCAACTTTGAGCCTGTGAGGATTGAGCTGCTGGAGTGAGCAGTGAGCTAGCCTGCAGTATGGCATTCTAACCACTGGGTCACCATGGCTCTTTAATACAACTGAGCGAATTCAGAAGTACATTACAAGAAAAGTCTTGCATTCTTCTGTCCATAATACTACTAGGGTTGGAATTCCTGGTTGGATAGTTCAGAACTGCGATGCTTGCGATCAGACTTAGATATTGCATACAAAATTGTACATAGTAACACTTTATCTGTAAATGACTTTTTAAATTTTAATCATAATGTAATGCGTGCGAACAACCACTTTAAACTTAATGCAAACTGCTCTAAACTCGATTTGATTGTTGTAACAGAATTGTCAAAGTCTGCAATATCTTACCTGATTCAGTTGTCTCAGTCAGTAACTTTCACAGTTTTAATTCTAATGTAACTTCTGTGGACCTCACTCCATATTTAAGAGGTCCCTAAGGGGACATGCATAAGTACACTGGTATTCCTATCGCCCCTGTCACATTTTGATTTTTTTTAATTTTTTTTGTTTGAATTTGTAATTTTTGTTTGATGAATGAATGAATGAATTAAAAAAAAAAACCTGTGCTCTGTCCTGATCCTTCCACTAGTGAACTCCCCATGTTGATGAAAAAAAATTGCAGTGGAAATGGAATACAAAAATGGGAAAATGTGGCCATAATGAACCAAGCATATTATGGCTCCAATTCCTTATATTTGGATTCCCCTTCCTGCTACAATTGCCTGTAGATGAATGCAGCTATAGGGAGGGAGCAGTGTTATAATGACATCTGAAAAGACAATAAACACTGAGGAAGTATTTATTTATTTATTTATTTTGTTATTCTTATATGCCGCCCAACTCCCGAAGGACTCAGGGCGGCGTACAACATAAAAGATACAAGAATAGACAAAATTTCAACAATTTAAAAAACAGTACAAAATTAAAAAAAAAACAGTATAAAAGCAACAACAACATCCATCCATTCAACCACATACATACTTGGGTGGTAAGCTCAGATGGTTACGCTGTCCCCCCCACCTGCAGGAAGAGCCATGTCTTAACGGCCTTTCGGAAGGCCAGCAGAGTGGGGATGGTTCGGGTCTCTGGGGGGAGTTGGTTCCAGAGCACGGGGCCAGCCACAGAGAAGGCCCTCCCCCTGGGGCCCGCCAGCCGGCATTGCTTGGCCGACGGGACCCGGAGGAGGCCAACTCTGTGGGCCCTAACCGGTCGGAGGGAAGTATGCGGCAGAATGCGGTCTTGGAGATATCCTGGTCCTAAGCCATGAAGGGCTTTAAAGATGGTGATCAACACCTTGAATTGGACCCGGAGACCAATGGGCAACCAATGCAGCTGGCGGAGAATCGGTGTCACGTGGGTGTACCTCGGCACACCCACCACAGCACGCGCAGCCGCATTTTGCACCAATTGAAGTCTCCGGATACTCTTCAAGGGTAGCCCCATGTAGAGCGCATTGCAGTAGTCCAAACGCGAGGTGACAAGGGCATGAGTGACCGTGAGTAAAGCCTCCTTCTCCAGATATGGCCGCAGCTGGTGCACCAGGCGAACCTGTGCAAAGGCCCCCCTAGCCACAGCAGAAAGGTGATGATCTAATTTTAGCTGTGGATCTAGGAGGACCCCCAAGTTGCGGACCTGGTCTGAGGGAGTCAATTTCGCACCCTCGAAGACCAAGGAGGGACAATTATCATGGTCCTTAGGAGGCATTATCCACAGCCACTCGGTCTTGTCGGGATTAAGTCTGAGTCTGTTCCTCCCCATCCAGATCTTAACGTCGTCCAGGCATCGGCACATTACATCAACTGCCTCCCTGAAGTCAGACGGGGTGGTGATGTACAGCTGGGTGTCGTCAGCGTACTGATGGAAACACACCCCATGCCTGCGGATGATCTCACCCAACGGTTTCATGTAGATGTTAAACAGGATGGGCGAGAGAACCGACCCCTGGGGCACCCCACATAGTAGGGGCCTGGGGGACGATCTCTGCCCTCCTGCCAACACCGACTGCATCCGATCGGCGAGATAAGAGGAGAACCACCGCAAAACGGTGCCTCCCACTCCCAACTCGCCGAGCCGATGCAGAAGGATACCATGGTCGATGGTATCGAAAGCCGCTGAGAGGTCAAGTAGCACCAGGATGGAGGAGTTCCCCCCATCCCGGGCCCGCCAGAGATCATCCATCAGAGCGACCAAGGCAGTTTCTGTACTGTAGCCGCGCCTGAAACCCGACTGATAAGGATCTAGTTTCATCCAGGAGCTGCAGAAGCTGGGTCACCACCACCTTCTCTACAACTTTACCTAGAAAAGGTAAGTTGGAGACTGGACGGTAGTTTTTCAAATCGGCTGGATCCAGGGAAGGCTTCTTCAGGAGGGGTCGCACCACCGCAGCTTTTAATGACTGCGGTACGGATCCCTCTCGCAAAGAAGCGGTGATCACCGCCTGGATCCAGCCGCGTGCCACCTCCCTGCTGGCCGAGACCAGCCAGGAGGGGCACGGGTCCAATAAACAGGTGGAGGTACCCATCGCTCCCATAGCCCTGTCCACATCCTCGGGAGAAACAGGCCCAAACTCTTCCCATAATGATGGACTAAGACTCGCCCCTGTCAACTCTATGGACTCTGCCATGCCGGAGTCCAAATTTGACCGAATCTGAGCGACTTTATCCGACAGAAACTCAGCGAATTCCTCAGCTCTGCCTTGTAAGTGTTCCTCGCTCCCCCCTTTTGCAAGGAGGGAGCGAGTCACCCTAAACAAGGCGGCTGGACGAGAATCTGCGGACGCAATAAGAGCGGAAAGATAAGATTGTCTTGCCGCCCTTATCGCCACTAAATAAGATCTGATGTAAATTCTTAATAGTGTTCGGTCAGACTCGGTCTTTTTCCTCCAGCGGCGCTCCAGACGTCTCTTCTGGCGTTTCATCTCCCGGAGCTCCTCAGTAAACCAGGGAGCTTTCCGGGATCCACTGCCACGGAGAGGTCGCTTAGGCGCAATTCGGTCTAACGCCCCTGATGCTGCGGTGTTCCAAGCATCCACCAGGGAGTCAGCCGAGTTGTGTACCAGGGTTTCAGGTATTTCCCCAAGCTCCCTCTGGAATCCTTCCGGCTCCATTAGGCGCCTGGGGCGGAACCACCTAGTCGGTCCCGCCTCCCTGCGGGGGAGGAGTGGGGTTGTGAAATCCAGCCTCAGAAGGAAATGATCTGACCATGACAGTGGGGTGGTGACTATATCCCTTATCTTCAGATCATCTCTCCACTGCCCCGAGAGAAACACTAGGTCAAGTGTGTGACCACCCTCATGGGTCGGACCTTGAATTACTTGGGTTAGGTCCATGGTTGTCATGGAATCCATGAACTCCTGAGCTGCCCCAGAGGTTTCGCCAGCAGATGGCAGGTTAAAGTCCCCCAGCACCATAAGCCTGGGGAACTCAACCGCCAAGCCGGCTACTGCCTCAAGCAGCTCAGGCAGGGCCTTACTTACGCAGCTGGGAGGCAGGTACATTAAGAAAAGGCCCACCTGAACCCCTAAGTCCAACTTCAGAAGGAGCGTCTCACACCCAACAATCTCCGGGGCAGGGATCCTACGAGGATGCAGATTTCCACGCGTTATAATAGCCACTCCTCCCCCCCTTCCCTGGGGTCGAGAATGGTGCTGCACCGAGAAACTGGCTGGGCATATCTCGGAGAGGGCTACTCCCCCCTCCTGCCCTAGCCAGGTCTCGGTAACACATACCAGGTCTGCCCCCTCCTCTGTGATTAAATCACGTATCAGGGGGGCTTTGTTGATAATTGACCTGGCGTTAAGCAGCAGCATCCTGAGCCCAGGGCCCTGAGAACCCTGGTTGCCAGGTATCTGGGTTGAGCAAGATGGAACTGGATCGGAGGGGCTGGAACAAGGGATCGCTTGTAAACAGCGAGGTCTTATTCCCCGAGAGCGGCCCGCCCCTCTGCTCCCGCCATATCTGCCTTTTCCCATTATGACCGAGATGTTCCGGCTCTCGCTCCCACCCGAGACCGCCTCCCCCTCCCCGCTGGTCCCCCTCCTTTCCTGCAGGCCATCCATTCCATTCATACTAAACCAGGGGATAGAGTCAGGCACCCCTCCGCTCCTGTTTCCACACTCAGCAGAGGGGGTCTCTGGTTCACTCATACTGCCAACCATTCTTCCATAATCTACACAATTAATTCCCTCAGTCATAGCCAAACACAAGCATTCATTCATTCAATCGTCATCAACAAGCACAACACAGTCACACCACTTCCGGGGTAAATTTAAATGATTAAAAGGTCAGTGCTAGCACCAAAGGAGGTACAGATATAAAAACCTCCAGGCCAATTGCAGTTTATATAAAGTCTTAGTCCTATCCACTCTTCCCAAGGTTCATCATAATCTATAGGCATTTCCAGGATAATCCGTGTTTGTCTGCTGTTCTCTCCCACAGTGTTAGTAATTATAGGGTTTGAACCTGCAGTAACATCTGGCAATCCTCTTCTTCTCCGCGGCTCCCCCAATGTGGCCAAAAGTAGCCATGCAGCCGGGATTGCGTCAGCCAAGAAAGGCCTCACAGCTGTCCCAGCAGCAGTAATGATGTAAATACTCCCCCGGAAGCAACGCTGGAAATGGAGGAGAGAAGTAGTCCAGAGGAACAGCTGTAAAAAGCTCCTTTGTGTCTGCGCTGGTGACATTAATGGTCGCTGTAAAACGCCGCAATGATGGCAAACGCTGATAAAGTCTTGACCCAAAGAGAGCAGGGTCTTCTGCCAGCTCAGCCGTTCCAATCGCCAGAGCAGCCGTCGCCAAAAGGCCGGTCGTAAAAGACACATCAAGTAATAGTAATGGTCCTGCCGGAAAGGCACCTGGCTAGCGATCTTTAACAAATAGATGTCCTGGGGGGTCGCCTGGGGGGTCTGCTGTTCTAAATTCCGGAAGGGATGTTGGCGGGAGGTTAAGCGCAATAGCAGTAACAGCGGCAGCAGGCAACTGCAAAAAATGACAAGAGCCCCCCAGCAGTCTCGTTGAGTCTGGCATACGTTCTCTAATAGCCAGCCAGCTGATGTTAACTCCCTGCCCGAGAGAGAGCCGGTCAGGCTGTAAAACATACCCGACATTCGCTCGTCTTCCTGCGCCTTCCTGCGCTCTCGGGCAGCCTCCTCCCAGCGAGTTCTTCATGCAGAGAGCTCTAGGACGCCGAAATCACCATTCCACAAACCACGGCGTCCTCCGAGTCCAAAGCATTTCCGCATCTCCCGATCTTCCTAATGTGCCGTTTTTTGGCTTAAAACGTTGGAAAGAGCCCCCGTGGTCTTCTACTCTCACCGACCTGTCTGACTGGTAGTAAAATTGGGTCGGGGGTCCACGGCTTCCCCAAAAAAGCAGGTGAAAGGAACGGAGGTCTATTTTCTTCCGACCTCTTGCTCTTGGCCCTGCCCCGGAAGTAAAAACAGCTTAATGGCTCTTAGCAGGCAGGAAATTCACTAGTCCCCAGAAAGATCTATAATAAGTGCATTTTAGGTAGTTTTCAGAGCTCCAAAACTGTTTCTGTCAAAACACATTATAGCTTAGAATGTGGTGTGATGCTAGCCATATACACTAAGCTATGATTAAGCAAACCACAGCATGATGTGTTTGCATTAGGTGAGATTCAGGTGAATCACCACTCATTAGCTTCTCTTAATAATCCACACAACATTATTTTATAGTAATTGCTTTCATTTAGAACCTTTTTCCTTTGGAGTAGTGTCACTAATTTATATACACAACATGACATCCTGCTTGAATACTATTGCCACTGTCCCTCATCACTGCTTCTCCTAACTAGCAGTATGGATGCAGTTTGGTCAAAGTTGTAATTATCCTTGGTAGGCTTAATAGGAAGCCACAGTTTCGTCTCTCATATTTTGATGGCCATTTTTTTTCTTTTGCAACACAAGCTCTACATTGGATAAGAAATTGTTTGGCTTCCAGCTAATTTCAGCACTGGTTTTACATAGATACCTTACCCATTGAAACACATGATTGCAGCAAGGTTACAGAGGATGGTGTGGGGGGAACTAGTTATCTACTTGGGGAACAATTTGTCCCTGGAGATAGGACTAGTTCCCCGTTTTGATATTTCAGGATCTTGTTCTAAAAAATCTTTGGGGATTAAGAACTATAGGAGAATGTGTGTTGAAATAAGAGAGTTGTGATATTTTATAATGGAATGTTTGTATTTTCAACTTCTTGCAAGTTTGTACTGGTTTGTTCTACAATGTAGTGATAATATGTTATAGGACTTACCGGACTTTTCGGAGTATAAGACGCACCTTTTTCCTCCCTAAAAGTGGCTGAAAATTTGGGTGCGTCTTATACTTCGAATGTAGCTTTTTTCCAGCCCTAACTAGGTGCTAACAGATCTTCCCAGCTCTTACCTTGCAGGCTTTTTCATTGTTATTCTCTCCAAAGAATGTTTTTCCAGCCCTAAGTCTTTGCAGAATTTTTTTTCATTGCTCTACTTGCTCCAAATAAGTTTTTTTCTAGCCCTAACCAGGTGCTAACGATCTTCCCAGCTCTTACTGGCTTGCAGGCTCTTTCATTGTTACTCTCTCAGAAGAAGGTTTTTTAAAGTCCTAACCAGGGGATAAAATAATGTGCTGAAGCTGACCAGACTGAGGACACTAGCCAGATGAATACTTGGTAGGCAGATTGTTTTCCCCTATTTTCCTCCCCAAAAACTAAGGTGCGTCTTATACTCCGGTGCGTCTTATACTCCGAAAAATACGGTAAATCTGATTGAAGCAGTACAGAAGTCGTACTGTAAATAACATATTTTCCAAAACATGCTGTTTGTTAAGAAAAATTATGATTGGCTTGGTTTGCTTAGGAAATATTGCTAATATCATTCAAACATGTCTGCAGAAATCTACCAAGACCCCATTCACTATATCAGATTAGTCTTTTAAAAGCTTGGTTATAATTGTTAATGATAACAAATTAGAGCCAGAAGAACATTATATATCCAATAGTGCTACTGGGGGCTGCAGTGTCTGGTAATATCCTAAACATTGATCTTCTGCCACACAATCATTTAATGGAAATTCTAGGAATATTCATAGTTATTTAATAACTATATTAGAAGAGATTAACACAAAGGAAAAAAATTACAACAGCAATACTTTGTGGAATAAATTGTTTCCTAGAAATTTATACTTGCTTCAAGTAATTTCCCTCTTCAAGTTACATAGGCTATCATGATGTAATCTGGGTGCTAGGAAGTGCCCATTGAGACAATAGATTGTTTAGAAATTCATTATTACATTTTAAAAGTGTGACTTACAAAAATCACACTTACGAGTGTTGATTTTAGTTGTAAAGTCCTTGGGAGAGAGGTGCAACTAAGTTATACTTCCAACAGCAACAACCCAATAATTATTCAGAAATTTGACAGAGGAGGACATCAAGGAAGGAATTTAGAATTTCAAGCTAAAATATAAAGTAGAAAATTGAAGATGGAGGTGAAGTTTCTGAAAGTATCAATAGTATTAACAAATTGTACCAATTGTGCATTAGGCCTTTTTCAAAAGGGGTTAGGAAACTAGTGGTGGGTTCCTACTGATGCGGTCTACTCTACCGCACCGGTAGCAGCCGGCTGATTACGTAATTTGCGCACGACACTGGTCCGTCGTCTTCACCGGTCTGTCACGCGTCACCATCTTTTTTTCAGAATTTTTGGGCTTTTTTTGCTTCCTGCGCATGCGCGGAAGCAAAATCGTGTGAGGGGCGCGTGTGAGATTTCGGCGATTTTTGCTTCTGTGCATGCACGGAAGCAAAAAAATAGCCAAAATCGTGCACACGCATGCATCCCCTTGTGAGATTTTGCTTCCGCACATGTGCACACACGAAACGTGGAGATGTGAGCGCAGCGCACCGGTAGCAACTTCGAGAGCAACCCACCCCTGTAGGAAACCCCACTTTAGGAAGTGATGCCGTTGACCCATTGCTTGGCCAGTGCTGTGAACTGTGAACAGCTCTCTAGGGTTTAGGCAAGAGTTTGTCTAACCTTATGTGAAGTTTCTGTTTCTTGTGAGTGAAGCCAGTATATCAAACAAGGAAGTCAGGACCAATTCACAGAAGTCATAGGAATCAATAGCTATTGACCTTTACTTTTATCTCATCTTTATTATTTTTATAAATAATTCAGGGAGGAAAATTTAACTAATGCTCCTTCCTCCTCCTATTTTCACCACAACCATAACCCTGTGAAGAGGGTTAGGATGAGGTAGAGTGACTGGCTCAAAATCATCCCACCAGTTTTCATGCCTACCTTGGCCCTAGAACTCATGGACTCCCAGCATCTAGCCTGGTGCCTTAACTACTAGGCCAAACTGGAAGGCCATCTGTAGGGAGACTGTGGGCTTCCTTGTGCAGTTGGTTGGCTGTTGTGAGACCATGAGTATATAAGTTATGGTTCTGATCCACCGGCACTGCATATATTATGTTCTTAACTAAGACACAGAATACCAAACTAGAACAGAACAAATTAATGGAAATCATTGTAAAAACCTATCCTAAAAAGGACAATGTTCATAAATTTTCTCATCTAAAAGGAACTTCTGACCAAATGGAGTCTGAGGCCAACCTCCAAACATGATTTGCACCTACTAAAAGAAATACCAGGAATTGTGAGATTTTGTGCACACCAGGGTTGGAGAAATGCTGGGAAGTTAGCAGGCCTTTACAATACCTCACAGACTCTCCATATACTAATATAAGACTCCCTATCATCATTTGCAGGAGGGGATATGAGGGGGAAGGTTAGCGTTTGAGGTTGCGATCCAAAATACAGTCGGAACAGGCAGTGGAGAAAATAAAACTGTTTCCTATTGTGTTTCTTTTCTATTGAAAATCTCCCTCCTCATAAGTTTTATCTCCAGAGGGTGGGAAGAGAAGATGTTCAACAGGGGGAAAAACATGAAAAAAATAAATTAAGAATTCTCATATTCTCCCTCCCTCCCTCCCTCCCTCCCTCCCCCCCTCTCTCTTTCTCTCTCTCTCCAAAGTCAATGTTGTTGTATTAAAAATTGTCCCCCTCAAAGACAAACAGAATTTTCCAGATCTCAGTGATGGTAAAGTTGAAGGAATTATATACCGTATTTTTTGGAGTATAAGACGCACCTTTTTACCCCCTAAAATAGGGTGAAAACTTGGGTGCATCTTATACACCGAATGCAGCCCCCCACCCTTTGACCTCTGTCTTCCAGCAATTTACCTGCTTGTAGCAAAGAGGGAAGAGCCTGTAAAGCCAAGCAAGTCAGTAGCAGCTTCCCGACCTACAGCTGATTAGGTTGGCCATGTGGGAAAATGAAAGTGAAACTAGCTGCAAAGAGGCAAATAGCTGGGAGAGACACGCAGATTTTTATTTTCTGCTGGATGCAAGGGGGTAAGTGAATAACTATAAATGTCTGTAGAATGTTCAAATTATTAGACTTATTTTTTAAAGACTGCTTTATTATTGTTCTAGCCAGGGGTTTATTTTGTTAAGTTGTCTAGAGGTCTCCAACCTTGGCAATTTTAAGACTTGTGGACTTCAACTCCCAGAATTCCACAGCCAGCTTTGTTAGCTTTGCTGGCTGTGGAATTCTGGGAGTTGAAGTCCACAAGTCTTAAAGTTGCCAAGGTTGGAGACCTCTAGACAACTTAACAAAATAAAGAAGCTTTTTAAAATAAATGCTTGCTCTGAAGAGGTCCAGTGCTATTGTATCTTCTTTTAAATAATAGAGAATAATGTATACTTCCAGAAATTTTAATTAATTTTAACTGCTCTGTACAAGTATAGTCTGAAATGTAACAGTGTCCTGTTTAGTATTAGAGTTTAGTTACCTTGGAGTAGACTTATTTAAATAATTGGGAAGAGTTAGTGTGACTACATTTAAGAAAACTTTCTGGCATAATGTACATTTCTCCAATTCTTTGCTATTTCTAGGGGTCAAGCATACATGCACAGAAATACACAGCAAACAGTGTATATCATCTGTGCTGTTTGCTGTTTGGCAAATTGCTTGGAGGCAGAGGCCTTTTTTCCTTGTTTTCCTCCCCCAAAACTAAGGTGCGTCTTATACTCCGGTGCGTCTTATACTCCGAAAAATATGGTAATTTTGAGTAAATACAGGTAGACCACTCGACTTACAACAGTTTATTTAATTACCGTTCAAAATTACAACTACCCTGAAAAAGTGACATGACTGTTTTTCACACTTTCGACTGTTGCAGCACCCGCATGGTCATGTGATCAAAATTTGGATGCTTGGCAACTGGCTCATATTTATGATGGTTGCAGTATCCTGGGATTATGTAATCATCTTTGGTAACAAGCAAAGTCAATGGGGAAATCAGATTCAGTTAACAACCATGTTACCAATTTAACAACTGAAGTAATTCCCTTAACAATTGTGGTATGAAAGGTTGTAAAATGGAGCAAAGTTCACTTAATAAATGTCTGAAATGTTGGGCTCAATTGTGGTCGTAAGTCAAGGACTACCTGTATTCATTCTGACAAAAAATAACAGCATATCAAAAGGGAAAATAAAGTTAAACTTATGATTGAAAAGGGTATAAAAGATGGTTCTACCTCCAGGGTAACAGTAATGAATAGGAAACAAGTTAGGCCGGTTTTAAAGACGATTTGGATTTTCACATGACAAACAGCTGTGTAAGTATGCTTAAGGGACACGTAATACCTGTCCATAAACAAGACGTAATTTGAGAGACAACTCACCGAGAATTATAAGATTTTGTTACCTAGTTATATGTACAATAAAGGATATAAGTGAGAATCAGTGTTCACATGATTTATTTGTTTATTTAAATAGAGATGGCATAAAACCATTGCTTTGGTGCTCCTTTTGAATGCAGAGAAGCTCACAGTAATTTAAAACCAGATTTCAGAACCCATGGTCCAGGAACCATATTGGGTTGTTAACTTCTTTTCTTTGTAGCCCTCTGAAATTATGGAACCAAACTTCAAGGCTAAATTGGTGAAAAGCATGATTTCTTGCTGTGTTATGGCAGAAAAACCAAACAATAAGAAAATAAAACTTTCCTTAGGTGATAAGGCAAACACCCTCAGCTTCCATGCAGCAGTTCCTGTCCTCTTGCACAACATAATCACCTTACTTATCCTAATCTTGGTCGCCCAAACAGTATAAAAAAGTGTAACACACCCGCCTCCCAATATATTTAACACATGCTAAACACAATGCAAATACTCAGCAATAATTTGCAGGGAGAGTCCAGGCCTGAAACTTGATAAACAAAGAAAAATTTCTAATCGGAATACCTTCCTACCTTCTCCCTACACAAATACTGACCCTTGTCAAGTTTTTCCAAATTTTTTGTATTTTGCTTTTTTTAAAAAGGAATTCTATTTACTAAAAGAGAGGTTTTAGGTATGTGATGGCATGAAAAATCCTCATCCTTCCTAAAGCAGTAGATCAGTGGTTCTCAACCTTCCTAATGCCGCAACCCACGCCCTGCACCCGCACCCGCCACCATTTGGGTTCTTTTACCCTTTGCTCATGCGCAAAGCATTCTGCGCATGTGCAGAGAGTAAAAGAACCCAAATGATGGCGTCCGGGCGAAGTCTCCCGACCCCTGTGTAAGGGTCGTTCAACCCCCAAAGGGGTTGCGACCCCCAGGTTGAGAACCGCTGCAGTAGATTGTCTCAGCTGAGGGAGGCTGGAAGAGAACAACTGATTTCTCAGCAGCTCAAAACCAAGTTTGGCCTCTTCCCAACTGAGCATCAGCTCAAATGAATCTGGCAATGCTACAAAGCAAAGTGGAAATCGCAAGGACGTGCCAACCTTTTCCAGCATGTTCTGAAGTCCTTAATGTGAAATTCTTGACGAGACTGCAGTGCGTCCCCTTTCTTGCTATGCAAGATGATGGAGGAGAAAACAGCCTACGAAGATCTTATCGCAGGCTGATTTTGTGTGTGTGTTTTATTGACGGATATGTATATTTTCCTTGATTAACAAGTTATGTCACTTCTAGGGATTGGTACTAACAGAAGTGTTTTCCCTCCTGGTAATCTTTTAGAGTAATGCCAATGATCCCTGATGCCAAGAACTCATCAGATTTTATAAGCTTTTAGTGTTCTCACTTGAAATCTGGCAGGATTTTACTCCCTTCCCCCCCTTTTTTCTTAAGAACATATATAGTACATAATGTGGTTGTTTCATGAGACTTCAGCCTTTTAAAACATATGGTGGTTATCAAAAGCTTTTGATGACAACAAAAATGGTCTCTCATAAAGGAAAAACGGTTAGAAAATGCTGTGTTAGATAGAATAATCCTTGAGGACTTTATGACCTTAGGGGTTTTGTGATCCCTCTATTTTTGTGGATACTGATTTTCTCTATTCTTTCATAGATTCTCATTGCACGCTAACCACAATGACTTGCATTTGTCTTGCAAATGTGATGAAAATGGGAAACGAAGATTTGCTTCAAATCAGGCACGCAGGGTGGGAATGTGATTAGAGGAAGGGAAGGGAAAAGCTTGAGATTTTTTGAAACTTGAGATTCTTTGAAAGATCTTATTTGATAACTACTCTAGCAGTTTATTGGTCCCTGGTTCCCTTACCATCAAAAATCCCATGCTCGCAAGCAAAATGGAAACACAATCATGAACAATGAAGAGTAAGAGCAGTAGCTGTCTAGTACCCCAACCTGAATTAACCATTTCCAATAGAAGAGATGTTTTTTTGCAGCTCAGAGTTGAACTGAGCTTGATTGTTTGCTATAATTTCATTACCCAGTGAGCTAACAACATCTTCAGTGCATCATCTTATCTAGTTAATGGGTAATAGAAGGACACAACCAAGGAAACAACCAAGCTCAGAGAGCACCAAGGACTCCAAAAAAACCCAACCAAACTATTTTGCTTTGCTAGCCATCCCTTTTGTGTAAAAGTGCTAAGCAAGAACAACTATGTGGCTCACTTTTCTTACATCAGCATGACTGGGTCAGGCTCCCCCCCCTCCCCAGCATCTGTCAGGCTGTGTTGGATTGGGGGAAAAAATATCTAAAGTGCTCTAAAGGCAGACCACACTTGCAGCCTGGCTTGTCGGTGAAAAGAAGGATGATTTCTGCAGTAGGTCTTTGTCTTCTTGGTGGGAGTTCTTTAATTAAAATTCTCCCACACCAGGGGCAAGAATTGTTCCTTCCTTATATAGGGTAAAGGGAGAGGAATCTCTCTTGTAGCAATTGCCAGGGCATTTTTATGCACTTTTGTTTAGAAGAAATATCCCTGAGGACGTGAACTAATCTTTATTGTTCCTTGTATTATTTTATTATTATCTTTATTATTATTCATAATAATAACATGGCATTGGTTTTCAGCAGTTGAGCACGTTAGAGTGTAGGTGGAGAATGTACTTTTATAAGCACACAGGCATACTGTATATACCGTACAAACAAACAAACATACAGAGAAAGAGAGAGAGAGAGAGAGAGAGAGAGAGAGAGAGAGAGAGAGAGAGAGAGAGAGAGAGAGAGAGAGAGAGAGAGAGAGAGAGAGAGGAAGGGAGGGGGAGGGAGGGAGGGAGGGAGGGAGGGAGGGGGAGAGTGAGAGAGAGAGAGATAGAGAGAGAGAGGGAGAGAGAGAGAGAGAGAGAGAGAGAGAGAGAGAGAGAGAGAGAGAGAGAGAGAGAGAGAGAGAGAGAGAGAGAGGGAGAGTGAGAGAGAGAGAGCGAGCGCTATGCTCTTTCTGCCTGGGTGGCTGTTTGTTAGATATTTTCCCTGGTAATAAATGATTGCCAAATGATAAATGATATAGATGAAACTGTAGTTGTAGTGTCTCCTGAAAAGAAAGAACAAATGCCTAGTGGGAAGATTTCCAGCCCCAAACTGCGATAAGCGAGGTTTGCACAATGAGCAGACTGAATAAGAATAAAGCGAAGGTTCATCTGGTTCAAAGATGCCGCCTTTCAGATTGCAAGTTCTTCTATGAATCCTTATTTTGAAGTTGGTCCCATTGATAAATGCATCTCAAATAAAGGGCATCTAATTGCAGAGGGTGGCATCTACTCATTGATATTAGAGACATAGGCTTCCAAGAATGTTCTACAAAGACAGCAAAAATAAACCTTACCTTAGTGTTGGACACAGTGGCCAGAAGCCACGTCTTCTCTTTAAATGCAAAGTTTACGGCCCCACCTTTCTCTTTTAAGGTTCCTTTATCTTTAAACCGGATTTGGATTGGGCAGCCCTTTAAAAGGAAGAAAGTGTCAAATTAAATGCTAACTTTTGACAGCCCTGCCAACAGAAGAGGGTCTCTTTCATAAAGTTGTTTTTCCAGCTACGTGAAGTTTACTTTTGTGTTGTCACATTTAACAGCACTCTGTGATAGTGGATGAAAGCACTGGCCATTCAGCAAATGCATTTGTTCTAGGAATAAGTAGAAGAGCAAATAAATGGGCTTAACCTTTTATTGGTAAAACTAGTCAGAATTCAAATGATTGACTCTGTGAAATACTTTTCTGTATAGTGCATTTTTTACTTGTGTCTTTTTAATATGTTATGTGGTCAGTTGGCTACAGGTAGTCTCGTCTTAAAAGGGATGTGATGGCTCAGTGGGTAAGATGCTGAGCTTGTCGATCAGAAAGGTCGGCAGTTCGGCGGTTCGAATCCCTAGTGCCGTGTAACAGGGTGAGCTCCTGTTACTTGTCCCAGCTTCTGCCAACCTAGCAGTTCGAAAGCATGTAAAAATGCAAGTAGAAAAATAAGAACCACCTTTGGTGGGAAGGTAACAGCGTTCCGTGCGCCTTCAGCGTTTAGTCATGCCGGCCACATGACCACGGAGATGTCTTCGGACAACACTGGCTCTTCGGCTTTGAAATGGAGATGAGCACCGCCCCCTAGAGTCGGGAATGACTAGCACATATGTGTGAGGGGAACCTTTACCTTTACTTAGTCTCGACTTACAACTGTTCATGTAGTGACTGTTCAAAATTACAATGGCATTGAAAAATGTGACTTATGACCGTTTTTCACAGTTACGACTGTAGGAAGTTAGCACCCACCCCTCTCCTAGGAAATGAGATATCCTAGGAGATATTAAAAGGTAGAAAATATTCTTTGGAAACATCTGGAAACATGCTTTTTAAACAGACAAAAGACTCCTCTTGGAAACCCCCACCCCTGCTAAGCTCACATATTCCTCTCACCTGGCTGAAAGTCTTCTGCATAACAAAACCATAATAGGATTTGCCCAAGGCCCTTTCATTCAGCCAAAGCAGGATTAGACAAAAGCCAAGAGCCACCCCAGCATGCCCCTGGGGGGTCTGAGAGCCAATGGGATACATTTCTATACAGGAAAAGGAAATCTAAGAGGTGGGACCCAACTTAGACTATAAAAACCAGGAACTCAGCATTCTTCTTTCTCTTTTTTTTTCTCTTCACCACACAACCATGTAAGTTACCTTTTCTGTACAGGGGCTCCTGCCATGTGCTCCTGTCCACCATTAAACCTTCCTTCCAAGCAACCTTCATGAATCCAGTGTCTTTTTCCCCACTTGGAACTGAACCTAAAAGGATATTTCCTTATAACAATTGGCGAGACAGATGGATTCCAAGTAACCTCTTCAATGATCCTGGCCTAAATAAATTTATTAGGCCTTGGCCATTGGGAAGTAGGTTTTAAAGGGGTTTTGAGTTCAAAATTCAAGGGCTGCTTGGAAAGAAGGTGAGTACCTACCTCTAAATTTTACTTTAAACCATAGAAAACTGGGAAATGTGTGTTTGCATGTTTGTGTGTGTGTGGGGGGAAATTTTTGCTTTTAATTTTACTTTAGGGCATATGTAAATTCCAATTTCAATTGAATAGTGTGTTGTCTGGGTACAAATCATTTTAGGGAAAAAATAATCATGCTTTTTGTTTAACCAAGTTAATGTATCTTCCTAAATCCTTTGATATTTCCTTCCCCCCCCTTCTCCCCCCCTTCTCCCCCCCCAGCCCTGTTTTGTCTGCTAGCCATTGCAGGATACTCATTTTATGGTGGTTCTTTTCCACTTCTCCAAATCTGTTTTAATTTGTTGCACCAATTTATAATAGTTATCTATATTTTTGGTTTCCCTTACCTAGGTGTAGGATTTTACTTTTCTTTGCATTAGATAGGGCTCAGGAAATTTTTTTTCTTTCTTTTTGAAGATGGGAACCACATTAGCTTTTTCCCAGTTTCTCAGGTAGTCCACGTGTCCCAAGATTTTTTTTTTTAAGATGTGCAGTGGTTCTGAGATTTCATTTACCAGCTCCTTTAGGACTCTGGGACCTGGTGTTCTCTTACTGTTTTTGCTTATTTTAACTTTAGTTTACAGTCTGTTTTATTTTTTCCTTTCCAGTTATATTTCTGGTTAGTTGGGTTGCATTTCTTTTTGCAAGAAGACATGCAAAGAATGAGTTAAGCAACTCATGGCTTTCTCTGTGTTGCCTTCTCTCCTTAGTGGTCCAACTGTTTCCTTGATTTTTCTTCTTGTTTTTTTTTTATGTATTGGAAGAATCTTTTATATTATCTTTCACTTTGTTGCAAGTCATTGTTCATTCAAGGCTTTTGTTTCCTGATTTTTCTTTACAGATTCTTGCTATCTGCTGATATTCTGCTTTAGTTATGTGTCCCTGTTTCCATTTTTGTATCTGTCCTTCATTCATTCAATTTGTCAGTGAGATCTTTGTGCAGCCATGCTGGTTTCTTGGATTTCTGGTTTTTTTTCCTGATTGCTTTTGTGCAATTGGCTTTTATAATCAAGTTTTTCAGAGTTTACAAAGCTTCTTGAGTTGCTTCTTTCCTTTAGGACTTTCATCCAAGGAATCTTTCTCAAGTTTCTCTTGAGTTTATTAAGGTCAGCTTTATTTTAAAATCTAAGACTTTAGTGTGTTCAATTGTGTTGAATCGTTTTTGTTATGTTAATGATGCAGTTTCAAATCCTTCTACAACTTCTTCTTTGTTTGTAAGTATTAAGTCAAGTATGGACTTAATTATCTCCTCTAGTTCTCTTCTCTACCTTTTGGACAACAAAATTGTCAGTAAGGTTGGTTATTAACATATTTTATTTCTCACTTGGTGCAAAATTAGTTTTCAAAGTTTCCATGCCTTTAATTTCTGTGTCTGCCAAAATATTTATATTTAGCACTTCCAGTATCAAAATCAATAGCATCCTTTTCTTGTGCCTTTTTTTATGTATTTAAAATCATTCTCATTTTGTTTTTAATCTGTCTCTTAGAAAAAGCTTAAGAGAGCTGAATGTATAAATTCATTTAGGAACCTTTTAGTTTGCTGCCATTATTGAAGTATATATTTTATAGTCAGCATTCAGTGAAGAGATGGGCCTATAGTTTTATCTGCATTAAATCTGAATCTTATTTTGGAATCAAAGTAATATTTGCTCCCATTCAGGAATGTGGTACCTTTACATCAATCAACACCTCATTATGTAAAATCTTTGTAAAATTCTGCCACTGGCCCACCTGGTCCTGGTGTTTGGTTGTTCTTTTGTCTCTTGATCTGCTTCTGATAATTCCATCATTGATATTCATTCATTTAGAAACTTCCGGTTTGGCGCTGCCGCTTCGAGAGCGCTCTCCGCAGAGCGCTTATTCCCGATTTTCGTTCGCCGCCAGATCGGCAGCCAAACAGCTGTCTGGCGGCTCGATCGTCTCCTCCCCGGGCGAAGGGGAGTGAGGAGAGCCGGCGGGGTGAGGTAGAGCCCCCCTAGTGCCCTTGGTGAGATCCTAGGGCATGAAGGGTGAGGGCCCCCTAGGAACCTTGCAATTGCTCCGGAATTGGGAAGTCTCTGCTATCCGCAGAGCAAGAAGATGCATCCAATCCCTGCAATCAACATACTTGATCAAAAAGAGACATTGTAGCAGGCGGAAAGACTCAGGAGGCAAAGATAATTAGTGGCAAGTAAAAAAGTTTTTTCTTTGTGGATTGGAAGTGGAGAAGGAAGCAATTAATTAACAAAGGGACAAAAGAAATGGCGCTGGAGGCTTCTGGGCGTAGAAACGAAAGTTAAAAGCTGAGTGCTGTTTTTATTGCCAGTTCCTCTTTTGATAACTTTGGACTTAAAATTGCCTGTTGATTTCCTTTTGGGGAAGAAAGAAAAAGGGCTTGATAAAACTTTTCCTGGCTATTTGGCTATCTGTTCCTGGCTTTTTTCTTTTTTTTTTGAAGTATAAAGAGTGAAGTGATTTGCAATGGCTTCAAAAAAAACCATCTCTGTTAGAGCACCATCGAGTGCAGACAGCTCCCCCATCCATACTTCTAAAATACCAGCCCCCTCCCCTCAGCCATTAACGCTCCCAATACTACAAGAAGCACTTAAATCAATGCAAACAGAATTAGCAGCTGGATTTAATTTTAAAATTAATGAAACTAATGAGAAGATTTCTGCAATTAACGAAAGAATTAATGAGACCAATGAGAAAATACAGGAAGTTTCTGATGATATTGCAACTCGCAATAAAGAGATTAGAGAAGATATAATTAATGCTTTTTCTGGTTTGGCCACTAATTATGAGATTATGGAAGAAGAAATGCATGAAATTAAGCAAACTACAACAGTGTTGGGAGCCAGAGTTGGCGAAGTAGAAAATAAAATTGAGAGGGAGGAGGCAGAAATGATAATTATGCAATATAGATTTATGGAATTTGCAATAAGAGTTCGTGGAGTTAAGGAAAACAAGCAGGAGAACTTGAAGGATATTATGTTGGAAGCATTTGAGTTAGCACTTGGAGTGAAGAAGGAGGAGCTGGCATGGCAAATAGAAAAAATTTATCGCGTTAACTCATGGACGGCCAGAAATAGAAATTTACCAAGAGATATTGTCATCTATTTCACTACTAGAACGCTACGTAATGATATTTTACAAGCGACTTTTGTAAACAAACTTCAAGTTGAAGGACAAGAAGTGATGACAATGAAGGAAATTCCCTCCAAGATGTTGAAAGCCAGGAAGGAATACACCTTTCTGGTGGAAGAACTGAGAAGACAACAAGTCCAGTATAGGTGGGAAATACCAAGTGGATTGGTGGTTATGTTTATGGGAGTGAGATATCGACTTAATACAGTTCAGAAGGCCAGAGATTTCTATGAAGATGTTTTACTGCCTGGTTCACCTAAACCCCCAGAAGGGAAACAACAACAAGAAAGAGAAGAATTGCTGAAAGTGGTACAAGAAGGAGCTGTGTCATTGGCTATCGAAATGGAACAAAATTTAGAACTCAACAGACAGGAAATGATTAAAGAGCAAAGACAGACCAGAGCTGCCAAACGGAGACAAGAATTGAGACAACAAAGACAACAGGTGGCATCTCAAGATACTTCTAAATCGGAAGCGGTGGGAGGAGCGCGACCAAAAGAAAAATCTAAGGTAGATCTTCAAGGGGTGCTCCATACGCTTCGGAAGCCCAGAGATGGGAAATAAATTTCTTACCTGGAATGTCAATGGTTTGAATTCTCCACAGAAAAGGAGGAAAATATTTCACTACTTAAAACAATTTAATAATGATTTGATATGTTTACAGGAGACTCATATAAGGACTCAAGATCAAAAATATTTGATGAATACAAGACTAGGTACACACTTTGTTGCTACAGCTCCAGAAAAGAAAAATGGTATTGTTATATACGTGAAAAAAGATTTGATTGCAAAGTTAATAGAAGCAGATGACCAAGGAAGATTTTTAGCAATTGAACTTTTAATAAAGGGACAGAAAATATTAGTGATTGGATTATATGCCCCGAATCAACAACAAGAAAAATTCTACGACCTTTTGCATTCAAAGCTTATATATTGGGATTATAAAACTTGCATTCTCTTAGGGGACTGGAATGGCGTCTTGGATGTCAAGAAAGACAAGAAGGGTCCCAAGCAAAACATCTTTGCAAGAGCAAAATTGCCTAAATCCTTTTTTGAGATGATGGAAGACTGGGATTTGAGAGATATATGGCGTGAAAGAAACCCTACAGAAAAGGATTTTACTTTCTATTCAGACAGACATCAATCTCTTTCCAGGATTGACTTTATTTTAATTACTAACGATCTTTTTTCCAGGGTGAAGAGAACAAAAATATATACGAGGGGATTGTCCGACCATAGCCCTGTCTGGCTGGAAATGGAATTTGGGTACGGACTAAGAAAATCTTGGAGGTTAAATGATAATTTGTTTAGATATGAAGATAATGTAAGAGAGTGTAAAAAATTTATGAATGAATTTTTTGTTATGAATATGCAGAAAGGCACATCAATTCAGATGGTATGGGATGCAAGTAAGGCTTATATGAGAGGTGTTTTAATATATTTGAATAATAAATATAGAAGAAAGAAGGAATTTAAAAGAAAAGGACTGGAGGAAGAAATTAAGAAACAAGAGAAGGCTTTGATTTCTAAGCCAACAGATAAGAAAATTAAAGAAACAATTAATTTACTAAAAGCTCAATTTAATATGTTAATGGCAGACCAAATTGCAACTAATTTACAATATGCCAAACATAACACTTTTTGTAATGCAAATAAGCCGGGCAGGTGGTTGGCTTATATGTTAAGGAAAAAACAGAAATTAAGAGTAGTAGAAAAAGTTAAGTATAAAGGGAAAGAAGTTTTTGATTGTGAAATGATTAAAAAGTCTTTCTTAGAATTCTATTCAGGGTTGTACAAGGGGGAGGAGATTAAAGAGGAAGATATTGATGGATATTTACGAAATGGTCATATACATATAGCTTCCATGGAGCAGATTGAAATTTTGAATCAACTTATAACCTCAGAGGAAATATTGGCGGTCATTAAACAGCTAAAATTGGGAAAGGCTCCAGGTACAGATGGATTAACAGCTGTTTATTATAAAAACTTACAGAATGAAATGGTGGAGCCTCTGAAGGTGTTATTTAATACTATACAGCAAGGAGGAGAAGTACCCCCAACTTGGAAAACAGCTTTTATCTCTTTGATCCCGAAAGAGAATCAAGATCACACTGACCCTAAAAATTATAGGCCAATTTCATTGTTAAACACGGATTATAAAATTTTTGCCAAAATATTAGCCAACAGATTAATGATACTTATGCAACAACTGATCCACCAAGATCAAACTGGTTTCATAGAAGGTAGACAAATGAAGAGTAATGTACGACACATAATTAATTTATTAGAGTACTTGGGGAGGAATAATCAGATACCCGCTGCACTGGTATTCTTGGATGCTGAAAAAGCTTTTGATAGATTGAATTGGAAATTTTTATTAAAATTAATAGAAAAGATGCACCTTGGAAAATACTTTACACAATCTATTAAGGCAATATATCAAAAACAGACTGCTCAAATAATAATTAATGGTGAATTAACAAACAATTTTAATATAGAAAAAGGAACCAGACAAGGATGTCCTCTATCACCTCTTTTGTTTATTTTGTCTATAGAGATTTTACTTAATAAAATAAGGGAATCTGAAATAGTTAAAGGTATTAAAATAAGAGGAGAAGAATACAAACTACGAGCGTTTGCGGATGATCTAGTAGTTACTGTAACTCAGCCATATCAATCAATTATAGGCCTGATGGATATCATCAACTCTTATGGACAAGTAGCTGGTCTTAAAATAAATGTAGATAAAACTAAAATAATAGTTAAAAACATGACCAGAAATCAAGAGGAAAAAGTAGAAAGGGTTACGGGATATGAAATAGTCAAAAAGGTCAACTACTTGGGGGTTAATATTATGTCAATAAACACGAAACTTTATCAACACAATTATGAAATATTATGGCAAAAAATACAGAAAGATTTGGAAAATTGGAAAAAGCTACAGTTGTCCTTGCTGGGCAGGATAGCTGTAGTAAAAATGAATGTCTTACCTAGGTTTTTATTTTTTTTTCAAACAATTCCCATACTTAAAAAGGATGATAATTTGAAAGAATGGCAAAAGGGTATTAATAAATTTATTTGGGCTGGGAAAAAACCGAGAGTAAATCAGAAAATAATGCAAGACTCACGTGAAAGGGGAGGATTAAAAATGCCTAACTTAAGACTGTATTATGAAGCAGCTACCCTCTCAACAATTGCGGATTGGATTAACCTGACGGAAGAGAGGTCATTAAATATAGAAGGGTATGGCTTATTTTATGGATGGCATGCTTATTTAGTGTATAATAAAAAAGTAGATAAAACCTTTAAGAGTCATATATTAAGAAATGCTCTATTACGTGTTTGGAAGAAATATCAATGTAAATTAAATGATAAATTACCCATATGGACAGTGCCGAGGCATGCGATAGAGAATATAAATACAGAGCAAAAACCAGATAAGATTACATATAAAGAGTTTCTTTATATAGAGGGAATGAGGTTACAATTAAAATCAATGGAGCAACTAAAAGAAGAAGGAATAATTAAGTCTTGGTTTCAATATGGGCAATTGCAGGCCAGATGGAAAGAGGACTCAAAAGCAGGTATTTCGCAGCAAGATGACAACTTGATAAATCAAATAAAGAATAAAGGACCTATGCATATAAAGAGATTATATAATGTATTAGTGGAATTAGATTCTGAAACAGAGCTAGTTAAGGATTGTATGATTAAATGGGCTCAAAATATTGGTGAACCTATAATGATGGAAACATGGGAGAATATATGGGTTAGAAATATGAAATTTACGCAAGCTCAAAATTTAAGAGAAAACTTCTATAAAATGTTTTATAGATGGCATTTTGACCCAAAGAAACTAGCTTGTATGTATCCAAATTTACAACCTAAATGTTGGAGATGTGAATGTGAAGATGCAACTTATTTTCATGTTTGGTGGTCTTGTAGGAAAATTAAGGCTTTTTGGATTAAAATATGGTGGATTATACAGAATATTTTGAAGAAAAAAATTAAGTTTACACCACAGTTTTTCTTGCTGGGAATAATTATGGACTGTACTGTAATAGAGACTAAATTGATCTTGAACTTGATAACGGCTGCCAGATTGTTGGTAGCACAATACTGGAAGAAAGAAGATATACCTACTATTCAGGAATGGACAATAAAAGTTACACACCTGGCGGAGATGGCAAGAATTTCATCATACTTAAAAGATCATTCAAACGAAAGATATATATTGGAATGGAGTAAATGGACTGATTATATTCAAAAAAAGTATCAGATTAAGAAGATATATATAATTTAATAATGATATATGGTTAGAATTTTAAAATGGTTTTTATAATAGAATTTATGTCTTGTTAGTATATGTTAGTTTATGGTTATTTGAAGATTATATCCTGTGTTCTTTCTGGGAAGTCGGGGTAGGGGAGGGAGGGGGGTGGGGGGAAGGGGGGGAAAATTTAAAAAAATTTTGTACTTTGTACTAATAAAACTTTTTCAATAAAAAAAAAAGATATTCATTCATTTAATAGTTTTTGTCCTTTTCTGGTACTTTAGGCAATTCCATTTTTTTTTCAAATATTCTTTAATTTTATTTTCTGAAACTTCTTGCTCATACAGCTTTTCATAATATTGAATTATTTTTGTTTATCCTCATTTGGTAGTATAGAGTTTCTTTCTCATCTACCAGCCTATGTGTCAATGTCTTCTCTTTCTGTTTTGATTTGTGTAAGTTCTGTTTAGCGTTTACAGAGCACAGGAGCTTCTGTTAGGGAAGGAGGAAGAGTGTGTGTGTGTGTGTGTGTGTGTGTGTGTGATTGAAGGGTGGGAAAGCAAATTTTGTTGTTGTTGTTGTTGTTTTTATGTGCACATCCCAAAAGCAAACCCCATAATTTTTTGGTTCTAAAATGTGAAGCTCGTGAATAGAAAGTGGAGGTCTTAGTACTAGTCGTACAGGGGCGACTACGTCCTCGCAGATCCCCTTTTTGGATCTGATAAACCTAAAGGAGATTCCGCAAGGAAGGGGCCCATACTTCTGTGGGGTAGCGGAAGTCCTTCCCAGAGTTTTTTAGCCTCTGAAAACTGTGGACGACTCCCCAAGGAAGGGGCCCATACTTCTGTGGGGTAGCGGAAGTCCTTCCCAGAGTTTTTTAGCCTCTGAAAACTGCGGACGACTCCCCAAGGAAGGGGCCCTTACTTCCATGAGGGAATCGGAAGTCCTTCCCAGAGTTTTTTAGCCTCTGAAAACAGTGAGCGCGTCACTAGCTAAGCCAAAGTGAACCTTACATTTAAAGGATCATGGGAAGCTCTAGTTCGAGGGTGGCGGGTACCCTTGTGAGGGCTTGGAACCTGGGACGCCAGGAATACAGGAATGTGCAAAAGTAGGAAATGGACTTTGCTGAGGGATGTCACAGAAAAAACAAAACACAACAAAACAGCCAATTTGGCTAAATAAAGGTACTTAAGAAAACAGAAAAGGAAAAATGTTGAGGTGTTTGTTGTTTCTTCTCTCTCTCTTCTTCTCTCTCTCTTATATGTAACCACGTGGTTTGTTTGTTAAGACTTGTGCCTTCCCTAATTTTAACTGAGATTTATGGCAGGAAGGACGTGTGTGTGTGTCCTGTCATCCTCTTTGTCCATGTTTTTGTGTCTGTGTACGTCTTTGTCTTGTCTTGTGCGCACTCGAGGTAATTGCAACTGTAAAATATCTCTGTTTCCTAGAGATATGAATTTCAAATTGTTAGAAAATTAAAAGCACTGAAAAGAAAGGAAAATGTCTTTGCCCAGTTAGGACTGGCCAACCTGATCTGGGACAAGGAACAGAGTTCACTTTTCCTATTCCTCTCGGTGTTTTTAAGAAAAGCCAAAATTTAAGGGACAATGTTTTAAGTTAATTTACAGGAAAATTCCATTCTCACATTTACTGTATGTACATGCAAACAGTTTTAATATTGCTCTTCTGTGATGTTTAATGGATGCCAATTCTCTGCTAAGATGGAAATGTCTGTTCATTTTTTCCCCGGTGATGTCTCCATTTTGTTATAATTGATTTAACTGCGATACTGATGTGTTGTTTGTTTTCCTCAAACCCTGCCTACAAGCTATCTACCCCCCCCAAATCTCTAATCCTTTTACAATGCCTCTCGTGGTAGAATTACCAGCAAAAGGGGGAAGGGACCCTGTTCTTATGTCTTTCAGCCCTGCACACATGATCCTGAAGCCTATGGAAGCAGACCAAATGGGCTCAGAAACTGCCTCCAGTAAAGACATTCCATCCATTTGAGCCAGAATTGGGTTGGAATCTAGTCCTCTAGTCATCACAGCAACCAGAGTGGAGCAGATCTTTCCAAGCCTGGCTGACCAGCCTTACCACCAACACCTAAGGCCACCCAGCAGACATGAATGAAAGGACCCTGAGATGGACAAATAAAGACCAAACATCTATTTTCAATCCCCAGAAGACAGCTGAAAAGACTAGGGGGGAGGGGGGAACTTCATTGTAAAGTTTTCTTTCTTTGCTTCAGTCACGGAACTTCATTGTAAAGTTTTTCTTTCTTTCTTTGCTTCAGTCACAGAAATTCATTGTAAAGTTTTCTTTCTTTGCTTCAGTCACAGAAATTCATTGTAAAGTTTTTTTCTTTGTTTTCTTTCTTTCCTTGCTTCATTCACTGAAATTCAGTGTAACGTTTCTCTTTCTTGTCTCATCTATATTGTAATCAGTTTAATGTACTCATGTAAGAATTGTATTGGGAGTGGTTGCCACAGTGAGTTCTGTACACTTTAGATTTCTGTCTAGTGGGAGGTAAATTTGTAGCTGCATACATAAACACACAGAGACACGCCATTCAGAATTAGACTGAGGTTATCCCTTTTTTCACCTACCTCCACCCAAAGCTGCTTTTAGCTTGCTGTTTTTTTTTTTTTGTTGTTGTTGTTTTGACTCCTGGTTTGTGGCATTAAAGCCCAGGCAGTCATATCTCCCTGTTAATTCCATGGGGGAAGGGGGAAGGTCCCCTCAGGCAATTTCCCCACTTGAAGAGCTAGCAGAAAGGATCTTCGAAAACCCAAGGCCTGACTGCTGCCCAGTAAAGCAGGATATTTTGCACTGGTGGTCTCAGGAGTAAGAGTCCCAGGGCTCATTCTAAAAAAAAAAAAAAAAAAAAAAAGGAAAAGCCTAGATTGCACACTGGCTAACTTCAATTTGGACTCACAAATCCTAGATGCACTAAAGTAAGAGCTAGGGCAGATTCAAGAACCATCCCTTGGAAATGGGCAGCCTGTGATTTCAAGGTAAACCATGGCTGTGGGAATATTGTGGGGCCTGTGCTTGCTTGAAACCTGTCTGGGAGCTCATCGAAAGTGTTATCAAACATCTGAACATAATTGGCATGGAAAATTGGATACTGTAAATTTATTTCCAGAACTTTTGCCCTGGCCATTGACCATCATGGTTGAAAGCTCTCCTTTTGGGAGCCACTGAAGGAATCCTGCTGCTGCCTCTTTCAACTGCCTCTTTCAATGTCTTCCCCTCTGCATCAAAGAAAATTGAAAGTACCCATAAAATCTCCTTGACCTGATCAATTTGAAGCTTGTGTCAAAACATGTGTTGCACTCACATGTTTTGGAAAAAAAAAGAGGGATTGTAGGAAGTTAGCACCCACCCCTCTCCTAGGAAATGAGATATCCTAGGAGATATTAAAAGGTAGAAAATATTCTTTGGAAACATCTGGAAACATGCTTTTTAAACAGACAAAAGACTCCTCTTGGAAACCCCCACCCCTGCTAAGCTCACATATTCCTCTCACCTGGCTGAAAGTCTTCTGCATAACAAAACCATAATAGGATTTGCCCAAGGCCCTTTCATTCAGCCAAAGCTGGATTAGACAAAAGCCAAGAGCCACCCCAGCATGCCCCTGGGGGGTCTGAGAGCCAATGGGATACATTTCTATACAGGAAAAGGAAATCTAAGAGGTGGGACCCAACTTAGACTATAAAAACCAGGAACTCAGCATTCTTCTTTCTCTTTTTTTTTCTCTTCACCACACAACCATGTAAGTTACCTTTTCTGTACAGGGGCTCCTGCCATGTGCTCCTGTCCACCATTAAACCTTCCTTCCAAGCAACCTTCATGAATCCAGTGTCTTTTTCCCCACTTGGAACTGAACCTAAAAGGATATTTCCTTATAACACGACCTTTGTAGCATCCCCATGATCATGTGATCAAAATTCAGATGCTTGGCAACTGGCTCGTATTTATGACCTTTGCTGTGTGACCTTCTGACAAGTCAATGAGGAAGCCAAATTCACTTAACAACCGTGTTACTAATTTAACAACTGCAGAGATTCACTTAACAATTGTGGTGAGAAAGGTCGTAAAATGGGGAAAAACTCACAACAAACGTCTCACTTAACAACATAAATTTTGGGGTCAGTTATTGTCGTAAGTCGATTACCTATATCTCAGCATATGATAGAGATTGTGTCCTTCATTTGGAGCAGGGTTTCCCAAACTATGAGGTGTACCTCCCTTGACGAGGTGCAGACAAAGTCCAGGGGAGGTGTGAAGTATCTTTTAGTTACATTGTTAAATAAATAAATAAATTCCCCATTCCCAAAGTTTAATTGTATTGTTTTCATTATTCGTTTTGATCGTTGGATATTTAGGGGAGATGTGTACATTAAGTTTAGACTATAGGACATGTGATGGCAAACAGTTTAGTAACTGCTGATTTAGAGTGATACATTAGTAATTACGTCAAATATTTCACATTGCATACAAATGAAATGAGGTGATTTTTTTATCCCTACACATCTTGCAATTTTTTTTGCTGTTGCCCTGATTAAAGAGCCGAGGTGGCGCAGCGGTTAGAGGCAGGTACTGCAGGCCACTTTAGCTGACACTGATCTGCAGGTCAGTGGTTCAAATCTCACCGGCTCAAGGTTGACTCAGCCTTCCATCCTTCCGAGGTAGGTAAAATGAGGACCCAGATTGTTGGGGGCAACATAAATATACATTGCTTACTGGTGTAAACCGCTTAGAGAGTGCTTGCACTGTGAGGCGGTATATAAATCTCACAAAATAAATAAATAAATAAATAAATAATAATAATATGGCCATGCTGTGTTCTTCTCTGCTTCTATTGGGCAATTTGGCCTACCATAGGACAACCCCCTCCCTTCTCATCATTAGCCCTATTTTCATAGCCATTTTGACTTGGGCTTCAAGAGAGATTGGCCACCTGCCTTTAGCAAATGCATCCTAATTGGCACTGCAGAAAGTGCTACACCTATGCCAATAAAAAATAGCCCTGAGATATGGGTCAAAGACTGAGAACAGCCTGTGACCTATTATTCAGGCAACCTATGGCTAATCTGTCCATCCCAAGCACCTGCCTACATTTACCCAGCCCTTCCCATATAAAAGAGAACAACTGGTGGTTGTTTTTCCTGTTGGCAGTTGATACTCAGATGTGGTAGTACGGGGGAAATGTAAACAAAGCTGGAGGACTCCACCTATTACTTCTCTTAAGTTGTCTTGCATGAAACTGTGAGACAGCAATGCTCCCTGGCCTCACCGAGGCAGAATAGGGCTCAATAGTTGGAGTAGCACAATTTATACTGGCATGCTTTTTAAGGACTGGCCAAGAGCACATTAAGACAGCTGTGAGCCCTCACTTAGTTATGGGTTATGCCAACTAGTACTTCCTTTTGTTTATTCTCATTCCATTTCAGCGACTTCCATAAAACAAAGTCAATGTGATGAAGGAAGGCGTGAGAGGCAAAAACTACACTCAGATGGAATTCACTGAAAAAAGGAGAATGTCGCCTAGCATAAGGACTGTCAGTTTTCCTAGCCTAGCTTTGTTTCCTGATGTAGAAAATATCCTAGCAGTGCTTGCGATTAACTCAAATATTATAGCAACAGAGTTATTTACCCTCTGTTTATTCTGCTGTTTGAGAATGACTGAAGAATTGCTTTATTTTCTAAATTTAGGCTCCCGGAGATGCTAATCAGAAATAAGGAATGATTTGGGGAGGAAAGTGCACTGTGGATGTGACAGAAAATGTGAGGCAAAGCAGCATTTTAATGCCAATGCAAGCGATACAGCTCCAGTTGGGGGGTGTCTCTTTTAGCATGGAAAACACTATCAGGTTGTAGAGTGAAGCATGGGAGGTGGTAATCCTTCTTCATACTTTCGCCATCAGATGTCTCAAAATCACTCGTAGCCTAGTGTACATTACACCACAGGGGTTTGGTTACTACCAGATCCTTCCATCTGACTTTCAACGAGGGTCAAATCGCAGAGGAATTATTTGAGGGTTGGGGAAAATAATTGAAAATGCAGCCTCTCTTTTGTCTTCTGTTGTTCTTCTCTCACTTTCAGTCTCTCAAGGCTGCTTTTCATCAGGAAATTATGTGGACTTTGTTTCATGCATTTACTTGTAAGATCTATGTTGCTTCTTAAACACCTTCCTGCCCTGAGTTATTGTTTTGTGCTGGAATGGCTGTGCAAAGTTTATGATAGGCAATATTCTGTGTGTGTTTTTTTTTTTTTTAAAAAGTCAAGCGTTCTTGTCCAAACACTTGGCAGCCAATATCCCCATGAAATATCACCTCTTTACAATAGCTTACTTATTCTGGAAACAGGAAGCCATTTGATATATCAGGCCTGGCAAAGATAAAACCATCCTCTTTTCAAATCTATTTTTAAAAATCTTTCTAGTAGTCCGAAAGCAGTAAGAAGAGTCTCTTCAATTCAGTTATTAGTCTTGGTTTAAGGGCTGCACTTAGTCTCTTGAGAAGAGCGCTACCTACTACCACTTTAATACCTAGATCCTTTTAATATTAAGCAAATACTGCCTACAATTAAGAATTTCTGTATGCTCCAGCAAAGTGTTTATTTTTTTCTCTCTGAATTTTAAACGTTTGATTTTGAAATTAATTGGGAAGGACTATGACCATAGGCAAGGCATTTGAGGTTGCCTTAGGCCAGAATTCGCCATCCCTTTCCAGCTTTGCAGACTGGCCGGAGGTGGGGGGAGAGACGGGATGGTTCCACGTGAGCGGTGGGCAAGTGTTCAGCTCCATTTTTGCCCGCCGCTTGCCCAAATGGAGTGTGCGTGCACACACTTGCTTGTTTGCTGCTTGTGCAAATGGGGATGTACCAAAGGGTTCAAGGCCTCGTAGTGGGCTGCAGCTCGGGGGTTGGTGGATCCCTGCCTTAGGCTACGTCCTTCAGATCTAGTAGAAAGAAAACTTGGTCAGTCAATCCCACCTACTCTTTTTTCCAAAGTAAATTAAGATTTATTGTTTTGTCTCTCGAGACACCCCGATCCCCTCTCCTAAACTATACAAAGTTCTAAGCATGCTGCAAGTCCACAGATACTCACTTCATACCTTTTGAAAATTGTAACCCCAAGACTTTAGCATCAATTAGTAGTTCATTTATAAATTTTTCTCTAAATATGCCCTTCATGTCTTTTTTTTTTAACTTTATATTGTCTTCCATTTGAACTGATCATAGTGAGTGGGCGGCCTTAAAAATTGAAATAAATAAATAAATAAATAAATAAATAAATAAATAAATAAATAAATAAATAAATAAATGAATGAATGAATGAAAGAAAGAAAGAAAGAAAGAAAGAAAGAAAGAAAGAAAGAAAGAAAGAAAGAAAGAAAGGTGAGTTTTGAACACGAGTCTCATATTTGGCAACATTTTTCTTCACTGCCTTAGCTCATACTGTAATTTCTCAGGATCATAAATCAACAATATGTAACATCGTGAAAGAACCAAATAGATTGCAGCATTGTACAACATGAAAGCAATCAATGGTATGGGCTTTCCCCCTTTTCTGGCAGCGGCATATTTGCCATGCTTTTAATGCTGTGCAAGCAAATCTCTTTTGTATCATGGCTATAGTTCAAGTAGAAAGTTTGATTTCTTTTTAAGACTCAGAGATTTTCTCCTATATGTAAATTGGCAACCTTTTAATAGAATTGCATTAAATATTGCATAACTGGACTTCCGACAGAATGGGTCTTGATTCTCTTTCATGCTACTTTCCTTTTGTATCTGTCATAAAAGTTTCTATTCCTCTGCAGCAGATTTGGGCAGGAAAATCGATTTTACTGGTAGATGCCATTTTCCTGGCAGATGCATTCCATTCAGTACAAGGGATTGTCAACAGGAGGGGGTAGTGGAAATTACAATGTTGTAAATGGTCCATACTAATATTCTTTTACTACTGATACAGAATATTTATTAAAATATTTTTTTTCTTTTTATACTTAGGAGTAAACTATGAAGTATGAAAAGTAGTATTCCTAATTAGGTGTGCCGTAATGTAAACAAGAAGTATCACGGAACATCTGTGATACTAGTAAATCAGAAGTTGAATATTATAAAAGTTTGGCCTTTTTAAAATATATATAAATAGGCATACAAGAAACCACAAGATCCCATCAGCTGGAAGAGCAACAAGGAGTAGTTTAGTAGTGGCTATTTTGGGAGTATGTTGAAAATCCCAGGAGCCCTCCCTGTTTCCTGTGTACTTTCGGAAAAGCTGCCAATCACCCTTAGACCGAGACTCCCATAGGTTACAACCAAAAGTCCAGACTTGACATAGTCTAAAGAATCACCCCCCTTTTCTTATCTTCCCTTTGTACAGGAAACCCATACAAAATTCTGCACATTTTCTGTTACCAGTAAAAGATACAAAATAATGGAAGTCTTGAAGAGTCCAGCATTTTTTTGTGCAGCTGCATGACCCAGGTTGCTGTGCTTATACTCCCACTGAGCTGACTAGTACTCCCTGCAGCTGGTCAATGGGAAGATATAAAAAACAACAACAACAGGGCAGCCACCCCCATCTTTGTTCTTCCTGCACTGTGTTTGCTTGTTGCCAGGGGATTTTAAAAGTCAACCAGCCTCCGTGTAGAAGAGCGACAGAATTACCTCAGAGAATGCCTGGAAAAAATGGGAAATCGCATGACATCAGGAGAGGGGAGGCATTTTAAGGATGGTACAGTGAGACCAGAAACTGCTTCACCTGTAGCTCCAGGATAAATGTTTGCAAAATAGGGTCTTTATTATATTTCCTCTGGAGCAGCAGCTAAGCCAAAAGGAAACGAGTACAACTTGCAAAGACCTGTGCAAGTCTCTCATATTCATGGGGATCCAGAGACATGACACCAATCTCAGATTGGTGCAACTTTTTTTAATGTAGAAATCTTGAATTCCTAGTGAACAATGAGTTAATTCTTTTTAAGAACGTATTGTACATTCTATTATTTATTTAGTGAATGGCATGTCATACATGGATTAGCAATGTATACACATTTCACCTAGATTAGTAAAACACAATAAAATATAAATGTTAGAAATATCTAATGTTCAAATACCAGTGTCTAGGCCATCTAACCATTGAAGAGCAATGGCTAGACGGCCCAGTTTATATTTTTAAAAATCAGATACTGGACTAGTATTACCTCAGCTTACAGAAGGACTCATGTGATCTACACTTCGACGTGGGACCATGCATTCACACTGAGGGGAGGATACTATGCAGTGGTGGAATTCAATTTTTTTACTACCGGTTCTGTGGGCATGGCTTGGTGGGCGTGGTGTGGCTTGGTGGGCATGGCTTGGTGGGCATGGCAGGGGAAGGATATTGTAAAATCTCCATTCCCATCCCACTCCAGGGGAAGGTTACTGCAAAATCCCCATTTCCTCCCAATCAGCTGGGACTCAGGAGGCAGAGAATAGATGGGGGTGGGACCAGTCAGAGGTGGTATTTACCGGTTCTCCGAACTACTCAAAATTTCCGCTATCGGTTCTCCAGAACTGGTCAGAATGTGCTGAATACCACCTCTGATACTATGCCCCATTTATACAGAGAGTCCGGGCGGGTGCCGTGAGAGGTGTGAATCCTATTCAAGATTGTCCATTACTGATGTAGTAGTTCAAAGCCTGGCACCTTTTTTTGTAGGGTCATTTATATGTCTTCCTATGTCTGGGCATTCAGTGATCCATTTGACTTTCCAGTTGTACCTTCACTAGATGTCTATGGTGGAACAAGCCACAGATTGAAGCCCCTTTGAACTGATAATTTAGAAAAGTAGCTAATTATATAATCCCAATTTAGGAATAAATTAAGACTTTATTCCTAAATAGTTTGTATTTCAGATACAAACGTTCAGTTAAGTGGTAGATGGGAACAAAGAGATCCAGTAAACTTTTGTTGTCCAGATTTTCGCAATCCAGATATGGTAGCCCTGAGTAGAGACCTCATTAGCGATGCTCCATGGCGAGAACATTGCTCAGAGCTCTCTTGAAATTCATTTAAGTGCAAATTTAATTGAGGCACAGTTGGAAATGGTTTGGCTATAAATTGTAATGAGAGAGTAGGTTCCTTTCCAATTCGCCATTAGTATAATTAAAGAATGAAAAACCATGAGGGCACGATATATGACCTTCAAGCTTGCAACTCATATTTTGTAAATCAAGAGTTGGCAAATCTTAAAAATAAGAAATAAAAGCAAGACAACTCTTCCAAGATAGGCAAGGCAGCTTTCTTTAAATGAACAATTATCTTGTGTTCAAGAAAATTATCCATGGGCCTCTTTTCAATTTAGGATCCAAGTTACCAGACAGTTGTGATGTTAATTTTTTTTTCTTCCATTCAATTGTGATTCTCAGAAACTACCTGGAAAAATTCTTGCTATTTTCTTGGCAAGGATTTTCAGAAGTGTTTGCCATGGCCTCCTTCCTAGAGCTGAAAGAAAGTGATTGGCCCAAAATCATCCAGCAGGCTTTGTACCCAGAGGGTGGGGGGGACTAGAACTCACAGTCTCCCAGTTTCTAGCCTGATAACATAAACTACCCCAAACTGTATCTGTTACTTAAATGCATCTAATCCTAAAGAAACATGGGTCCTTCACTTAGTTCCTATTTACTTACTTCATTTCAGAGATACATTTTTATTTGTTTAATGTGGACTGGCAACCAATTCAGGCTTCTGGTAAGGGATCACTTGTCAGTTTCCCTGGGTCAAACTTGCCAGACAAAAGACACAGCAAAGCTAAATAAGGATCTTTATTGCATACTAGGATTGAGCCATTGTAAACAGTTGATTGCTCTCTGTCAATACAAGTCTGCAGTTCCTTCTTATAAGCATGGCAATTTAAATCCTGTGTTTTCTTTCCCCATCTTTCCCATGGCTTAATAGATACTCTATCTTGCTTTGAGTTTCTCAGACCTGTAACTTCACTACCATTCCTGTTCTGAGAAGTCTAGCTTCCAGCGTAACTCTCACATAACCTTTACCTAGCAACCTGCTGTGGAGGAGGGAGGGAAGAGGAGAGGAGAGGGAGAAGGAGAAGGAGAAGGAGAAGGAGAGGGAGACGGGGAGGGAGAGAGGGAGAGGGGGGAGAGGGAGAGAGAGACCAGAACAAGAAAGAACGTACCCAGCCTACCGTCCCTGTCCTACTGTCCTATTGTCCTCTTTTATCGTTACTTTTTACTTATGTTTATACAAACTATTACTATCCTATACATGTTTGACAAATAAATAAATAAATAAATAAATAAATAAATAAATAAATAAATAAATAAATAAATAAATAAATAAATAAATAAATAAATAAATAAATATACTTTTAATTGTGACCCTTACTGGCACATGCTTTGTCCTACTTTTTAGGATTTATTTAAATATCCTGTACATTCTGAATTGTATCCAATGGTCAATCTAAAGCAGTGGTTCCCAACCTTTTTGTGATCGAGTACCACTTGGAGGTCCCGTACAGTCGCAGCGTACCACCTGGCTCCAGAGAAACTAAATTCGATCAGATATCACTTTATTTCCATAGAGTTCAGAACAGTCACCGTTCCTTTTTTGGCCCCGCGCATCCAGCAACTGGATTCTCGGGCCGCTGGGACCAGGTGGGTGGCGTGTGGCAACAGTTGCAAATCGTTGCCAGATTATCTTGTGTTAGCCAATAAACATTTTTGTGAAGTAAAAAATAACTAACTAAAAATCGTTCATGACCCTGAAAGTGTTCGCATACCACCTGGAAGGCCCTCGCGTACCACTAGTGGTACACGTACCACAGGTTGAGAACCACTGATCTAAAGGATTGCAAAAAAGGCTTCAGCTAGGCTTCTGCTACTTAAAGTGGTGTATCCTGTTTTTGGGGCATCTTTCAACATTCAGAATGAGCTCGTTTTCAAGAGGTACAAAGTGGGCACACTGTGTGGGCAGATATTAGCAAATCCTGGAGCTCAGCTTTGGTAACCTGACCCAGCAATAATTCAGAATTGGATATAATCCCTCACTGTATGCCCTCGGAACAAGTGAGTCTTTTCTCATTTTTCATGTCATATATATCCCACTCCTTGAACAATGGGTCTAGACTTGCATTAATTAGGAATAATATTGAAGCACCCACTCATTATGGGAAACAAACAACAGAAAAGACATTGTTGCTAGGGGGAGACTTGACTCACTACAGCTATCCAACTAATCTGCAAAATATGTAAGTGAAAACAAACATGGAAGCACTGAGAGCATTTGGCAAGAGAACCAAGATAGCTTTACAGGAAGGAAGGTGTTTCTGCATGTTTTCCTACAGTTTTTTTTCAAGTTTTGATTTGATTAGGATAGTAACAAGTTTTATATTTTTGGTGTTCTTAAAAATACAATACATGGGAAATATATATTTAGGGCAACGCTCCCCAACCTTTCCAGGTTGGTAGCCTGGCACGGGGAGGAGGGAGGAAGAGGGGATGGTTTTGTGTGAGGGGCAGGTGTGTGTGTGCATGCACAAAGCTTTATTTGTATGAGCAGTGGGCACGTGCAGCTGTCATTCAAAGGAATGGGGCTGCAAGTGCCAGTACCTGCTATTAAGTTCTGGTACTGAAGAGGCTGGAGGCAGTAGTGTAACTAACAGCTCTTTATTGTATAACAGTTAGATCCAGCAAAGGAACCAGCCTGACAGCTCTCCCTTTTATACAGGGCTGTCGGCTGGTTCAACCAATCAGCGGTCTCCATTTTCCCGCTCAGGAAAGCGGACCTTGGAGTAACCAGTTTAACCTTAATACATAACACCTGCCATTCGTGCAAGTGGAGCTGGTTACGAATAGGCCACAGCCTATTAATGGGCCAAGGCCTACAGGTTGGGGTCCCCTGTTTTAGGGTACTTGGCAGCAAGTATTAATCTGTTGATTAATTGAATTCTCAGCCACTGTTTGCTAATTCCGTATGAATATATTATTATATCTAATACATGGAGTGGCAGTGATGTATAAAGATAGTTTTAACTATCTACCTCTATGAAGATTTGCTTTATGTAGACAGTTAGCCAAGCTATGTTCTGTTATTTATATGAATCCACTTGTTCTTTTTGTATCAGTGTCCTGCCCCTATCTTGTCTATTGCACTTCCAATGTAACAAGCTGTTCTGACCACCCACAGGGTCTAATTAGCAGCTGCTAACTTCTGATGTTAAGCAGGAGAGAGAGTTTAAAAGATGTTGCTGAAGGATATCGTAGATCAGTCTGATCTTCAGATACAACTTCCACATAATCTCTTGCTAAATTACAAGTGCTGCAGAATCTTCATTAGTTTAGTCTGTTGCTGTTTTAATCTGAATCTGCCTACCTGGAATTTACAAGACTTATACTGGTTAAAGTATTTTGGCCCTTGGCCTCATTGAGTAGGTCTGGGAAGGGAGCAATAAGCAGTTATCCATACAGCCTTAAGCCAGAAGCGTCTGGTAAATGGGAAGCAAGACAGTTTCTCTGACCTGGAAATATAATGAAAAAAAGGATCTCTGGTCTTAGTTTTGGCTTGATAAAACCAACGTTTCTAAAAGATAAAAGATATATATTAGGGCATCTGCTAATGAACCCAAATCACAGGCACCTTTCTTCACACCAGGAATGGTGAGTCATCAGATAACTTGCCTCAGACCATTTAGGCACTTCAAGTAAAAATGAACACCTTTGTGTAAAAGAACAGCACAACTGGTAAGTTTATCCAAGAATAAAGTGACCAGATTTTTTTTTTCTTAAGCGGGACACCGACGGGGGGGCGGGGCCGCCTGGACGCCGCAATTTGAGTTTTGCCCTCTGCGCATGCGCAGAACGCTGTGCATGCGCAGAGGGCAAAAGACGGCTAATGTCGGCGTCCAGGTGGGGGGGGGAGGCGGGAGGCCTTTCTGCGTTTTTAATAACGGGGTGAGGAAAGGCTACACCGGGAAACATAACGAAGGCGGGCGCTTTTTTTTTTTTTTTGCTCGAAGGAAAGAGGATTCCGGTGGCGGGGCGTCACGTGGGGATCGAGGCGGCAACGGGAAGCGTGCTGGTCTGCAGGCCTTTCCGTTTACTCCCTGCTCTGCGGAGCGGCAATGGAAAAGTTTGCAAGCCCGGGCAAAGGCAACGGCTTGCGCCTCTTGAAAGCGGTGAAACCGGGCGAGCAGCTGTACCGCTCGCCGCCCTTCGCTTACATCGTCAGCAAGAAGCGCCTCGGAGGCGTGTGCGAACATTGTCTGCGCAGGTATTGGCTGAGCCTCCTTGCTGGTACTCTAACGCGGCGCTTTCCCCTTCCGTTTCTGCTTGCTGGCAGCGAAAACAAAAAAAAAAGCCAGGCGGGTTCTCGTCCCTTGCAGAAGCTAAAGCTATTTG